>WOVY01011058.1:382500-1017554 GCA_013436015.1 Rhipicephalus annulatus | reverse complement strand
ACGGAGCGCCTCAATAGGACCCTCACAGACATGATCAGCATGTACGTTGACACGGAACATAGAAACTGGGATCAGATATTGCCGTACGTGACCTTTGCCTATAATACCGCTCGACAAGAAACCACTGGAATGACGCCGTTTAGTCTGATCTATGGTCGCGAAGTCACGACCACGTTGGACGCCATGCTGCCGCATGAGTGTGACGACATCCATGTAGGCGCCGAAGAGTTCACTCAGCGCGCCGAGGAAGCCAGACAGCTCGCACGTGTGCGCATCTGTCATCAACAGCATCAAGATGCACAACGGTACGACCCCCAACACAAGTTTATTAGCTATACACCAGGTGACAAGGTCTGGGTCTGGATTCCGATACGTTGACGTGGACTGTCGGAAAAACTGCTAAGACGATACTTTGGCCCATACAGCGTCACGCGACGCTTCAACGACGTGAACTATGAAGTTGTTCCCGACACTGACTGTATTTTAAGCGCCAAAATCATTTTACCCGAAGTCGTACACGTGGTGCGTATGAAACCGAATTTATCCAGTTGACGCGACCACTTCATACGCCTGGTAGAGCGCCTAAGTTGCGCATCGGGACAATGCCTCTTTAGGACAATGACAGTTGTGCATGTGCCATGAAGTACAATGAATTGGATGAAAGAAGAAGAAACTCTCTTGCGCGTTCTATTAAAAGAACCTACCTGCTTCTAGTGTCTCAATTTCTGCGGCAAGACCTCTGTTTTGACGTCGTGACAATATGACTTGGAAAACACATTTACTGCTTTCGTATGCAGCCCTTGCTGCGTGTAGCTCATGGCTTTCAACCGTTACTTTCTTTTTTTTCCAATGGAGCATTCTGTTTTTTAGGGATGCATGACCTCTCCCGGGAGAGATAACTGTTGATATGAAGAATCGCCGCACTGAGAGAATACTCATATCACACGTGAATGTGACCTCCAAAAGCTGCTCTGACAATTTTAAAGTTCTTGACGTCACGCGTGGCAAGTTTGGTGCGAAATTTAAAATGACCTTCAGCTTGGTTTTCTCCGCTAATTTTGCCACGTATATAGTAGTAACTAGCTGTACGCCAGCGACAGTGAAGGGCACTGATCTGCTCGAGAGGCGCAACACAAAACAGTGCAAAAGAATACATTCTTGGCGGCCCTCTCTTGAAGCGTCACTACGAGTGAGACACGCCATACTTCTTTCTTGAATGAAGCAAGCCCTTATGCTTTATAACCCACGACAACATTGAGCCTATGATTGTAAAACATATAACATTAAAGTTCTCAGAGGGTAGTTCATCAACCTAAACCAAGCCATTGTTTCTTTGTAGTCACCCTTTAACTCGAAAAACATTTGGCTGGTTACCCAGCCCTGGAGGAATGGGAAAGAAGATTGCAAAGACGAAAAAGCGGGACAAATAAACTGGCGGTAATTTTTTCTTTCAAAAATGATGTGTGGTGGACTTCGCAGGCGCCGGTGGCTCTCAGGAAAGAGTAAAGAAGAAGGTGTTCAATGAGGAGAAGGAGGAGAGGTCGGCCTGGAAAGCGGGTTCTAGCCTGCTACTATTTACGGGATAAGGGGAAATGGAAAGAAAAAGAAAGAGGTGGGCATGATGGGGGTGATTGTGATATAGCACAATGATTCACTGCACGCAATGTCTCGATCGATGTAGGACACGCACAAAAGTCTCTATATTAGCAGATGATCTAAAGACGGGGATCTAACCTGTCTTGCTTATAAATGCGAGCAGGCCCTTTAAGCTGCGTTGGGCTAGATACACCTAAATGTTTCTCTTTCGAAAAGGGTCAGCAGTCTAATGATGTTGGAAGTCTAATGATTGATTGATCGATATGTGGGGTTTAACGTCACAAAACCACCATATGATTATGAGAGACGTCGTTATAGTGGAGGGCTCCCGAAATTTCGACCACCTGGGTTCTTTAAACGTGCACCCAAATATGAGCACACGGGCCTACAAACATTTCCGCCTCCATCGAAAATGCAGCTGCCGCAGCTGGGATACGAACCCGCGACCTGCGGGTCAGCAGACGAATACCTTAGCCCCTAGACCTCCGCGGCGGGGCGGGTCGGCAGTCTAGGTCGTCTGCGAGCGCTTAAAAGAGTGTTTTTTCGACTGCGTATAGAGAGCACATGCACAGGATGTGAATAATATTCTCTGGCATGTGACACAAACTGCAGTTATGGTTTTTGCTCCGGTACAATTTTCCATAAGTATCGTCACGTATATGCAACACCCACACGCAATCTTTGTAGTAACGTTTCCTGGAAGAGTAAAAAAATGCCTTCATTGCCTTATTGGCTAACAGGAGGTGAGATAGATGTTCAAGCAACGACTAATCATAGCGTGTCGCGATGCCTTCTAAACTACCAATTGCCTTTCCGAAGGAAATCGAGGACAGTTTCACAGTAAATAGTGATGGATGTTTAGGAAACAGTTTCAAACTTTGAAGTGTTTAGGACATACGTTCCGGCTCTGCATCATCATCATAAAAAAGTGGAAAGACTTGAAAAAGTTGCGGTCTAGTCACTTCTTTGTCGGCCGTCATGGTCAGCAGCTCAACTGCAGAGAACTCGGCTGGAAATTGTGGCCTTCACATCAGAAGCCGCAACAGGCTGACAGGCTTATTTTTAAGAACAAGCCTGCAGTTAGAGAAAGAAAGCCGCCAATTCTGAGTCATTCGCATTTTCAGGCTGAACATAGGTGTTTCGGGCACTGAGACACCACCAGGACAGATCGCTTCAGCGGTGGCCGGCCATTTTTGAGCTGGGTATTATGTTGCCCATCTTTCTGATGCCGAAATCGGATTATAGCTCATGCGCGAACGTCATGTTCGTGCCGCCCACACAACTACGTGGAAGAGTTGTTTGAACAGGCTTTTCGAGTTTGTTGCGCACGTAAGCTCACAAGGTCTAATGGACAAGTCATGTTTCGTAAGTGTAAGCTAATAAAAGACACTCCAACAAGGCTTTACTACATTTCGCGACCTCCTCCCCTTCACCCCCTCCCTGCCACACGTATGTGCCTGAAAGAAAACACCCGACCTGTCCACACGCCTCTTTACGCACTTATGAAAGGGCAAAGACCCACGCTAGACCAGTTCGATTGATAGAGTGATCAAAGTTGTCGTACACGAAACTCTTATGTGATTGAGTAAAACATTCGCGTGTACTCTAAATATTCCTGGCTTAATGGACGTGTGTGGCTCTCCACCACAATTCTCAGCCTTATTTTGACACTGTAGATAACAGGGCTTCCACGGGATAAAATTAATACTAAGCTATCCTATCATTTTTCTCTTCACACATGTTATGCAAGACCCCGCTCTAACGAAATGTGCAGTTCGTTTGCGACAATACAGTAAGTGGCCTCAAAACCTCCTAACAGCTAAATGTTTGAAGGAGCTTTCAGATTCACACCCGCGAGGGTGAAAACTCTCATTTCGCATGCGTTTCACAACTCTTTGTAGAGGCGTGCTGCTCGTGCAACGAACGTCGCTGTCGCCCTTTCCGCAGACGAAAGCACTAATCCGACTGCATTTGAATTGACGTAGGCGTAAAATGAAATTTGACGTTAAGGTTGTAATTATTAAAAAAAGAGATGATATGCTGACTGTATAGCTTTTTTTTCGCACAGATCTTCAAATAAATGGGGCTCGAACTTTTTGTCCTCGCTTGAACTCAGTGCCATTTTTCTTCTTATTTACTTTATTTACTCACAGACATCAGTTTCTGTTTTTGTTTTCTTTCTTTTAAGTCACCTTAATTAACAAAAATTTAATGAAGTCTAGGCTTTGGGTGATCATTATGTCCGTACAATTAGTCCTTACAATTCTTGAAAGAAAATATTAAATGCGAAGCAGTTCTTAGTGAACTGCAGCGATATTGGGCGTATCTATCTATCTATCTATCTATCTATCTATCTATCTATCTATCTATCTATCTATCTATCTATCCACTATCTATCTATCTATCTATGTATCTATCTATCCATCTATCTATCTAGCCGCTTACGTTTCGGTGCTCTCGTGGTCACCCCCTTAAGTTGGCGTGAACCAAATTAGCATAGGAAGGTAAGATGGTTTGGCGAATATGACGCGCTGCTCAAGACTACAATATTGACAAAATCCCGTCATGTACGTCGTCAAACACGTTCCGCCAGACAGTGGCACCTACCCACTGGCTGGTATGTGCCACGGGTATGCGGGTATGTGCCACAGGTGATTGACACTTAGTATCTACTCAGGAACGACGAGAACACACAGGGGCAATTTTCACGTACGAGCGTTAAGAAATAACCGAAATCGGTAGCGTCAACCAGACGAATGCAAACGATAAAGGTGAGGGCCCCAGCTGGAATCAAACCCAAGCATTCTGCGTGGCAATAAAGCATTTTACCACAGAGCTAGGCCAGGTCTCGGAACAAATTTTCAAATAGACGTTAATCTTCGTGAAACCTCAATAGTGGTTTCAGTGCTGCCTACCCAATTTTATAAACATTACACATGTGCTGCTTCATACATCCGTCACGTCGGGTTAACGTCAATTGTGGTTAGTTGCCATGCGCTGAAGTTGATTCGTGTAGCAGTGTCCAGGGCCACCATCTTCGCTAACATCAGCGCTTCATATCAGCTTCTTGTGTTGCTAATACGTATGTACCAGTTGGCATCATTGCGTAAGTTCAATTACTGGTTATATAGACATCTGCAACTCTTGAACATATGTATGTGCGTGCAACTTTTGTAACATATATTCAGCGTGATTCACGACGTGTCAAACCGAAAAATTGCAACACGGTCACCTTCCCTCCGCATGCTTCGCATAACGTCGATTCCCAGGTACGTGGGAACTGAAGAATTTTTTTATTGATTGATTTGCCCGAAGGTGAGCCTTGGGGAACAACATGTATGTATTACTTCATTAAGAGAAAGAATAAAAGAAACTGATTCGCTAATGGTTACGATTCTTCCTCATGCATAATCTCAGCGCAGCTTCCTGTTCGGGCATTCTCTACGGTGTTTTACGTTTTTGGCTTTCCACAATTCTATAAATGTAAAATTTATTACAAAGTGCCACAGAATCTGCCAGTGCTCGAGTGCCGCGCATTAAATATTTTTTGCCTTTGTTCGCTCTATCATTTACCTCGGTGCCAACAATGACGCTGCTCAGCTCAAAAACGGGCGGCTAAAATGCTGCGCTAAAAAACACTAGGCCTGCTTGGATCGTGCAGTAGAGTGCCATCGAAAGCTGAATGTGTGGTTTTTCCAGAATGCGTTCCTAAGTCTCTTGGGGCAAATAATGCACTTGCGAGGTATCCATGACGATATTAATCCTAAATTTTGTGAAGCAGGGAGGTAAACACTACGCCGTTATTTATCTTTGAATAAGCGATGTACCCGCTACACATGTGCAAGGTATGACGTGCACTTTGTTAATTTGCTTGTGGCTGATCTCAATGAAGAGTTATGGCGGAGCGCTTAGCGTCACGGAAGCACTAAACCACATATCTTTTGCGCAATTAGGATTGTGTGATGACTGGTCGTTATTCTGCTCTTATGCTACGCTATACTACATAGGAAACGCAATTACTTACCCGACATGACACATGTATGGCAGGGCCGTCCCCAGTGGGAAGCACACGGGGCCTGAGCACCCTTCCGGAAATTTTATTTTTTTGCCATGGCATAGAGAGCTAAAATGAACCATCTCAAAGGAGTTCACTCCTCCTCCCTAAATTCAGGAGGTGCCCTCCTCCAGAAAAAAATTTCTGGCTATGCCCCTACATCATGGCGTCTTTTGGCAAATGAGTTTAAAGCACTAATTGGGTTCTGCGGTTGAATACTTGACTGCCAGGGAAAGCACCCATGCTCAAATCTAGTTCGGTTGGGTATATTGTTCTTTATAGTTTATTTTTTCATGTCTATACTGTGTGGACAAGAGGTGCAAGCACGGGCTAACAGGAGGACTGACCAGGAGGCAGTCAACATCACTGAAACATATCTCATGACCTGCGGCCTCCAAAGTGCTCCAGAAACGTAGGATCTGTTAATACTAGCGGCACGCACCCGGGGTAGACCACCAAGCTACGACGCACCTGACCCATAAGTCTTTCTACAAAGAGTCTAAATACCACAAGTTGACACACTTTGAGTCATTGGACTACATATACATAAAGATGGGTCTGGCTCCGCTGCCCTACCCCGGTGGCAGAACACCGTGACGCAGTTCACTGACCTCATCCGAAGGGTGGCTAACCACCACAGTGGCTTCAAAGAGCACGACACCCTAAAAATAGTACAAGCTCTCTTTTACAGCTCCATAATGTAGGGAACTCCCTACCTCAACCTGAAGACAGTGGAGAAACAAAAAACTTAATCTGCAAATACGAAAGGCTACAAAGCTTGCCCTAGGACTGCCGCCAGCCGCCTCCACTGACCAATTGCTTCGCATGAGAGTTCACAATACGTGGGAAGAACTCATCGAAGCACACCTCATCAACCAGGCCGAGAGACGCAAGCTGTCACCCACAGTGCAAGCCGTCTTTTGACGCATAGGGTACGAGACCACCCTAGAACCCAACGAAGAACGCAAGGGCAAATTACGTCACAGCTCCGAGAATGCCTTGAAATTCAGCAGATCCCCCGAAACATGCATCCTCAACATCACCGAGCAAGGCGGCTGGCCAGGGTTAACGTTATCCGGGAAAAAATATTGCAATGACTCGCAGGCGCGATAAGTGGACGCAGCCAAGTATCCGGGATGTAACGCCTTCGCGATTACCATCACAGATTACAAAGACGTGGTATTGGCATCGGCGACTATCCTCGCCAAACGTGTGAAAACAGCTGAAGAGGCTGCTATAGGACTCACCACTCAGACGAGTGAGGATCGCATCGTGGTCTTTACCGACTCACAAACAGCGGCATGGATCTACCAGGACGGCAGAGTCTCCACGGTGGTGATTAAGCTACTAAACCACATTGACAATCCTCCCCCCTACACATGCATCATGTGGATTCCGACGGGTCACGAAGATCTCGAGGGAAATGAAGCGGCACACACCGCAGCCCGCGAATGCGTCAACCGGGCATTACCGTACGATCTCCGAGGCACTTCCCACTCAACAACAGAAGCAGAGGCAAGAGAACCCGTACCACTAACGTATCATGCATTACTGCAATATTATAGGCCCGAACGCAGGTCATACCCTCCACCACATCCAAAACTCACAAGCGACGAAGGCACTGACTACAGGCGCCTTCAAAGCAACACGTTCACCCATGGTGTATTATTGCACCATATGAGGCCAACGTTCCACAGCTATATCTGTCCTCACTGCAAATTGGCAGACACTCTGGCGCACCTCCTACTGCCGTGCAAAGTAAGCGTCCCGAGGCTAAGTGACAGCACCAGATGCGGACCAAGACCCCAGTGAAGCGTAAAAGGCTGCGGTCTTCCAGCCGGACCGGGTCGGGCAGCGTCAACTCGTCGCTCAAGCCCGGCGGGCTGTCCAGGCCAGAGGGTTCCTGGAATAAGGGATCCTACCACCTTCACTCACAAGCTAAACTCAATAAATGTTTTCTCTCTCTCTCTTTATCGGTTACAGCATCGGTGACGACGGTGATGAAGATGCTGCTCAACACAGGAACGGGTGCCAAAGATGACATTCCTCAAAAATATCACAGGGAAGTAGAGGAGTGTTGGAGTCTTCTTCGTTAGCAAGAATGCTCCTTATGTTGATACGAGCTCTAAAACTGACATCGTGGTTACGGTGTCAGCGACAAGACACATATTTCGAAAAGAGGGTGCAGAAGACGGTACCAAACTAAATGTGGGATCGTTGGTCAGTGTTCAGATAGTATTATCCGCTGCTAGTTGCTGATTAGGACAGATGAAGCGGTTTAAAATACTGTGTTAGTTTAGTTGGAGAGGAGAAGAAGTCTACAAATCTACCACAGGTGCACCTGCGTGCAGATTTGTCAAAACGCAGTATAAGGTAACTGAAGAATTTTTTGGATAACTTTAACTAGGCTAAATTATACAGTGCCAAAATATGCGGTTACGGCGTGTGTAGCAAACTGACGATCAAATAATAACGATGTAATATGTAATATGTACGATACTTAATAGTTACGGGATTCAAAACCTCGGAACCTAAAGCAATTGTAGTAAACCATGCTGCCATTTTTAGGGAAAAAAGGGGGCATGTAATCAGCATTTTGTAGGTGTTTGGGCATCTGATTGGTGATGCAGATTTTCGAATTGACGCAATGTTCAATGGCGTCACTCTAACTTCAGGGGCAATCAATGTGCTTTAAACTACAAAACAATAATATAGAGCAGTAAGCAACGAACCCCACTGCGTCTTTTGAGCTGACCGAATCTCGTTTTAGAGGATGTAACGACTATGGCGTTGTGGTTGAGCCATGAAACTTGGTTGCACTGAGGGTAGCAAAGTGAGCTTTCTCTTATAACTACTCTTGCTGCGAAAAAGCCAGCTTGTGAGGAACAGGTGATAGGGTTTTTTGCTGACCTGCATAAGTCCGCTACTAAATTGTTCTAAACTTTCGGAGCGAACATTCAAATACAATTTTTATTCCGTGTTCAATGCGGTGAAGGTCACGGCCAGTGTAAAACTTCAAAGTTTGATTTCTAAAATTGTTTTTTAATGGCTGAAACCTCTGTCGTACAAATTGGTGTAATGCGAAAGTAAAATGTGTGGTAGCTGAAGTAGCTAATGGTTAGAGCGTAATCAGAGAAAGCGGTATGACCGCCAGAAAAAGCGTTACAAACAGGACTTGGGCTATAGTGGCCATCATGCAACATGTTAAATAGTGATTCAACAGCTCGTCTGGACTACGGAGAACGCAATGTACGTCGTCTATCCTATATATAGCTCACTCGCGAAATACATCGGGGTGAGTGTAACGGGGAACGCGATGTTTCAGCCAGGTGAGGCAGACGCGTTACGCCGAGCTATTTTCGGGATGAATGGATGGTAGCAGCGAAGCTCATGCTTTCGCTGAGGCCATGACCTTGCGCTGTGTTAGAGCGTTGATAAAACTGCCTTCCATCGTAAACGCGCCGAATGAAGCGTACGAGTAGCTGTGACGAATTGCACAAACTAATCACGGAGGTCATGATCATGATACAGTACTTAATTCACCACTCCTAGAGGGAAACAACACCCGCCAATTAAAATAACTGTGAGTGCAAAGTGTCAGTTATAAAAGGCGTATTTGTAAAACCTCCAATGTGTATGATTGTGGCGCAGTGAATAGCATGTCCGGCACCTTTTGCCGCAAACCGAATGGTCGTGGATTCGACACCCGTTGACAGAACTTTCTTTCTTTACCATCCGATCGATTGCATTTTTTTTGGAATTAGGTAAATGAATTTTTGTGAAACCCCGGAACGAAACACTCTCGTGTTCAAAAAAATGCATTCAGCGCTTCTTCGGAAGGCTGCTAACAACGTACTAATTGAGAGTTGATTTAAACTCCAACAAAAAAAATCACAACATATCCACCGAGTAAATGATGATGAGTTTGGCGAAGCAGCCTTCAGCCTGTCCGTCCATTCGTTCTTACATCCGTCCGTCCACGCGTCCATTCATCTGTCCGCCCGTCTGCAAGTCTGTCTGGCCATCCGTCCATGCGTCCGTCTGTGCATCCGTCTGTACGTCCTGCTAGAGAACACTCCAAGTACCGCCATCTCGCATCTCGCATTCCCTGTGAAACATACGTACTCTAGCTGAGGGTATTGTTGAGAAACGGACCGATCCCGCCGCTTCCACCACTGTTGCGAACGACGGGCCGATCCCGCCGAAGCCACCACTGTTGCGTAGAGTATGTTTATCAGCTCGCGACTGCTTCTGCGCAGAGCCGATAAGACGAGCGGACGAGACGACGGTGAGTTAAACCAGGTTTATGTACAGCATATATACAGAAGCGTTACAATTTCGGCACTGGGGCCGACAGAGACTCGAAAAGCCGAACTCTCCTCTCTAACACATAGGTCAGCCTTTCGCCTAAGACCGCTGACTCATACACATGTCGGCCCTCCGACATGGGGACTCCTCTCTCTAGGACTGCCGATCGCGACGCGCCGCAGGGCTTCTTTTATTTACACCGGGTCCAACCAAAATGTCCAATCAGAAGCGCCGCTTTGTCGTCAGGGCAGACTCCTCCAATGGCGCGCCGCGCCAAGCGTCAGACCACCAGGCACGCGGCCGCCGGCTCGCTGTCACGTGCGCCGCTGACTCACTGCACCTGGGCCAGAGGGCGCCGCGCGTGTTCACGCCGTTGAGATGTTCGCGTCGGGCGGGTTGCGGCTGGCCTTGACCCAGATTGCCTTTTTCCGAGGCACGGACGTTTGACGAGGACTCGCTGGCATAACAGCACCCCCGCCGCCAGACAATGCACCGGAAAGACGAGCTGCTTCCACGGGGCTCGGATGTCAGGTGCGCTCGTCCGCCAAGTCCCTCCAGGTTCGCCTCCAGGGCCATGGGGAGAATACAGCTCCAGACTGGTCCGGGAACACATCCCATTTTTGACGACGGATCCCAGCTCCACTGGCTTGTCGCCGCAACTTGTCGACCAGCTTCACTCGTCTCTTCTGACCATCTTCGGTCTCAGCACTTGTCGATGGTTCTGCAACTTGCCAAGAACGGTTCGACAACAGACAACACACGACACAAGCAAGTGCCCTCGGTCACCCGACAGAACACCAGACAAAGTATAGTACAACATATACCTATCTACGTGTCTATCGGAATTTTGTTCCCTCTACATCAAGAGGCACATGTGGGACACAAGACTCTTAAAGTAAGAACTTGAATTTTTCACAATTACAACAACGCAACGAATTAGAATACCACATAAAGTTGGCCCCTTGAGATCACTCTGAACAAGAGCGCTCAGCCCAGGTCGTGATGAGGTCAAAATTTTGCCCCGAATCGCCAGCGAGAAACCGAAAGGTTGAGAAGGTACTAACTAAACGCACGGCTCAATGCGTCGGCATTAGCGTTTAGCCTTCCTTTTTTGTAGCGAACGTCAAAGTTGTGCTGTTGGAGTATCATGCTCCACCTCAGTAACCGGCCACTTTTAGGCGACATGTTATTTAACCAGGTTAGAGGGCAGTGGTCCGTTTCAACCACAAACCTCGAACCGGAGACATAACAAGCTAGCTTTTGAACGGCCCACACGAGGCAAGCGCATTCCTTTTCAGAGGTACTGTACGCCTCTTCCCTGCCGCTGAGTTTTCGACTTAAATACAAAACTGGCCTTTCGTTACCAGCACTGTCCTCCTGGCACAATACAGCTCCCATGCCGCGATCACTCGCGTCGCATTGAATCACAAATCTCTTAGAGAAATCGGGTGCCCTGAGAACAGGCTTTTCGCTTAGGGCCTGTTTTAGCTGGCAAAACGCAGTCTCCTTTTCTGAGTCCCATACTACTTTAACCGGCTCGGACTTTCGAAGCGCGTCAGTGAGGTGGCTGGCAATGCTAGAGTAATTTTGCACGTAATGCTGATAGTATCCAGCCAAGCCCAAGAATGCCCTTATCTCTGATTTTGTGGTTGGTCGTGGATAGTTCACGACAGCGGCTACCTTAATTTCTGAAGGTCTACGCCGGCCACGCCCCACAACGTGCCCCAGATAAGACACCTCGCCACACCCTAAGTGACATTTAGTAGGTTTCACGGTAAGGCCAGCCTTTCTCAACCTGTTCAGCACGACGCGTAGATGCTCGACATGTTCTTCCCAGTTGTTGGAGAAGATGGCGACATCGTCAATATACGGCAGAGCGAACTCGGAGAGGCCCTCAAGAACGCGGTCCATTAAGCCTGAAAAACAAAAGGGTGCATTTTTCAATCCAAAGCTCAGCTTAAGTGGGCGATACGTTCCAAATGGAGAAACAAATGTGGCATATCGGCTGGCACGCTCTGTAAGGGGGACTTGCCAATACCCTCGCACGAGGTCTAACGTGGAAATATAGCTGGACTGTGACACAGTTTCCACCCTCTCCTCTAGGTTGGGTATCGGGTAAGTTTGGTCTCGAGTTATTGCGTTAAGACGCCGGTAATCGATGCATGGCCTCGGATCTTTTCCTGGCACCTGAACCAATATTAGAGGGGATGTATAGTCACTCTCTCCCGGTACTATGACTCCCAACTCCAGCATTTTATCGATCTCCTCTTTCATGATCTGCTTTTGCACGGGGGAACAACGATACGGCTTGCTACGGATTGGCTCCTCACAAGTTAGCTCGATATCGTGCTCGATCACCGTCGTGTTTCCGGGACGGTCCGAAAACCCGTCTTGAAACTCGGAAACAATCCTTCTCAGGTCCTCCTTCTGGACTTCACTTAACCTAGGCTCTAGGTTCAACTGCTCCAGGAGTACCTCCGATCCCCTTTCGATTACATCACTAGAATTCAAAATTTCTTCTCCCTCTTCCTCTGCAGCATTCAACAGCAGATTTACGACCGCTTGACGTTGAACGTATGGTTTCATCAAGTTACTGTGGTAAATTTTGTTCGGCCGCCTTCCTAATTTCACTTCATAATTGGTATCAGAAAGCTTCGATATTACTTTGGCAGGCCCTTCCCAATGAACCTCAAGCTTGTTCTTTTTGGACGGCCGCAGCAGCATTACTTGACTACCAACTTCGAATGTGCGCTTCTTCGCCGATTTGTCGTAGTACTCCTTCGACAATACTTGTGCAGCCTTCATGTGGCTTTCCACAAGATCTTTCGTTTTTCCAAGCCTCTGAAGGAGGTCTAGAACATACGCAACTACATTAGGGTCCTCATCGAATCCCTCCCAGGACTCGCGTAGCATTTGCAATGGTGTTCTCAAACTCCTGCCATACACAAGCTCTGCAGGGCTAAAACCAGTGCTCTCATGAGGAGCTGATCTTAAAGCGAACATAGCGGGAGGAATACACGCTTCCCAGTCGCATTTGTGCTCGTAGCAGAGAGCTCTCAGTATCCGTTTCAGTACGGAATGCATACGCTCTACCGGATTAGATTGCGGGTGATGGATCGAGCTGTGCACTACTTTTATTCCACATTTATCCATAAAGGTAGAGGTAAGGCCGCTGGTGAAGACACTACCATTGTCGCATTGGATTTCAGAAGGAAATCCGACGCGTGCAAAAATAGATAGCAGCGCATCCACGACATGAGGGGAATTGAGCTCCTTAAGGGGTATCGCTTCCGGAAATTTTGTGGCTACACAGAGAGCCGTCAGGATGTACCGACAACCTTGCCTTGACTCTGGCAATGGCCCGACTATATCAATTACTAGGCGCCGAAAAGGTTCTGTGATAATCGGCACAAGCTTCATGGGTGCCTTCCACTTGTCCGTGGATTTCCCCGCTCTCTGACAAGTGTCGCATGAGCGCACAAAGTCTTCGATATCCTTCCAGCATTTCGGCCAATAAAACTGAAGGGAAACTCTAGCCTTGCTTTTTTTTAGGCCGAGATGCCCTGCCCATGCGTTTTCATGCGCCAGTTCCAATAGTTGGCGACGATACTTTTGTGGCACTAAGAGCTGCTCATACTTGCGACCTTGCGCATTTGTGTAGCTCCGATACCAAAGCCCCGCTTTCTCAAAAAAAGAAACATTCTTTTTCTTTTTTCCTAAGTTTACGCTTTCCATTAGCGCTTTAATCGAGAGGTCCTCACGCTGCTCTCGAATGAGCGTTTCTCGATCAACCCTCGACAGCTCACTCCAACTCTCCGCTACAGGCGAGAGCGTTGCAGCCCTCTCCCTCTGACTCAATGGCGCCATGTCGTCTCTCCTTTCCACGGGAACCGCGCTGGTCGGTCCGGCGACGGGCCGCTCGCGCGACTGCTCGCATGACTCACGCGGAAAGTTTCCTCTCTGAGGTTCCGTCGACCCGCCGACAAGGTCACTTGAGAGCTCACCGCTTTGAACAAGGTCAAGCTCTTGCGAGAGCTTCCGCGCTTGCGATCGCGTGAGGGCCATGTACGCTAAGTTGGGGAAGAACGATTTACCCTGCTCTTTGAGAAGCTGCTCTGAGTTGTTGGAGAAGAGATAAGGAAAACGATCGGGAAGCGCGGCAGACACAGCCGCTTCGGTGCAAAGTTTACCGAACGGGCCTTCAATGACAACCGTGGCGATTGGTAAGCAAGCACTCTGCTCCTCGGCGACTTGCCTGATCCACGCGCATTCGCCGGTAAAGTCATCCGGAGACACCAATGAAGGATGGACAACATCCATGGTTGCCGCGGAGTCTCTAAGTGCTCGACACGCTTTCCCATTCACACTAATTTCTTGGATATACGGCTCCAACAACCGCATGTTCTTTTCCGATTCTCTAATTGTTGCAAAAGCAAACTTTTGCTTACAGTTTATCGCGATGTGCCCTTCCTTTTTGCAGTTGTAGCAGATTAGTGGCTTCCGTGATTCAAACGCCCGTGTGGTATCAGTGCGTTGTTGAGAAACCTCACTCGATTTTTCCGCTTCTGTTTTCCCTTCCTCTACAGTGTCCTTCGTAAGAGACGGGTCCTTTTTGAAATTACGGTGCGGATCGGGTTTCCGTTGATCAGGTTTCCTTGAAAAGCCCTCTTTCCTTTCATCCTTTTCAACGCGCACTGCCCTGCTATGCAACTTTCGGCGAGTATAATACTCCTCAGCTAACTCAGCTGCCTTGTTTAACTGTACTTCCCCAAGTCTGTCCTGCAGCCAAAGTTTGACATCCTCCTCGATGCAGCGGTAGAATTGCTCCAATGCAACGCATTCCACCACTTTATCGCGGTCGTCATAAACACCTTCGCCCTTGAGCCATTCAATCAAATCGGCTTTAAGACGAAACGCGAAGTCAACGTGTGACTCATTCCCCTTTTTAGCATACCGAAACCTTTGCCTGAAAGCCTCGGGTGACAACTTATAACGTCTCAAGAGCACTTCTTTAACCTCGTCATAGCTCTCAAACGCTTCCCTCGACAAGCAAGTTATCGCGTCGGACACTTCGCCGGGAAGAAGAGCTAGCAGGTTCCGCGCCCAAAGAGACTGCTCCAAAGCATTTCGCTCACAGACGTGTTCAAACTTGACGAGATACTTCGCCATGTCCTCGCCTACTACGAACGGTGGCAGTTGGTCCCGAATTCTAAAACCGCTGACCTGAACTGTTGGAGAAGCTACGCTAGGCGCCTGCGAACACTGTAGGATTGCCAATTCTAGTCGTTTCATCTCTAGGCGCTCTTGTCTCTCGGCCTCCTCGCGACGTTCGCGCCTTTCAGCCTCCTCACGTTCGCGAGCTTCACGCCTTTCAGCCTCCTCGCGAGCTTCACGCCTTTCAGCCTCCTCACGTTCGCGAGCTTCTATTTCCCGCCTTTCAGCCTCCTCACGGCGTGCTTTAATATCCACCCAGGCCTCATCGACTTCCTCAGCCGACACTCCCTCATCCTTCATGATCTCAAGGATCGCTTGCTTTCGTTTCGCACGGCCTAAAGTAATGCCGAGTTCCTCACAAATTTCGATGAGTTCCTTCACTTTAAGGTTCTCCATCGTTCACACTAGCCTCTTGCTGTTTGCCCCTGTTAACAATTTACTTGCCGTACCCACTATAAGCCTACTAGCAAGACGCGCAAGCAATTTTTCACACTCCCGTGTTTACCCCCTCCGCATTAACTTTGGTTTCAAAGCACTTCGACTTTGCTCGAAACGATCAAAGCTCACTATAATGCTTCACACAGCCCTTCTCTAAACTACTACAACCTGAGCTAGAGTAGTCTGGTGAACTGAGGGGGAAAACATCAGGCACTCACCGCATCGATGTCGCTGACGCCGGCCGATCCCGCAGCTGCCAACCACTGTTGCGTAGACGGACCGATCCCGCCGCTTCCACCACTGTTGCGAACGACGGGCCGATCCCACCGAAGCCACCACTGTTGCAAACGACGGGCCGATCCCGCCGAAGCCACCACTGTTGCGTAGAGTATGTTTATCAGCTCGCGACTGCTTCTGCGCAGAGCCGATAAGACGAGCGGACGAGACGACGGTGAGTTAAACCAGGTTTATGTACAGCATATATACAGAAGCGTTACAATTTCGGCACTGGGGCCGACAGAGACTCGAAAAGCCGAACTCTCCTCTCTAACACATAGGTCAGCCTTTCGCCTAAGACCGCTGACTCATACACATGTCGGCCCTCCGACATGGGGACTCCTCTCTCTAGGACTGCCGATCGCGACGCGCCGCAGGGCTTCTTTTATTTACACCGGGTCCAACCAAAATGTCCAATCAGAAGCGCCGCTTTGTCGTCAGGGCAGACTCCTCCAATGGCGCGCCGCGCCAAGCGTCAGACCACCAGGCACGCGGCCGCCGGCTCGCTGTCACGTGCGCCGCTGACTCACTGCACCTGGGCCAGAGGGCGCCGCGCGTGTTCACGCCGTTGAGATGTTCGCGTCGGGCGGGTTGCGGCTGGCCTTGACCCAGATTGCCTTTTTCCGAGGCACGGACGTTTGACGAGGACTCGCTGGCATAACAGTATGTGCCAAGCGTGTCACGCCGATGGACAGGGGACATTGCTCGACCCTAAGGAGCTTCGCCTTTAAGAGTTTGTGAAGAAATTTGATGATTTGGAACCGACTTGGTTCCTTCCTCAGGGGAAACTGAGACTACGTAGCAGCGGCGTCTTCAAAGTAATTTTTGGGGTAGAGTTTAAATCGCTTCTCAGTTTTCATACCCAACCATACAAACATCTGTCGAATGCTTACATTGAAGTCAATCAGCAAATACTTCGGACATGATACAACGCAGTGCGTCAAGTGCTACATACGCATTAAGGAAGTTATCTCTGTCTTCAAGACACCTCTTGACTTCAACCACACCTGCAAGGAAAGGAAAGTTCTTCCTTGAAACCTGCGCCTAAAACGACCTGTCTCGACTCTTGAAGGCTCGGATGTCGTCACAAGAGATGAACTGCGACTGATCAACGCCCACCTTCATGAAATTAACGCCTCTATACGGAAAAAAGAATGTGACCTGTTCTTCGCCAAGCGTCAACTTGAGCCCCGCATCACTGAATTGATGTCTGGTGTCGCAACGGAATTTGCGTTCGCAAATTCCGTTGCGGCATCGATGACAAAAAACCACCGGACCATGCAGAATACGAAAATTTCCACCCTGTTGGACCGGAGTTCTCCCCAAAGCATCCAAAATACCAGGTTTTTCACCAATCTTTTATCTCGTCCAATCACTGATCGGGAAAATTTTAAGTGTGAATACACTTTATAAGCGACCCCAAACCATCCACCGCCGACGGCGGCGTCCGCAGTCTTCTATTTATCTTTAAAAGAAAGAGGACTTGGCGGGCCGCAGCGCGACGCTCTACCGAATAAGCCACGGACGCGACGCTGATATCGGTGTCAGTAACGCGCCTTATACCCCCTCCCCCTTCGCTCGCTCCTCCGCTCTCCTCGCTCGCTGCAGCTGCGTGCGCACCCCTCTCTCTCGCGCGCCCGCCTTCTCTCTCAGTCTCCCGTCGAGAGCGGGTCGTGAGGGGGAGTAAAGTTAAAATCCGTTGGCATTCGCCAGTGAGTTAACGTAAACTCCCCCGTGTGATCAAATTGCAATTCCCAGGAACCATTACACCATAAAGGCACCATAGTGTGAATAATAAATATAATAGTGCGAATTAATAAATACCCCTCATAGCATCACCCCGCGTATTCGCACTTAGCCATGTTCACTCTCGGGGAAATGCTTGGGAGTTTTTTGTTCTGGCAAAGGTACACGGCTATAACATATCAACGACACACCGTCTACCGAAACTTGTCGCAGCTGTAGAGAAAGCTGTCCAAAGCATGAGGCCGAGCGCCCGAGAACAAACTAGGCTGAAATAAATTGGGATTATTTCGAAATTACTGTTACAAAGAAAGACAACTTGACCGCAGAGGAGAACCAGGCCCATCGGATACCTCAACGGGATCAGAGCATTGTTACCTTGCCCGCCGACAAGGGCAATTCGACGGTGGTGTTGGAAAGCGGGGACTACGATTGGAAGATTTCAGCTCTTTTAGAAGAAGATGCATACACGAAGGTTGGAAACGACCCAACGAAGCATTCTCAGGCACAGCTAAACAAGCGACTCGCGGAACTTTTGAAGCATTACCCAGGTCTCAAAACACTTTACCTGCGGCTGATCCGCTGTATCGGATCCGCACCAAGTTTCTATGGACTACCGAAATTCACAAGCCTGGCATCTCCCTCCGACCGATTGTAGACTTCACTACCTCTCCATGCCGAGCCCTTTCGATTTTTGTACACCGAATTCTACCCCCCCCCCCCCGCCTAACCCGGAAGACACCAACTCATGTCCGTGACTCCAGCCACTTCACTTCATGCAGCTAGCGTCAGAGATGAGCATTGACGATGACGAAAGCCTGGTCTCGTCCAACGTCGTTTAATTGTTCACCAATGTACCAGTGCTCTTAGCCGTGTCCTCTGCCCGTGCGGCGCTTGAGGGTGACGCAAGCCTGAGTGAAAGGACTTCTTTGGCAGTTGACGAGCTCTGCCGTCTACTGGAATTCTGCATGTCTAGTACGTACTTCTCCTACAAAGGAACAATTTTCAGGCAGAACAGTGGAACCACGATGGGAGCTTCCATCTCCGTCACGATGGCAAACTTGACCATAGAGCACATAGAAGAGAAAACACTTAGCTCCTTCTCGCCGCGGCCCAAGCTTTTTCTTCGTTATATGGACGATCGCTTTTGCGCCATGAAAACATCTGAAATTGGAAACTTCAGATAGCATCCAAATTCCATGCACCCGGCCATACAATTCACGTCCGAGTGTAAAAGTGACCGCTACCGGCTCTTTCTTGACGTCCAGGTGGCAAGAAAGTGCAACGGCCTGGAGTTCTCCGTTCACAGGAAACCAACGAACGCCGGCCGCTACCTTCAATATGTCTCATCACATCCCGCTTGCCACAAGATCTCAGTTGTGACCACGCTACTACGGAGAGCTAAGATCATATGCTCCAATGACACGGAGTGAAAGAAAGAAGAGACCCGCGTAATTTTGGACCTCATAGAAAATGGATAACCAAAAAACGTCATTCGAGCCACCACCCGCCGTGCAGCGAAACAGAGAATACAGAAATTGCTGTCAGCATTAATTGGCAGCCCTCCGAAACGCGTACCGGTCCCATACGTCCAAATAATCAGCGAAATGTTGGCACGGATCTTCAAAAAACAAAGGGTTTGCATTGCGCACGTGCCTTCGTGTACGCAGGGCCGCCTCCTGCCCTGCCCAAAAGACCGCCCAACAATGAACAGGACCTCCCGTGTCGCTTACAAAATCCCGTGTGCCGAGTGCCCTTCTTCGTATATCGGCGAGACAAAAAAACCTACCGGAACGACTCAAGCAACACGCTAACGAGGTGCGGAAGCTCTACTAAGAGCGCAGCGCAGGCGCCGAGCATGCTGAGACGTTGTACCACTGGAGAACTCGAAGCAACGGCCATCCTTGAAGGCGAGACTAACTGGAGGAGAAGGTTACTACTCGATTCATGGCATATACAGCGAAGGTAACTCGCTTGCTGGATTCCGTTCCGACCGGTTGTGCCCTCACGATCTCCGACGGCAGTGCAGCTCTGGCCGACTGGGCTGGTCCTACGCCAACTCCTGACGCCGGTCCCCTACGACGACGAAAGCGTAGCTCTGGCCGACTGGATTAGCTCTACGCCATCACCTGACGCCTACAAGAGCTCTCGACAGTGGTGCCCCGTCCTCGGACTCCTGCAATCATCTCTATCTTTCCTGTCTCCTCCTTACTTCCGTTGTTCACTGTCCCCGCGCCTCGCTCTCTCCTTCCTCTCTCTCTATCTCTTTACCTTTTAACCCTATTTTTTTTAATTCATTCTCTACCCCCATCCCTCGAGAGCTACTGTTGAGGTGTCCTCCCCCTTAGAGACCGTTATGGGGCTCACTTTTCTCTTTTCATTTAAAATCACTTCCCCCTCATATACAGCGAACAGCCCAAAACATCAACCGCTCTCCACGGCGAAACGAGAGAGAGAGAGCGAGGGTCATTAACCGCCCCGCGAGTGCTTCGAAGACGCCGCTGCTACGTAGACCCAGTTTTCCCTGAAGGAGGAACCAAGTCAGTTCCAAAACGTCGGGTTTCTTCACAAACGTTTTGGTTAGAGTTCAAATCATTTCCCAGTTTTAATACCCAACCAGAGAGACACCTGTCGGATGTTTACATTCAACGTACAAATTGTTTCGATATGAGATACAATTTGTAGAAAACGAATACTTTAAGTACTCCTTATCTAGTAATGCTTCCCTAGACGCTGCGCTGTGCTCACTAAAGGGCTTCAGAAATAGGCCTCTTTTGCACCACAGAACACTTCTTTATAAATAGTGTTCTTTGCCTCTTCCTTGTATTCTTTTTCTGTTTCTTGTCTTCCACCCACTGTGGCCTTCTAGAGAGCTTTCATTAGAGCATGAACAAACCCGTCGTGACACAGGCTATACAAAAAAAAAAGGATACAGTTAGTTCTGATGTATCTCACCTGCACTTCGAGTTAATGCATATGAATTTATGCGCGGACATATTTTTCCCCGTGCCCGGTACACAAGCCACGCCACTGCACTTGCAAATGTGGCGCTAAGTGGCTCTGAGGCAGGTGACCCGTGCTATTCAGGTCCACACTAGCACTGCGAGTTTGCCGTCCCACATTCTTTACGGACCCATGCGTTCGTCGACACTGCTGAGGAAGCACGAACTACCATTCTGTTTTGTCGCCGAGGACGCTCTACTTCATTAGGGTTATGAGCTCTGTGTACATGCACCTGACATTGCCCTGACTCTGGTTTTGATTATGTGCATACGCAGATAACAAAATAACCGAAAGCGTGTGCAGCATTTCCATGGGAAGCATGGGCCAATGAGGAGCGGACACCTATACTTCGTTTCAGAAGTTCTCTTCAGCATTGTGGAGGCTACAGCGCCCGTCAACCAATGGGAAGGGTGATTAACTATTTCACTGTTTGTGCATGCTCATTGCAGTTAATATGGCTGGTTTAATAACTTCCGAATAGAGTAAAACTGTGAAACAAGCGACTACACCGGGTCACCACTGCAGCTTTGCCTTTTTCAAAAAATTTCATAGCTCGGAGATATAGCGTTGCGGAGACTCACTCGATACTACTTATGTGGTATATACACGTGTCGTAATGCTAAGTGAGTGGTAAATAATAGGAACAGCTGTAATTGTTTAAATTTAGAATAAACTATACTTTAATGGGAACTAAATTCATTGGGAACACGGATGGTGACTGTTTCTTTCCGACGCTGTTTATCTCTCTCGTATGACTGCTTCTTCCCCGACGCGTTTCTTCGGGTCTCCCGCTGCAATGCTCTCTTTCTTTCTTTTTCCACGGAAAGAAAATATGACGCATGCTGAACCCTGTGAAAGGCTGCATGTCCGAAAGTTCGAGATGCTGCATTTTTGGTCTTGCGATGCAGCCCGAGCTCTGCCTTGGCGCGTTAGGATTAACAGGTACGACTAAGCAAGCAGCATATCTCGCTAATAACGACAAAACTTACCTGATGCTTTATCCTCAGAGTAAGATGAAACAAGTCGATTCGCTGATTTCACCTTTTATTTACTGCTGTCAGCGTAGAGGGCGAGTAGCAGGCGCAGGTTCGGATCGAAGCGGCTAGTGACTTGTGCATAGGTGCTGTCATGTGTTATGTAATTAGAGTTGATTGATTGACTGATATGTGGAGATTAACGTCCCAAAACTAGTATATGATTATTAGAGACACCTTAGTGGAGAGCTCCGAAAATTTTAACATTCTGGGGTTTTTAATGTGCACCAAAATCTGAGCACACGAGCGTACAGCATTTCCGCCTCCACCAGAAATGCAGCCGCCCCATCCGGGATTTGATCCCGCGACCTGCGGTTCAGCAGCCGAGTGCCTTAACCACTATACCACCGTGGCAGGGCTATGTAACGACAGTTAACGGTGGTAACACAAATAATAAATGCGTACGAAGTTATTGCGAAGAAAAATAAACATATCACAGATTGATGGGGCGTACCACATACCGAACGAACGCCTATTTTAGCCAACCCTGTCAATTTTAAGACATTTCCATATCGGGCACTATGTTTTCATGCGCAAGTGTGTAGCCTTTTTACATCGCAAAGCTTTGGTAGTGCTGAACCAAGTGGTGCAACAAAGTACAGTAAGGATCTACATAACTGTTTAAATCGATGTTTATAGATTCAACCTTTGTTTAACTCCGCTGTGGCCTTACTAGGGAGAGTTAATGACTTGGCACAGTCGTTCAGTCTTAAAGAGATGATAAAATAGGTACCAGCAAACATGCTTTTTCACTCATCCATCCCACCCTTGACAACCCAGTCCCGCTTATCATCGGAATGTTGGTCAGCTGGGCTAAACATAACTAACCTTCGCTTTCGTCGCTTCGTCTATTCGGGTGGGGAACAAGAAAACCCGAGCTTCGCACATTAGTTTCAGTCATGGTGCGCCAGTCCATGAACGTTGGACTGGGGTTGTGATCTACATTTATCTGTCGGAACATCTTTCTTCTGCCTTATTTTCACACAGGTGCAGTTGAGGGGAGCATCCCTTGTGAGGCATCTTTCATTTTTGACCAAATACTTTCCCTTGGTGGACCTCAGTGCCTGCTTCTTATCACTAAATTCACTTTCTAGACTGGGAGATAACCTCATTGAGACTTTTGCAGTTTCTGAAAGCCTTTTATTTCAAGTATTAATATTTGTAATATTGTTTCTCCTGGGATGCTTAGAAACCATCCGCTAAGTTTGTATCTTAAAATGTATCAGCACTGAAGCGTGGAACAAAACGTGTACATATAAAAAGTAAGCTGAAATTATATACAGCACTTGCATAACCATCGAAAATGCACCATGCTGCTTCCTCTTTACTGTTTTCATCATGATAATAACGTAGTGAGCGTGACCATGTCTGCTGATGGAGTATTTATTGAGGAATACTTCCTGTTTCTATTGGCACTCCATTTGTTTCTTTTTATACTTCGGCTTACTGAACATGACACTACGTATACGTCCTCGCGACTTCCTTTTCTAACTGCAATCGCCATTTTAAGCTGGAGAAGCTTGTTCCTGAAGCTTTTCGCATTTACGATAACACTGATGGCCTGAGGAGCACATGGGTATTTGCCAGTTTCTCTTCATAGCGCATAAATAAATGACTTTGCAAGCTTTTATTTAAACGAGAATATAAAAATGCGTGATGGCCCTTTTCCTGATCCCTGAAAACGACTTTAACAAAACCATTTTTTTACAAAGTTGTTTGCAGTACCAAACTGAAAACGTTCACTGCCTCAGTGGCATCGAAGTTGTGGCGTGTTGCTTTCGTGTGCGTAAAACTATCGAAGCACAAGACAATACTCCAGAACTTAAGTTTCCAGTGAGCTATGATGGGGAAGACAATGATGTCTTCCGGTACAATGAGTCACTTGTGATTAAAGTCTCATCCTTTCCTCCGGCGATTGCTTTGTAACGATGGCTAGGCTCATTTGGGAAAGCAGGTCATCTGTGTTAAACGCCACTTGTTCCTCGGAGAGCCTGTAAAAATGCACTTTCCTTCTGTTTTTTATTCAGCCGTGAATGCTTGCCTGCGCCATTGAAGCAACTGCGCATTGCTTTCCTCTCAAGTCTCACGTGAACGCGCTTTCTCTCCGTGGTTCAAGCTATGGAAAAAATTATATAGGTTGCAAGGCCAAAAGCTAAGCCCAGCTGTCTCATTTGCGAAGTCGTATAACGATGCTATCATCATTTGCGTTTCGAATAAGACAAATGAATGCTGTTTAGAGCCCCTTGACGTAGCCGTTCTTGGTAACATGGCAGCATTCGTGATAGACAGTCACAGAGCCCTCATTAGTCCACCGAACAATCATAAATAAAATGTTGTCAGTTGTAAATTCAGAAAGGTATTTTTGTGCTGGAAATAATGGGTAGTGGAGATATGGAATGAAAGAAGTGAACGATGATGGTTTTGTCATAAAGGCTTATGGAGGCGGAAATGAAGGAGGCCCGTGTGCTCAGATTTGGGTGCACGTTAAAGAGCCCCAGGTGGTCTAAATTTCCGGAGCCCTCCACTACGGCGTCTCTCATAATCATATGGTGGTTTTGGGACGTTAAACCCCACATATCAATCAATCAATGTCATAAAGGCTTCCACCCCATATCGCCCCATATCGCTCGGCCCCTTGATCGTGTCACCCCATATCGCTCGGCCCCTTGATATTTGGTGGAGGTTCTGGGTATTTCCAGACTTGCAACAGCGAAACCAGGCGATTCCGCTCATGCCATCTATGCCCGACTATGCCCGACAAAGCAGTATTCCCTATGGGCGTCGCCTGCAGTGGTCTGCATGTCAACGAAATCCTCACATCTTCAGTGGTACTGATGATCAAGATGTGGGCGATTGGTTATGGTGGTGCTACTAAGTCAGCGTCACTAATAAATGGAATGAAACGAACTAGCTCAGCTTCATCAGCTTCTACCTGTCCTTCTCTTGACACTTCTCTTTTGCAAACCCTACGTTGGATACCGTGCATATCGTCGTCACTATTCGAGTTATTGTATAAAAGGAATACCTCGTGTTATCGTCTTCGTAATCATCGCTTATCTGATATTTACAGCTCAGTGAGGATGAAGACATCTCCTAATTATTAAAGCTTCTTCTCCAGCGAGATCTTGTTTCATTTTATGCCTGGAAAGTTCTTAATAACATCGCTCCAACGAATCCTTCGTCGTTGTCGACCACTCATCCCATCACTTGGTATCCATCACTTCACTATGACTGAACATCTGGTATCTGTTTTCCTCATGACGTGATGTGTCCAGGTTCATTAGTGTTCCCTTTTATGTAAGTATATTGGACGCACCTGTCTGTTCTCTGATCTTCTCTGATGTCCTATTGTTTGTTGCACCTATAAATTTCCCTTCCAGCCCTCATTGTTCCCAATTTCTTGAGCGTCTTTGTTACTCCCTAAGTCTCGGTTCCTTATGCCAGAACTGGCAAAACGAAATAGTTAGTACACTCTACCATGTACGGTTTGAAGTACGGCCCCATATAAACAAATATACACTTCTTGACAAAGACAGATATTTTAAAGAAGATAGACGTTCTGAGAGCACATGCTCTCCATTAGGCAGCGCATTTCACACCAAGGAACCTGAAGTCAGCTACCACTGGGTGAAGCTTTCACGTTTTGAGCAGACGTCTCTAAAGGTGCGAATGTTGACGCATCACTACGGATTGAACGTAGAGCGAGCGAGATTAAAATTTATAAATAACTTGTGGGACGACGCTGCGAGTTTCTTGACGCTGCTATTTTTGCTGTGGTATTTAAGATGTCGCGTCTACGCTACTCAGAAGATGCATGATGAAAAGGAAAGGAGAAATAAGGAAATTCGTTCGCTGCAGATAAAAATACCATAGCAACAATCACGCACACTCAACTACCAATGTCTGAAGATTCGGAAATAACATATAGACATGTCTTCCAATCTTCCATCATGGCAGATCTACCCTCAATTGAGCAACATCACCACTCGGCTCCTTGAACTGTTTATGTATTGCACTTAAGTGACCAGGGGAACTGGTGTTAATGCTGTGTCACTTCCTTTTTTCTCCCTTCATATTTACAGGCATCGAGCGTTGTATCTCCGCTGTCTGCCCCAGCTGATCGATTACGTAATGTGAAAGCTAACAAGAAGGGAATGAAGAGAAAAAGAAATAGTCACTCTGAAGACAAAAATAAACGATAGGAATGATCAATGGCAGAGGCAAAAAAAATCTCCAAGCCGAGAGCCAAGAAGTAAGAGAAATGATAGCAACACGATGCCAGAGGGCGCAGTGCTAGCCGCTGGCTCGCTCATCCGTTTACCCGCTTAGCCTCCTTCTTTCTTTATGTCTTTCTTGCTGCTCTTCCTTCTTTCTCTCTCTCCATTAGCTTCCCCGCTTCGCTACTTCTCTGCGAGACTCGGCGCGCATTGCCTAAAGGCTGACGCGTAATCCATAGCTCGAAGGTCAGGCACGTGTGCATCTGCAGATGTCTCTTTATACTGACACCTAGCACGTGTGCAGAATAGGAGAGCTCATAATAAATAATTGATATATAAATACGGCAGTGGCCTGTCGAGGGTGCAACAACCGTGTGAGACAAGCTAACGCATGAGTCGGTAATTGAGCTATACATCTGACCTTGTTGCATGAATTGAAAGCCCTTGGGATTGTTTCGAAAGAATTACTACACATTCATGAGAGAAAGAATCCTGCTTGTTTTATTGGCCCTATTAAGGAGTGGCCTATACATGTTGAAGTAGGTTCTGTGTTACTGTAGGTGACAATTTTACATCTTATTTTTCTCCGCAGCTGTGCTGCTGAAAATTTTTGGAGCATGCCCCAAGCTGTAGTGAACTCCACCGTGAATTTATTGAAAGAAACGTGTTTTTCAACTTCCATTAAAGTATGACTTAAAAGTACACTTTTGTCTTCTTAGTTTTTTGTTTATAATATATGGTATATTATCAATATCGATAATATTATCACTATAGTATATTATTATTATTATTATTATTATTATTATTATTATTGCTTCTCACAATTTTATGGTTCCTTGAGAGAGTATGTTTCGTTAGTGGGTTTTATGAAAATAAAAAAACCCTGCCACGTCACAGGTACGGTGAGAGGATGGCCTAGTAAACAAACTATTTTGTCTCTGGTATCCGCGTACATGTGTGCAGCAAAAAAACACTCGACAGAGAAGAAAAAATGAATGGAAGCCGAGTGAAATTGTGTTTACTCCATGAAAAAAAAAATCGCGTACAAAGTTGATCTGCTTCTCTCATCGGATTCTATAAATTGAGTTACACATTGCTGCTTGCGATGAGAAAATAGCGATATTATACACAGGAGTACTAACGCAACAGCAACATCACTTATCGTATGAACTTATGTATCCTTCTTGTTGCATCTTCTCACCCCTCCCTCTTCTGTCTCTCCACACAGAAAGAATAAAAATAACAGCGTAGGCTTGTGAGGCATGGTGATTGATTGATATGCGGGGTTTAACGTCCCAAAACCACCATATGATTATAAGAGACGCCGTAGTGGAGGGCTTCGGACATTTCGACCACCTGGGGTTCTTTAACGTGCACCCAAATCTGAGCACACGGGCCTACACCATTTCCGCCTCCATCAAAAATGCAGCCGCCGCAGCCGGGATTCGAACCCGCGACCTGCGGGTCAGCAGCCGAGTACCTTAGCCACTAGACCACCGCGGCGGGGCTGTGAGGCATGGTGTCTTTACTTCTATATATATATATATATATATATATATATATATATATATATATATATATATATATATATATATATATATATATATATATATGCGTGTGTGTGTGTGTGATGAACATATCAATGGTGCGTATAATACTTCCTCTCTTCGAC
The DNA here is from genome assembly GCA_013436015.1 of Rhipicephalus annulatus. Taxonomy (NCBI): domain Eukaryota; kingdom Metazoa; phylum Arthropoda; class Arachnida; order Ixodida; family Ixodidae; genus Rhipicephalus; species Rhipicephalus annulatus. Next base: position 989,999 of record WOVY01011058.1, on the reverse strand, counting down.
ACATCCGCCCTGTCTGTTTATTTTCGCTCCAACGCGTGTTTTATATCTGTGGATTCACAACTCAACATTAATACACAAGTGGTAAGTAAATGGCAAAAACGGACGCGGACGAAGTTAACACAGGTTTGGAATCGAGCGTTGGACATCATTTATAGACGTGGATTATGGTGCGGTGTTGGTGACGGCGCTGGAGGTCAGGAGAAAAAACGGGCGGTATTTTTTCCTGCGATGGTAGTCCTCATATAAAAACCTCGCGGTTTTGTCACGACAAGAGCGCATGCTTAACATACAACACGCCGTCGCTGGCTAAAAATTCAGGAAGGCTCCTTGTTTGCCCTACACGTTTATTTATTTGTATGCTGTATCATGGATCATGGCACGTTTCTGTGTTGCGTGGTTCCGTTCTTACCATTTGGAATGGATAAAGGAGCGTCAACTAAAGAAGATGCTTGTTCAAAAAACTTACTTTTGTGCAGCGTATAGCTCATAACCAAAGGCACTGTCGATGTTATACTTTATTGTCTTTATTCTGAAACTCTTACAGACAAAGAACCAAAAGAGTTTCCGAAATTCAGTTTTAGGAAGACAAGCGTGCCTTGCTACGCGAAGGGAACCACCAACTGGTGCTGCGGCTGCTCCCGGACTGAATTCTTGACTTATACCAAACCCAAATGTTTTTTGTATTCCATGAGGCTTGAGACGGACAATCAGTGAAGAGCAAAAGAGTGGGTGCGGCATGTGTTACGTGCGGTGAATTCAAAAGATAAGCCCATAGAGGAAGTGTGAAGCCGGAGAACAGAAACACGGTGAGAAATCAGGCACGTATGACGAACTTGCAACAAACAGCACGTAAAGAAAACACACACACACACTCACACATGCGCACGCACATGTGCACGCACACACACACGCACGCACACAAGCGCATGCGTGTGTGAGCGCGCGTATATGTGTGGCGTGGGTGTGTTTTAAAGTGTGCTTAGCCTAATTTGATTTTGAACAGCAATTCAATTATCGGAGTTGCTGTCGAAGAGAGGAAAAGTTCGCAAGCACAAAGATTGACAGATTGTAAAATAGAGCGTTAGTGCAGCTTTTCTTGCGCAACTTTTTCTATTTCTAATGTTATATTCATTGCTATACAAGCTGATACATTGAATGAGGCGTTAGAACCTGCACCGTAATCTCTTAAAAATGTTTCATTTTCGGCCACGTCAGGCGCATTCTTAATGAGAGGCAAAATATAAAAATGCAGGTATACTTACACAAATGTGCATGTTTAACGTTTTCTGGTGTTTACCGGTATTTTTTAGTCACCAACTGGGGCGTGCCTTGTATTTATTTCGTAGAAACGACCCGTTTAATCTTGTAATTTTAGTTTTTTTATACAACTAAGCTATATTTTCAACGCTGGTGTGTATAACATTTGACCGTTAGTTGTATTCCGCATTGAAAAGTCATATGAGTCATTAATTATTTACCAACAACGAACACATATTCATATAATGAACGGGTATTGTTCATCTGCCTTTTCTTGCATTAGTATAAAAGCTAACAAAGTGTACAACAAGCGAACTTCCAGCCGCAGCACATAAAATTTCTCTAAATCACCGAAATTGGAAACGAAAGGTACCACAGTGGAAAAAAAATGAAAAAAAAAGAAATCGGGAAGCAATACAATATGTCATACTCGCATTTTAGCTTCAAGAACTTTTACTTGTGACTCGTGGCTAAAAACTAAAACAATTGATATACTTTCGTGCTGTTTGAACTGCATTGCCATGAAAAACAATTTTTTTCAACATTTGTGTAACCTGGTCACAGTAGTCGTTTTGATATATCATTTTCGTTCCCTTTTGTTGACACAACCAGATATCACGCCAAGCAACACTCCTCTCATCACATATCCTCCAACATGAATGTACACCGTTGCTTCCTTTCTTTTACTACTAAAGCAAACAAGAACACAAAATTGCCTCCACATCAGCGCAGCTTGCTACTTTTTCGCGACCGTAACTCACGACAAACATTTCTTGTTTGTTTTAGCTTTAGTTACCAAAAGAGCTTAACGGCTGTCTCTCTCAAGTTGAGCTCACTGTGTGTCCGTTCTTGGTTAGAGTTGCTGTTTTGCTCTGTGTTTCACTTGTTGCGACTCAGGCCATCTGGGAGTGCCCAAACCCGCTTAGTGGAAAAGTATAGAAAAAAAGGAGGTTACATGTTTCCTAATGCACTTCCCACTCTCATGCCAATCATCCATTTGTCTTACTAGCACTAAGCTCTTATTTCTGTGGACGCTGTCACCTGCCATTTGATTAAAAAAAAGGAATGCCAAGAAGACGACGTTGAACCCAGAGCGTGCGTTTTTCTGTTGTGTCTATCCCTCTAAGCCCGTTTGGTCATTCATTACGCGTCTCGCTTTTCCGAGGGAAACTTTTACGTCAGCGGAAAGCTGTGCAAGTGTGAACAGATTAATGGCACATGGGCAGCTTATTCACTCTCGTGGGAAGTGCATGTCCTCGACGGTTAATTCGCGAATACCATAAGAAACAACTGCGCATTGGGTTTCCTTACAATGGTGGTGCAGAGTGACGAGAAATAGGTAACAAAGCGTGGAACTTGACAACCTCAATTGAATGATATCAATATAAGGTCAATCAGTGTCTTCGACTCTTTATTTCAAAGCGAATGGTATTCTTAGCCTCGTTTCCCTGCTTCAAGCCTTCGCTGCAATTCACTGTGGTGCGAACTGTTTATTGAACGCACGGCTTCCATTCACTGGAGTTTCCCACATGTGACAGCAGCGCCGAAACCAACGCACTAATGAGTGGAAGCTACAAAACGAGGATGCAGCTGGACGAGGGTTTATTGCCCACGCACATCTAAGCTTTTTTTTTTTTTCGCGCTCCTGGATGTTCATGTAGGCTCCTATAGGCTGGCGACTACGCAAGTCAGAATAGCATTACAATGGCGGACATTTTACAGAGCATCATTGTGTGAAAGGCACTGTTTTTTATGGCATATACAGACGGTACTTTCTCGCATTCATTACCAGCAATACCATTTGCTCTAAAGACACTACTACCTATATCTGGTCTTTAGGGATGTTCTCCTCACTTTCAACGAGGTGACCAAACATTAACAGCCGGACAGAAGGATTTTCCCCCTTCAGCAAATGCAACTTTGTAGGGCCCAAGCATCTACCCTCCGCATGCTTCAAACTAGGTCGTAATCCAGCCTTCGTTCCCAGAGCCAGTTTATTGATAGCATTGATACAACATGCCCGAATTGTTGGACCATATCTACGTTAGACCACATGCTCTGGCAGTGCCCCTCATCACGCGTTTCTCGGCACATGACCGAAGAGGAATGAAGCTCTGCGCTCAGGAGCTCAGAACTTTCACATCAACTATGGGCTGTCTAGAGGACCCACAACGTGGCGGTGAGGTTCTGCCTACCCGTTCTGACGTGGGAGCGGCCCGCTGCTCTACGTCCTTTAGGTAGTGTTCCTCAGGACCTCAATAAAGTTCAGTGTCTGTCTGCTCTTAGATGTTCATGTAGGCCCCTATAGGCTGGTGACTACGCAGGTCTGAATAGCGTTACAATGGCGGAAATTTTACACAGCATCATTGTGGGAAAGACACTGCTTTTTTTATGGCATATACAACGGTACTTTCTCGAAGTCATTACCAGTAATACCATTTGCTCTAAAGACACTACTACTTATATCATGATTCACTTAGGTTGCTGCATAAGCTTGGAGGTTAATGTTAACTGAGATACAAGTTGGCAATAAGAAGCAAAATAGAGAGATAGCGAGCCTAAGCGAAGGAGGGTACGTTGCCAGGCTTGGAAAAAAAATAGAGAAGACCTCAGTAAACCTTGAAAGTTTAGACCTGTCCCTGTCCCATCTTTTCGTTGTCCTTGTCTTTATTTGTGCACACCAATTTATTAAAGATAAGACTTCTTTTGACATTTTCTGCAATGTTTTCGTAATAAACAATACCATCAATTTTCTAAACTCGACAGGCTCTATTTCATTTGGTGTGCATACACATAGGAACAAAGACACAGAGAGAAGAGGGAGAGACAAGCTGGCTACTGCATCCTTGAGGTGCACAGTCTGCCTACTCTTTCAGAAGGAGGACAGAGACAGCGGAGAGAAAAAGAAAAGAAGAGAGGGAAGTAAAAAAAAAACTGCAATAAACTTAGACAAACATCAGTAAACATGAAATAAAGAACGTCTACAAACAAGTGGTCAGGCCCGCTTTGTTCATAAAAGTTCGATTTATCGCATGTTCGCGTCGAGAAACACAACCTCTAGGAAAGAAGTAATCATCTATGGTTGTGCACCTAAGTCTTAGCTAGGAATGATACAAAGCAAAACAACTAATAAAACAACCTTTAAGGGTGTTCAGCCACAAAATTAGTTAAATCGCGGAAGTGCCTCACTCGAGCTCCTTCGCTAAAATCTTCAATATCGATATAAAGGTTCAAAGAAGCCACTTGTAAGCCCGCGTGCTTGCGCTTCCGCAATATTTTTTATTTCATGTAGACGGTGCTGCTTTTTTTTTCATGGTGACACGTTGATTCCTCGCGAGAGACAGGTTTATTAAAAATCGGTTGTTGCCGTGGTAATTAAATCATATCGAGTGTACAACACTGTTACCTTTTCCTAGCGATGCGTGCTCCGTCGTATGAAGTTGTCGTTGCCTTCCAGCGCCATCCGGTGCATAGAGAGAGAGGCTAACCCAAAAACAAATATCCTGCTCTCTCCTGCAATGAGGGTGGTGTAAAGGGAGGCAAAAAAGTGATAATCATTGAGGAAGGGAGATAAGCAGAAACCAAGGAGGTTTTAAAAAAAACTGGTAAAAACACACGGGAGTGTCAGAATCGTTCAGCAATCTCGGTTGCTTATAGAAACTTCAGCAGAGAAATCGTAAATATCCGAGTAACCCGTGCAAATACGACGTATAAGTACTGGGTGGGATCTCGACTTATGAACCTTTAGTGCACCCAATAACACACACAGCTTAGCATGGGAGGGCACAGCCCAAAGCAATATATCTCGATATGTACACACTTGCACATTGCGCCATGTATTGATACTTCTGTTTTGTTTGCTTGCTGTAGCAGAAGCACTTTTAGAGTGCGTTGACACGTTGTCGACGAGGAAAGGGTCACACTCCTGTAGGGAGAATTCCAGGAAACGTATGAACATTTATGGCATTCACTTTGAATAGTGTTCATGTTGACGGCTCGAGAGCACCCTGAAGGCATAACAAGGATGCGCAAAACAAACCTAGCAATGCATATGAATAACCGCTTCGTGGACGACAAAAAAAGATGTAGGTGCTTTTTTATATTAAGCATCACGACTTTTTCTCAAGGTGGCAACGTATTTTGAAACCTTGTTTCCTTTTTGTTTCATATCAAGTGGAGATTCCGTGCTTTGGGGACATTTCAAAGATTCTCGAGGTGTGGAGGAAACATTAAATATGAAGGGTCACGATAGCATTCAAAGTGCAACGATGAACGGATGGAATTTCGTTAGTTTGAGAAACGCTGCACTCCGCGAAAGATAGTGGTGCTAGCGAAACAAGCGCGAGACGCCGGATTCTGAAAGAGGCTTTGCGAGTATATGCGAATTCCTGGCAATAGAAAAAGGCAAGCCAATAAAATGACTCGAAAGAATGAAGACTCGAGTAGTGTGAAGAGAAGGATGCAAAGGCGTCACCCATTACTTTCTCATACTTACTGATTCTGGAGCAACTTGCATAGCAACGTAGGCGAAGACATGCTCATTTTTCTTTTCACGGGAATGGCATCTTGAGGTTGCACGTCCCCGACACTGACACATGAAAGGCGTCAAAAGATTCGTGTTAGTATGCTTCCAGCTATGAGCCAACGACGAATGAGTGCAGGCATTTACAGTGGCTGAGTATCGGTTAGAAGTCGCGCTGTCTTCGCGTCTTCTATCGTATTTCCTTCCAAAGCTTTAAAAAAACTCACGTGTTGTTGTTTTTTTCCAATGCCGCTCTGCTACGGAAAAAAAAGGAGCAAGTAAAAACGTGATTTGTTGTTGCTTTGATTCAGACGTCGCATCATTTTCTGTTGAGAGAGATGTTTTACGCTTGCAATAAGAGTAACCATAAAAATCTTTGTATGATTTTTCGAGATCGTCTAAAGCGCACACTCTACACTGGAGGGGCCTTAAGTGCCTGTCCACGTTGACAGCGTATGTAGGCTCCAGCTTCGACTCAATCTCTGCGATTTAATACAGGCGCGCTTCTTCCGAAAGTCTTCGGAAAGGTCCCACTGTGTGTCTCTAAGAAAATTCTGCTTAACAGTATCCGCTTCCCGCATGAGTTATATTATCACTACAATAATATTTTGAAAAGTGAGAAATATGTATAGAGTAAAATCATACCCATTCGTGTAGAAAACGTATAACACCGACAATGAAACCAAACCGCGTAACACGGTCTAGCCAATGGCATACCCGTCAGGTAATTTTTTTGGTATTTTCTTTACTGCCGTTTGTTAAAATTATTCTCATAGCCATCGCCATTATGAACAAATTTACATATTGTCTGTTTGTCCAGCATATATTATCTGCTGAGTAAGCAGTTGTTTTATGTTCGGGACTTCTATAGAATGGGTAGAAACTGGACAAATAGCCTAAGGTACAGACCGCGTACCAAGAAAGAAACAAATATCTACGTACACGACACGAGTACACATTGGCTTACGATCCACTTCGTGGTTCCTCGACTCCACTGGAGTACGAGACCGCAGATTTTACTATTTGCGAGGTGCTTTCTCGGCGCCGTTTTTGTGGGGAGTGCGCTAGGAATGAATGATGTGCTTATATCTTGGATTTGCACTGTGTCATCATTGTCTGCCATTGTCGTTGATGATAGCGCAGTGCACTTCATATGATGTATGAATTGTTTCGAGCTAATATACACGTCGTAAGGTGCGTAAACGGAACATACATGTCACAATGTCTCCAAGGAGTGGCATGGATAGAACAGCGCCCGCGCTGTATACTTGGAAAATTTTGGTGTAGGAAAGTCTGCAGCATGAACCAGATTACGACGAAACTCAAGTGTTATCTGATAAGGAATATTCTGCTGTTGCATGAGTACATACGTTTCTAAACCGCAGTGATCATAGCCTCGCTGTAATGCTCATCCACTTATTCCGGGTCAAATATTAGCTGTGGTTGCAAACAAGATAGATCCTGCAAAACACCGGAAATTTAAAAAAAAATGTCAAGAAAGTCATGCTTTAGCGTGAAACGAGTTGTATGTGTATGTGTGCGTGTCTATTTTAGAGGTTTGTAGATTTACAAAATCAATAGTTATGTCGTTCTTTGAAAATTAAATGTACAAGCATGGACACTTTCGTTTCAAGTTAAAAGCGTAGCGCAGTTGAAAAAAATGAAAAGAAACTACGGAAACCAGATCAACTTACCGATGGCTTCATTGACAGTGTTATATGGTTCTGCACGTTTTTACGTATCTGGTATTGTTGAAAGTGCCGCTGAAAATCGTCATGTGTGAAAATACTGTTATGCCATGAATTAAATTTTCCTTTCTTCTCTCATTCCTTCGTGTGGATGTGTGTGATCACGAGCTTGTACATGTGGATATATATGTATGTTTACATACTAATAGGCATGTCTCTGTTATTCCAACAAAATCAATAACATTTGATGTTTGCTTCACTGACTTGTACTTTCTCTTTGATCTTAGGCGATGCAGAGGCGCAGAAGTTTTAAAAACGAGAATAGGCGGCAACAAGAATAATCAGTAAAGTAAAGAAAAACTAAATATAATCTCTTGCCAATCATTGTATAAAGTTATATACAGCATAAAACGCCGCTGAAGTTGGAATCGAAAGGTGACCGGTTGGTATTGTGGCTTTGAAGTTAGTAGCGAAACTGCATATAGGTGACCAAGAACGAACGAACGCAGTCGCTGGCGAACGAATCAACACAATGGTTGGCTAGCTTTCCAATATCAGCTGAAGAAACGGCTAAGAAACTTTCCATCTCACAGTTACAGTGTCAACGTCTTGTTCGCATTTTTGTTTTATACGACCACTTACCCTCATTTCGTATCATCCATCAGCATCGTCAATCGGGGAGGCCGGGTATAAATTCGTGCAAACTCACCTCGGCCAGACGATGCGAAAAAGGGAGTTTGAGCCGAAGACGCGCACAGTAAGTGGTAACGGAGTGCCTCGGGTTTCTCGGCGCTCAACGTTGCCTTCTCGATTGAATCTGTCCCGGTTTGTGACGCCGTCTCGAAACTCCTTGCGCTCGCTGACTTTCTTTTTTTCTAGCGTCGTTGTTTGTCGAGTACCTTATTCTCGCTATTTTTATCTGTGTGTACGTATACATACCCCTGATATTAGCCGAAGAACCCACCCTGCAAAGAAAAGGCAGGAGATAGATTTCCCAGGCACTTCGACATGTCTTCATGCTGCCGCAACATTTCCCGATTCTCACACGCGGGACTGCTTTTTTGGTCGCTAGAAATGGAAACTTCAAATATATTTTTCCAAGCAGTGTACCAAGCATTTACAGCTTATCCTAGAGCCATTACGCAGTTTTTCTAATTTTCAACCTATTATTATTGCTTGCAAGGTACCTTATCTTTACTTTTTTTTCTTATTTGAAGAAATGTAGCGTATGGGTAGAGTTTATTGTTTTTTAGGAACTTGTAGTTAATTTTTACGTTTTCGATATAGCGTATTGACGGTGGTGGGATATTTTGTTTATCTATTAGCAAAGTCGACTCCGAACACCCATCTCTTTTATTCCTGCCCCTCCTCACCTCCCACACCCTACTTTTTTTTTTGTTCATGGCAGAGTCGCTGTGATGAGGGGCTTTGTCTTCTGGAACTGGCACATATTTTGTGACAACTATACGAGTAGCCCGACCAATAGAGTAGCCAGTAGCCGAGAGTAGCCGGGTGGCAAACGTCCTTCATGTGTGTTCAAACATGTGTTTGTGTTTTTACGAGTATATAAACGCATAAAAACTATGAAATTTTGAAGAAACCGGGTTCGAACATACCCTCCTCACTCTCCCTTTGCTACACCACTGAACCGGGTGGTACTGTGCAACGAGCGAGAATAAAAAATATCCATCCTATAACTTTTTTATTAGCACCTCTTGCTCACATGCCTTTAAGTCATCGATTCACATGTTGCAGATGACATATCTTTTTTGCTCTCAAAATTCCGTTGAAAGCCATGACAGTACATTATGAATTTTAAACTGATGTGATTTTTACAGTCTTCTTGGTATCTCTTTTCTGATCACATTGTCAATTGCCATGTATTAAGCTATTAAAAAACCAAGTCAAACGCATCAATAACACTGTCTCTAAAACGCATCACTCGCCGTTCAGAGACACAGAAGCGAAGCAATAGGCGCAGTGTGTAGGCCCGTTGTTGCCGCCTTTCTCCTGCGAACTTCGAAGATAACTTAGTGACAACTCGAAGCTGACCTCAGGGGAAAATGCTGCTTTTTAAATAGCTTCATTCAACCCTATCTGTTTCTTTTCCGACGGCAGTTTTTTTTTTGTTCTCCCGACAAAGTGTGTTATTTTTTCTTTGTTTTATTTAAATCTTGATTGGAATTGAATTTTTCTCAAGCATTTTCTTAGTTTTATTAAAGCTTTATTTTACCTCGAATGCCTTTCTGTGGCAAATCCCATTCCTCGACGGTCTGATGTTTTTTTTCTTTATTTCTCAGGACAAACTCACTGCAGAGTGGAGCCTAATCAGATTATGCACTTAGCTGTATATTTCGCTCTCATTCACATTTGCTCTCACTGTTAACATTTTGAATGGAACAGGTCAGTTTCCTCTTATTTTTGTACAAACCCCCAACCTGCTACTATTCGCATTTAGCTTTCCACTTTAGGTGTGTACGTTTGTCGCGCGATAAATTCCCCTGCTTTGGATTTCTATACTTTTTCGCAGTGTGGCGAGTGCAAAACGGCGCGCATTCGAAAAGAAAGAAACATTCGAGGCGAGTTCTCGAGAAGCGCGATGTCCTAGTACGCGAACCATTTATTGAAGTGGCGGAGAAGTACAGCGGTACACATATAGTATTCAGCGGCATTGTTATGGAAGAGAATAGCTAGAGGGAGAACGCGCGATGAAGAGGAGGGCCGAGGGTCTAACCATATTTACAGCATCTGGTTTGCCACTTAGCAGTTGAGGGAAAAAATAGGGCTGACAAATAGGGTAGAGAGAGAGAAAAAAAACGCACGCACACACACAAACACACACACACACACACACACAAACAGTTACCACGCATGCAGAGGAAGGGCATTCTGATGACAGTCTTTCACCATGGGCACGGGATCACAAGCAGCCTATTACCGCTTGCAGGGCCATCTTTTGTAACGTTAAATCTTGCGGACGGTGTGAAATTTGTTTCTTCGACAAAAGCTGGTAGTCCAACTTGTGATTTTGTACTCGCTCTGCACTCTAATGAGGTCAGTCGTGAAAGATATATGTCCAATTGTTGTTTTTTTTCATTGCCACAGTGGTCACAGGCTACGGCGTCGGCCATCCCAATGCGGAACGCATAGGCGCTGATAAACGCAACGCCCTTCTATAGCCGGCACAAAAGTGTTGTGCTTACTCGGTGAAGTTTTGATGAAATTTGAAGTTGGGTCAAATTAAATCAGTGAGTATACTTGAAAAGCCTCTCATTTCATTGAGACGTGGAGCGTTGGCAGCCACCAATCGGAGCTTCTCTGTGGGCAGAGCAGGGCGCTTCATTGGCCCGTTCATTGCAGATGATTCCTCAGTCATTAGGTAACCACTGTGAAGTTATCTGATGTGCTTTCTCGATTCGTTAACTCTGCAGTCTCGACTACCAGCTGTTTGTGTGATCCGCGACGTAAGGCGGCTGACAGAATGGACTGCAGTGCTGCCTTAGAGTCACAGAAAATAGTCTGCACGAGAGTGGATTCATCGATGACAATTTGTAATGTGGTACGAATGGCGCCAATTCTGTTGTCGATATTACGTAAGTTACTTTAAATTAAATATTCGTAACCAACTTTGGTATCACGACTGCTCCGACTGAGCAGTTGCAAGCCAGTGTAGAGATGTACGAAGTCTTGGCACTTGTTGTACAAGAAAAGTTGACTGATCGGTGGCGGGGATGGTAAATTCATTCTTTTTATGCGTCAGGTATTTTGAGGTTGTTGTCTGGTTCACCGAGGCAACCTGGAAGTGTCACAGGCTTTTGGCAGGAGTGAAGGAACTTGGTATTCATTCACCATTTGCGGTCACTGTTTGGCAGTAAGATGTGCGTGGTTAGTGCGCTGGGCGAGAGGATATATGTCATGGCGGGGATTTCTAGCGAGCTATTTTATGCGTGTCCCCAGCAGTTGAACCTCCTCAACGTGGTTCTTGATAAGGTGGTCGTTTTCGATGGCTGTAGTTGCCGCGGTTGACGCACTTTCAGGCAATCCTTGACAAATCCGTACTTCATGGACCTTCATGACGCTTTGTATCACACGTACGATTGTTTGACTTGAAATTATTAACGAAAGCAGGCTGTATACCACAAAAATAAAACAAATGACCCTGTATAGTGGCAACACAGCAATTGGGGATATTTGCTCTGTCTTTCGAGCGAAGAACTTGAACAAATGGCAGGTGCTTGTCCACCGCTATTTCGTGTACGATGGATAAGGGCTCCCTGAGACGTCTCCCTGAAAAATAACACCTACGAACTTGTGCGAAAGAATGTCAAGGTATCATTGGACTATCTGTCATTACACCGTAGTTCTATATTGTTTCTTGCGTGAATATTATAATAATAATAATAATAATAATAATACTATCTGGGGTCTAATGTGCTACAACCACGATATGATTTTGAGAGGCGCCGTAGTGGAGGGCTCCAGAAACATTGGCCACCTGGGGCTCTTCAACGTGCATATAAATCTAAGTACAAGGGCCTCAAACATTTCCGCTTCCATCGAAAATGCAGCCGCCGCAGCCGGCATTCGATCCCGCGCAGTTCGTGTTAGCTTTCGAGTGCCATAACCATTATACCACCAGGGTGGGCCTTGCGCGTAAAGCGCACAAGGGCATATTGCTCACACAATATTTGCAGGCCCCAATTACGGAGCTAAAGAGCAGCTTTAATGGCAACTCTCTAAACTTACCTTCAGAGCTGTGGACGTGCTCGGCCAGACATCCAAATCCAGATGGTTCATGTCATATTGCCAGTGTCGGGTTGTCAATGTACGCTGATGACAGAATTGAACAACTAAAATTAACCAGCACTAGCTAAGGTTAAAGAACATTTTCAGATACATAGCAAACGTTGTCAAAGTGTGTGCCGGCGTTAATCGGTGCACTCGTAATATTAGAAAAAATATGGCAGGCATATTGTAATCTGTACACATGTAAGTTTTTTTTTAATTTTTCGCTTTCGTTGTGCATATTTTCTCTTTTATACAGTTCTAGATAATGTCTCGTATGTCCTACTTTGCCACTTTAAAGTACATCTTATTTCCCGGTTTCAGTGGGAAAACTATTAGCATGTATAGCTAACCAATAAACTGCTTTTGAATACCCTGTTGAATTTTCGCAGAGTGTTCGTAAGCAGAGATAACCTAAACATTTTTCGATATAGATCTAGTGGTTAGGCAAATATCCGTTTTAATTGAGCAATTTTCATGCGGTGTGCATATGCAAACGCTGTCTCCATTTTTTTTTTTCACGCAGAAAACAGTTAGGCGCGTAGGCAACATACACGCTGTTGGTTAGGACTTTTAGTCGCAATTTCGGCTATGAATAAAACAGAGAATGACCGGCCCACAACTTGTGTCCTGCGACGTCATTAAGTATGCATGCGCGTGCACGCACATTATGGCTGCAAGACCCGTGAGTCTTGTCTTCGGGAATTAAGAGAATCGATGCGGCAATTCCTCAACGCGTATGAATCGTACAAGAGACGCGTGTCTCCCAGGCGTTAGGTACTTGGTTAGCAGTTGTTTCTTATGCAACAGACACAGCGAGGCACAGTTGCTGTGCTAATTGAACGGAACGTGCATGTACCATGCAAAAGAAGCACCTCGTACGTGCGAGCTGGGATGATAACTCACTGTAAACACACTAGCTGTAAATGACTAACGCACTGCAAGCAAATCGCTTTAACCATTTCATTCGCCATGGATTCCGCTGACCGCCACCCGCCTCCAAACATTTCAGTACAAATCTCGCATAAAAACAGAGTTCTGCATGTCTGCAAGTTGCGTAACGCACTGCTTTCAACTGTTTTTCTTCCGCGTATTACCCTCATCGCGTTATTATCAGCGGTGACCTGATTTCACCTTCGCCGTAACCTTCACGTCAATTGTTGGTAATATTCCGGGCTTGCGCTCATAGGCGTATCAGCCGCGGGGGCAGGGACAGCGCAAGCCACCCCCCCGCCCCCTTTTGACTGTGGTCACTGTCGGCTGTACGCTGGGGAAAACAGCAACAAAGGCAAAATTTCCCTTCACCACTGTAACCACTCAATTACATTGTTACGAGAAAAAGAAAATATGTAGCACTGCACAGCGGGCTAGTGCTGAACAGGGGGCCTATGCTTTGTCAATTACTTGCCGTTAGGTAAAGTTTACGAGATCCGTGATCTTGTTTTTTATATCATGTTAAACTGTTCTACTCGCGCTAAACGTGCTGTCATGCGAGGCCTTCGTTCCCTCGGCTGTGTTGGCAGAATCTCACGAGAACTTAGTTCTCCCACAGCCTTTCACAAATTTTACAGTTCAATATCTCTTCCTGAGCGTGAGTATGCATCTGTCATCTGGAATGCCATTGCTAAACCCAGCAGTAGCATCAATTGAGCTTGTCCAGAAAAAAATTAGGGATCTACAACGATCGTTTCGCTAGAAATGGCTCTGAATCTTCTTCGAGAACTGCTACATTATAATCGGGACCATCACTTTAATGCCGCCGAAATGGCGCTGACCTGCAATTTCTTTACACGCTAGTCCCTGGTACACTATCCTTCCCTTTATTACGTCTCAGTTTCGAAGCCAGCTAAGTTAACCAGACAGAATCGATTGTTTTATGTAGGCTACCTGGCACCTTCTCCCAACACCATACTGCTGACAGAATACAGTCCATATAATTTTAACTTTCTTAATCTTGATGCTTTTTATTGCCCACCGTCGTTGTTTTTATCTGACGTTTGCACTGTCTTCCAGTACTTTTGTACACAGTACCAGTTCCTACCTTTTCCGTCTTTCACGAAACCTTCCCTATAGTGCTTGCTGTATAGTCCACATTATTTTTCTCTCTTATTCAAGGATTCTCGTCCTGTCTTTTTATTCTTCACATTTTGCTTTGATTTCTTCTTGTCTAAGTGTTATCGCTTTTTTATTTGATTTATTTTTCGTAGTAGGGTGTATTGTGTTGCTTATATTTATTGTTTTATTTTTGCGTGTGCCGTCAAAGCACCTTATGGTTGTTCTTGAGCATGTTAAATTTACTATAATAATAATAATAATAATAATAATAATAATAATAATATTAATAATAATAATAATAATAATAATAATAATAATAATAATAATTCATTAGATAAAGCAGTGTCGCAGCACACCGGCAGGCTCATACAGAATGAAGGGACAAATATTGTGGAGTATCAACGAATGGAGAATTCTTTTTTACTGAAAAAAATGGAAGAAATTGCGTTTTATTAGAAGCAAAAAAAAGCCAAGCGCTTTCGACAATTGGGAAGATCGCAGGAATATAGCATAAGATACTTTTACGATGTTCCCTAGGCATGATCAGAGGAGATGAAGAAAGAGTAATAATGTGAATGATGAAGGGCATGATGCCGAAAACTGATACGTTGGAGCGTTAGATAAAGCATTGTGTCTTTCAACAGGTTTCATCTCAACGAAAAACCCAATTTTTCGCTCTAGGGGCCACTATGACAGGAAGTCGTTCATCGTGAAAATTCCAATTTATGCCGAACTTCTAACTTGTTTCTGTCGCGTGTCTTTGTGACGAATGGCATAGGCGATTACAACGGCAGCGTTCGGGAGATATAGTGTCTCAAGAGAGTTCCTTGTTTTCCGCTTTTTTTATTGGAACCTGTTCGAGTCGGCGAAACGCTCAAAAAGTTGAAAAAGCTGTTCAACAAATAAAAACAAGGACCGACTTGAGTATGGTTAAACTCTTCACCATGACAACAGTGTTTCATTCATTTGATTCATATGATTTAGCAATTTTATTCTGTCGTTTTTCTAGCACGTAGCAATACACTAACGAAAATGTTGCATCATATTCACATCACCACTTCATTAAGTTAACACTGTTTATTCAATCCTGACGTATATTTTTTTCATTTCTGAAACGCGAGCACTGATGTTACGTCTGACCGTAAAATACCCCTTAAACAGCAAATGTCTCCATTGCTGGTGATTTATCTCCGCCTGAGGAAATGAGCCTGAGTGCTAGAAAGTGAGTTTTCGGGCTATGTGTGGTCTCGTGCAACTCAAAGCTGCACCGTATTTCGATCACGTGTGGTGCCATGCAACAGAAGCTGCGCTGTACACGAGGAGCGAAATAACGGTCTTGCGTGAACTGATACTGCACGAAATGCTAAAGAACCCGAATGGTGCAGTAAAGCTCATTTCCGCATTTGGAAACACCTTCAGAGCCAGTTTAACTGCCATGTAAAAATTCAGTGCAGTCGGTGTTCCGAGTAAGCCCACAATGAGCCCACAACCATACATTTACAGAAACGTGTCTAACCTCTTCGAATGGCTCAGCTCAATGCCAAATAACAACTGCAGTGGCGCAGTTGTTATAACGTTGAATGCGTTGTTTCAACACCGAAAAAATGCAGCATAGATCACTTCTCGCCGACGGCTTTACATGAAACCGGTACCCATAAGATGTGGTGTGTGCCGCATTCTGAAACCTAGAAAACAAAGCACAGGTGCTTTCATTCCAAAAGGGCAAAAGCACTCATAAAGGTATACAAACCGTATCTCGTGGAGTATATGAACGGATCAGCAAGAACCATCAAATGTACATGAAAGCTTTAAGCAGTTTGTTCCAATTCTTCCCTGAAGTTCTTACCCGAGGAACACATTGCTCAGACTTGTACCACGAGCACTAAGAAAAGAAATAGCAAGTGTAGAATCAATGTTACTGTCAGTATTCAGTGTCTCGCTGTCCCAAGTATTATCCACACGTGTTGCGAATTCTCGTTTGTCAGTAGTTGACCTCATGTTCGTTAGCAGTTCACTCGAGCACAGTGCTATTAGTTACGAAGACGGAATTTTCGATAAAAAGATAGTTATAGCACGAGAACAGAACGACGACAAAGAGACAAGAAGGACACGAGCGCTTTGTCGTCGTTCTGTTCTCGCGCTATAACTGTTGTCATGTCATACCAACTAGCCCATGCTGTCACACTTCTAAGTTTTGATTAGAATATTATTAGTACTTCATGTTCTATACCAACATATATTAAAGAACACAAACATAGAACTACTTTTTTCAGGAAACTTGGTGCATGCAGATGACGTTGTCGTTTCAACTACAAATGAAACCACAAAACGTCGAAATTGGAAAAAAAAAATCGGAGTGGCAGAAACATGAAAAGAGCTGAGACGTGGCCACGTCTCTGCTCTTTGTCTTTGTTTCTGCCACTCTGCTTCTTTTTTTTTTGG
This sequence comes from Rhipicephalus annulatus, assembly GCA_013436015.1. Classification (NCBI taxonomy): domain Eukaryota; kingdom Metazoa; phylum Arthropoda; class Arachnida; order Ixodida; family Ixodidae; genus Rhipicephalus; species Rhipicephalus annulatus. The sequence goes on along the minus strand of WOVY01011058.1, from coordinate 973,250 downwards.
TTTAGACGTTTGGGGGCTTCATTTGTAGTTTACTACACACGTACCAACTTGCTCAACAAGCAACAATCCTGATGCATTTCACGCTGTTGAAAGTTATCCTTTAGTGAATTTGAAAAATCAACAATGTCAACGAAATGTGGTCATGTTTTAAAAATATCGGGAGCTATTAATAGTCAAACCTGTTACGTTCCTTTGAAGTAGAAACGCATTATTTGAGAGTAACCATGTGTGAAGACATGATACATTTAAAAAAATAAATGACAACGCAAGCGTGCATATCTAGCAAAATACACAGTTTTATCATCACATTAAACAACAAAATTTCTACGGCTAAGTTTTGCTTCTGTTCGGAAACACTATATATATTGTTTTTCATGTCCAAATATTTTGGCGCAACTTGTCAAGTCAGCATTGCGATATCTCCTAGCTTACATCGATCGTGCGATAAAATTGTCACCCAGTATGACGAAAGAGCCAATAAAGTGAGTGTTTTATTTTTTCACTTCATTACAGCACGTGGCTTCTCTGGAGGAACCTTGTCTTCATATTCTTTGATGGACTCTATACCAGAATAATTCTTACTAAGGAAACCTACGTCAAAACGTCTTCAGGCCCAGGTCATATTTCAAGCATTTTTCTCAAGAAATATTTTAACTGGGTGAGTAAATATTTGTACAAAACCTCCATAACTACACAAAATTCCTGATGATTTGCACACAGCTTAGGTTATCCGCATACATAAATTCTGATATAAGAATGAAGGTAGCGATTACCACGTCCGGTCTCTTCATCAAGTATGAGCTGAAAAATATTAGAACATGTAATTTTCAAAGCCACGCATGTGGCAGTTCGAGCTTCAAACTTTGCTATTATCAAAATCAAGTAATACTCAGAACTAATCGAGGACGTACTATCGCAAATGGCAATCACTATCGCCATCTTCACCCTTAATCAGTGTTCTTGCGTATAGCACAAACAGTAACTACATCAAAGAGAATACCTGGCGGTCTCAGGACTTTCATTTTTTTGCGGCAAATATCCCCTGTTGCAGTTGTACACTTTTACTTCCATTTTAACTTCAGCACGATACAAAAACCAATGTTATATCACACCAAAGCCAAATATTCATCTTGCTAAACAAAAATAACCCCATTTAGAATAATTGAATATTTGATCAAAGCGTTCCTGCCGGGCGAGGAATATCGTCTAAGCCTCTAAGGGCACCGCGTTCACATATGTCACGAAAGACAGCGACAATGAATGCGCTGCTCCTAAGGTATGTTCATACAAACTAATATATGCTCGGTTTTGTTTAAACTTATAACAACAGGAACTCCCCCCGCTCCTTCCTTTTTCTTGTATCAAAAAAAACTCTTCCTTTCTCATGATCCATTTGTAAGAGTCAAAGTGTAGGAAAACGAAAAGACAAGGACTTTAATACCGTCACTACGAGTTACTTATCCGCAGGTGCCACACAAGCCTGCAATTACTTGCGTAACGAAACAGGGATGAGTAAAATTTCTTCTCGGTGCATTTGTCGCAAGGAAGAATAACAGCTGTCACCGGCTCATCACGAGCTGCAATCTCCTAACGCGAAGGTCATTCCTTGACTAGTCATGAAGCACTGATTTTTACTAAAAAAAACAAAGGCGAGTGACACAGGTGGAGGCAGCCTGAGAATAAAGGAAATAATGTGGAGTCAATAAAATCAGGCATAATCTCGGCGTGTCGCGTAACATGCCGGGGCCTAATTTAACAATCTTGAGTCGGGAGTTGTAGGTAATATGTTGAATTTGTTGAGCACAACAAAAGGTACATTTTTCGTTTCATGATAATTGAAGCAACCGTCATAGGCGTTAGTTAAGTGAAATAGCAAGCGAAAGAGTGTATATGACGCCTTCAAATTTGTATTTCAGCAAAAGTTTTTAGCTTTCACGTGAGGAACTGGGGCGCCTTGCAACATACGCGTTAGGTTCTGGTGAAGTCGGATGGTAAGAAAGAAAAGTGAGGGAAGGCAGAATGTAAATGGCGTGTACGTTTCAGAGAAATCTGCAGACACAGTTTAATTCTGGCACCACCCTCTTCCTCCTCCCCCCCTCTTACTTCTGTGAAGCTTTATCATGACACCCTGGTATTCTCGTGTAAATTATCAGACGTGCAATCCTCAGCGTGTAAAGGAATTCGGCAGCGTTATCCTGGCAAATTCAACAAGGTGTGTACTTGTTGTCACGAAGCGGACTAGTTCATTTGTAAACGACATTTCGCAAGAGTCGTACGAGTCCCCGAAAAACATGAGTAAAAATGTAAAAGTGTCGAGACGCTCGCAAGTTTTCGGGATCCATGTGCGTAACATGTCGGGCCAATCACCACACTGTTCAGAATCTTATCACATATATTTACCACCAATCAGGAATGCAAAAAAAATATCGTGCAGCCGCAAGCAAATGAAATGCAAGCCAGCAATTACGAAGCAAAAGAGCTTTGGCAAGCGATTGCACGACAGTACTGTCTAGTGCTTCAATGACGTGGTTACTAAAGATGATTTCTGATAATGATGCGGATATTATGCATACTAAAGGAGATAACAGAAGTGAAACGGCGCTTTCTTAAAAATCATTTGCTTGCTCGTGTTTCAATTGCACCTGAATGTAGTTCATCAAGAGTACCCTGTGTTCCGAGGTTAACACGCTTCGTCGAGCTTCTCCGAATGCGTGCATGTTTTAGAGTCTGTTAAAATAGAAAGAGAGGACATGAAGATCAAATCTAGCGTTGAAGTTGAAATTTCAGCCACTGGTTCAACTGGAAAGTTCTGGGGATAAAGCAAGCCGCCGTCCTTTTTGTCGCTTTTTGTGTTTTTTATAATAGAAACTGATCAACGGAACGGGACTGATTCGATTTCACACCCGTGCTCCGAGGCAACGTATTCGCTTTGTGTGTTCACGTACTGTATCTTTCGCGCGCTTTTCTCATCAGCTGGTGCTGCAAGGAGAGAGTTTAGACCGGAATGAGCCTTTGTTGCCTGTGACTAATTTGCATCTTGGCCTCATTATTTTTACTTTCACCTTACCCACTTCCACACGCCTACTTTGATTCAATAAAGTCTGGCCAAGAACAGCTTCATGCCGAGCGAAATTCACCAAGTCTTTATCTTAATTTCTATCTTCCTCTGCGTCTTGCGTTCTCGTTCATGCCTTCATGATTGCTAAAGTCTTGCCTAAAGATGTTTGGTAAAGCGAATGCAATAGCTGAATGGTTTATTTTCCAATTTATGCCATTATACGTATTTCCGGTGAGACCTTCTAAGACAAAATTCGTACTATTTTTCATCCTTCTGGTACACTTTGTTATCTTGACCTCTAATCTACGTATACAACCGGTGTATACGTTGATTTTCTATGTGTGTTTGCCTTACGACTGCACTAAGTTCTAAAAAGGGCGAGGACAAGTGCATGTCCACATACCACATGCACACAAAACAATTTTTAGAACTTTGTTTCATCATGTGGCGCTGACAAACAGAAAGGTCGCCACTGCGCGCAATAGCTGAACGTTTGGCCGAATATACAAAACTTGTTGGCACTTCGAAAAGACCTTTTTCTGAGATAACGGAATAAAATATTAGCGAAGAGCAGCGCGCTTGTACTACGCTATCTTTCCCATGAAATAATATTATGTTCCAACTGTACTAGTTCAAAAGCATTGTAAATAAAAACTTGGGTAATATAATAAACAAAGAGAAACATAAAACAAAGAACAGATATTGGTAGATAATAAACAGACAATACTTCGGCAACATGTTCACTGTAAAAGAGAAAAGCTGGGTGAGCACTTGAATGTCCTTCAAGTGATGAAGTCGGGTACTATGCCCCTCTGACGAGAAATGACGGGCCGCAACGGTAAGTTACCCTGGTGGTCTCAGTCGAATGCGTTGTTCTCCGCCACTTCCTGAAGTTTTCTGAAGCTCACCTACAAGTTTTATTTATTTATTTATTTATTTATTTATTTATTTGTAGTACTTTCAAGGCTCGAAGGCACTACAGAAAGAAGTGGTGCAGTGAAGTTCAAGATGAAAAAAAAGAAAAGAAACAGAAAACAGGAAAAAATTGCAAGGTATCATGTACGGCGATCTTGAAGTCTTTTTGGTCCGTCATATAGGCGATGGAGGCGGGAAGGTGGTTCCACGCGGCGCTTGTCTTTGGCACAAATGAATCGGTATCCAGTCTGGTGTGACAGGATGGTAGGCCCAAACACTAAACCAAATCTGACCCTTAAGGGTGTAAATGAGCTTGTCGCCAGACGAACACCCTTTGCTCCCTATTGGGTGTTCAAAAAAGGGTGCTGAGAAAGGGTGCAGAGCTCAGCACCCTTAAGAAAAGGGTGCAGAACAAAAATTTTGAAGGGTGTAATGAGTGCACCCTTTAAAAAAAGGGTGCTGTGATGTCATAACACCCTTTCAAATGGGTGCTGGAAGGGTGCTCCACTTCGACGTACCAGTGGGCCAAATCTAGGATTGATGCTGGAGATGGCTAAAAATGCAGATTGCTGTATACTCTGTAGACCATGCTGAGTGACAGCCCACATACGGTTTGTTAGTACTTGAACACATGTACTAAGTCGTCCATTCCACCCTGAGCACGTGCACCGTGCACACGGCCGGCCCTCCACAGAGTGCCTTCCGCAGACGCTTATGAAACTAGCACTGAAACACAGTGACAGCTCTAGGTGGGCTTTTGTATCATCGTCTTTTAAAACACAGTGTCTCTGCAGTGAAGCTACTGGTAAGTTGGCTCCAGTGTTTTGCTTTCTCTATGTGTAGGCAAATAGAGAATCCGGCACTGTTATCGAGAAGTGCTGCAATTGTGCCTTACCCTGCCCAGGTGCTGTTCATCGGGTTTTCGTTTTTGGCTGCTCTGGATAGAACAAGCTGCACTTCTGAAGAACAGTGTCGAATTTTAGATAAGCTTGTACTGTTGCAAGAGCAAAGTTAGCTTCACCACAAAGGAAGTGTGATTTGGCGAAGCCGCCGTTCTCCAGCAGTCAACAAAGTGGAGGCCAACTTACAGCTGTCTGTACGTTTGTGTACTAGTTACCAAAGTGCCCTCAAGAAGCGCTCGGCAGAGTGCCGGATGCATGGTGCAATGTTCAAGGTGGAAGTAGACAATATGTAAATATATACCTTAAAGCAAGCTATTTTGAATAAATATGTGTGTTTCAATAATCATAAAATTGATCCCAGAGTGCATATATGGCCTGTGCTACTTATTTTTGGTCCACCCTTGCTGCACACATGCATGCACAATTTATGGATGCTTGGTCACCATACAGACATGCATGCCTGCAAATTAAAAATTCACAAGTTTCGAATACTGGTGATTATTTCAAATGCCATACACTCACTTTGAAAGACACACAGATAATATGCACTAAATACAGAACCTTACCACATTGCACTCTTAAATTATGTGTAGCCGACGTGCGCTTTTATGCATGTGAGAATGCAAGATATTAGGCCCCAACAAAAATTTACGACAAATAAATTAACATGATACAAATAGTCACTATTTTATTGTACATAGCATACAACCGAAAAAGATTGACAATAGTAAACATGAGCTATGACCTTCTGCATCGATTGTAATGGTGAGATCTTTGTGAGTGAGGATCAATCTTCTGTTTTTCAAATCTTTTTTCTTACGAGTAGACAGCTTTTTTGTGACGAGACTTCTTTTTTAACTTTTAACATTCTGACTTCCCTCCTTGCATAGTAGGTAACAAATAAATAATTTAGAACAATAAACTATAAGTTAGAGGCACCAGCAGTCCAAAGGCGCTTATTGAGGGTGTTGCCAGTGCCCACAATATTGAAAAAGAGAATAGATAGGAAAGTAGTTGTGTGGTAAAACATGTGGGCTTATATAACATGCTTTGATCATCATGCTAAAAGCCTTGACTACAAACTTGCTCAAGGCTTATTTACAGCTCTCCCTTTATATATGTGTGTGTGTTTCTAAACTTGTGCGTTACAAAATCACAAATATTGGCAAAGTAATGCAAGTGGTGTTCGATTAATATAATGTGATCATTCAAACACTTGCACAATCCATCTTCAGCTGCCCAGGCGACTTTGGTTCCTTTTACAAAAGTGTGGTCAGGGCGCTCCTTCTCTACAGCACATCCGCACCCGGAAGCCTAAAATAAAGACAGAAGTAATCACTAAGAGTTTCACAAGACAGACTGTCCAAGATACAATATGCTTTGTCATGCTGGAGTGTTCTTAGTTCTATGTGAGTAGAAGTCAGCATCAAAATTCGCTTTGTTTTCAACGGAAAACATGCTTGTTGGAGGTCCCCCAGGCAAAAAACTGTGTAAACAACTTGACAGTACCTGGGGGCCTACAGAGGGTAGCACGTACAACAGATTTCACATACAAAAACAAACAGTATAGTAGGAAGAAAATACATACAAAATAAACATCTGAGCAATGATTCAGCATGATGCACACGTGAAACATATGTTAGGTTTGATTAAAAAAGCTATTCATCAAGTAATTGCTCACATCCCATTTGAACAAACCGAATAAGGCACTGAAGTTATTTAGGGTTTTTAAAGAATTGTAAAGTCCCAATAAGCAATATTCTAGTCTAGCTCTACAATAGTGTGTCATGTATGTAGTAGTAGTATTTGCCTGTTAGGTATGCTGTAGTCATGAACATATTCAGTTTTCCTAATACCTAAAACTTAGTATGTTGCAGTCCAGCTGTTCATGTTCAATAAATAATTGTTTATGGTAGCATTTAGGTTACAAAATTGATGCTAAAAATTTGACAGACCCCACATACTTGGGGAATCGATGTTATGCAAAACACGCATAACATGTATTTTATTTTTTTATTGAGCGATCTTATGAAGTGCAGCTCAATATAAGTACAAATTCTTGCACACACATACGTTCAACAGCCGCATATGTTTCATTTGTTATGGGGAGATGTCACACCTTTGACAACATTAGCAGTTATTTGCTGTTTCATAACAATGCCAACAGAAACATGGATATTAGCCACACTAGAAGTGCTAGGCTGGTATGAAGCACTGGTGTTTGCACTGGCACTCGCGACGATGGTAGCCCTCAACACTGCTACACAAATACTTCACAGGATGGTGCCTGACTACAATTGACTGATTCGAACTCACGGCTGCATCATAGGAGTGCACAAGTAATAGTTATAAAATTTGATAGCCAGTACTGCAACGACAGTTGATGTTACACAAACATTTGAGACTATTTAGAAAGTATAACCGAGGCCGGGCATGGCTCTGTGGTAGAATACTTAATTACCAAGCAGAATACTAGGTTTCGATTCCTGCTAGGACACTTGACTTTATTCTTTGCATTCATTTGGTCAATGCTGCCAATGTCAGCTTTTTAACATGATAGCGTTGAAAAGCTCGTGTCGCAGAAAACCCGCCACAGAAAACCCGCGTCTGCCCCGTTGGTTGTGAGCGAAAAATCGTCTGTGCATCTGTGACCGATAAATCAAGTTACCTAGTTTCCAGAAACTCAAAATTTCTACTTATGACCTAATGGAGGCATGCTAATTGCTGCAAAACAAAACCCCCAAGTCGTACTACTAGACACTCAACACAGGGCTTAACACACGGAAGTCTATTGACATCGGCCAAAAATTAACGTTAGATGTACAGCGCTATTCCTTTTCCCATTTCATGAACTACACAATGCCATGATAATTGTACCCTGGTATTTTTAGTGGGCTATATCGCACAAAAAATACAAGGATTATGTCAAAAGAATGGCATCAAATTTTACCGACATGTCGTCGAAATAGAGACACAGGCTACTAGTATTATTTATAATGCTAAGAGCGTTTAAGGTAAAGGCATTGAAGATAGCTGGTGGCCTTTTTCACTATCTAGGTATCAATTTTTCTTTATCTAGGTATCAGAATTCTGCCATGTCAGTCATAGTTTACCGACATTGCAAGCTCAAGAAAAGTGTGGCTCTGAAGGCATCAACACAGTGTTTCGCCAAATCTTCTAAGAAGGCAGTCTTTAAAATTGCTAATGTTTCCAATTTTTTTTGCTATAAATTTCGTGCCTTGCATCCAAGTGAACCTCCATCCTACTTGTTTTTTTGCATTCGTGCTCTCACTAACTGCTTACCTTGTCTTGTCAAGTGTTCATTGACATAAATAGGACTACTTGATCTAAAAGGAAAGGCCACTGTAGACAGACGTAAGTTTTTTGTATTATCCAGAACATTTCATTTGTAACATCGTTCATAATGCACTACTATTTTTTTTCAAACTAGGCTTGTTTGTTCCTACTCTGTCTGCAGTGTCAATATCATCACGAGTAATGGTTTTTCCATCATCGCCCAAAAATTTCGGACAGCGTCAAAAGAAAAACCTCATCCGAGACGCCTTTGATGTCGGATAGTTCAACCTTGAATACAGTGTAAATTCTTCAATTTTCATCTGAAGTTGCTTATTTTCACCTGGAAGTTTTTTGTGCCTGTTTCAAGGTGCGACAGGCTCTTCATGCAAAGCCTTTATTTCTAAAGAGAGCGCGTTGACACTGTCACCACCTTTGTTCCACACTTCTTGAAGGACCAAAGTTCAGTATGAATTTTGTGCTTGAAATCCTCTGTTTACCATGACAAAGAATTCACAGGAAACATTAGTACTCTTGCTTGGCAGGAGTGCATGCAGTAATACTAACACAATTAAAGCAAGAAATAAGTGTCTTACCTGTGCAAAAATGATTTTGGCAAGCACTGCGAAGACCACACACACTGCTGCCAAACTGAGGAGAATATGGAGAGCACTTCATATAAGTAGGCAGCGTCCAGTAGCTTGGTGAGGCACAGCGCATAAGCAGGGTGAACAGAGCTGATGCTTGAAACAATGGTTCAGAGTTCGCTGGTGCTTGGGCTCCTTGACCTTGTCAGGAAATTTCCTTGAGCAGCCTCACTCAAATGAAATGACAGACCGTGCCGAAGAATTTCTGCACCAGTGCAAAAAAATATTTTAGTGAGGTTTGTCTAGACTGCATGCGCTGCTTGCCAAATTGCAGTGAATGGCTAGAAACGCATGGCCAACATATATTTAGTGGCACGCAACTGAGAAATACAAAAAGGGCATGCTGCAGTATAAATACAACGAAAAACATGCTGCTGCAGAGCTTTTCATGTCGATGTCATACATGTGAAATTTCATTCACCTTTATAGCTTACGAAGATGAAGTTAGAACTTTTAGATGAAGACACCCCCTTTTAGCTGTATCGACTGCACGTAATTAAGAGATAAGCATGCGTGAGTAATGCTGTTGCCTGCAATCAATAAATTCTGTTCTTGAAGCTGACCAAATATATGCACAAGTGCATCCATAGAGGCACATTTGCATTTCTGTAGTTATGATACCCATGTGATGTGTTTCTTAAGTAAATGCCATGCAATATGCACCATATGAATATTTTATTCCATAAAATTGCAATACCAATGCATATACATGTCAGTATGCGCATATGCATCCACAGCAGATAAACCATAAAATTAAAGCAATACTGACACATGAATGTTTTACCAAGGTAGTGGAGGGCTCCAGAAATTTCGACCACCTGGGGTTCTTTAACGGGCACACAAATCTGAGAACACAGGCCTACAGCATTTTCACCTTTATCGAAAAAGCAGCCAGCAAGGCCGGAATATCATCCTGCGACCTTTGGGTTAGAAACCGAGTACCTTAGCGACTAGACCACTGCGACAGGACTTCAATCTCCCTGTTCCCCGGTGTAGGGTGATAGACCGTCTTTGCTGGTCTGGCTAACCTCCCTGCCTTTCCTTCTCTACTATGTATTCTCATGAGTTCAACGAATGAAGCTTCCTTCAAACGGCTAACATTCGGACGTTTATAATTTGCCTGAAATTGAGTTCACTAAATGAATATTGTGTGCTGCTTCATAGTGATCATTGATCTAAATTGTTCTGGTTGGCTAAAAAGGCACTACTACTCACTTCTAATCAAACAGAACAAGCTGTCTGACCATAGGAGAGGAAAAGTGGAAACGCTAAGACAAAACATCAATCTTGAACCCCATGCTATCACAATGAAGCAGGCAAGCTTCTGCAATATTGACTGGCAACCAGGATCTCAGACACTGCAGATAGCTACATAACAATGGTTTCCCAGCATGACGTAAAGGCAGCAGAATCACATATTGCCTAACCTGCTTCATTATGATAACGATGAGGCCATAACGTTATTGGCCTCTGTATGCTAATAACAATTTAACTTGCTTATCATGTGACATTAACATTCAATATGACGTCATGAATCTTGCATCCTACCATGTGGTCTAAGTACCAACAAGGCGGTTTTAGTGACGTCGGTGCAAGGCAATAAACAACAATCACTTGGTGAACATTATTTTTGATATTATTCAATTGGTCTGATGCGTACATCTTCAAAAAACGGCTGTTTAGATTTGTTCATTCTTAGATAAATACAATGTCTAAATTTGCATGTCAGCAGCAACATATGCACGCCTTTGGCACGCATACTGTGATGTATAACCTTATTGTGTTTCGAGCAATAAATGAGGCATTCATACACTGCACATATCACAGGTCACTTGTAAATCTGCAGCGAGGTCATAAAGAATTTATGATATCAGATAAAGCGTTACACTTGTATTCGAAAGTGTCATTGGAAGTTTTGGTAGAACTTAGTTTTAGAATGTTTGTAGACGTATAGGTACTCGGCAAAGTTTTAACTCCAAATCGGGCTGCAGCGCCCACAATTCTTTTACAAACCAGAAGAATGCAATGATATGTGAACAGGGGGGAACAAGCAGTACCACCAAAATTGCACTCGAACGAGTGAACTACTGCTCAAACTAGCGCTTGCACAGCTAAGGTACGGCAATTCGGCCACTCATAGAGAAAATGTATTGACCCAGGCGTAATTGCACGCTTTGAGAACCGCACCTACAGCACGCTGTGTCAAGTTTACGCACACTTAATTAAGCTGAATATCATGGTAATTTAATATTATACGTGCCCGGTGGATGCAAACACATTTGGTCACACAGGAAAACACATCTACCTTATAGTAGTCACACACATTTAATAATCATGTAGCTGTTGAAAAGAGGACGCGTAACATATAAAACTTTCTTCATATACTTCTTTGCACAGAAAACGAACAAGGCCGCGTAAATACCAACGCGGACACCACGTTATTCTTCTCCATTTTTCTAAATTAAATACGCAAAGATCTAATCAACGCGAATCGCCGGAATACTCCAACGCACGCGACACACAGACGACGCTTACGGCTTCCATGCGCAGTCCCCGAACGGCGTCTGACGGCATTGCAAAAATATAGTGATTCATAGCGTGAAGAGCATCGCCCACCGACTCACAGCCACACAGCGCACATTGCTTTAACCTCCTTCCCCAAAAAAAAATTCATCCGCGCGTAACGTCCCTGAGCTTAGACTTGAGCCTAATGAAATCAGACACGCCAGCAGGCTCGCTACGTTAATAAAAACTCACTTATCGTCTACCAGCTAGAAAAACCTTAGTTCACTACGTTATTATATTATAGCGCTTTCGGTGTTAACCGCGGGAGGAGCCGAGGACGCGAGCGGAAGCCTGGATCGGGCACGCCGCGGCCTGGCCGGAGAAGCAAAAAACAAAGCGTCGACAGCATAAACATCCACCTACCTTTTTAGTTTGGCGAGCGCTCGACGGTACAAAGCAGCCGGTCCTCTCTTGAGTATAGTGCATCTTCGTAACAAGCAGCACCGACAGAACACGAAAGACAGCGCAAGCACACTTTGAACAACATAAAAAATCGACTTTAAACACTCGGCACACGCCCGTTGCGGTCTTCAGGAAGATACCGCCATTTCTGTCCTGCTGACGCCACCGATCCGCATTTGCGCACATAATTTTTTATATGAAAAGTAAATAGATTATTTCTGCCTAAATTTTAAGTAAAAAAAGGTAAAAATAGAAGATACGCTAGTGTGTATTGCATAGAATATTTTTTATCTTTGAAAATGACAAAATCACATAACGCGTATTTGCGCGAAATTTGAAATGTGAAAGAGCGCGCGAAATTTGAAACGTTTGCTTGCTTGTGTATTTCTTATACCGATACCTTGTTAACATCTGTACATTGGTTGAGTGGTTAAGCTGGCTGTTAAAAACAGTGTTAAAGCGGTTGTATATTAGTACAAAGTACCGGCAGCAAGCAAAATTTGGCACAACAAAATAAGCGTATTAGTTGGCAAACAATATTTTAGCTGTCTTTAGTGAATTTTTTTAGGAAAATGTCTTAGTCAAGGCTCATTTTAACTTGCTTTGAAGAATATTTCTATGAACAAAATCAAGAAAACGTTTCTTTATTGTTATAATATTACAACGTCAAAGTCCATAGCCCGCCATAGAAATTGGTAACACGTGTCAACTGATAGATTGTAAGGTTAACAAATATTTGTACAACACAAAAACTATTTTATCTACCACGGTCTTGTTGGTTTGTATTTCTTTGCATTAACAAATGTATGATTTATATATACTGTCATGGACGAAGCTTTGTTTTCAATGTTAGGCGCAAACGAGGCCGAGAGCTCTATATGTGTAAGTCACAATCCTGTTGTAGCTCTACAAGCTGCGTACTCCGCCATTGGCTAGTGAGCTTGTAGCGCATGGCTTGGTCAGCGCCGGCCGTGAGGCGACGAGAAAAAGGCAGCAAGAATGCAAGAAACAGTGCAGAACTTACGTTGAGCCGGGCACTATCGCTATTCAGATATCCGTTACTGCGGTGGGGCTAGTAATGAGACCATGGTGTCTAACCAGTAGACATCTAAAAGCTGTTAGTTATGCTCTATGACCCCGTTACTCACAAAGCTTTGTCGGTGACCGTGCACCCTAATGGGTGCTCATCAGCACCCATTAGTTGTTGCACCCTTTTTGACCCCTAGTTTCCACCCTTTTGATGTGTTCACCCTTTAGGTTCCGCTTGTAGGGTGCTGAGACGCGAATAGGGTGCTCAAAAGGTGTGCTTAGGGTGTCGGCACCCTTTTGACACCCTTAAGGGTCAGAATCGGTTTACTGTGATGCATGCACCTTAAAGCGATTATCGGTCCTTGATGATATGAATCGAGGTGGATGAAAGAGGGCGTCCTTGAAAGGGCTGTTATAATAATATAATTTGTGAAAAATGGTTAAAGCGAGACAATTGGCGGCACAATTAAGTATCAGGCAAGTTTATGGTGCTCTTTATGGATCTCACACTGGAATTACGTGAATAATTCGATAAGATAAAACGTGCTGCGCGATTCTGAGTCGCTTGGAGAGATCGCATCATAATGGCTTGAGTTGGGTTTCATATGGCGCATGCTTACTCTAATTTTGATCTGACCAATGTTTTATACAGTGTTAACTTGAGTGACGATAGAGCAGAGGAAAAGTTACGGCGCAGTTAACCAAGCATGCGGTAAGCGTTGTTAATCACATATTCGATGTGTTTATTACACAAAAGATGAGAAGATATGCTAACACAAAGGTCAACACAATTGTCAACAAGTGGTAATGGAATGTCTGTGAGGGAATTATTACGCGGGCAGTAGGTGATAGTGCGGCGTGAAACTTGCATGCTCTTTCATTTCGAAGCTGTAAGCGTCATAATCGAACCATGCCTTACACCATGCGAATGTGCTATCTAGGTTCCGTTGAAGGTTAAAATGGTCGATATTACTGATTACTTTTTGGTAGATGGCGCAGTCGTTCAAAGAGTCGGACAGTAGAGTAAGAAACACAGAAAGGGATATCATTAATCCAAACTATGAAAAGCAGTGGCCCTAGAATGGACCTTTGCGGTACACCAGATGTTACTGCGGAGTTAGGTGAATAAAAATAATAAGCTGTAACGTACTGACTATACGGTTTGAGAGGAATTGCTTAATCCATGTAAGTACATTGGGGTCGATGTTGAGCTGAGTAAGTTTGAAAATGAGTAATTCGTGAGAAAGAGAGTTATATGCTTTAGCGAAATCAAAGTATATGCAGTCAATATAAAATTCAAGATCTGGGTTAATGAACAAGTCGTTAGCAAAACACAGCAATGGTTCTTCGCATCATACTGTTTTACAGAAGCTGTGCTGATAAATGCTAAAGAAGAAATTAGATGGAAGGAATTCAATTAAGTGCGAGTATATGACATGCTCTAAGATTTTACTGGAATGGATATAAAGGATGCAGGATGGTAGTTATCGAGGAAATATACATCAACAGATTTATGCACACGGATCACTTTCCCAGCCTTCCAGTCAGAAGATAAATCAAGGATAGAGGCACGGATGCTAAGTTAGGCTCAGTTTCCTACCCTACATGTGGGGTGGTAAAAGCGGGAATAACAGATAAGAAAGATAGCGAATAAAGAACGAGATGCCACACTGCCTCCGGGATCGGCACATCTTTGCACAAGCAACAATTCCAAGCGACGGCGTCATCACTGGACTTCACGAAATGACGCCCCAGACTCTCATATTCACTCATAGCTGCCGTTATAGACAGCTTAGCAGGTATACGGTGTCACTCTGCGGAGCTCAACACCATTGGTTTGACCCCGGCCACAGCAGTCGCATTTTGATGGGAGCTGCATACAAGCACTACCATTATACTTAGAATTCAGTGCATATTAATATTCCCGATAGTTCTTTAACGCGCACCATATGTTGGATCCGAGTGGTCAAAATTGATCCGGAGTCCGTCAGTTTGGACGGAGAAAGATGCTGAGATGGGAAGCAGGGTCACCTGGAGCTTCCCCTTCTGAACTTTTTTTATCCCTTCTGGGCACCTGTGGGTAGTTCTTAATAATGTAATTGAGGTCCGTCGTTCTTGGAAAAAAATTACATTTCTCAGTATGTTGTTCTGGATCATAACAATCAATCGTTACAAGGTTTGGATAAGTATTAGTTTGGAAAAGGCGCCATGACACTGCCAGCTGCTTACTATGTGACTGGTGTGCATGGAAAAGCGGACATTTTTAAGGGCGTACAAGTTGTTACTACCTGTAATTTACCTGTCTCCTCTCAGCCTCAGCCGGGGCAACACGGTAGCACGGCTTGTGGCAGTAATCTTTTTTCCCTCGCTTGAATGACCACGAACTGTGTATAGTGGGAGAAAGAGAGAGTGGGCGTCTATAAGTGCGCCCTAATTTCTTTCCAAAAAAAGTTCCTTCAGCAAGCGCTTCTGGTTTTAGCGGCACTATAGAAGCAGGCCAAGAATACAAGTTTCAACACGTAAACTCACCGCACGTGCATGGAAGCCCTTGTACTGGACGGCTGTATTTCATTGGCAACGACTGCGCTATATACAAGGACAGGTGCTGTTTGTGTGTGTCTACTTCTAGTTCAGTGAATTCTTTAAAGCACACACACACACACACACACACACACACACACACACACACACACACGATAATGTAGGAAAATCACAACCGGCCTAGAATAATAAATAATTATTGTTATACTAAACGGCTAGAATTGTATTGGACGTTCGATTGTTAGCACTAATAAGCTCTCTAAGACTAATGAATTCTCAGACGTTTATATTTATGTGACGGAACCACTGATAGACATGAAAATCGAATTGATTTCCTGTATAGTTTGGGAACACGTTGGCATGTGCTCTCCCATTCTGCAGGGTTTAGCTTGGTTAAGCAACATAATGGTGTAAAAAAGTGAAAACTTCTACTGGTCATTTTCATTCTAATAAACATCTTCATTACTTGATGCAAGAAGGTTATTTGGTTATGGTCAAGTTTTCAACTCTGGTGCTTGCGTTTTAATTCGTACTCTCGAGCTCCAATGGAAAGTGTCTTTATCTCTATGCTAAGCATCCACGCTTGTAAAGTATGGACCTACATAAGTGATATAAATGAATACAGTTTACACGTGGTACAAAACCAATGTAACAACCTAACCCTCTCTATGAAGACTTAAAAAAGAGATAGGAAAAAGCTATGACAGAAAAATTCGTAAACAGGGTGTGTGTGCAAAATCTGGCGTTTCGACAAATGTACTTTTACACCACCTTCTGTTTAAGAATAAAAAACCCCTTGCACGTTGCAGACGAAATGTGTCTTGTGATTGATGGAAACTTGTCCTGTGGTTCCGTGAACAGTCGTCTTATGCGCAGTAGTCTATTCAATCCCGCCGACGTGTCGAAAAGGCAAAATCGCTCAATCAAGCAGAAGCTTAAATGACCGCTAGCGTGAACACCATAATAAAGTCTTCAGTATGGTGGAGGGTCACATCGGTATTCATTGTCGTGATTGTGGGTGTACACCTCGCTTCAATCAGAGCAAAATGATAGCGAGGTATACGGTTCAGCTAACTCGATCGTGAAGCTATCGGAGCTTATTTGATACATTAACTACGTGATAATTGACTTCACCATAAATTTCTACTTTAAATCAAGAATTTCATTACCTGGAACATGTGGTCACATGTGGTGGTCTGCTCAAAGTATGTAAAAAATTGAAGCAATGCTCGCAGTCTCTCTGCGTTCTTACCTTTTTTTTCTTTTTATAAGAATAGGAAATATATGAACTCTCCTCTGGATTTTGCCGCCGGCGTCGACGTCGACGTTGGTCACCACAGTAATTCAGCGTATATGTATACGTATCTATATATATATATATGAGAACGCAAGAAAGAAAAATAATCCAGAGAACGACTACAGCGCACTAAATCGAACGTCCGACCTCTTGCTTGTGGGTGCGTGGTGTTAGCCACTGGGCCACGAAGGACGCCTGCACCTCGGTAAACGCTGAAACAGCATGCTATTTATATCTACCAATCACCGCTGGCGATGGCGATCTCAGGGTAATTATCGTGTTTTCTGCATTACCAGCGAGATGGCGTAATGAGCGTGCGTCGTCAGATCGTCACGACGCGATGACGCGTGCTGATGCATTCATATCCAATACGTATGCATTTCTGATACAGGCGGAAATGCTGTAGACCCGTGTTCTCAGATTTGGGCGCACGTTATTCACCCCCAAGTGGTCGAAATTTCCGGAGCCCTCCACTACGGCGTCTCTCATAGTCATATGGTGGTTTTGGGACGTTAAAACACGTACTTTGCTCCGCGCAGGAAAGGGGAGGGTTAGAGGCTCAAGCGTGCGCGCGCTTATCTCGTGGTAAGGAGAATCGTATGCCTTGGACTTTCACCGAAATGATTCTGTTGTAGTTAGGAGGCACACAAAGGTCACTGCACTCGCTGCACGGTATCCGTCTGCGGAACAGGCGTGCTTTTCAAACACAGTGAAATAACAACTGAGACACTTATTCGATGTGCTTTTCATTCTTCACGTGACGTTCCAACTTGTTGCTAATTCATTGCTTCGCCTCCCCGGCAAAGCTCGGACTTCTTTTATCCTTCTTGTTTCGCTACCTCTTCCACATATATATATATATATATATATATATATATATATTATATATATATATATATATATATATATATATATATATATATATATATATATATATATATATATATATATATATATATATATATATATATATATGTGTGTGTGTGTGTGTGTGTGTGTGTGTGTGTGTGTGTGTGTGTGTGTGTGTGTGTGTGTGTGTGTGTTATAATGCTACCTCGGTGCACCTCGTACTCTGCGCATGTTGTGATGTAGGCTGCTCGTACCTATATATATACTTTTTCACCCCGTCTTTTCCAACAAACAACAGTTCTGAGTCAGCGCCGTCTTTTCTTTTCTCTTTTACTCCTTCCCTGTCCTGTATTTTTTCTGGTGTTGCGCTGTAAGTTCACGATGGATCCTAACGAACTGGCCCAACTTACCGTCTTACTACTTCTACGAAGTGAAGCTGGCAGCTAGCTCTTTTGGATTAAATCTGACCCATCTCTACTTAACGCTGGTGTAAGAGAATACGGCCGTCCCAGGGACGCTTTTCATGCGGTCTTCTCACGCATGCCACCCGCTTATGGCTGCTGAGATAGCAAGATAGCATGCGCACCGGTGATGGTGACCACGCCCATAAAATAAATACACAGTTTCTGCTCATGTAACTTCTTCTCCCCCTCGCGGCCTTTCATAATTGTTAAAGGCGAGCAAAGCATTTCCTTTCTGCTTCCTCCTGAGCGGAGTGATGTTATCGCATGCACCCTCCAAGTGACGGAGATGGGCCGGCTCAGTTGATATATGCTTGAGCTACTTCCATCGCTCCCACTCACGCCCTGTTAGCCGCGGGTATAGCGTATGATGCACGGAGGATTTTATCAGTTTGGACTCTATACTGAATGCGACAGCGAAAACCCGCTGAGAGTGTCCGTAAAACTGCAATCGCAATAATTGTCATTATCAACATCAATTTGGTCCCTGAAGTATGCATGTACAAGCGTTTTCTAATAGGTTCCTTCTATCTTTTTTTCCTTTGTGCAAGCTATTTATTCGCCATGCATAATTGCAGAAACACTGCAGTTTTTTTTTCGCGAAGGGCCTCCCACCACGTGTGAATCTACGTTCACACTCACATGGTTTCCCTAATTACCACCTTCTGTTTCTAACGGCACGTGTATAGCGCTCAGAAGAGCATCGCCTATCGATAACAGACGGCATTCGAACACGCTACGCTTCTTGGATTAGCGTGCCATCGGTGCCAAAAGACTTTCGCTGATTTATACGTTCACCGCACGTCAGAACTTTTCACCATAAGCGCACAAGTGGGCGGCTTTTTTTCTCCTTGTTCCATAATGTTCACTCCTTTTTATAAAGCGAATTGGTAGGATGAGCGCACATTTCCATTACACATATGTGTCTCTTCCTAATTAAATTTCGAGTTAAAGTCAGTGGTAGTCCAGGTAGCCTTCCTTTAGGGCCGAAGCTTCTTAAGGCGTGGGTCTGTCCATCCTCCGTCGTTGTCGTACGTAGCCACCGGGATGCGAGATGGGAGATGGTGGTACTTGGAGTTTGAAGTGTTCACTAGATGGACGCATGGATGGACGGACAGACAGACTTGCAGACGGATGGATGGACGTGCGGAGCGGGTATGTGCTATAGGGAATGCGAGATGCGAGATGATGGTACTTGGAGTGTTCACTAGATGGACGCACGGATGGACGGACAGACAGGCTAAAAGACGGACGGACAGATGAACGGACACGCGGAAGTACTGACGAATGGACGCACATAGAGATGGATGGACGCATGAATTGACACACGGATGGTCTTGCGAACGGGTGGAAGCAAGAATGAACGAACGGGTGGAAGCACGGACGGGCTGATGGATGCTTCACCCCGCTCATCATCATTTACTCCGTGAATATTCTGTGATTTTGTTTGTGTTCCTGTCTTTTTTGAGTGCCATGAATATTTTTATGACGTTACTATTCAACTCCATTGACCAGGATTGCTTCGGCGTATGTCCGCAATTCAGCAATATTGCCCTATGTTGACAGTTATGTGATCAGAAAAGAAATCAACAGCAACTTTTCAAATGAAAAAAAAATGAGACAAAAACTGGACTATGGTCTCAGCAAAGCAGAAATTCGCGTATGCTTGAAAGGAGATGGAGGCACCGCATACGCATCCAAATATCTTAAGAATCTAGTTTCATTCTCTGTTTTTTAGTATCCATAAAGGCTGCTTACAGTTAGAATCTTGAGAAACCAGGAGCTTCTCTACTTAAGGTGTTATGAACAAGCTGTGCAGTAAGATGAACGACTGAGGTTATATGGGAAGCTAGTGCTTCAGTTTCATGAGATGTTCTTAATGTATAGCTAGAAACGAATAGAAGATATGAAAGAAAGATACCAGCAGAAAACGACTATAACTTAGTTAACCACTCCTAAGGGACCCAACGTCTACTTATTAAACAGAATATTGTTCAGTTTTTGTTTTATTATGCATTCACCTCTTGCTTGTCGTTGCCCGCAGCAGGTGACCACGTTCTCCACCTACACCGGCTTGTCTGTCGGCAACACAGCAGCCACAAGGTTGTCTGTACCCCATCGAGCCTTGCGAAGCCAAGCTGAACCAATATTTAAAAAGAAAAACCATATTACCAAGCATATCATTTCAGAGGAACCTGTAACCAATTAGAGAACACGGTGCCGCATTGACCGGAAGTCTATTACGCGGCTGTACGAAGCGCAGCGTAGCCTAAACCACTCTTCTGAGGCTTGTGATGGTCAAACCCACCGGGCCTCCGAATGCAATCAAGACAGATAACAAGTGAGACAGCGTAAGTGCAAAGACCGCACAAAAATGCAAAGCCTTGGTTGTGCAGTCAATGTCGAGCTTGTAACTACCATCGAAAGGTACCTTGTCACTGTTTCCGTTAATGGGAAGGCAATCGCCGAGATACCTAAGGCTGACGTATCACTCACCGCCTCCCCTTAACCACACCACAAAAAAGCGCAGTTTAGAGTATACGGTATTCTAGTGCGTCAGCGAAAGGCCAGTTGCGGACTGAAGACCGAAAAGAGCCAAGAGTTAGCCTAACACAAAGAAAATATATTCTCAGTTAACAAGGTGGTTCGGTTGATTACACGTACCCACGTGGGCGCCTTCCGTTCACTTGCACCGCAGACGGCTCACCTTGCTGGAACGCTATCTACCTTCCATGCCATCGTAGCCACAGTAGTCCAACTTTACACAATGTATGGCGTACCGCTCCCTTCGTACCGCTGTCCCCTGCTGTCGCATCATGTCTACTGCACTCCCCATGGCCTCCGAGATGAGCCGGTGGTATGATCTCGGTGGCCACGCGTTTCCATAGTTGCCTACTCTTTCCGCCACCTGGTGGTAGTCCAGTAACCTCACATCTTATTAGGCTGCTCATTTTTCTCGAAGAAAATTTCAGGTGGCAGCGAAAAGGGAGACGGGCACCAAAAAAAATAACACCAAACAGTACAGGCACTGATGTGTTCGTCACGTGCATTTACCGATTTTATGTTGGCTGTTTTTTTTTGTTGCAATATACAAAAAGAAAATAGTGCAGCACTGGCCCAACAAGCCCTTCCAAGCCCGTCAATGAATTCATTATTGTACATCCTAATAATGGGATGGGAGCTGCATAATACCTAATGAACTGGTTACATAAAACCCTTCCGTGACACATGTGACTTCTGAAGGAATTCAGGCAGGTTCTCTTTATACCTAATGTTTTTTTTTTATGCCAGGGTTTACTGGGAGGTCTTCCCATGCTTGAGCCACTGACAGACTACTGAAACACACAGGACTAGTTTTTCATAATTGGCTGTTCAGGTGAACGAGGTAGACGCAGTAGATGAAGTAATGACCTAATGCAACCAAGGAAGCAAGAGTTTTGCCATCAGGTTAAACAATTTAATATTGATAATCTATCTAGCACGTTCACGTATAAGCAAAGAGTAACTCGGTGTTGCTCACTTACTGTGGTGCTTTAAATCCTTCTTTTCCGCAAGATAATGAACTAGATACAGCATCCTAATGATGATATCGAATGCTTCTGGGCCTTATTCAAGGGGTATACAATAAGTTCTCGTAAGCAAGTCCAGAGTCGGTAGCTTAATCTCAACAGAATGAAACGAGACGCTTATGAATGGTATGATATCGGGTTATGTGCCACAATAATAAGGAGAATCCAGCCTATCGAACAATAGGTTCTTCTGACATTGTGCGTAGAGACTCGAATCATTGATCTCATCTTTGACTCTAGAGAAGCTAGGATGATAAAAAAACCCTTATAGCCTACCTAATTACGGCTTACACCGAAAGAAAGACACCAAAACTTGGCGCAGTTGTGCTCTGTTATAGATCTATAGCAGTGAGCAGTTGGGGAAGGATGAATTACTAACGGCACTCGTCGGGATGACTCAAACAGACAATTGCAACAGCCAGTCATACTTTCATTTAATTACGCCTAATTAATATTCTGAGAGAAACGGGGATAAGCGATAGGTCATCAGGTTACGTGCAGATGCCTAGTCTCCACTTGAGGTTTGGCTGAGTGCCATCAGCCCCACTGTTGCTTGAAGACACTCGGGAGTCCCTGGGAAACAAATTTTGGCAGTATGACCGCATATGAAAGTTTTCAGAGCTTAGTCTCGTTCTACCGGGCAACCGGCTGCTTCCCGGTTGGTGGACTTGCAGGAGAGCGTCTGGGACTCTTCAAGTACGGGCGAAAGTCATGGTACACGCTGTACAGCGTGCTCTGCGTAGCAACTGCGTCGTTTACTGCGATGGACACCATACTTGATTCTAGCACCCGCTCAAACAATCTCGAAGCGAGGCTGTTCATATTCTTTTCCGTGGTAATAATGGCGCAGTGCTACGTTATATTCGGCGTTGCTGTAGCGCGTTCTTCGTTGCTCGTATCCTTCCTGAAGCAGTGCGCCCACTTGGAGAATCTCAGGCCACCGCCAAGGAGCCGCCAGAAGAGCGTCAAGAGGCTGCTGCGAATGCTCGCTGTTTACGGAGTCCCCTGTTCTTTCGCACAATGCTCATCGAAGATACTAGCGCTAGTGCGCTCAACCAGCTTCTGGCAGATAGTACATCGCACTGTGGTTCTCGTTGGTGCATTCTACGTGATTGCCTGGAGCATGATGGCTGAGGCTGTCGTGTGCCTTGCATCAAAGCTAATCGGTATCTACATCGAAGTGGCTGCGAACGACATGGAGAAATACGGTAAGCCATGCCAGAACGATAGAAGAGGGTTTACGTTCATGTGCTGTTGTTTTGTTTCTTGTAGTAAACATCACAAAGGTGGTCCTATCAACATAGCTAAAGCAGTAACTACAATTTGATCGGCTGCTCCCACTCATCATCCTGGTTTTCGTCTTCCGTCTGTTAATGGCAGCTTAGCGAATGAGGTGTTGCGCTGCTAATACCAAGGACGAGTGTTCGATTCCCGATCACGGTGGTCTGATACAGAATGGACAAGATGGATAGATGACCGAGTACATATTGTCAGGAACGTTTCATGTCTCACTGTGTCATTTCGGGTGTTTTACACCCACAAAGGCTGTCAGGAATGCTGAGCGCAGACCACGCCTCAGTGTTTGATAAGCCTCACGATTGCCGTAGATCGTTTTGTTAATATATCACGCGCAAGACCAGAACAGTCAGGCTTATTCCAAAACTTTTGCGACCAGCAGAGATAAATCTAGAAAGCTAGATGTGTGAGGTACACAAGATTCGCGGCTCGGTGGTGCACTGGATACGGTGTTCGGCTGCTGAACCGAAGGTCACGGGTTCAATATCGGCGGCGGCGGTTGAATTTCAATGGAGGCAAAAATGGCTGAGGCCCGTATGCTTTGCGATATACGTGCACGCTAAAGAACGGACGGTCCAAATATCCGAAGACCTCCACTACGGCGTCTCTCATAATTATATCGTGGTTTTAGGACGTAAAACCCCAGTTAATATTTTTATTGCACAAGACGGAGCATCCCGAGAATAATGACTTTTTCGACGGCCGACGCTCTGTTCGCACTTATCATTGTACAGATTGCACTGTTGTATTAAGACCTTCCGTTTGCGAGCCACATGTTCAGCCTAATCAGGAGTTCTATCTTAAACAAGCCGACTACTGCCTTCATCCTCCTCACGACCCCATGGCACCATATATTCACGTTGGTTCAGGTGCACCACAGATGATGGCACATGATATCATTAGTTGGAGGCCCTTCCCTTACTAAGTGGTTCATGATGTTGATATCGTTGTTTTGCAGCGCAAATTGTCACTTATTTTCTATGTTTCATCGCAACGGTACCTAGTGTATTTATTTATCGGTGAGTATAATGGCACATATCTGAAAACTGTTGACAGATAGGAGTTGAATGTTGACTCATCATGCACGATCATTGTAAACTTATTTACATATATAACGCATCCCATTAACGCAAAAAGAACATGTTGATAAAACAAAGAGTACGTATCGTTGAGTCCTGTCCATTTGCCTTGTTCTCATCTTTCACAATGACCTTCTTTTTAATCACACGTGTCATAAGTCGGTAAGGGGCAGTACCTCTTTTTATATGCCAACTGTCATCTCTAACGGGGGTTTCAATTAATCAATCGCTGATCGCCTACTTCATAAGTACGCTGCTTAAATTTAAAAAACAGGGTCTGGATCACTTGCTGTAAAACATGCCTTGTAGGTGGACCTTTTTTCTCACGGCAGGTACCTCGTCCGAAATGAGAATTTGGAGCGCAGAGTATCTCAGCGAGGCCCGCCTCACTGTTCGGAGCCTGAGACAACTTTTCCTCACATTGGACGAATTTTTATCCGTTCCACTTCTCGTAACCTTCGCCGCTGTGATGACCAACACGTGCACGATGACCTTCTACATGGTCACGACCGAAATCCATCTTGGCTACGTGTCGAGGGCAATGGCTGTCGCATACGTGGTTCACGCCACGTTTACTTTAGCCGTGGCAACGAGCTATGCCCGAAACGTGACGGAGCAGGTGACGAAAATATTTGCAATTTTGCTCGAAGCAATGACATTTCTTTTTCGTATAGAGTACAGTTTTGTTGCGTGTACTGTTCACCCTCTTAGCCGCCATTAGACCTCGCTCACTGTTATTTGCTGCGAAACTGGTCGCTCTTATTTCCAGGCAGGAAAGCTGAAGCAGTCCCTGTTATCGTGGACGAAGGCCAGCGTTGACAAGACGTTCCGAAAAGAGGTGAGAGGCGTATGTCGTTGCCAATGTCAAGTGCTCGTAAACAATTTCAACGGCGTCGGCTTGCTCGGGGTGCCCATGCTTTTCTTCAGTGCAATAAGGCTTTCCCTGTAACACATAACACAATGCGAGTATATGTGTATTGGATATATGCTCTGAGGCCTGTGCTGTGCACAAATTGTAGCATTGCTCTGAGGATGCAGCTGGTAGTCATAACTAGTTGTGGCACTGTAGTGAAAACAGACTACAATGGCGTGTATTTTGCTTATATTGATCTTGTCTCCTATGCTTCACATAACAATGGTCAGTACGCACTGCTGCTTCGACAGTTAGCGCACAGCACATGCAGCACACCCTGAGTTGCTACCGGAATTCACATTGGTAATGTAAGCAACGATTTTTTCACAGACGAGTATACTCAGAACTGAAACCTTTTCATAAAAGAAAGTTGTAGCTCAGATGATGCACGTGTATTGATTATTTATGTGATGTTCCTTCGATCAGCATGGGGTCACGGGTTCGACAAAATGAGCTGCATATGCCACATTCCGAGGGAGGACACAATGAAATAGCACACGTAATGCATAGGTGAGAGCTTAAGAGACCGATGTCATCACAATCAACCTGCAGTAATTCTTGAGGGCCACCAAGTTGCATTCACACTTATATACATACCACAATTATATTTTAAAATGATTGAAATATTAAAATGTCAGTTACTCGATAAACTGGACAACACGCTTCAGGGCCTTATCGACAGGATTTCATTTTCTTACTTCTTACTTGAGCCATGCATTATTATAAATACTGTGAATGAAAAGAAATAGTAATGAAGTTGAGCGGAAAATATATTAGCAACGTAAAATTTGAATATGGCATAGTATTGCTCAATTATAGGGGCAAATCTAAAAAAAATCATGGACTCACGAAAATATTAAAACAGCGTTAACTCCGGATATTCTGAAGACAAGTAATATTCAGAGCCTGATGGCGGAAAAACGTTAATGATTTAAAAGCAGACCATGGAGTCCTTACAAGAACATGCATACCTATATAGAAAAACTACTTAGAGAGCAGCTACACACCGACATGAAATACACCGAAGAATAAGCCTGTAATGAAGGGCATACGGGTGGCATTACCAAAAAATGAGAGACAAGCTGCCAAGGGTCTTACCATGAAAAGAAATAATGACTTCGCCTAGACCCACGAACAGCAGTCTAAGAACAATAATACTACATGTTTCATTATAATGAGTTCAGTATCAGTGAAAAAAGATGAAGCTTGAAATCTAATTTTAGATTTCATACAGAAATCTTCGCTAGTGATATCAAAACATTTAAAACGTATCTTTTGTATTTTATAGGGGGCGGCTTGATGAAATTTTTATAAACTTGGTATGCTAAGTCAATGGAACCCACATATGACAATGTATTTTATTTTTGTTGATTAAAAGCCACGTAGGAGTCTGTATACGCCTTCAAAATATACGACGTGATGGTGTTTGGGGCCGGAATCTGAAGGTGGCGTCCACACGTGTATTTTATTTTCGCTGTGTTTTTTCGCTGACCAATCATCTTGTCACGGCAAGAGTGGTGTTTTCGCGATTGGTAAATGCTACTTTATCATTACGCAAGAAATCATTTTGCTCTTTAGTATCCCTTTAAAGCGGAAGGTGTTAAATCATTGCATACTGAAAATTTCACCCTTTGTAATAACTGTTGGGGTTTAACGTCCTAAAACCACCAAAATTTAACCTGTGGAGCTCATGTATGAGAGATAACGCAGAAACTCGAGATAAACCTAAAGGTCGTGCAACGCACTGTGGAATGGAAAATAGTAGGCGTAACCATAAGAACTCTAAAGAGGGCGGAATGAGTCAGAGGAAAAACCGGGTCATCTTAATTCCTGATAGCATTGGACTTAGGAGCAATGGTAAAATAGAGCAGCGTAGTTTTTCTAATGGGTCGCGAAAATAAATGAAGTGATGTGGTTGTAATTTTTACTACTTCAATAAGCATCAAGATACGAATGTCTAGCTGTTTCGGCGGAACATTCCATCTATATTTAATAACGCTCATTTTAAATTTTGCAACTCTCGCGAGCCAGCATCGACAATGCGTGAACGCCGACAGCCTGAGACAGCAGTGAAGCGACGTCTTTTTGCGACATTTGAAACCGCAAACGTATCGTTATTCTTCGCTTGCTCTTATAATATATTATATTTAAATCAAAGCTGGAAAGTATAATAAAATAATTCAGAGGTTCTTTGGCTCACTATTCAACTCGCAATCCAAAAGCTGACCGCCTTCTCACCCTAGTGGAGGAATATGAAAAGTATCTGAACGGTGCTTGCACTTGCTTCTAGCAGTTTCCGACATTTTTTCCCGCTCGTCATTGCATGCTTAATGTCGCTGTATAAATATAGTAACTCTAAACTTGTTCAGTTCAGCGATATACATGTGGGCGCACGCCTTCAACGTTCTTTTTGTAATATTGTATAGTAATAAAGTTATTGTCGCGTTCATTAGCGTCGGATGGTCAGCACAGTTTCTGTGTGGGACATCTTTCGGCACCGCAGTGAAAACCGTATGGTGCTCCCAATCTCGGTCAACTATGGCTCAGCGGGCCTCACTGCGCGCCATGTTATGTCAACAACAGAGCCTTTTGATTGCCGGGCTTAAAAGGGACGTGAGCAATAAATTTGAGAGGAACGTGGGCTAGGTAATCAAGATGTTCTGACATGTTACGGGCACCGGGGCCCACGTCAGGCGTTGCTGGCCTTTAGCTCCCGTACTTATCTTGAAGCTCTCAACACCAAATACAGATTATTATTATTATTATTATTATTATTATTATTATTATTATTATTATTATTATTATTATTATTATTATTATTGTGATTATTATTATTTTTTATAGTTAATAAATTAACGCGGATAATGAAACAAATCACGGTATACCATTGAATGAATGGCCAAGGCTCTGCCGAATACGCACAAAGTCAAGAATTTTCGGAAAACGTTTCACGACATCTATAAATTCGCACGTATAAGGCTGGATAAATTCGCTCAACAAAAGGTAAATTCGTGACCATTGGAACAGGTCTTCGTCCCGTAGTGAGCATAAAATAGGTGCATAATGCTGCAATGAAAATGCTGCTGCAAGTGATGATGATTATTTCTAACCCCTACGCACAATTTTCAGGTATTTACTCTGCTGCTGCGTTTCAAGGAAGAGTCGTTCACATTCAACGCATGTGGCTTCTTCAATGTTGAATCGCCAATATTTGGACCGGTACGACACAAAACATTATATTCGGAAATACGTTTGAAATAGCCAATATACGTACGTTCGCGCTACCCTGCACGAGCATGCAAGTGCCAACATGCGAGAGAATGAATCAAGGCAAGGCTGAGAATTTGTTTCTTCTGTTTCACTCAACCTTAATGTGATTGTTGAATACGTTGTTTTCAGATTTCATTTCCTAATTTTTATGCTAAATTTTATATTGTTGCTTGCAATCATTGCGGCAGCGATGAAACGATAGAGCCCATTCTGTGTCACTCTTCTTGCTACACAACGCACAGACTGCCACTATTGTTGCTGCGTTAGCCTGCCTAGAAGACAGACCCTTGTCAAAACAGTCAGTACTCGATTGCCGACATTATCTGTCTGCATAGAAAATCAGTCAAAGCCTTATTGAAGTTTTTGCGTGGTAGTGGCCTGTTGAATGAACAATAGCATCAGCACTCTTTTTTTTTTTCGCGCGTCTACTTTTCTGTTCGCTTTGCTTCTCATCTTCCTTCTCCATTCACTCTCCCTTTAATGCAGGGTAGCAAACTAGATGCTACAATATCTGGGCGACCTCTCCGTCTTTCTCTAAATTTACTCTCTCTCTCTCTCTCTCTCTCTCTCTCAATCTGTACATTTATTGTGCTGTGGATTTGTTATGCTTGGAGACTTTGACCCGACGTGATTCCTATTTGTGCGCCAACATTTTCTCACATCCCATCAATAATTGATAAAACATTTCAGCTAAAATAAACTTAACTGTTGTTTGTCTTATAAGATGTTAGAGAGTGACATCAAATACCATGATATCGAACTCATCTTAGATTGAGGTCTTCCATGATTTCCTTATCGTGGTATTCGTCAGCCGATACACACGACACCATGTATTCTCCTAGACTTTCTCAGATGCAATTCGTATAGTGTCGACGTTACACTCGTCAGAGTTTTCGTAATTTCTTCTGAATTTCGTATAGTATTTAAAAGCTTCTCTGTACTGCAGGCTTCATGTATAGCACGTGATATTTTCTTATAAAGCTTGATGAATAAACTTGCCCCATCTTTTTCTTGAATATCATCGTTTCATTGTGAATGTTAATGAATGTCATTAGCACAATAGGAAAGAGAGAAAAAAGAAAAAGTATCGGAAAGGTAGGGATGTTAACTAGACTAAGTCCAGTGTGCTACCCTACACAGAGGAGAGGGGAATGAGGGGGAAAAGAGAGAGAGAGAAGGATGAGATGCACATTCACAATTCTTGAGGGCAACATCACTGTGCAACCGTCTGTGAAACCTGAACTGTATGTGTGGTGTATGTGTTATGTACAAAGGGAAAGAAATTGGTCTAGTGCCTAAGGTACTCGGATGCTGACCCGCAAATCGTGGGATCGAAGCCCGGCAGCGGCGGCTGCATTTCTGATGGAGGCGTAAATGCTGTAGGCCCGTGTGCGCAGACTTGGGTGCACTTTAAAGAACCCCAGGTGGTCGAAATTGCCGGAGCCCTCCACTACGGCGTTTCTCGCAATCATATCGTGGTATTGGGATGTTAAACCCTACGTATTAATGAAATCAATAGAAAAGAAACGTAAATTTAAGGGCTCCTTAAACAAACGCTGAAGTGTACACTTTTTTACTTCATTCATATCAAGGGTCTCGTTCTGGCCGACTCTATGCCCTTAAGTAGTATGCGAAGCATTATTGGTCAGCTGCCACCTCGTATTAAGGTCACGTGCTACGTGTTGCCAACAGCCAGACAAGAAGTGTTCCATACTCGCCTTCATGACTAATAGTGGGTCTCAGTAACACTCCCGAGTTAAATTGCACGCATATACCGCATGAAATGAACAATATATACACGAATATCAGAAGTGTTCTTTCTAAACGTGTTGAGCTATCTTCGCTAATCGACTCATGCTCGCCATCTATCTTCGCACTAACAGAAACATGGCTCAACGATACTGTTTCTGATAGTAATATTCTTGTCAGTCAAGCAGAATTTAATTTTTTTCGCTGTGATAGAAAAGATCGAAGAGGCGGTGGTGTGTTCATTGCAATTTGTAAAAAATTCATTGCTCTACCCATTATTATTAATTCATTTCTTGAATGCGTTTTTGTTTCTTTGAGGCTTGTTTCTACCGATTTAATTATTGGCGTTTTTTATCGCCCTCCTGACATGAATTCAACGTTCGAAAGTGAATTTGATCGGGTTGTTGTTGAAGTATGCACGCGGTTTCCCAATGCGGTTCTTGTCTTTTTCGGTGACTTCAACTATCCAAATATTGAATGGTCTACGCTATCTGTTTCATCCACCGACACCCAGGCACAGGAATTTTTAAATTCCTGTCTCGACTTTTCGTTGTGCCAGCTTATCGAAAAACCGACACGTTGCTCGACCACATGCGCAAACATTCTTGATTTACTCTTAACTTCTCATTCCGATCTTTTCACTGATATAGGCCATCTTGATGGTCTTTCTGATCATGACATAATCACGGGAAACTTAATATGTTCACTCAACAAAAAGAGAGTTACCAACAAGCATATAATTATGGTGTTACAACCGTGCCAACTTTGATCAAATCAGTGCCACATTGTCCAGTTTTACTGGAGAGTTTTTAGATACCCATTTGTCGCGTTCAATGGAAGATAACTGGAACCTTTTTAAAAATGCTTTTTTGAACTTAATTGATCAATATATACCAGTCATTACCATAAAAACAAGCAACGTCGCTCCATGGTTCAATAATCAACTGCGTCGACTTAATAATAAAAAAAGCGACTGTTCAGAGTAGCGGACAAAAACAGATTATCAGATTCATGGTGTCGTTATAAAACATGTGACAAGTTATACCAACGCCTTTTAAAAACTACTCGTCGTCGTTTCTTCAGCCATGATTTGTCATCAATGCTAAAAAATAACCCTAGGCGCTTTTGGCGCACGATAAATCCTAGTAACCAACCTGATGTAAATCTCGTTAATACTGATGGAAGCCCTGTTCCGGAATCCGAATGCGCTCAGTTATTAAATGATACATTCTTATCAGTCTTTACTCTTGAGGATACTACTTCATGCCCTAACATAGATGTAGTTGCCGGTATTAATATGTCTGAAATAATAATTGACGAAGCTATCTTTACTCGAAAAGTTGAAAACTTCGTCTGCATCCGATCATAATGGCTTCAATAACAAAATACTGAAAAATATTTCCTCAGGTATCTATCGCTTTTTGGCAGCAATATTTTCTCTATCGTTATCATCAGGCACCATTCCTCACGACTGGCGAATAGCAAAAGTAGTGCCGCTATTTAAATCTGGTGATCGCTCATCCCCGCTTAATTACAGACCCATATCTTTAACTAGTGCCATATGAAAACTTTTGGAACACATTATACACTCCCAGGTAATCTCCTATTTAGAAAAACACAATATCATCTTTAAATACCAGCATGGTTTTCGCAAGGGCTATTCATGCGAAACTCAACTCGCGGGATTTACCCATGACTTGCACTCATCATTGGACGCCGGCATTCAAACTGACGCTATATTCCTTGATTTTTCAAAAGCATTTGATCGTGTCCCTCACCATCGGCTCTTACTAAAACTTAGGCAGCCTAATATTCACCCACTTGTTCTCGCCTGGCTACAAGCCTTTCTTTCCAGTAGAAAACAATTCACGTCTGTCAATACCTTAAACTCTCCTTTTATTGAAGTCTCATCTGGAGTTCCCCAAGGAAGTGTGATTGGTCCGTTGCTTTTCCTTATTTATATTAACGACTTACCCTCCTCAGTCAATTCTAAAGTTAGGCTTTTCGCTGACGATTGTGTCATTTACCGTACCATTTCATCTGAAACTGATCGACAATCTCTACAATCTGATCTTGTCTCTTTAACTTCGTGGTGCACAGCATGGCAAATGACACTAAATCCTTCAAAGACTAAGCTAATGTGTTTTACTAAAAAAGCGTCCCGTATTCCAACGTCTTACTTACTAAATAATACTTCAGTGGAGCTTACGACTTCTTATAAATACCTTGGGGTTAACATTCAGTCTGACCTGTCATGGCATCACCACATTAACGTCACCCTTGCTTCAGCAAATCGCTCACTCGGGTTCCTTAAACGTAATTTGAAACACACCCCCTCGCACTTGCGTAAACTGGCTTATATCACCCTAATCCGTCCTAAAATAGAATATGCCTCAGCCATTTGGGATCCCGATCAAGACTACATTATTGAAAACATCGAAGCCCTGCAGAACCGTGCTGTACGTTTTATTGTTTCTGATTATTCACGTCACACCAGCGTCACTTTATTGAAACTTCGTGCCGAACTGGAACTCTTATCACGTCGCCGTAAAATTGCTCGCTTATCACTACTTCATCAGCTCTACATCACACATCACCTCACGAGGACTTCTTTAGGCCACCCCCTGCCATCTTTCCGCGCCGCGATTATCCATTTAAAATCGAACGCTTCCCTTGTCGCACTTTTCATTATGCTAGATCCTTCATACCGCGCACAATAACCGAGTGGAATGACTTACCTTCAAACATTGCAACCGTCACCGATATCACTGAATTTCAGAACCTACTAAACATGAGTGCAAGCGTGTGAACCTTTTGCGGTATTCTCCCCTCTTTTTTCTTTTTTCTACAAACCGTGTTTTTTGTAGAAACTGCGTATGTTCATGGTTCGTGGTATTTATTGCTGTGTTTGCCTAATTCAGTTATTCACACGTGTTTTTGGTGATGTTGCCATTCCTTTATGCTTAATGGCGCGTGTGTTTGTAGTAAGCTAGATTGCGTTTTATTGTACTCTTGTGACTCTATTTTCCTTCTTTGTGTAGTTCAATTTTAAAATATTTTTTTAGTTTTATTATTGTTTGACTCATATTATTTCTTTTGACTATTTAAGATTATGCGGTAAGAATATTGACCTTATATTTATTCTAATGTATTTAGTAGCTGTATGGTGTTTAGTTTGCGTGTTTTCTGGTTCTATTAATCAGTTCATGTACCTGTATGTGTTATAGCCTCCCCCCCCCCTATGTATTACCCTCCTGTGAGAGGGCCCTTAGGGGTATTCTGAATAAATAAATAAATAAATAAAGGAATGACCGCCATTGTAGATCAAAGGCATAGAGCATCGGACGCGTTATTCGAAAGTCGCAGGTTCAGTCTCTGCGTGCGGCAAGTAATCTTTTATTCCACTTTTCTTTGTTCCCGTTTACGTTACGATTAGGAATAACATTCCTTATACTTTCCTTGGTATCAGTCTCTCTCCTCGTTAATATAAACCCAATAGGAGCACTTCTGATTGACTTGTCGTTCACATGTATATTATCTGAGAAAATTTACAATTGTAACACGTGCTCGCGGGTTCCGACCTCAGGTGCAGTTAACATTTTCTTTATTTATGTTCACTTAATTTCGCAAGCGATTATATCTAAACTCCTAAAGGTCTGAAGCTAAAAGTCTTTCCCGTGCGTCAGGTTCGTTAGAATTAAAGCGATGTGCTAAAATGGCGGTTCAATGCGTTGCTTCTTTATTCATGCAAACACCAATTTTCTTCCTGCAGATGGTCGGCGTCGTGGTCACTTACACACTCGTACTCTACCAGACGAAGCTAGCAGCCCTCTCGTGGTCGCCACCGCCGTGCGCCGTGAATGCCAACTTTTCATCAAAGCCAATGCACTAGACTTTGCACTTGTATACGTATGCAAAGCTGCCGACATGGTGCCATGTCATGCACTCGCACGAAGCAATGAACAAACTCGCGAAGACTTTAGTCATGCAGTAATGGAATCTTCATAATAAATGTATAGCGCTTTCGCTTGGTGGTATGGTCACGTGTCGCCTACCCTAAACATGATATGACACGAAAAAGAAAACAAAGAAATGACATGAGCTTGTACAGGTACAATGAAAAGATACCACCCAAAACTAGTATGTACACCTATTTATTAATAATACGTTTTTACGACATATCTGCCACTTATGCCACTTAGTAGGTTATCTTCACCACGTGGCACAACTGTTCCTAAACTCTCTTAATCACATTTAATTTACCCGATCACGTTTTCTCCTTTTCGTTGCCGTCGCTCGCGCTCCCAGTTTGCTCTTTCGTCAACGTGTCTGTGGAGATTGATACGATTCTTCGTGGACAAAGTGGTGTTCATGCATGTCAAGCGAGAGAAGCTGTTAGCAGAGACACGCCCTTCATGAACGCAGACAGAATAGTTTTTTATAGCTCAATTTAACCTTTTTCCTACCATCTTGCGTTCATGAGTGCCTGATTCTTCGAGTAAAAACATCTCAGCTACTAATCTGTCCACTGATTGGCATTGCCGCTTTTTTTTTATAAAAGAAGTTGGTTCATGCGTTTAGACACTGAAATCACGCCGGAATAAGTAAGAAAATAAATAATGTGAAGTATGTCGCCTACAAACTCTCCCACCTCATCAAAGAACATGGACAGCTTTAAAAGGAAAGCGCTGGCTTGCGCACTATATTCGCACAAAGATAGAACAAGATAAGGACGAACTGACTTGTACAAATTTATATATGCCTATTTTACCCAATACAACTCTAGACCATGGCATAGATACAAATGTCCTCATTCATTCCGATATAACGCACCTTAACTAACTCAACCCAAAAAGTATATTTGCAAATACTGTTACGTACTGGCTGACTGCTTGGTGCTTCTTTGCGATGTGATGAACTGCGATCTCCTCCTTGCTATATCTAAATCACCGTATTGGTAGAATTCACTGTGATTCGTCGCCCATAAAGACACAAATCGCTCAGAACAGTCCGTTCACACAAAACCTCATCTTAGATTACTTTGGCGCGCTCACTGGCAAGATTTTTCTGGCCGACTACGTTCCACAACGCTGCGCCGCAAGAATTCTGCTGTGACTAACGGCACGTGAAGAGATTGTACTTGTATTCGCCGATTCGCTTCTCCGTCGTTTCGAGACGACTCAAGACGTGGCGTGCAGTGAGATCCATTTGCGAGCGCATTCCGTTGTACGCTTTCAGCTTACTACTACTGATGACACAGGAGCCAAGGAATGATCCCAAAGCCCTTCGTTTGGAATATGCACCGGTGCACTCGTGGCACGTCGAGAAACTTGTATTTTTTGGCAAACTTCGCGCCGGACAATCAGAGAAAGGAAAGCAAGTAAAACAAGTATACCTTGATGGATTGATATGGACACGGTATATAGCATTACGAACAGACACGCATGCCCAACCTGCCGCACGGTAAATCGCCCGAGTGTTTCTGCGGGGTGCTTTAAAACCAATACTCCTTCTGTGTGCAGGAGTAGATGAAACTTCCTCTGTAAGAAGAGTCCAGGATGAATGTGAAACTCCGCTCTCTGACACGCCCCTCACCGATATTTCCTGTACTGCTCTGGTGAAGCAATGCGTGCGCAAGTTTTTTTTTTCTTCTGTAAATGCACGAATCTCATAAGTCCAATTGTCCACTTCAATGAATATTACTTGTCTATGAAAAGGTTCTATTATTAAGACTCTGCCTTTAATGCCACCCCCCCCCCCGAAAAAAACAAGCATTTGTGTAACAAACACATTTCCATAAGAGAAGCATGATTTGTGTGGGCGAATGCTAAGGTGCAGATAAAATTAATGAATTTGCAGGCATAAAATGTAGTAAGTTCGTGGTAGACAGGGTGGAATGAAAGTATACATAGCCTTTTGCAACTGGTAGTGCACTATTACCTATCTCAAAGCGCTGTTCTCTTCTGAGGTTGTTGTCATTATTTTAGTTTTTTGCAGATTACCTTTAAGACCTACCTTTCTGCTCTTTTTGTGTAACTCTGTAATCATGAGTTGTAATTTGTCCCTGAGTTCCTCAGCAATGCAATACCATCGGTTAAGCGCCGAATATTAAGTTGTTTTTCATTAACATTTATCCCGAACTCTTTCCATTCTAGGCCTTAGAAAACCTTTTGTAAGCATGCGGTAAATAGCAATGGGGAGATTGTATCCCCCTTCCTTACACCCTCCTTGATGGGTATTCTGTTGCTTTCTTTGAGAAGCACTATGGTAGCAGTTGATCCCCTGTAGATTTCCTACAGGATATTTATATATGCTTTGTCGACGCCCTAATTCCGCAGTGTCTGCATGACTGCTAATATTTCTATTGAATCGACTGCCTTCTCGTAATCTATGAAGGCCATGTATAGTGGTTGGCTATATTCTGAGCATTTCTCTATTACCTGATCGATAGTATGAATGTGGTCGATTGTTGAGTAGCCTGTTCAAAATCCTGCTTGTTCCTTTGGTTGATTGAATTCTAATGTTGTCTTAATTATGTTAGCAATCACCTTTGTAAATAGCTTGTATACGATGGAGAGCAGGCTGATCGGGCTGTAATGCTTCAAGTCCTTCTCATCTCTTTTCCTATGTATTAAGATTATGTTAGCATTCTTCCAAGATTTTAGTACTCTTCCCGTCAGGAGGCACTTCGTAAACAGGGTGGCTACTTTTTACAGCACAATCCGTCCTCCATCTTTTAGCAGATCTGATGTTACCTGATCCTAACCAGCAGCTTTGCCTCTTAGCATGCTCTCCAAGGCTTTTCTGACTTCCATCATTACTGGTGGGGTGCCATCAGGGTTGCTGTTAGTTCTTATAGTAAGGTCGTGGTTGTCCCGGCTATTTTACAGACCTCTGTAAAACTCCTCCGCTATTTTAACTATCCTATCCATATCGGTAGTTATTTTGCCTTCCTTGTCCGTTAGTGCAAACATCTGATTTTTGCCTATCCCAAGTTTGTTTTTTACTGCATGCAGTGAACACGAAACCTCTCACATGCATTCACCTTCCACTTGCATGCATTAAATAGCTGAGCTCTAACATCTCGCTGCTGCTGTAGGGAAGCCTCTTATACAGACTAAGTTCATTGCTCGAAAAACTAGGTGTATATAAATGCACGCGCTTCAAGAACGCAAACTGCAGCATTTTACCTGTCTACATTAAGGTAATGTTACGTTTAAAATATGAGTACTAAACTGGCAGATTGGTCTGGAGGTCTAAAGTGGAAGCAGAACAAACAAACCTGCAATGTCTAAAGAGTCTGTGAGGAACTATATCATTGCCACAGACGACAATAGATATGCACGAGAAAAATTATGACGATGATCGCTTTAATGGAGTGCTGAAAGTGAGGCGATTCCACGAGGGGCAGTGATGTATTATAACCGAGCTTTCTCAACGTTTTAGATTTAGTGCCCAATAAGTTCTGAGAATTGTAGTATTTCTATGGCACTAATTTCAATGAAACGGCCATTAATTGGTCGACTGCTTGAGTTTAAGCCTGAGGCCATAACAAAGCAAGACATATGTAGGCACTGAACGTTATATTCAAACCTTTAGTGTTATACACTATAGGAAAGCACAACTTTGGTGCATCTGAAACATTAATTGCCACTTCGTTTGAAAACTCGACTCACCTTGAGTTTCTTGTTGCACTCTACAGAAGCGCAATGTTAGACTAGAGTTCTTCCAAGTGTCAAATTAAAATTTGTACCAAGTTATGCAGGAAACAGTGTCAGAAGAAATAAATTACTTGTATGAGTGGCCACTAGGCAGCGTTCTATTCTGTATAATGATCAAAAGGAGACAAATAGGTGGCACACTGTCAACTCGACGAGGCGTAAACCGCAGTATATTCCAACAGAGCCCGGATATCATCGTGTAAAGTAAAATTTGAAATGATTATCAGTTGATTCACGGAGAGTAACATTCTGGGGTATCCCACATAAAGGTTGCGCCGCTTTCCGCTCCGCAAACGCAGTCTGAAGCACAATGCGTGGAGCGTTGAAGCGCAGAAAGGCGCCGCCAAGAGCGTTGCCGGCTGTCTCAACAGTGCCGTGTTACTGAAAGGGAGGCTTTCGTTGCCCCGAGTCCCTATCGGAGATGTGACATCGTCTCAATAGGCGCTATTTAAGGCATTGCAAACACACTATGCCCTATGCACCACTCGACACTGGTGCAAGTTTCATGGGGCTTTATCAGGCGGCGCCTCTTGAAGCGAAGCGGCTTGAGGATGATGAATCACGTCTTTAGCCTTTGTAACACACGAGTGCACTAACTTAGTACATAAAAAGCTTAACGAAAAGTTAAGCACATCGAAAACTGAAAAAAGAAAAAAAATATATAACACAATGCCACATTTGCCCTTATATTATAGCTAAGTCAGCATGCTATCAGACGGACGGTATAGAAACAGCGTGTGCGTTTCGTTTTACTGGGCCATGATGCGCTGAGATTTCCTAGAGCACCGCCTCAGCGACTATTATCTTGAGAGCAAGTCTAGTGGCTTCTGAGAAGTTCATCTTTACGCGGGTGCGTGATTGAGCCCGCCGTTTATGCGATCTCCGAGTTTAAGAGGCCAAGGTCCCCCACAAAGTGCATATACAGGCCCAACACGTTTTCTCTATAACTGTGCATTCAGATGATGCTAGATATTATACTCTGCAGTTATTCTGGCGCTAGTAATAACTCTTCTCACCGTAGTTTTGTTTTCAACTCTCTGTCAAATTGGTGACACTTCTCCATAAAGATGTGACCGAGACACGTTCACGTCTAATTGAAGAAAGATTATAATAGTAATAGTTATTGTTGGGGTTTAATGTTCAGAAATCATAATATTATTACGGTGGTGGTAGTGGTTAGAAGAATAAAAAGGCACCTAATTTTTTGCAGCCCGGTCGGGAGCACGGCGCAGTGCCTAATAATATTATGAGAGATGCCGTAGTGTGGGGCTCCAGATATTGCGCTTGTAGTGCACCCTTTCTTGTCCGTATTTTTTGCGCTACATTTACGTTGTTATGGTTCCGGATATTTCAACCACCGGACTGTTTTAACGTGCTCCTGAATCTAAGCACGTGGGCTTCAAGCATTTTTTCCTTCGTTCAAATTGTGGCCACCGCGGCCTGGATTTGATCTTGTAACGTACGGATCAACAGCAGAGTGCCTTAGCCATTAAACCACCTTATCGGATCACCAACATTACAGAAATAATACTAACTTAACGCCTAGAATAAAAAGAACTACAGCTATAGATGTGCAAAGGTAAGATTTTTGAGCTGACATCCAAGGTTAAGATTTGAACTACCTACCACATTTGAATCAACCTCTTGGTATTTAGGAGTAGAAAAAGATTGCGTTTCGGGCTCTGTTCACAGAACCTTCTATTTTGCTCGCCCTGCTTTGCTGCTCGAGGAACATTTCAACCGGAGCTTAAGGAAAGCAACGTCTATGCACCTGATATTTCTCCTGCACCACCTATAGAACTACGGTTGAAGAGCACGCGAGGCGCAGTCGTGTAAAAAAGCGAAGAACACACTACGTGCCATTTGTAAAGCCATACGCTCTCTAATTGTTAATGTTGCTGAGTCGTAATAATGACAATTACCTTGTTGTAGTTTAATGCACATGCATCGAAGATAACGAAGGCAATGGAGATAGCAATTTTTTTTAACTAAAAATATCGGCAGTGAGGCTGTCATGTCTGTCCACTGTGGTCTCTGATCTTTGCAGATCGTCAAAGAAACACCAAAAATTGGGGGACCATTAATCTTCGCCTTCTAGAGTTGAACGCGGTAGCGCAGTCTGGCCCCTATACATTGTGCCCTTCCACCGCTAAGTGCATACATATTCATGTGTTTTGTTACGCATACACACACACACTCACACACACACACACACACACACACACACACACACACACACACACAAACACGCGCGACGTATCTATAGTAATGCATTACTATGCAGAATAGCGCTCTGCTGTAGACGAGGCACGTTTTTTCACAATGTCTCACAGACGGCACACACACACACACACACACACACACACACACACACACTCACGCGAATGGTACATATAGGTTTTTTATCTAAAGTCGCATGGCCTCCAAGATACACGCCGCGCGCTTGTCATCTCGGAGGCCATAAAGAGTCTCACAATGCCTCATAGATGGCAACACATTATCTAGCGTATGCGTTTTGCTTGATCAACGTCTCTGGAAAGGCATATGTTTTCCGCTAGATAGATATAGTTGTCCATTTTTAGAGCTGTTTGAAAGTTCCAGTGTGTTTTTTAGCGCCGATAACTCCACTATCCGGAACTTTTTCGACGTAGTTTGATGGCCTCCCATGTGCGCCTACAAATTGCTGAATGGGCTTGTTTCCGTTGCGACACCTGTCGAACAAAATGCATTAAGAAGACTCCTTCACTACATGAAATGTATGTACTGTATATTTTTTTTTCGAATCGGCCCCGCCACGGTGGTCTAGTGGCTAAGGTACTCGGCTGCTGACCCGCAGGTCGCGGGTTCAAATCCCGGCTGTGGCGGCTGCATTTCCGATGGAGGCGGAAATGTTGTAGGCCCGTGTACTCAGATTTGGGTGCACGTTAAAGAACCCCAGGTGGTCGAAATTTCCGGAGCCCTCCACTACGGCGTCTCTCATAATCATATGGTGGTTTTGGGACGTTAAACCCCACAAATCAATCAATCATCAATTTTTTCGAATCGGATGCAAGTAACATCGTGGTTTTGTGGTAAGGCACCTTCTGACCTCGTGAACGGATTGGGTTTGATTATCAATCGAACTAAAATTTTTTTGTTATTTTATTTGCTTTTTTATTGATTTTGCGCTCACAACCAACGGTACCGATGCTGACGGCGGAATTTCTGCTACACGAGCTCTCCATTTCTATCGCGTTAATGGGTGTAATCATTGACACTGGAGAAATTAAATTCAGACTATTTATTGTCGATTGTAACACTTGTGTACCTCAGTTAACGCGTGGAGCGAGTACGTGTAGAAAAAAGTCACAGTTTTGCCGCAAAAGTGATGCAATGAACACGATAGCAACAAATTGAAAGGTCATGCAAAGAATAGAAAACAGATCGAAACGTGCCCCGCGTTTCTCACGAAAAAATTACCCACAAAACGTACTCACAGGTACGAATGCACGCGAATGAGCGTCTCATTTGCTACTTCGCTGTGCCTGAAAAGCGCGCGCTTTTCGCAAACGGAAACTGCAATGATTGCGGGGACCTTTGTGCACCGAGTAACTACAGCATAATCGTTCCAGGTAAAGGCCGAGGCCAGCCAAAGCGTACAATTCTCCCCTCCTCGCCACCGCGAGATAAGAGTGCGCGAGGGAACGTCACTCGCCTTCTGTAAGCCGGGCAAAGCACGTGTAAGAGATTAGAGCGGGTGCCGCTGCGCAATGTGGTGACGCATGCTCAATGCGCCATCTTGCTGGTAATGCTGAAAACACAATTCCCCCAGAGATGCTCGTGAGCAGTGGCAAGTGGTAGATCTGTATAGATTGCAATTTGAACGGTGAAGGACGTGCTCCTGGATGGCTCAGTGGTTAACGCCTCGCTCGCACGACACAAAAGTCCCACGCTCGATTCCGCGCACAGAAGTGTTTTTTTTCTGGATTGTTTACTTTCTTGCGTTTTCATATATATATATATATATATATATATATATATATATATATATATATATATATATATATATATATATATAGGTATGTATACATATACGGTGCATGACATCAACGCCTATGCCGGCGGCAAAATCCATCTGAGAGTGTCCACATAATTGCTACCGCAATAAAACATGAAAGCTGCGGTTATGACCAGTGCGAGATATTCAACAGAGCATCTTTTTATAAAGAGCGAAACAACAATGGTGAGTTGACAAAGTCTAATCTTTGATACATGTATAGACACCTCTTATTTACCCTTTTTATACAGCTGAAATCACTACGTAATTACCGTTTTTTCGATCACACTTTTAACACATGATATTGAAATCTCATAAGCTTTCCATGGCATTGTCAGAGAACATGAGCTTGCAAGAATCTACAGTGTAGAAAAGGAAGCGCTTCGCGTGGCTCGAAAGGAGTGACGAACGATGCGTCGATCAGTGGTGGTTTATGAGCTCAGCGCTAGAAGCCATGTCTCGGCACCCACGGAAGACGCTTCACAGTCTTTATTCTCTCGCACTTCCCTTCTATAGTTTTGAGGAAGCATCCTGTCTGGTCGCCTTAAGTTCTCAGGACGTGTACTAGCCATTGTTATTATTCGCACTTGTCGCCTTCAGTGTATGGTTGAAAGAGGCAAATGCGTTGAGGCGTTTACTTGAGAGCAAATTCGATGAATCAACCACTTCTATGACCACTGATCCACCGGAGCCAATGCCTAAGGTCTTAAAATACGCGACAGAACTAAACTACGGTGTGTCTGAATGTTAGAGATCCTAGTATGACAGATGCAAGAGGCAGAGAGATGCAAGCAAAGGTTAACCCGACACACGTCTGGTTTGCTACTCGGCACTGGGGGGCGGAAATAGCAAATGGAGAGAAAACAGAGACGGAACCACATGTAATTCGTTGGATACAAATAAATGGTACCTGGGAGTCTCACACTCAGGTATTTGAAGTTATATCATGTTTAGTTGAGTCACAGCGCGTGTGTGCTATTATATAATGGCTGGCTTGTTTTCGGCTTCATGAATTTGAGCAAGGTGAATGAGAATGGAAAAACCATTTCCTTACACTGATAAACAGACTCAGTTTGCAAAATGACAGATTTTTTGAGTTTATATTTCTTTTACTGCTATTCAAAAATTTTTTCATAAAAATTATTGTTGACCATCGAATGAAGGGAGGGGGGGGGGGTGCCGCTTCGGCCTTCTTGGGTAGCACATTTATTGTTTGTTCATGGGCATGATTCAAGCTTAAAAACAGGTCAGGAGTGCTATGCAAGATGGTCTGACCTTCTTGGGAAGACAAGTTAGCTCCGAGCTCACTCTACGGCGGTTATGGCACCAAGACAGTGCATGCGGAGTGCGTGTAGCGCCTGATAAAAATTACCACAAGAACACGCATGGCGTCAGCAATGAATTCTGGGCATTTGCGCTGATTATCAAACAAACACCGCACGTGAACACGTCAGCGCAATAAATCAGGTAATGATTGATATGTTGGATTTGATTCCCGAAACCACCATGTGACTATGAGAGACGCCGTAGTGGAGGCTCCGGAAATTTTGACCCCCTAGGGTTATTTAACGTGCACCTAAATCTGAGCACGCCGCCACTCAGTCAACATTCCAGCAGGGCAGGGCCATCCGCTTGACTGTCGCGCTATCCTTTTTGCCAGCTCAACACGTGTCGTCCACAGGCGTGTTCATGGACGTTTGTTCAGGCAAGTTTTTTCGCTCCACCTACAGCATAAAATTTGCACTCCTGAAGGCAGCAAGGGTGCACACGCAGCACTCTGGTGCTGTTCGTATCGCTTTTATCAAATATTGCAGATAAATACAAGGACAAGTTAACACCAGGGGCGCTCATCCACTCACGTGGCTGTGAGTGGATGAGGGCGGTGAAATTGAATGCGAAATATTGTAGCCAGAAGATGATATCGATTTTACTTTTGCGTGCATATGTATGTAGAAAGTATGCGCGATAAAGCTCATAGGTGAATCATGCCACTCGTTAGCTTTGCGGTGTGAGCACTGCTCCTCGGCAAGAGCAGAAGCGGTGGGTGGACCTGATCTTCGCCTCGGGCGTCTTTCAATCAAACTGATTGACGCATGAACTACGGTACAAACTCGTTGGTCCTAAACGCCCCAGTGCAACTCATGACTGCCATGATGCCTGTGTGACTATCAAACGTTTCATGTGATAGACGCTAAGCAGGAGCTTGTTTGCATATACAATCATTTGGTCATCTTTCACTGCCGTATATGAGCTTGTGATAACCTAGCTTCTTGATTGATATGTGGGGTTTAACGTCCCAAAACCACTATATGATTATGAGAGACACCGTAGTGGAGGGCTTCGGAAATTTAGACCACCTGGGGTTCTTTAACGTGCACCCAAATCTGAGCACACGGGCCTACAACATTTCCGCCTCCATCGGAAATGCAGCCGCCGCAGCCGGGATTCGAACCCGCGTCCTGCGGGTCAGCAGCCGAGTACCTTAGCCACTAGACCACCACGGCGGGGCAACCTAGCTTCTTTGAGCTTTTCGATCCGGTCGTCTACTCATCTGCTTCGTCTGCATGAAAGTGAAGGCCGCAAGAGCTCTGTTAAATAAACTTTGTATATATATTACCTAGGACTTAACTAACGTGAGACTCAAAAATTCTGTCTTAATTGATAAGGTGCCAATTAAGATGACAAAAATACCTTGGATTTGATTAGCGAAGCTATCACTGTTGTAGAGTTTTTTCTTGTAATTTTTATTAGCACGATTCGAATAGGCGTCGTATCGGTAAGGTCTAATTAGCAAGGTTTCGCTTAGCGTGCCCATTATTAACGCTGCAATAAGTAGCATCGTTATTTAGGGCGTCAACTAGCATGCTTTAGGATGACTGCCAGTTGGGCGTGTCAGTAAAGATTCATGATGAAACAAGCGCAAAAATACACACACTCAGAGAGGACACAGACAATTTTATTTCGAAGCGAACACTAATAATTACATCACACGCATGTATGTCATTCCCGACTTCCGCTGTCATCATCAACAACGTGATATAACAAAATATGCACGCTCCCACAACCGGAAACAAACACGTGTCAAGAACTAAGAAAGGAAAATGTAAAAAAAAGGAAAACAGAAAAACCGAAGAAACAAAAAACAAAAAAACGTAACACGGAGAAAAACACTGGGTTATGTGACGTCCAAAAAAGCGAATTCCGCATCTGTTAGTAGAACTGACGCTTGGCTCACGCAGCTGTCCCCTCCTTTCCTTATTCTATACGCTTCCGTTATTTCTCTCGTCGTCCGCTTGTTGTGCCTGTCAATTATTCGTGTGTCGGAAAATTTCGGTTGGCAGGTGCACTCTTTGCAGTGCACCGCTAAGTGTGAGTAAGGGGCTCTCTTTAGTGAACTCTCAT
The DNA here is from genome assembly GCA_013436015.1 of Rhipicephalus annulatus. NCBI lineage: Eukaryota > Metazoa > Arthropoda > Arachnida > Ixodida > Ixodidae > Rhipicephalus > Rhipicephalus annulatus. Next base: position 928,255 of record WOVY01011058.1, on the reverse strand, counting down.
GTTCAAGAAGGGTTTTCTGTTGTTTCTTTTACATTTTTTTCTTAGTTCTTGACACGTGTTTGTTTCCGGTTGTGGGAGCGTGCATATTTTGTTATATCACGTTGTTGATGAGGACAGGGGAAGTCGGGAATAACGTACATGCGTGTGATGTATTTATTATTGTTCGCTTCGAAATAAAGTTTTCAGTTGCTAGTAAGCGCTTGTCTGTGTCCTCTCTGAGTGTGTGTATTTTTGCGCTTGTTTCATCATGAACATGCTTTAGTTAGCACTTTTCTAGCTTCACCTGGCCTCGATACCATGATCTTATTGAGATCTGGCATAAATACCGCGGCCTTACCATCACTCGACCTAGTTACCTAGCTCCTGGCATGTCCTGGCCTAACTAGCCAAGTTAGGCCGGCCAAATGCCACCCAGCCAAATAGCCAATTAACCGGCCGCATGGACTCGATTGCTAGCGGACGATTAGGATGATAAACAAGGCACGCACTGGCCTAGCAGCGCACTGAAATGCACACGCTTACCATCATGACTAACACGTGACCACAGGTTCAGCTGTGGTCACGATGTTGCGAAACGCTCGGCTGGAACGAATCTCACAGGTCACCGTGCTGGTTATTCTAAAGCAGACTATAGTGAAAGCATTAAAAGCTTTGAAATTACTTTAAGCATCTCGCGCCTTTGAGAAACATCATCAGGAAAAGCTTCTGGCACTTTTATTGCATGAATGCACTTCTGCACTCAGTGGAATGACAAACAAACGAAAGAAGATGCCTCTGGTTCGAAAACACCGCCCAACTTTCTCGAGTGTCCTTGACGCAATGCCGAGTCCCATCGTAACCAATGAAACGCAGTGCGCTTAGGGGTGGATTTGACTCTTTTGCACTGCTGGCTGATTCAAATGGGGGTGTCGCCAGAGCTCAGAAAGATCCCGAGCTTTCGCCACACTGGGGCGATCCTGCATAGGTCCCTTGACACCAAATTTAGAAAATGTTTCTTCCATAAGAGATTTTAGAAATTGGTAGACCACCTATGACTAAAATTAACAAAAAATATCGAAATAACACAATATTTAATCTTGTGAACGGTTCTAGTATAATATTGTTTGTAGAGAAGACTGAACTATAATGATACTAATCTATGAGGAATTGGATACGGAAGCCACGCTATGAGTATGTAAGTATGAGACTTGCCGTATTGGTGGATGCGGAAATTCAGACTAGTTGGTATTATTTGCGTACCCTGACATCACACAGTGCACGGGGCTGTAGCATTTCGCCTCAATTGAAGTGCGACCACCGCTACTGGAACTAACGTGTGACTTCGTGTCAGCAGCCGAGTACGTTGACCACCGTACCATCGCTGCAGATGACAGTACACTCTGCTGAACCTAGAAAACTCTCCATTGGTAAGCACAAACTTTTATTGGTCACCTGCTTTTGCTAATGACATGTCGAGAACTAGGTTTGACTGAAATGTCTTAACGAGCAAATATAACGTAACTAATGCTCTTCGTAATTGTCACAGAACGAGCGCTAAAAATGGGCGCGCCGCCGAATTCTTGCGATAACGGGCGGGAGAAACGCCGCGAGGTCAAAAGAAAAAAAAAGAAAGCAAACGTCCAGGGCTCCCCGGGCGCGCGCTCTCCCCTCAGAAGCGTGGCTTCGCCGACGAACCTCCTCACCCACATCGGCGGCCCAGCAAGCCCGCAATTTTTCTAGATGGAAAGGGGTGTGGTCATACCGAGTTGAGTCATCCGCCGCGGAGGGCATTCCAACCGTCTCGCCTCTCCCCAGCCTTCGCTGATATCGCGCCGACGAAATGACGAGAACCTTCTGGAATCTCGCACGGAAGGTATTTAATCGAGCGGCCGAGACGAGAGATGAGGAGGAGACGGAAGTCAGCGCCAGAGCGCGCGTAGGGATTCCGCCATGTAGTCGGCGGAGGTTTTGACCGTTGGGACCAAGTAGCAGAAGACGAGGATTTCCACCTGCGGGGTGAAGGCTCGAGCTACAGGCAAGAGCGTGTGTTTACCGCTATCGAGCGAACACGCGTGGCAACAGCTGCGTGTGTGAAGCCGACGTGTTCCGGCGAAGAAGTTGAAGTTTGAAGAGTGGCCAATTGAAGACGCGATGTTTCCTGGAAGAGAAACTTCAGGGGGCAGCGGAACGACAACAACGCTGGACTTTGAGTGAGTGATTTTCGGAAGAGCATCATTCAGACTTTTGTTCCAAGGACTTTGGACTGAATAGGTTTTCTATCTCTTTAGTCTTTAAGTGTCTTGGTTGTTCAATGCATGCGACTGCATTGTAGTGCGTATTGTTGTCTGTGTCTGTTGTTTCGAGTGTGGCTGATTGTACTGTGTAATACGGTGTTTGATTGGTGACATATTATTCTCATCTATTGTGGAGTGTGCATAGTTGTGTATTGTTTTCGATTTGCCGTTATTGAGAATATAATTTTGTTTGTTTATCAACTCTCGGCTCTGACTTGTTCTTTGGGCCACAGCCGGCGTCTGCTGGCGCGCCAATAAGGACCACTCCTAAATTGTCCACGCTTTCGTGGTGCGGTTCGGGGGGCCGATACTTCGGCTCTTAGAATTAGCCCGGCGATCGCCTCCCTATTTAACGGGACTTGTGTGACAATTAATCTGGCGTCCGCGACAGAACCTTTGGTGCACAGTGTGTCCAAAGTAGTGAGAAAGAGCCCCGAGTTGTGATAGTGCTATCGGAACGATTTTGTGTGTTGTTCAGTGTTCTCGTGACCCAGTGCAGGGGAGTGTTCCGATAGACGGATCTAGGCAGATACTTTTTACACACGCGGCAAGGTTTTATTTGCGAGACACAATGGATCTCGAAAAGTTAGTCGCACTTGGTGAGAAGATGGGTCTTTCCGGCGCCGAACTACGGAAGTGGGTAGGCCAGAAGGAGAAAGAAGCGGTGGAGAGAGAGAGAGGTTGGCAGCTGAGAGGGCCAAGGAAGAAAAAGCAGCTGAGCTGGAGAGAGAGAGAGGTTGGCAGCTGAGAGGGCCAAGGAAGAAAAAGCAGCTGAGTTGAAGAGAGAGAGGTTGGCAGCTGCGAGAGAGAAGGAAGAAAGAGAGGCAAAGGAGCGACAGCTGAAGGAAGAAAGAGAGCAACAATTGAAGTTGGAATTGGAGAGAGAAAAGTTGGCAGCTGAAAGGGCGAGAGAAGAAAGAGAGGCAAAGGAGCGACAGCTGAAAGAAGAAAGAGAGGCAAGGGAGCGACAGCTGAAAGAAGAAAGAGAGCTGCAATTGAAGTTGGAGTTGGAGAAAGAAAGACTGGCAGCTGAGAGGGCGAAAGAAGAAAGAGAGGAAAGGGAACGGCAGCGACAGCACGAGATGGAACTCGAGCGGCTCCGTTTGCAACAGCGAAGTGAAACTCCCGTCCAAGCTAGAGTTGAAAGCAGTGAACGGGAAGAGCATGGCTTCCGCCTGAACCCAAGCAAGCTGCTCGTAGCGTTTGATGAAAGGAAGGACGACCTTGACGCGTACCTTCACCGATTTGAGACGATTGCAAGGAGCCAGAATTGACCGGAACATCAATGGGCAACTGCTTTGAGTACTTGCTTGAGTGGTGAAGCGCTCAGTGTGTACGGTAGGCTGACGCCGACCGATGCAGCCAACTATGCAAAGGTGAAAGCTGCTTTGCTGAAGTGATTTAGATTTACAGTGGAAGGATTCCGGGACAGATTTCGGACAGGAAAACCCGCTGATGGTGAGACAGCTACGCAGTACGCTGCCCGACTTTGCCATTATTTCTACAGATGGAGTGAACTTTCAGGGACAGCGCAGGAGTACGATGAACTTAGAGAGCTCCTAATTAGAGAACAATTTCTTAGTAGTTGCCTTCCAAGCCTGTCGCTGTACTTGAAAGAGAGGAAGGCTGAGCACTTGAAGGAATGCTTGAATTGGCTGATAAATTCTTGGAAGCGCAAGGTGGAACTAATTTGGCCAAGGTCAAGAAGGATTGTCCCGCTGATTCGAAGAAATTGGCTCCCGAAGAAAAGAAGCGTGCACCAGAGAGCATTCCGCGATGTTTTCTGTACAACCGAGTGGGTCATCGCGCGAAAAACTGTCGAACGATCTTTACGAGACCTACGGCAGTAAAATGTTTTAAGTGTGGTCAGACTGGGCACATAGCAGACGCATGTCGAAACGGAGTGAGTCAAACTCACCAGGTATCCTGTGTGCAAGTGGCACCGAAATCTGATAATAATGCCGTCACCGATGGATTCGTAGAGTTGAAAAATGGGGAGAAAATTCCTATTGTGGGTGCTGTAATGTCAAAACAGCCAACCGGTGTTACGAAAATAATGCCAACGCTGCCTGGAAAAGTTGCGGACAAAAAGATTACGGTGTTAAGAGATACCGGTAGCTCCACTGTTATCGCGCGGAGAGATTTGGTACGGGAAAGTGAGTTAACAGGCAAAACGAAATCGGTTTGCTTAATTGACCGTACAGTTCGGATGCTGCCCGAAGCAGAAATTGAGGTTGAAACTCCGTACTTCAGCGGGAAGGTTACTGCTTTATGCATGACGACCCCCCTTTACGACCTTGTCATCGGAAACATCGACGGGGCGCGAGGACCGAATGATCCGGAATGTTTGGGAGAAGACCCTAAGATAGAGTCTTCGCCAACCCAGCGACTGCGAAATACAGTGGAGGAGCATTCCGTGACGGATCTCACTAGAGCCCAAGGTGAAGCCGCGGCGCAAGAGACAGCGAATGAGAAGATGATCGAGTTGAATGAGTTCACGGGGTGCGCAGCTAGACGTACGTCGGCACGACCCCAACCGACCGAGAGTGTAAAAATGAAGGAGTCGGCCAGCCAGGCCCAATGCCGTGACATGAACGAGCTGGTAAATAAACAGATAGGACCCGTTGAACGTTATGACCCGTTAACGGTGTCGGAAGTGACAACGATGGCTGAGACGCCGCCTCAGATGTCGTTGTTGAAAAGGCTCGCCGAAAAAGAACTAGGAAAAACAAGAAGAAATCGAGCGAGCACTGCAAGAAAGGACGCAAGCGCAGCTCGAAATACACAGGATAAGTGCTGAAGTCGAATCCGAATGTGTTTGGCAGCGTTGAGGGCCATATGTTGTGTTAATGTTGTGTGATCCTGTGTCACAAGTGTTGAAGTGTTTGTGCTGTGATGTGATGTATAGTGTTGTATAATTGTTGTAATGAGAGAACTTTGTACATTCGTATTATTGGGAATGTGTGGTGGAGTGTTGTACTCATGTGCCTGTGGTTATATTCCATGTGTTGTGTAAATTGAATTACAATGTACAATTGTATTAAGTGATCTATTGTGAAGGTGAAGTGTCATGAGCGACGGATGGTGTTACAGTCTGTGAGAGTGTGTGGTGACTGTTCGCGCTCGTTTTTGTGGTTTTGAATATTATGAGATAATAATCTTAAAGTGGGGGGCAGTGTCACAGAAGGAGCGCTAAAAATGGGCGCGCCGCCAAACTCTTGCGATAACGGGCGGGAGAAACGCCGCGAGGTCAAAAGAAAAAAAAAGAAAGCAAACGTCCAGGGCTCCCCGGGCGCGCGCTCTCCCCTCGGAAGCGTGGCTTCGCCGACGAACCTCCTCACCCCATATCGACGGCCCAGCAAGCCTGCGATTTTTCTAGATGGAAAGGGGCGTGGTCATACCGAGTTGAGTCATCCGCCGCGGAGGGCATTCCAACCGTCTCGCCTCTCCCCAGCCTTCGCTGATATCGCGCCGACGAAATGACGAGAACCTTCTGGAATCTCGCACGGAAGGTATTTAATCGAGCGGCCGAGACGAGAGATGAGGAGGAGACGGAAGTGAGCGCCAGAGCGTGCGTAGGGATTCCGCCGTGTAGTCGGCGGAGGTTTTGACCGTTGGGACCAAGTAGCAGAAGACGAGGATTTTCACCTGAGGGGTGAAGGCTCGAGCGACAGGCAAGAGCGTGTGTTTACCGCTATCGAGCGAAGACGCGTGACAACAGCTGCGTGTGTGAAGCCGACGTGTTCCGGCGAAGAAGTTGAAGTTTGAAGAGTGGCCAATTGAAGACGCAGTGTTTCCTGGAAGAGAAACTTCAGGGGGCAGCGGAACGACAACAACGCTGGACTTTGAGTGAGTGATTCTCGGAAGAGTATCATTCAGACTTTTGTTCCAAGGACTTTGGACTGAATAGGTTTTCTATCTCTTTAGTCTTTAAGTGTCTTGGTTGTTCAATGCATGCGACTGCATTGTAGTGTGTACTGTTGTCTGTGTCTGTTGTTTCGAGTGTGGCTGATTGTACTGTGTAATACGGTGTTTGATTGGTGACATATTATTCTCATCTATTGTGGAGTGTGCATACTTGTGTATTGTTTTCGATTTGCCAATATTGAGAATATAATTTTGTTTGTTTATCAACTCTCGGCTCTGACTTGTTCTTTGGGCCACAGCCGGCGTCTGCTGGCGCGCCAATAAGGACCACTCCTAAATTGTCCACGCTTTCGTGGTGCGGTTCGGGGGGCCGATACTTCGGCTCTTAGAATTAGCCCGGCGATCGCCTCCCTATTTAACGGGACTTGTGTGACAGGAATACGGAACACGGTACGCATGAACAGTGAAACACACTACGCACGCTTAACGTCGTTTAGCGCTCTAATATTTTAGACCGTCTTGTCATGATGCATGCGTAAATTGCAGTTGCATAGTAGTTACAGGCACTTCCACGACGGTATAGCCCCCGAATTTATACGACTCGCTTAGTTTTCGAGACTTATTAACCTCTGACATGCTCACTATTTCCATTATGCTGCTGCTTGCCAGAGGAGGAAACCATCGCGAGAACAGAAAATGATAATATAATAAAAATTAAGTGAAGCTTCGAGAAAGAAATGGTGCTCACCAAAATTTGACAGACGGCAGAAAAAAGACGCAGAGTTTACAGTTCTTGCCCAGCTAATTAGGCAAACGGCAGGTCTCATGTTCTTGGACATATCGATTGCGCTGGCGTACGGGTAATTACATTATTAGATGTGCATACACGCTGTTATACGGGAGATCGGGGCACAACGACAGATGCGTTGATCCGACGCTAATTGCGCTAATTGATGGCGCGTTTTCGGTGGCGTGCTTTTTTTCGCCTTGTTTTTACCCCGGCTGTATGCGCATGAGTTAAAAGGTTACTATTTCCCTTCGCGGACGAAGCAATGAATATGATAGCAAGAAATCAGAATGTCGAAGGAATAACGGCAAACAGTTCGCAACTTGCTCTCAGCTGCTCAAGTACAGTGTCGGTTTTCACGAAAGGGAACACGAGAACGCGTGCCCTACGCGCTGCGGTGGCTGCTGGCAGCGCGTTCAAGTGGGAGCGAGAGCAACCAAAGTCTCTTTTCACGTCATCTCCCTGCGAGCAAAACAATCATTCGTTGCTGATATGGAACCAGCGGCAAGATTATGACCCCCTCCTCCTGTAACGCGATTACGTGAGGGCCGGTAATCGCCTCGAAGGGGGAGGGATTGCAATTCTGCCGTTCTCTATCAGCAACAAATGGTTGTCTTGCTCGCCGCGAGATGACGCGAAAAGAGACTTCGGTTGTTCTCGCTCCCACTTGAACGTGCTGCCAGCAGTCGCCAGAGCGCGCAGGTCACGCGTCGTCGCGTTCCCTTTTATAAAAATTTGCACTGTATGTACAAGGACGCACGAAAATAACGCGCAGCTATTTGCACTGACATCGAGCTATACAGGGGGCAGCACCATCAACGCGCTGGTGTTGATATGCGGCCGGCGGCGTGCATGCATATGTACGCAACGGTGCGTTTTCTGAGTGGTGTGAGCACCCATTGTTCGCAAATTGAATGCGTTGACTGCTGCAAACTCAAATACAAGTGCTGTCCATTGCTGAAAGGACGCTTGAAGCTGGTCGAACGTTGCTATTACTTGTGATGGAAACGCAATCTACCATTAAAAGGGTTGTTCACGCCTGTCAACTGTCTGTGCTTTCGCACTGTGTCACGTTTCTTGTATTTTTATTACAAGTGTTGAGTATCCGTATTCTATGCATTGCTGTAACGTGATTGAATTTATTCTTCATGCAAGCTGGCCTTGGATACCAAAAAAAAGAAAAAATAAATCGATATTATTGAGCGATGAGCTCGAAAATACGGCAATCAGGCAGCCTTATATTTATCTTATTCAGTTCTTCATGAAATAAACGTAGGGCAGTTCATAGGCTACGAGGTCGACAGCTCTTGAGCTCTCTTGTTATTACACCTATAACAGTTTTTAAAGTTAACAGTTAAGCTAACAGCTTTATTAGATTATTATGTGCATAACAGTGATGTAATGAATGTTCGATTATTTGATGCGACATTTTTTTTTTCAAGCGAACATGTGTCCGCTTCTTCCGTCAGTCTATAACAACGTCGCGAAACTGCTCAAGACAATGTAAAAAAAAAGATGACGTTCTACGTGAAATTTTACGACATATGTGACGCACGCAGTCTAGATTAAATTTGGTCAACTGGATTGTTTAAAGCAAACCCAAATCTAAGAGCATAGGTTTGTCTGTATAAATTTTGTCCAATGTTAAAATCGCGCACGGCAACTGAAGTACCAGTGTCTGTAGCTCTCAGGATGACGTTTAGGGTTGGTTGGCTGATGCACCCTTATGAATATAGTTGCGGCAAGCAGCTTGAGATTCCATCAGAACTGCCAGCGACCGTCGTTGTCTCACTCTCGCCTCATCGCGCTTACTCTCGCCTAGGGCGAGAGTGAGCTCGATGCCAATTTCTTCAGCCTCGGTGATGTGGCACCGCACGGAAGCGCTGGTACATTGGCGAACGAACGACACGCTCGTCATTCCCTATTTCCAATGACCGCGTCAGCATCGGCAACATACAGCAGTATGTTTGAGGATGCACTCAAGCCTGCGTGCCATGTTACACCGCAAGAAAGAAAATCGCGCGTGCAAAAAGATGAATTTGTGAAATGTAGTATATTGCGTCCGCAAACACAATCATGAAGAGTTCGAAGGTCGTTAACCTGTAAGCTTTACAGAAATAATAACAACAATAGCAGCCTACTACTGAACCAGCTTCGCAGCGGCGCTGACAAAGGCTGCGCGGATGGATATATCCGCCCCTGTCGTGTGTGTCAGTTGAGCCAAGAAATTCTGACTAGCTAGTCGCGTGTGGCGAGCTCGCCTTTTGTCGCTTTGATTCGCTACGTGTAAATACTGTGAAGATACTACGTGAAGAAGCTAATACTACGTGAAGAAGCTACTTCGTGACACGTTCAGCAGTTGTGGACCTGCATCCGTGTACGTTCCTCCGCGAGTGGCTGCGGGGCGGACTGTGAGGCTTAATTTTGTCATCTCTCCGACGAAGGAACGGATGTCACAGCTTGCGTGCGGGACTCTCGCAACTTCATTTCCGCTTAGCTGCAGCAACGCACGTGATAATCGTGATGTACTTTTACCATTCCTTGGACATGCGAATGGAAAAAACTACGCGCCTCTGCCATGGTTGATCGTGAGTTTGTTTTCTTAGTTTTCTTTTTCTGCACATCCCTTTATTCGAAAGTATAGAGAATGAAAACGCGTGTTTCATTTTTACAGGCTGCATGCGTCACATATTTAAGAAGTACTTGGTGGCTTTAGTCTTGACTGTCCTAACGTAAAATGTAAGTTGAGATTTCTGTTCAGTTTCGAACATACTGATTTATTGCCATGCTTAATTGAGTTTGTTTCAAGGCATGCTTTAACGTTTACGTTCCAGCGCATGCACTAACTTTTTGAGTCTGAGAAACTGCTTGCACCTCGCGAATACGGGACACGAAATTAGGACAGCTGTCATGTTCTTTGTTTTGTCTCTTCAAGTATGCTGATAGGAAAATTTACAGACACAGTTGTCTTTCTACATAGTGCTATCTATTTCCATGTAACAGGTAGCCCGGATGTGCTAATATGGTAACGTTTCAAATATTTGAGGCTGAAAGATAAGCCATATTTCAGGGCGAGAATTCATGCGTCGCTTTTAGCGCCATGATGTTTCACCTGTATAGAGTGTTTTGACGTGCGTCTTCAAAGTTTTAGCTCAGCGTTTCTCTGGCACGCTAATATTCTCGCTGTGTAAGCTTGCAGCTCTGGAGAGGTGCATAATAAAAGTTTACTCGCTCGTCATTTCAGACTGGTCAATAGGTGACCGGTAATATGGGAAAACGCAGAGAACTGTGGGATGTGATGGCTTCTGGTTCGAGGCACCACGTGGGTTAGCAGGGGCAGACTCGCATTCAAAGTTTGTACCGCTCCATTAAGAAAAGCCCCTCTCCGTGGAAAGTCAGTGCTTTAGAAGTTTTTTTTTTATTTCTGCTAACCCTCACTGCGACGATGATAAGCTACGAAATCCATGAACGGTAAGGAAACTTCTTTATTGCACTAAATTGATCTGCAGTGCTTTTATGCTGCTTGGGAGTACTGTCAGTTTGCCTAGCATATCAATCGATACAGAAGACAGTTTTCATTCTACGGTACGTTACTGCAGATAAAAAAGTTACTATTTTAAAAATTTAAGAGGAAGGGGATGACTGTAGCAGTGTGCTAAGAATTCATTTCAGGATCACTGCTTCAGCCGACATCGTCGGTCGATCGGCATGAAGCGCAGCGTTTATTGAGCGCGTTGAGGTATTCTTTTTTTAGATGCGGAAGCATCTTATACTCGCGCATTGTAGTGCGCCGTTCGCGCCGTCCGCACCGCTTCTCGAACATTCGACAGCTGACGCGCGCGCATGCGCCGTCGCCCACCATCTGTGCCGCGCGCGCTTCTCCTTCGAGAACATTCGACAGCTGACAGCGCATGCGCCGTCGCGCTGTATATATACTCAAGGTCAGCGCTCGCTCGCCCAGTTGCCGCTCGTCGGTTGGTTTGTACGGCGCGTCGACGTCCAAGGTCGCGGTGAAATGAATTCCAGCGAATCCACAAACACAATGATCGACGTCCCTTCGACCAGCGCCGCCCTTTCGCATACGTGTGTACGTGTTCACTCATTTAACACCCCCTCCTACAACCACGTTAACCAATTTAGGCATCGACCCAAGTAAGTCGCAATTTAACACCCCATTTCACAACCACGTTAACCAACTTAGCCATCGACCCAAGTAAGTCGCACTTTAACAACCCGTTAACCAATTATATGCTCCGCATCCTCCTCAGTGTTCCCCCGCGGGAAGCTGCGGGCAATTTTTTTTCCTTGCCTTCAGCGCGCTATTACATGCATTTCTTCGTCGACGCCAAATGCTTTTTTGAACTCCGATCATGGTCAAGCTGCGTGCCACGGCGGCACATAAACAATACAGTCAGACATAGACGGCGCCGAAAATAGAAATACGGTGCTTGTTTAACGCACTTCTTCCTTTGTGTGCCGTATTGGTGCACTGTTTGGCCAGGATAGACGCAAATGGACTCGTTCAGCGCTTTGTGCAACCTTACTCTTGAGTGAAGCTTTCACGTTTTTCTGTTTTTTTCTTTAGTCATATGGGTTGGCAATAGCCGGCGCCCATCTCGTATGGCAGGTATATTTCGCCCGCGTGTTCCCATAATATCTTTGCTAGGTGCGCCTGTGCGACAAGTTATTTTTTGAAATATTATTCGCAGCAAATTCATGCGTAAGCTTATTACTGCGGGGTACACATGTACCTGTAATAAAATGGTCTTCGCACACTCTGGCTTCAGCGTTCGGCACTTAAAGGCTAGCTGTCACTGTGGCTCTCTTCACAACTTTTCAATGAAATTCTTGCGACCAATTTCCATTGGGCGTCAACGATGGACCCATTGATATTTAGTGGATAAACAATACCTCTTCATTGCAGTGTGTCAATATTGACCAATGGCTTTGGAACGACTTCTCAATAATGTTTCAATGACTCCTCAATAATGGAGTAGTCACTTGTTTTCCCTGGCCGTCCGTCCGTGAGTGGTGTGCTGCTACAATCCCAAATTGTAAATGGAAACTAGCGTGGGTCACCAGCAATGCGACACAAACGCAGCGTGGTCAATGATGCACCATGGCCCGCATCTGGCATAATTTTATTGTGCCATGACCGGCATGCCGTGCTCTTGGAGAACGAATGACGCATGCCGTAATTGCCTAAGACAGCGCGCTGAGAAGTGAGGGGTCGCAAATTGGAATTCGTGGTTGCACGTTTGGAAATTTTTTTTGTTGAACATTGTTATTTATGGCTTCTACTTAAATGTACGTACGTATACCACACATGGCAACAACAGCGAATGTCCGCCGAGTGTTCATATAGTTGCTATCACAAGAAAATATGCAGGGCACGTCAACTTCATGATACTGTAACAATCTTCAAATTCAGCGCGTATGTTCTTATCTTTAAGCACCCTTCACCATTGGTCAATATGCTCTATAGTAACTATAAAATGAATTTTAAAGTTCACTGTATTTTTCGACCCAGTTGCCCTTCATACGAAGTTGACGCTAGGCACTAACAGGCAGAACACTTGCCTGGTAAAGTATGCAACGACATTACCTAATCACATCAACGTTCACTCTCTTGACTTTTCTGGCATTGGATGACTGAAGCTGTAACTTGCCCGTAGCTGCATTGTATTGTCGACGAAGGATGAACAGATGTGCGCAAGCACCACTGGTAGCTGGAATGGGCAAATCTTCAACCACACTGATGTTTTTCACTGAAATGATGGCTGCTGTGACGAAAGCGATGGTTGTTATCTATGAAAAGGCATAACATCCTGTCAAAGCTAGATGCTAGCACTTGCAGTACTATGATATCAAGGAACGAATCTGTAGTAGTAAGAAGTCATCGCTGCGATGACATAGCCTGCCGTGGCATGCAGAGCCTGTCGACATTGTATCCGCACTATCCTACCAGTTCCATCTGCTTGGGGTGACGTTCTCGCAGAGCGAAAAAAAGAGGTCGTGAGCGAAAAAAAAAAGACTACATTCGGGACATTAAAACTCAGTCAGCCATATTGAAGACTTACCGTTGGGGTTGCCTGAGCAAATACAAAATAGACCTGCCTGTCTTCCTCAAAAAACCGCTGTCGTGCCAAATTACCGACGTGAGCGCACGTGAAGCAGTGCGCAGTCAGGCTGCAGTTGTGACCGTTGGTGGAAAAGCGAAAACAAGTCAACACGGAGTCAGATAATTCCCATAACGAGCGTCATTAAAGTGAGGTATACAATCATGCTATGGGGCTGCTTCCTGGAAGCATACGTTTTACATATTTGTGTTCGTGTGCGCCAGGATACAACGAGCATGCGATAAAGCGAAGAAATGTAGTTTATCACTAGGAGCGATTTACAATCGCTGCTAAAGTGGCAGATACAGGAGAATCTGGAACTAAGTGTCGACAAGTCCGCCTAGACTTGTCGACACTTACCTATCCAGCACTAAGCGCATGGCCCTTTGAAAGCTAAGCCCTCCTGCGGCAGAGCACATCACGAATGGGCAACATCGGCCGGCTAACGGACTCATCTCCCCTGCCATTCATTCATGCCGGCTGGAGCGGTGGCAGGTTGAAGGGCCCGAGTTAAACGGCCACATGAACCGAGGGGATCTCCAGACTTTCTCGCTTGCATAACGAAGAAGTACATGGAAGAAGTTGTGCTGCGACGAGGATGCATGCGTCTCCCTAAGAGCTTCCTAATTTTCTCGGTGAAACAGTACTGCCCAAGGAAGACAGGAATAATCGGAAGATTGATGGGCCATTGTAGATTGCTATGTGAAGAAAAAAAACTTAATTAGCAAGGAGGGTGAGACCACGATACCTTTTGATTAAAAAGCAATTTAAACTCGACCAATAGCATGGTACACGCTTCGAAACCTAACCGATGGCACAGCAAATATGCCTGACAACTTGTCGATCAGCTACGCCTTTCTCTTTTTTTAAGAGATTTGAATGCGCAGCAATAGATAACAACTTTAAAGTGATCATGCTATCATTTCTCGTAAATATTGATTTACGAGATAGTTTTTCAATTTCCCGCTCTGTTTGCATCCTCGCCTTATATTCTGCTGGAACGCATGAGCCTGATTTTCCGAAGGGAGACGAGGTAAATAACTTTTAATATAAACGTGTTCAAGCAGTGCTGATGCGTTAGTGCCGCACAAGTTACGGCTCATTCTTTACAAGATTGTCAAGGGAACTTCAATAGACCCGCATTTTTTTTTTTGACCTGGAGTCTGGTAACAACAAACAACGTCTCCATTTAGCACAGTATCAAAGGGGCACCCACAGTTATCGACTTAACACTTGCACATTTAGGCACCAGCGTCTTCTGCATTTCCCACAAAATATAGAACATTAGAGCCGGTCGACCGTACCACTAAACCTTAAACAAAAAAAAACAACATCATTAAACAAAGTCCAAATTCAATGCTCCCACTTCGCAGGGGCCTCCGAAACTCAGCACCAAACAACTGTGTTTACAGCATTTGGTATACGTTAGTACAACCTATTTGAGACAAAAACATGGAACCCAGAAGAAAAAAAAAATGCGAAGGTGCCATCTTGATGGAGTAAATTTTACATCTAAGCATTAGGGCGCAATTTTCACACGCTTTGTATATACAAGCGTGCAGAGATAATAATAATACAGAGAACGCGTTCATATGCCCGCGTTATTGGAGTAAAATCCGCGATAAAAATTGTGTATGAACAGCTTACTCTTATTGTGCTTGAGGACATGCGCTTTCGAGGCCGAGTGCTTCACGCCGCGTGCTGCCCAGCGAGAGGGCGCCCATTCGATTCCCTACGTGGGAAACCCTCCTTTGTTTTGTTTGTAGCATATATATATATATATATATATATATATATATATATTGTGACCTACTGTAAGCAAAACTAAATATCCCGCTCGTAAACAGTGCAGAAATACAGCAACGGAAGGAAAGGTAGGGACGTTCTACTTTATACGGGGGCAAGTGATGAAAGGATTACAGGATAGAGAAAAACAAAGCAGAAGGTGGTGCCTGAATACGTTGGCGCCTCTCCGTTACAGGCTTACAAGCAATCGCTTAGCTCAGTGCATGTCAACAGGAGCATCAAAGCCCAGGTTCCATCGACGGAATGCGACTCGTAGAACCAAGATCTGAATATCTCGTCTTTCGAAAGTGGTCTGTTGTCTAGTTTGTTCAGCGCAGCCCAAAGAACGTTGTGTTCACTCACAAAGTTGTCAAGAAAACTAAAGATGATTCACTATGATATAGCCGATGCGTGGCGGTGCCTTAACTTCACACTATTGTACATTGAAAAAAAATTCCGCCATATCCTCGAAGTGAATTATGATGAGTTGGCGAAGCTCCGGAGGTAAACCTGGTAAACCATGAATCCTCTGTACATTTTGCCCACTCGATTTTATTACATCGCTCCCCCTAGCGTACGTCGCCGCACTAAATCGAACGATTGCCTTCAACCAATGACACGCGCCATATGTGACATCATTCCTATTTTATAAGATCTCGCGTCTTTCATCAACTACAAGTACCGCTTTCTAGTTTATAACATCTTGCATCTTTTCATCATCAGCTACAAGTACCACCATCTAGTAAACACTACAAGAACTAAACGAGAGGTGGCTACATACAGGAGACGGTACCGCCATCTAGTGAACACTGCAAGAACTAAACTAGAGGTGGTTACATACAGGGGACGGTACCGCCATCTAGTGAACACTGCAAGAACTAAACTAGAGGTGGCTACATACAGGCTACCGGGGACGCACAGCCCACGCCCTAAGGAGCTTCGCCCCTAAAAAAGCACGAAAAAAAAAAACCTTAAAATAAGAGTATCGACTGTGCCATACTTTCTGACTAAGCTTCCAAGAAAGCCAGGGAACCCAATACAACAGGCGTATCGAAAGTGGTATGGTAGTTTAAGTGCACAAAGATCGAACACCGAGACACTATTCCCCGCTTTACAAGTGAAGTTCCCGGATAATCGATCACGCCAAGCGTTTCCATTTATCACTGGCGGTACAATACAAAAATTTAGGGACAAATGAGTAGTGTGAAGTGCTCGTTATTGGTTAAATCGAACCGTATTCGTTCCACTGCAGCCAAGCTTTCCGTGAACGAGAAAATAAGAATGAAAAAAAGGGGGTGAGAGTTGACTGTTCCGCAAGTAGTTGGAGAACGTCATTCAAAGCAGAAATAAAAATTATGAAAGAGTTTTATTTATTGTGCTGTGTGGTAATAAAGATATAGTAAAACTGAACTATCTCTGTAAAATTGAAGCGGCCAATTTCTCGCTTCAGAGGCGTTGTGACAGGTTTTCGTTTTTCACCAAATGTTTTCATATTTTAGTTTAGTATTCAAATGTTTCCATATCTTAGTTTTCATTCATATTTTAGTTTTGGTATTTATCTTCAGAATATTTCTTCTTGGTGTGGTGACAGGAGCGACTGGCCAGAGGCGATAACAAATGTCTTTATAGGAAAGCACCAGATTGTAGAAATTTTTGATATTATGTTGTTCGTTTGCTCATATATAAACAGATAAGATGTCAAAAAGGTATCAATATTATGTACATGCAGAGCACTAAAAAAAAAGTCAACAGGCTTTTATGGAATTTCTTTCATTAAACTTTATGCACATAGAATCAGCCAAAGTCTTATCGATATAAAGTTGAGGAAAAAAATTTATACGCCAAATGTATCACGTGGACATACAGAGATGTTTTGTAGCACAGACCTCCATATTTATTAAGGCTTTCACGAGAGGTGGCAATGAGAGATTTCGAACAAAGCACAAAAAGTTAATTGTAACTTCTAGAAATTCTTCGATAACAGAAAATTTTGCTGTAAGAAAATAGACATACCGTGTCTCCTTATAGTGGGCTTCTGTTAAAACTAGAAGAGAAGTAGTGCAATGAAAATATTGCGCCTCGTCACAAAGAACGATGGAAATACGCTAACCGAATGTGAAATATACTAACGAAAATCGGCTCCAATTTTTAATCGCACAGCACCAGCTGTGGTCACATGTGGCGGAAAAAATAGATTTTGCTTCGAAAAGTCAAAATGTAATAATAAATAATTAATAAATAAACAAAAACAAAGGCAGGTTTTTATGCACGGCGTTTTATCCTCGCATCGAGCCTATCCTAGTTTGCACAGCCATGTTTCCGGACAAGAGGTGCCCCGGGCACAAGTTGAGGCATTTGCGAGAGTCGGAAATGCGTGTTGGCGCATCCTCGTTTCTCGCCAGTTTTTTATTTGTGCTTTTAACCATGTTTACACATTTATAAACAGCAGCGCCCTGCTACAATAAAGCACAGTATAGTTTCAAACAGACTGTCAGTCTATATATGCGAAGGCTAAACAAACACAGAGAAACACGCACACGCCATATACACACCGCCAGAAACCTCCAACGCGCTCACAATATTGCCTGTGTGTGTACACGTGCCAGAGACGTAGAGAGAGTGCTTCGGAGCTTCCACGAACTCCTATCTTCCGCAACGCTCTTCTTGGCAACAAAGGCTACGAAGATATAGCACTCGTTTTTCCAGCGACGTTCAGCTATTAAGCCAGGGAAGCCTCTTACCGAAAGAGCAGCAAGAATCTCGGTGCCACGGGGAGAGAGAGATAAAGATGCAAAGAAAGGCAGGGAGGTTATCTAGACGCACATCCTGTTTGCTACCCTGCACTGGGGAAGAAATGAAGGGGAGAAAAGAGGTTGCAGAGAGATAAAAAAAGGTACACACAATCATGAGCACACTCGAGGGAGCACACACAGTCTACAGACGGTCGCTCAAGTTTATTGTCTTCAAGTAATGTAGGAGTGATTCAGTCGCTTTCCTCGCAGTCGAGGCAGACTCCCAAGTTACCAGAATCTTCAGCACAGAGAATGGGCGAGAGTTCAGTATGTTCAAAACCACCCGGAGCTGGCATCACTGCGTGTTGTAGCAAGCGCAGCTTCACAGGATGTGTTTGATGGTCTCTTCAGCTCCGCAGGAGTCGCGTGTGGAGGTCTTCCCTACCGATGCCAAAGGCGTACACCTTTGTGAATGCAACACCCAACCAAAGGCGACATAACAGTGTCGCATCGGAGCGGGAAGTTGTGATGGTAGCTGTATCTTGAGCAAAGGATGCAGTTCATATAACTGACACCTTTGGAAGCTGGTAGACGAAGATCTCAAGCCGGCATGTAAAGTTGTCTTGCTGCATCAGTCCTCGATAGAGGAATCGGGACCACACGTGTTCCTTCAAGGGCTGAGCGTGCCATGGGGAGACGACGGAGAGGCACGAGGATCTTTCGGAATGAGCCTGTCTAGTCGGCTGTGCTTTTACATTGTCGTTGGGCGCTATACGGCGTGACAGCGTTGTAAGATGTCCAGAAACTCGAGCAGCTACATTTCAAATGTTTCCGCAAAGACGAAGTAGATTGATAAGCACAGCGAAGCAAGGCGTGCTGCTCTGTTCTCAAAAATGAAAGACAGAGTTCAGGCGGTCGTGCTAAGGGCCTGGCAGAGTGACGAAGGCATCGTTTTTAAAGGCTCATATAGTAACCATGCCTCTGACTGAGGGCTAGGTGTACCCAAAATGAAGCACACTTACTCATTGAAAATATTTTTCAGTGAGTACGTGTGCCTCATTCTACGTGTGCCACCCTTGTTCTCTGCCTCAGAATAGGCAGAGAACAAGGGTGCTCTCCGAGAATAAAGTGTGCGGCTACGCAATTGAACAACTCAAAATAGCCTGCACTACTATACTCTTTCTTATATCAGACTATTTACTCTGCTCGTTTTATCACCATTCACATGTAAAAAAGTAAACACGCTGCCCTTCTTTCGTTGAGGCGCGAGCAATCACTCGTCAACTGAAATTTCTGCAACTACAAATTAAGCATTACCCAGCCCAACAGGTAACACATTACGAGTGCATTGTGCACTAATAAAACGCAACTTCATTGCATAGAATTGCTGCAACCTGGTAAACAGCGTCCTCCGTCTAAATTGCACTCTGTGGAATTTTTGTTTTTGGTTCTTTCAACGTGAGTAGGTGATTGCTCCCGGGCCGAGTTGTAAGAAAATGCAAATAGTTAGAAATGCCGGCCAGGTGCAACGTCCCCTCGCTATAACAGAGACGTAATTAATTAAGAATTATTTGTGCGAATGCAACAATGCCCATCTCGCACTGCCAGTACATCATACAGGTGCATGCTTTAATATTGATTTGCCACCAAAACATGGCGCTGAATCAAATGACAGCTGCACACACCGGAAGTAAACGCAGACAGAAGCTGCATTACAGGCCCGAAATGTAAGGTAAATTATAAATACCAACCAGAAAACAATAATACGCGCGCGTATGTCTGTGGAGATAGATGGGAAGGAAATAGAGAAAGAAAGTATACAGTTCTTATGACCCATCCTACTCCCGCGTCCAGCAGACTCGTTTACCACCGCCACTTGCTGTAACGGCCATCACCTTCATAAAAGACGCCTTTCTGCTCCCCTATAGTGAAGTACCAAGTGCTCTAAATCATTAAACACTTCTTCTGAATACAGAGCAGTCCGGCGTCAAAAGATCGCATGTTGGTGTAGTTGAATTTGCTTATGTGATATATCAACTTATTCGGAATCAGGGAGGAAACTGTATGCTTCTTGTCTTCATAATTGCACGCGGTACAGCTATAGTCGGGTTATCATACTATGTGGTACAGTTGTTTCAGTTCTCGGCTTGTCACCTGACGGTCACAAGTGGCATCCCGCCAGCGCTGGTCACATTTCGATGGATGTGAACTGCTAGAAGTAGTGTACATCTCAATTTCAGCGTGCGCTAGAGAAAAACAGATGGTAGAAATTTTCGGAGCCTTTGTTCATCATAAACAAATGTTGTTTCGGCACGTAAAATCCGAGATATTATTACCAGCTGGTCACGTGAGTGAACACATAGCTATATGCCTCGGAGCTGAGCTGTTTGTTGACCACGATGCATCTATCTAAGTTCACTGACTCTCGTGCGCCGTTTGATTCTGTGACTGTATTCACATTTTATTCGTCTGGCACTTTGCTCCACACAATGCAAATTATACGCACACAATTTATATGCAATACAATTTATCACGATCCGAATGAAGGAGTTGCAGCTATACAGCGTTTAAGCCTGACTCTACATCAATGGTATACAGGGTGTTTCAAGAACTCCCTCTAATATTCTTTAAAAAAATCAGAAAGAAGGGCTATTTGCTGGCCGTCTTCTCAGTTGCTTCTTATATTGTGGCAGGCATCTCAAGAGGGTAGAAGATATTAATTTAAATGGTAGTTAGGAACGTTAGAATGTTTCACTTTTTCATTAGTGAAGTTAGGCACTTAAGTCAACTGGGAGAATTGAAGCCCTTCATGTGAAAAACCGATTGCCACTTTGAGTCTTCGGAAAAGTGGCTCCTAGTAATAACTGCGAGTTAACGAAATTGTCTCCGAGTCGGCGACGAAACGCACACCGTAATGCGAAACAGCGCAACTGAAACGAGGGAGCGTTGTTATGTCAACCAGCAACCGACTTAGTTGTGTGGGGGGGGGGGGGCTGCGCTCGCAATTGCAGCACGCATGATGCACATGCGTTATTGAACGGGGAAGAATCGCACCCCGGTAACCAATGTTTTGAACAATGACGTCGTTTTGTCGTCTGCTTGTTGCGCTCTTCAGTCCGTTGGACTTGGTTTCGCCAGAGAATTCAGGAGAATTTTATTAATTCTTAGTTATTACTAGAGGCTGCTTTTCTGTAATCTCAAAGTGGCAATGGGCTTTACGCATCAAAAGTTTTGATTCTCTCTTCTGACCTAACTGCCGAACTCCCCTAAAAAAGAGTTAATAATTAAACTTTCCTTAATACTGTTCCAAATAATGTCTTGAACCTTGTTAAGAAGCGTGCCGCTACAGAAAAAGCAACTGTGAAGGCAGAGCAAATGGCATCTTTTGCTGATTTTTAAACAATATTGGAGACATTTCTTGAAATACCCTGTATATGTTTTGGAGATGACTGAAGAGTTGACTAGCTTCAGCTTTTGGGAACTGCAGGAGGTATGAATTTGACATTGACACACACTGCCGCTCAGCAGAGTTTTTTTTTGGGGGGGGGAGGGGGACCTGGCAAAAAATGTTTTAAAATTGTCTGCACACCGAAGATCTAATCTGAAGTGGTTCACACGTTCTCCAGCTAGTCATTTTTTTATGCTGCAATTGCGGCTTTACTTGAACAAAAAAAAAACTAAGGAGAAGATTGAGAACTAGTGGAGAGTGGAAGTGCCGGTTTAAAGTTCTCACGTGAAATTTCTCGGTGCTATAATACAAAGTTACGTTTTCATTAATGATTCAAAGCACATATATTAGGTGTGTTTGCCTGCTGCAAACACACCATATACATGTGCATCATAGCTTATTGTTCATAATTTAAACTTCATAATTCCAAGGTATATGATCTTTAGACACTGTTTTTTAACTTGAACAGGTCGATGACGTTCTCCCGCGCCCTGCAAAGAAAAGTTTCACAACAGCCCGCAAAGTACCGACAATTGTAGTTCACGTCAACAAGCATCTCTGATCTGCTGCTAATACAGGCCTTCTGTGTAGTGCTGTATCTGTACGGCCAATGCGCGCAGCGTGTCAGCGAAAAACGTCTTACACGGCTCGTAGAGCACCGCGGAAAGCGTCAACCATTCGAAAGGCCCTTCGCCCTGTTTGTGCCCGCACCCCAACCGACAAACAAGTTCGCACACATTTTGAGTGTGGCGACTGACCACGCGTGCTAGCGCAAATCAGAGCTCACTTTTTGTCTCGGTGGAACCTGCTAGTTATGCAGTGAGTTTGGTTGAGAGAAAATGAGCAAATGAGTTACCGAAGCAAACAATATAACCCAAGCGGAACCTCACAGCTTTCCTATTGTAGCCTAGGTGAACGTAAAGATGTTTCACAAAAGCATCCGTTGTTTCCTTTCCACTCTTCTGTTTCGACAGATCACAGTCGTAAAGTAAAAATAAAATACAATAAAGGATCGTGCGTTTGCTCAAAAGACACCTAATCGTCATCCCTTTTCACGGACGTGCGGATGCTGCGGGTAAAATTCAAGCAAAAAATAAGCGAAAA
Organism: Rhipicephalus annulatus; assembly: GCA_013436015.1. Lineage (NCBI taxonomy): Eukaryota > Metazoa > Arthropoda > Arachnida > Ixodida > Ixodidae > Rhipicephalus > Rhipicephalus annulatus. Next base: position 906,140 of record WOVY01011058.1, on the reverse strand, counting down.
ATAAGTAGACGGGTGGATGGACAGATAGACGAACAGAGTAAGGTCTATTTTTAAACAATTTGCGCACTATGAGTGCTCTATATACCGTTTATTTAACACCTGTGCTTCGCTTCGACGGGATGCTACGACAATGATGGCGTCAACAGGCATCGTGCGAGACTAAGGAGCTTCGCTCCTAAATCACATTACGATGATGGCACTTGTGGGGAAAATGCGCTTCGAGTATTGAGGATAAGAAAGCACACGATTTTGAGGTGCACTTTGTGGTGACCACCGAATCGCAATGAGCCTCCTTCCTTCGATTTTCTCCTGAGCTGCGAATGCGGCCTTTGGTCGGTAATAAAGGAGGCGCTGAGAGAAGAAATTTACGTTGCCATCCGGATCTGTCTGATTAAAAAAAGCTCACTGCGGAATAGAAGAGATGAAGTAAACAAAAAAAGAAAACGACCGAGAGGTTAACCACACGTATGTTCCGTTGGCTACTTTATGATAAGAGAATGAGAAAGGAGAGTAGAAAGATGAGAGAGATGACAGAAAGAAGGAAATTATTCATAAATGTGCCAGCACGTATATGGATTTGGCTTATACAGGCTGTTTCAAGTAGTGTGTCCACTATTATTGGAAAATTACAAAAAGTAGGTATTTGCGGGCTACCTGCGGCGTTCCTTTTGACGTGGAAGGAGGTACTTTCAAATGCGTACAAGCATTATTACGACAGTAGATATGGAAACTAAACCAACTACTTTTCAACGAATGGAAATAAGCTGTTGAGTAAAATGGAAAGCGTCAACTCGTTCCAGCGGATAATACATATCCCCTTTGAAATATCTGAAATGCGGCCACTGGCAATCACTGCGGGGCGGTGAAATCTGGCTAATTTAGCAGGCTAAACCGAAACAGACGCACCGAATAGTGTATCTACCATTCACATTGAAAACGCCCTCAAAGACGAAATTTGCGTCACTGTTATGAACCGTCAATCTTCGATGGATATGAACTATTCGCAGGAAGGACCCCATTTCACCCATTTGACTCGTCTGCCTATTTCTTCTGGTTAAAACTTTGTTGTATTAATTTCTCTATTTACTGGTGTAATTAACGTTTGTACGCATCTAAAGGTCCCTGCGTCCACATTGAAGGGAATATCGCAGGTAGCACGCAGATACCTCCTGTGAGTAATTTTTCAATAATAGTGGACACATTTCCTGAAACACCCCGTGTAATAGTCAGGGCCATGCACAAAAGCCCAAAGTCCTTGAAAGAAAAATTGGCCCCTTCTCTGCATGTAATTTGCAAATGTCGTCGAAAGACCATTGTCTTGCGTGTGGAGAGACTGAACAAAACATTTATTTGATGTTCTGCGCGGCAAAATTGGTGAATGGTATTCCGGATGCGCAGCGTTAAAGTGCCTCGAGCGGGCAGCGGAGGCGAACGAGCGCATCAAGTCACGTCACACGTGAGACATGAGCGCTATCTGGCAGTTTCTTTTGAAAAACAAAGCGCGTGGCCCTGAGACGAGCGTGCGTGCCCGTCTCTGAGGTGATAAGGTGTAGAACGCAAGGCGACGGGTAGGTGCCACCACCGTGTCGTCTTAGCAAAGCGTTGGTTGATTGATTTGTGGGGTTTAACGTCCCAAAACCACCATATGATTATGAGAGACGCCGTAGTGGAGGGCTCCGGAAATTTTGACCACCTGGGGTTCTTTAACGTGAACCCAAATCTGAGCACACGGGCCTACGACATTTCCGCCTCCATCGGAAATGCAGCCGCCACAGCCGGGATTCGATCCCGCGACCTGCGGGTCAGCAGCCGAGTACCTTAGCCACAAGACCACCGCGGCGGGGCGAGCAAAGCGTTGGAAACACTCGCTTCTTCGTGCAAGCGTTGAATGGTCATCGCAGCGTGATAAACGCTACAGTCCTTAGAATTACTTATGTATGCCTTTTATAGTAAAAAACGGAGATGCACAATATGTATGTATTGTTATGGTGCCTCAGATATGCGCAATAATTGCTTATTAATTGACAATAGCACACGTATGAACGCTGATTCTTGAGCAACATGGGTGAGCACTGCGGACGGGGTTGGCCGTTCGGGGTATCGGCTTGGTGCTGTTTAGAGTACCCGGTTCGTGGTAACGGTGGACAGACAGACAGACAGACAGACAGACAGACAGACAGACAGACAGACAGACAGACAGACAGACAGACAGGCAGGCAGACAGACAGACAGACAGACAGACAGACAGACAGAGCAGGACAGACAGACAGACAGACAGACAGACAGACAGACAGGCAGGCAGACAGACAGACAGACAGACAGACAGACAGACAGACAGACAGACAGACAGACAGACAGACAGACAGACAGACAGACAGACAGACAGACAGACAGACAGACAGACAGACAGACAGACAGACAGACAGACAGACAGACAGACAGACAGACAGACAGACAGACAGACAGACAGACAGACAGACAGACAGACAGACAGACAGACAGACAGACAGACAGACAGACCAAAGTTATTGCGTGGAAGGTCTCCAAGAAAGACTATCGTCTTTAAAAAGTGCTTTAACTGCCTTTTGAGCCGACGACCGGTGTTCTAGCAGCATGTGCATGAGGTGCCGATCGTCCATTTGTCGCATGTCATCAGAAAATGTTCCTCTTTCAAAAATAAATAAAGAGCGGCAGTATAACAATTGAGAGATGTCTTCTTCGGTTCCTCGGACCTTACATGCCAGCCTAATAATCACTCCAACTAACGCAGCACATGCATTCGCAATGGCAACCCCCAACCAAAGCCGACAAAGAAGCACGTCGACGAAGCCCGGATCAAGGTTGGAGTTCAAAAGACGGGTTTATTTGGGGGAGTTTTGTATGTCTTATGCTGCCTGATAGGAATTACGTGCCATATGACAAAGCTACTTTGCAGCGTCTGTCCTGGAGAGAGGAATCTGAAAGGAAACAATTCATGGAAATAAGCAACATAGTTAAGAATTATTTAAGAGCCCCATGTAAAGAAAGTAGCCAAAACAACAAGTCAGAATAATGTTGTGAGCGAGAACATGAAGGAAAACTCCACATGAATAAACAAAGCACGCGCACACACACACGCACACGCACACGCGCACACGCACACGCGCACACGCACACGCACACGCGCACACGCACACGCACACGCGCACGCGCACACGCACACGCACACGCACACGCACACAGACACACGCACACAGGCACACGCACACACACACGCACACACACACGCACGCACACACAGACACACGCACACTGACACACGCACACTGACACACGCACACTGACACAGGCACACGCACACAGACAGACGCACACGCACACAGACACACGCACACGCACACAGACAGACGCACACGCACACGCACACACACACACACACACACACACCTTTCGTAGGCGTATTTTCTATTACGTAACTCATATAGCTTGTGCGCTTTCGCAGTTTAAAAATGCAGCTCAACATAACTTCTAAAAGCAGAATGTTGGCATTGCAAATTATGACTTACGAAAATTTGTTCCTGGCTCCTTTTCATATCTCAATATTCACTCTTTCTAAAGAACCAATGAAGCCGTGGAGTCTGCCTCTGTTATTATGTGGCTTTCCTGACGGTGAATCTTTAAATACATTTGATTTCAGGGTTTTTCGAAGAATAAATAAGAAAAAAGGACAAGAAAAACGAAGAAAAAATATGAAAAAAAGGACAAGAAAAACGACGGGTTTATATACAAAAGCTTACTTGGCGGCTTGGCTTAGTGTATGAATTATGGACATCTTTATCTCAAAGGGAGCCAAACGGGGCGTTTAATTTTTAAGTGAAGGCTATTATGGACTTCAAAAAAGGACGCAATACCTCTGCGGGATACGCCCTACCCTAACTTAAGATGGCTTAGAGAAATAGAAATTTGGTGAACAGTATTGGAACCAATTGAGGCCGTCCATGTAGTAAAGCACAAGATGTAAATATGTGTGAATAATGATAAAAAATTATTATTTAAATGTGGTAACGAAGTAAAAACACGTTTGAAACATTAAGCACTAAGCGATCCACGATGCGTTACTGGCGATAAATGATGCAGTGATACCAGAGCCCCCTCCTCCCCCCACACACACTACCTTCGGGTCATTTATCGCAGAAAATGATCTGCAAATTGTGCTATATTACAAAAACTGGTGTTGATTTAGAGTTAACTTTTGAGACGTTGTGCATTCATATCCCAGTGAACAAGTTATACAAGTTAGAGTCTCTAACTCGTCTGCGTATTCTAAGGCTGTTAAAAAATGCATTCCTCGGGCATAGAATTCTGTGTACATGAAAGTCAGGCGTGGGCTCACAGAAGTATTTGATTGTTTATTGCACATTGATATGCGAGAGCTTGAACAAGCTTTGTTGTGTTTGGTTTATATAGCACGGCCTAATGGGGATGCACCTTCAATAACGCCTGGTGACATATCTCCATCCATACGACCACCGTTTACTATCATGATTTGACCTTTGTGGTAACGCTACTGGCAGGGCGTAGCCAGAATTTTGGGGGGGGGGGGGGACAAGGTGGGGCCAACTCCTCAATTTCGGCATGGGCACCCCCTTTGAATGGTCGCTTTTACCCCTCTATGCCATGGCTAAAAAAATTCGGGGAGGGGGGTGGGCACAGGCCCGGTGTGCCACCTCCTGGCTACGCCCCTGGCTACTAGTTAACATTCACCTGGACACAGAATACCCAAACTGTCATCACATTAAACGTGTGGGGAGTAAAGCAGGCGGCCTCTCATTTGAGTAGTGCGACATGTTCACTCGGTTGGACTTTTCCGTCATAGTCAAATGGGCTGGGTCGTGGTCACGCAGGTGTGGGATATGATGGCAGTCGAGGGCGTTGATATTGCATTGCAAGAACATTTTGCATCCCATCTTTACGTCAGGAAACTGCGCGACTCGGGCTTGCCGTTGCGAGAAGCATTTCATCGCTTCGCTTTCGTTTCTTCATCCTTTGCAGAGCTGCTTCTCTTTCGCACTCGACTATCACCCACCCAATCACCCCACCCAATCCCGCGTTTCAATGCTGGCATAGAGTTTTCGTGATATGTTTTTTTTACCGTTAAGCAGTTTTCAGTTAAATTATTTTGATTCCTTTATGGTTGTTCTTCAGCGAAACTCAGATAAATGTTTGTAGAAGAAATTAGTTTCATTCCTTCTGGCGTTGCATTTTTGTATTTCTGTATGCTTTTTTTCTGGCTAGTGTGTATTTTATTCGGCACTAATCGTAAGTGCTTGCTTATCAATTTACTGCTTTTATTTGTTGTTGGCCACACACCATACATTACGTTGGTATGCAGGACTAGTCAAGCCACCTCCAGGCAGTTTTGTTGTCGTTGTCCTCCATCTTTATGCATATGGGGAAAATAAACATTTAATTTGATTTGAATAACCATGCATGTGCTGAGATGACATCTGCGCAATACCTGCGGGGGGGGGGGGGGTATTGAGTCCGCATGTCATTAATTGTCAGCAGTACGGACCCCATCCCCAACATATCGTGCGGTCATAGGAAAGTTCTCGCACTTGTGGGTCATCAGCCTTGTGCCAGCAAAGATCGTCGCGTCGGTGGTCAGACAGCAGGTATCCTCCACTTTCATGAAGGTTAATGAATTCACCTTAGCCACGCAGTTCCCCGAACCCCCGGGCAAGAAATTAATGAGCGTTGAGAACTTGCCCACGCGGCGACATCTGCACCGGCCGCACGTTTGATGAACGCTCAAGCATGCTTAGTCGCACGACCCTACTACTGAGCGGTTCTGAATTCTGAAAACTCTCGTGAAGGTCTTTCTTGGTTTGGACTAGTTTCTCAATGAGTCAGCAAACTTATAATCACCTTCCGCTAGATATCTTAACAGATGGAAAACGACGGCCATTAGGAGGGGTGGTAGTTTCTGCTCGCCGATGGCGGTAATTTAGCCTCGTTAGCAAAGTCCTTGGCCTTAAAGCAGCATCTTCTTTGACTGAACTACACACGCACTGTCGTGCATTTTCACTCTGATCATCGATATGTGAATATTTATCCAAGTCGACTTTCATAAACATTATAGCGAGGACACAGGAATGTATCGATGGGCGGTCCTCCAATTATTATTATTATTATTATTATTATTATTATTATTATTGATCAGCTATACAAAGCAGCACGACGTTCAGGGATCCCAGGGGCTCGAGGTGGTGGGTGCGCTGCTAATACAGTAAAGTGAATATATCATTAAAAATGCGATCGATAACTGCAGTCTGCACTGGTCTGTTGACATTACGCGCCCCATCACAGTGTAAAATTATTCGGTTCGCTATGCTCTCTATGTGCATATCTTGACGCTGTTTGATTATGGCTTGGTGCTAATATCTTTCGAAGCGTGGCCAAAAAATTGTTCAGAAACCACCGATGTTAATTCGCGCTGCAGGCGAAATTAAGAAGACGTATCACCCGTTTGTAGGTGTAACCTTGAGAGACAAGAAAAGAGAAGAGTGGATTAGGGAACAAACCGGCGTTAAGGATATCATAGCTGATATCAAAAAGAAGAAATGGACATGGGCCGGGCATGTAGTGCGTAGACAGGATAACCGATGGTCGTTAAGGGTAACGAACTGGATTCCCAGAGAAGGCAAGCGGGTTAGGGGGAGACAGAAGGCTAGGTGGGCAGATGAGGTTAAGAAGTTCGCGGGTATAAATTGGCAGCAGCAAGCACAGGACCGGGTTAACTGGCGGAACATGGGAGAGGCGTTTGTCCTGAAGTGGACGTATTCAGGCTGATGATGACGATGATGATGATGATGATGATGATGATGATCACCCGTTGGAATAAGGTCAAGCTCGACGTAGGACAGAAACTACTACCAGAAACATGAGGCTGTTTAGTTCAGCTGACACAATTTTTCAGCTCCCTCTTGTTTCATTGTCGTCCAACTATCGCCTCGAAGGGCGGGCGCAAACCTTCATTAAAATAAAAATTGCAGATCCCACGTACAGTGGGAATCAATGATATGCGAAGCACGAATGAGAGAGGTTGATATGTTGGATTGATTGATATGTGGGATTGAACGTCGCAAAACCACCATATGATTATGAGAGACGCCGTGGTGGAATGCTCTGGAAATTTCGACCACCTGGGGTTCTTTAACGTGCACCCAAATCTGAAAGCTTGATATGTCACTCTAACGTCAGCACAGCAATACGACCTGAAGGTAAATGATGCCTTACATCACTTCCATGCCATCTTTATCATGTTTGTATGTGTCGTGTACCTTCGTCATTTATTCACGTCACGTGATACCAAATTTAGTATATGTGGAGCTAGCGAAACGACCGCTAGCACGCTATGTACGTAGTATGTTGTCATGTTTTCCCGTGTGACGCCTGTGAAAATCATCATGTTTGCATCAGTCGTATATATTTCGTCATCTGTTGACGTCACGTAACAGCAAATTTGGTATATGTGAAGCTTATAAAACGCCTGCGGAGCGCATCATTATGGGCATATTATACTGCAATGCAGCGTTGAAGCGCGCACGCTTCGCACAGGGACGCTACGTTACCAAGACGTGAACATTCTGCAGTCTGACGCCAGCCGTGACCGGCACGACCAGCGTCCATCGGCGCAGCCCCACGCCCATCGGCACGAAATGCGACATGCTGCGTTTCACGCCGAAGTGTTACCCAGACACCATCTTTGCGTTACCCTCATTGCGTTACCCTCTTTTTGTGACGGAGGGACGCTGGACGCGCAGAAACGCACATGCGTCAAAGCAACGCAGCGCGGCGCGCGCCTGCGACTATGTGCCAGGACCTGCGCCTGGCTCGGCAACGACGGCGAGACGCGACGAAATGAACGCTGTCGAGCACGCGCACTGCGTCACGTCGATATGTATTGGCGCCTTGACTGTGGCATGTAGTCAGGTTCTCACATGACACGCATCTCACGATTATCAAGTTTGGATGTGCCATTTACGCATGTCGTTCATTCCTAGCGCGTAATACTGAGTTTGGTACAAGTGATGCTAGCGAAACGGCCGCGAGCACATCATGAGCGTGGCATGTAGTCATGTTGTTACATGTCACGCATGTCATGTTTATCATGTTTGCAACAGTAGCATACCTTCGTCATCCATTCACACCCCGTATTGTCAAATTTGGTATAACTGAAGCAAGCGACCCGGCCGCCAGTGCATCATGAGCGTGATATGTAGTCATGATGTTACATGACACGCATCTCATGATTATCATGTTTTCACCAGTTACATATGTTGGCCATTAATTCACGTACCGTAATACCAAACTTGGTGTATGTGACACTAGCAAAACGGCCGCAAGCGCATCTTGAGCGTGGCAGGTAGTCATGCTGTTACATAACACGCATGTCATAATTTTCATGTTAGGGTCTCTCACTTGCGTTTGCCATACAATCATATCGTACCATACCAGTTTTGCAACATGCCATTGAACGAAACCACCACAAGAGCTGCAGGACCATGAAATGTAAATCATGACATACATGACATGCATATCATTATTTTCATGTTATGACTATTCGAATATGTTTTTCATACAGTCATGTTACGCCATACCAAGTTTGGTATTGTTATCGAAACGGCCCGGAGAGCTAAAAGTCGTAGGCGGCTAGATAGATAGATAGATAGATAGATAGATAGATAGATAGATAGATAGATAGATAGATAGATAGATAGATAGATAGATAGATAGATAGATAGATAGACACGCTCAGTCACCGAAGTTCGCTAAGAAATGCTTCGCATTAAAAAAAAATATGTGGGCCTTCCTCTTTATCTCGGGCAGGTTACGTTTTTCGTTATGCTCCTTACGAAGCAGACGCACGGACTCAAGCGCAAAGCACGCAAACATAGGCGCACACGTGCTTCTACGACGTGTGTGGAAGCGCTGGCGCTAACGAGATTTCTCGTTTGCGAGACCTGAATTTCTAATTCTCACACAGACGAATAAATATATGCTGTGCCTGCACACCCGTACCATTCAAATTAACCCGTTTGCTCCATTACGACGAAACCTATTTTCACTCGGGCGACATAGTGGTATGTCGCATTTTTATCGCTCCGGGTGGGAAAGCGGTGATGCGCTGCAGAATATACGCCTCACGTGAATGATCCCGGTGAAAGCGCACGCCCGCGCGCGCGCGACAGCGTTGAATGCGTTTTGCTCTCGCCCATTCTTTTCTCCTGGACCTTTGATCTTTCACTTCCCCTCACCCATTCCCCACGCGGAACCGTGATGAGGCCTTCGTATCGAAAGAGAGTAGCAGTTCCACACTTTTTTCTTCATTTTTTTCCGTTGAAGAACCTCTATGATCCACGTGTAAATTGCATATCTCCTTTCGACAGTAAGAAAACTACGGAACAGTAAGAAAACTGGGAAAGAGAAGTCAGTAAGGAAATAGAAAATGAGAAGCTTTGCATATACATGTCTAACATGCTTTCTTCCTTTCTTTCTTTCCTTCTTTCTTTCTCTCTCTCTCTTTCTTTCTTTCTTGCGTTCTTGCTTTCTTGATACACAAATGTTTAGATGGGTATTTTGTGCTCTGAATCTTCTTCGAATTAAAACTTCCGTTATGCAGTCTATAACACATATGCACTGTGAAATTAATAGGCCTTGAAATTGTAGCTTGATAGCTGATTCTTCTTTTTTTTTTTAATCTGAAGCATTTCTTAGCGATTTTCAGCGACTTTGACCGTATCTATCTATCTATCTATCTATCTATCTATCTATCTATCTATCTATCTATCTATCTATCTATCTATCTATCTATCTATCTATCTATCTATCTATCTATCTATCTATCTATCTATCTATCTATCTATCTATCTAGCGGCCTACGACTTTTAGCTCTCCTAGGAGGGTCGTTTTGATAATGGTATCGATACCAAACTTGGTATCGCATAAAATAACTATATGGAGAACATATTTGACTAGCCGTAACATGAAAACGTATGTCATGAATGTCATGATTCACATTTCATGGTCTTGCTACTCTTGCGGTGATTTCACTCACATGGTATGTTGCAAAACTGGTATGGTAGGGCATTATTTCAAGGCGAACACAAGCGACAGACCCTAACATAAAAATCATGTCATGCGTGTCATGTAACATGACTACGTTCCACGCTCATGATGCGCTCGCGGCCGTTTCGCTAGCTTCACATGTAGAAAACTCGGTATTATGCGACGCCAATGGATGACGAATGTACGTGACTGGTGCAAACATAATAATCATGAGACACGTGTCATGTGAGAACATAAATACATGTCACAGTCAAGACGCCAATACATTTCGACGTGACGTGGTGCGCGTGCTCGCCGGCGTTCGTTTCGTCGCGTATCGCCGGCGTTGCCACGCCAGGCGCCGGTCCTGCATATACTCGCAGGCGCGCGCCACGCTGCGTTGCTTTGACGCATGCGCGTTTCAGCACGTCCGGCCTCCGTCCGTCACGAAAAGAGGCAGACGCAGTGCTGTCTGGGTAACGCATCGGCGTGAAATGCAACATGTCGCATTTCGCGCCGGTTAACATCGGGCCGCGCTGGTGGACGCTGGTCGTGTCTGGCGTGTGACTACAGAGTGCTCGCGTTTTCCTAACGTAGCGTCGCGGTTCCCAGCGTGCGCATGCGTCAATGCTACATTGGAGTATATAGGGCCCTTCATGTGTCGCTCATGGCCGTTTGCTAGCTCCACATATACCAAACTTGGTGTTACGTAACGTCAATGGATGACGAAATATATGACTGGTGCAAAAGTGATAATCCTGACACGCATGTCATGAAAGTACATGACAACATACCACGCTCATAGCGTGCTCGCGGCCGTTTTTCTAGCTCCACATATACTAAATTTGGTATCACGTGGCGTGAATAGATTACGAAGGTAAAAAACACATCTGAACATGATAATCAAGGCATGGAAGTCATGTACGGCATCATTTACCTCCACCTCGTAACGTCTTGCTGATTTTAAAGTGACATATATCAACATTTCTCATTCGTGCTTCGCATATCATCAATTCCCACTGTACGTGGGATGTGCCAATTTTTTTTTTTTTTTGTCAAGTGGCGTCAAGTACATGAAGTTGCGAGGTTTAGACCTTTGTCATGATTCCGGGGCCGAAATAGAAAGCACTTGTGAAAGAATTCATTTCAACCCGGGTTACACGATCGGAAGTCTTTAATGTCTTCCATTGGTTAGATGGCAAAGAAAATCTCTAGATTTAGGTGCATTTTCATGATATACAAGAGTCAGCGCGGAAGTATGCGTGGTCGGTAAACATTGTTAAGATATTAGTACGGCGCAATAGTTTTAAACTTTTGTGAGTGCCTTAATATTGCGTGGATTACGTTTGTCATTGCACCTTTATACACATTTGACCTACGCATCTTCCACACATTGGGGTGCATAATATTGTTTGTGATGCAGCCCAATTGATGGTGTTCATGCAAGAATCATTCTATATACCGTATAGCGCCAGCACTTCTTTTATTTTCCTTATTTTCTATTAGCAGCATTTATCTAGACTTTGCTGCCGGAATGTTAATCTGCCTTTTTCTCGTTGTCTGAAGTTAACTTCAATATACAATTGTTTGGTGAATTACCTTTCCAACACAATAAACAATATTTTATAATGTTGAGAGTATGTGTAGCTTTCTTTCGGTGAATTTTGATTTGCCATGTTTGACCCTGTTTAAAGAGACACGTTAAATCTCCTTTTGAGCCCCACTTTCCGACGAGAGTCTAAATATCTCGAGTCTAAGTCCTCGAGTATTTTTTGAGAGAGACGCATATGTTGCAGTTGAATACTCAAAATAAGAGCCAAACGAATCATTTCTCTTTCTTAAAGTGCACCACAGATAAAGCACCAGACCTTCATCAGACATTTAAATTTTTTGTTAATATTGGAAGAAGCTATAGCAGATGACGTCTTATGTCCCGCCAGAAATGTGGACATAAAATGTTCACTAAGGGCCGAGCGATCTTTACGGACGATACACTGAAAGAAGTGAACGGGGAATTTCGACAGGCGAAGCGCTTACTACAAGTTCAACGAGTTGTCGTAAGGGGAGCGTCAGTCCAACCGGTGAAGGCGGTCGTGAAGCTGCAGCCGGGCAGTAAACTTGTTCGAGCAAGTAGGTGGACACATGTGGGTAATGGCGGAGTAACGACAGAGAATAAGTGGTCTGACGACGTCGTTCGACATCAACTTAATACTGAAGGTTGGGTTTGCTTATAAGTTCAGCCCAAGGAGGGGAAGCAGCAAAACGAGTGCGAGACAAACGCCTTGGATGACCGTGCTTCTTACGTCCTAATGCGGGGGTGAGAGATGAAGTGATCAAGAGCTACATTGCTTGCAGAGAGAAGGCAGGCTACAGAAGTAAAAATAAATTTGGCGAACTGGCGGACGGTGCTGTACTCTCGGGCAGTGACTGCATGCCGAGCACGTCTTCACTAGTGGTAGCTCTTCCGCCTCTTGCTGCATGCCGCAGGCTTTTCAGCACAGCTCGCATGAAAGTTCTGCCGAGTGTAACAGTGCATTCTGAGCACGACAGAGCTCCGCTTGAAAACTTTGGAAGCACCTCAAAGATTTAATGCACTTGTAGGAAAGCAGGAGACGGAGGAGAGATGGGAAGTGGGAAACGGCCTTAGCGCGTCCCTCGTATGTTGTTTTCACGTATGTATACATGCTATACGGCCCCGCGATGTGGTAAATTGCGGATGGATTGCTTTGGTGGAGTTCTATTCGTGCGATTTGGTAAAGGTGCAGTGAAAATACATGTACGGGGCAAACACCACCTCGAAATAAAAAAAACAGTTTAGAGACAATGACTGCGTCAAACAAATTATTGGAGAGCATTCTACAAATTAAACAAATTCATGAAATAGTCAAGGCTAATTTTTTCGCATAAAGTGACAAAAAATATGTTGCATATTTCATGTTCCCGTTGATCTGGTTCACAATTAACTAGGTGTGTTATTAAGACTAAAACCTGTGAGGCCTCGTCCAACGCGATCATAGACCGGAATCCCACGTGTTCGTCTCTTGTCGGTTGTGTCAATTCGAGTGATACGAAAGATTATAATCATTCTGTGATTACGTCACCATATGGCGTCATTGTGACGTCACACATATTCCGAGTTTCTATTCATCGATCTCGGAGGCAGTGGAAAAGCACGTCAGGTACAGAGAGCTGTTGGAAGGAGGCGATACCATATCAATGCAACTGGCTCCGAAGAAAAATAAGGTGGCTGTAGTCTTTCAGTTGTTTTATAGGTGAGTGTGGGAGCGACCCCGCGAATATGTTGACACTACGAGTAATCTTCTTGAAACACTTGTTTCATTTGTCTTTCTCTATCATGAAAACTATTTCGGACTACTTAATGAATGTGCTCCGTCCCACAGCTTTAAAATTCTCTCGCTCGTAATATTATTAACGGCCACTCTTACGCTGAAATGCAAAGCGCCTGCGTGCGTGCGTGCGTGCGTGTGTGCATGCGTGCGTGCGTGTGTGTGTGTGTGTGTGTGTGTGTGTGTGTGTGTGGTGTGTGTGTGTGTGTGTGTGTGTGTGTGTGTGTGTGTGTGTGTGTGTGTGTGTGTGTGTGTCTTCTGCTGCCACTTAGAGTGCCTATCTATCTATCTAGTCAGCTAGGACAGGGTGCGCTCGCGATCACTCCTTCAACTTGGGGTAAACCAAAATATATTACGGGAGGGTATATTTGAGATTGTTATGAGATGAATAATATACCAATCCTGTCGCGTACATCGTCCAACCCTTTTCGCTAGACGCGTGGCATATACGCGCTGGCTTGTACGTTCGATATCTATGCGGGTATGTGCCAAAGGTGATAAAGAGCTCATATCTATACATGAATGGCGAGAACAAGCATGAGCAATTTTAACACGTGAATGATCAGGAAAAGGTGACACTGGTAGCGTTGACCAGACGAATGCAAAGAATGAATGTCAGGGCCCCAGCAGGAATCGAAACCCCGAATTTAGCGTGGCAATCAAGTATTGTACCTTTGAGCCACGTGAAGTCTGGGAACTATTTTTTGAATACACCCTAATATTCGTAAAACGACTATTGTGGTTTCCATGCTAGCTATTCAATCTGATAAGCAGTACATACGTATACTCCTACAATAACCTTGTCACGTCGGGTTAACGTAAATTGGAGATGGGTGCCATCTGCTGAAGTTGATCTGTGTAGCAGTGTCCAGGCCAATCATTCTCGCGAGCACCAGCCCTTCACATCAGCTTACCGCTCCAGCTATTGCTAATATCCATTTTTATTTCGCCATTGTTACGCAACTATACACTGATTGTAGCACACATATGCGGCTGTTTAAGGAATGTCTGTGCCTGCATGTGTGCATATCTTTAGTGCCACATCGTAACGTTTTGCTGAATAATAAAATTGTAAAACATCCACCATCCAGCCGTATGCTTCGCATAATCCAAGATGCGTGGGATCTGCCAATTTCTTTTAGTCGCACTATAACACTCATTTGAACTGACCAGCGTTTAGTCAGAATCCTCAAGCTCTATAGAAAGCCACGTGCACATCTTCAAATAAGTGCAAGTCAGGGAACTAACGAGTTTACCCATGCTGACGGCGTTGCAAAAGCGGCTGACAGCCGCTATTTCTGAACTCGACACATGCTTCGATGACTACACATCGCGACTCACCTGAGTCATTTAATTTACCCCCTTTTTTTCTGGATACGTATGTGTGTGCAAGGTAATTTGCTTCAAATTTTGATTTCTCTTTTCTGTTTCGGCAAAAACTATTAGCAAAGAGTACCCAGCCTATATAAATGCCATGCACTTATCAAAGGCTCTATATTACGGGTTTTGCAATGCCGCGTTCGGTATAATTTAGTGCTATAGCCAAGCGTATACTACCCCTACATTTAGTCAAGCGATATGCCATTTTTTTTTGTTCGCATAAGAGCTTCATTTCTAGTGCGCGTGTATGCATGGAACGAAGCCTGTACTGCTACTAGAAGGACCGTGCAAGTATTATTTTGATTTCCTAACAGTTCAGACACAAGCAAGCCTAATGAAGAACTCCAGGGCAGCCTTTTGCAACGTATGAGCGTGTCCACCAGCCTCGAAGAGCCTTCGGGTAGTTTCTGTCTGACTTAGCAAACTAGTAATGTACAAATCACTGACGATGCACGCACACCCCTGTATGCTCTCCCAGCGCTACGTCTGTCGCGACATCACGTAAACATCGAGTTTGAGCTTGCTTTTCTAGCTGTGCGTTCACGTTGCCGCCAGATGCTGGGCACAGTCTGTCTGTCTGTCTGTCTGTCTGTCTGTCTGTCTGTCTGTCTGTCTGTCTGTCTGTCTGTCTGTCTGTCTGTCTGTCTGTCTGTCTGTCTGTCTGTCTGTCTGTCTGTCTGTCTGTCTGTCTGTCTGTCTGTCTGCATGTCTGTCTGTCTGTCTGTCTGTCTGTCTGTCTGTCTGTCTCTTTCTCTCTCTCTCTTTCTCTGTCTATCTCTCTCACACACACACAATTCAGTCATACAGTCGAAATTAGAGCACATTCTGAACGCCCAGCCATCTTGAACTAGTGTCTGCCTTCATACTCGGGCACATTGTCAATAAAAAAGCAATTATTACGCATATTTGAGGTGCGACATCAGTACTGAATTATTTATGTTGTGGTATGCTGCTGTTTTTGTTTTGAAACAGCTGAAGGCACTAAGTCCGCAGCTTGTAAACTGTCGTCTTCAGCTTAGTGTCTCCCTGTTGTTCTATTGCGCTCTCTGTTCTGTACCCGCATGAAAGCAAAAGGCAACCATGCGCCTGTTTGAAGAGCCGTATGTATCAGAATACCATGCGTGAGTGTGGCGGCGCCTATCGCCGAAGGAGTTTAGACAGGTGGCGAGGAGCTGCTGCTACTACTTCGGCTGCTAGACACTCCCTTTCATTCGTGCTTTGTTCACTACTTCGTTGAATTTAGTATGAACAGCCTGAAAGAGACAGTGAGGAAGCGAAGAGGACTCTCATTCGCACCCTAAAAAATATAACGGCCCAAACGTTAGTACAAAGCCAAAATCTTATGCGGCTGTATTACGACTTCCACGAGAACATTCTGCAATGAACACTCTAGTAATGCCACTGCCGATCAACGATATATATTGTTCCTTGCAGTACAGGACAAAACTGCGAAGCTGTCACTTCAGAAACTACGTGGTGGTTGTTTGCGCAAACGGCTTGTGATCACGCTGTTAAGGCGGTGTTCTTTTTATTCCTCTAATATCAACAAGAATTAAATTTACAGTCACTTTTATTTAAGTGAACCAGTAGCCACAAGTCATTGCACGTGGTTCAGTCTCTGTGCAACTCTCAGAGTAATAAGGTGGTTGAGCGTACGCTGCTTTTCAGCGAAATTTTGAAATAATTAAAAATAATGACATGCCTTTACAAGCCTTATGTACTTTTATCTTATCTATATAATCCCTATTCATTGAATATTCACTATTATGCAGGAAAACAAGTTCTGGTGTTTTACATTTAGCTTTTGCTTCGGATCATTATGGAAACCATATTTCTGCTTCGGAAAATGCGTGTGGCCCCTGCTGAGTCGTGCGGGCTCAGATTTGCTGGTTTTTTGTTGCCGGTATTTTTTGAACGAAAGCAAAGGTGGCGTACGAGCGATAGCTCATTTAGTCAGACACAAACAAGGAAAGTAACACACAAATAAAAAATCTCGTGATTCTCGTGAGTGTGTTTGTGCATAAGTTCTAGAAACACAAATTTAGGAAAAGCGCAGATTTGTTAGCGACGCAATCGCCTTTCTTCTTGGTTTTACTAGGCATGTGCGTTTGCTTATGTGAGTGTACAGTGCGGGTGTATTAACATGTTCCCAAGATTGTATTCTTTTTATTTACTCACTAGGGTGTCTTCATATGCAGTGAATTACGGAACGACCATATTTGTCACTTCTGTACCAGTGAGGATCAGTGACGAGCAGGAAAATGGTTAGTTTGAACAACTACAAAGTACGTTTCAGCTGCAGAATGCTCTAAAGGGGCCCCGCAACACCTTTTGAGCATGGTCAGAAAACGCTGCCGATTGGTAGTAGAGGCTCCCGACAACACGCGAGCCAAATAATATGGCGTAGCATGCGGCCTGGAATTCGCAATAAATTATCAGTCATCTAAAACTTCCTTTCTCTTCTCTCGACAAATCACGCAATATCCCCAAGCATCATACGTAGCCAGCCCATCTTTCAGCCATTGACTGATTTGAACGTGGTGCGCTCGCTCATTACAGAGCTCGCCGCAGCAGGCCGCTACCTGTCCACGCGTGCGCGCGCGATCACACTGAAAAGCCGCACATTCGAGTAAAAAAAAAAGAAAAAAAGTGCTCAAGGTCTCGAGGCGTGCGTGACGTCTTTCTGTGGCCCTGCCTTCATCCCTGCTTAGCTTCCAGTACTTTCGTCGGGATGAAAGAAGAGAGAATGCAATTGCAGCATGCACAAACCTTTGTAACTCCGTTCGTACTGGATGGATGCTTGCTTAAAACTTTTGCGGCGTTGAATTCTTGAGGCAATGAGCTCTTCCAGTGAATTATTTCATGATTACTTGAAAAAGTGTTTCAGCACCCCTTCAAGGCGAACGCACATGTACTTTGTACATTTTTAGTGTCCTCTGAAGGTAATGAATGAATCTTGCGAGGGTTAATGAAGACATGAAAGGACAAACGTGAACAAGGTGGCTAATAAGTAAGCAGAGATTTCTATTCTACTGATTGTTGAAGTCGTGAGGTCTTGTCACCGCAGTGCGTATATGAGCTTTCGATGTTTCTTTTGCATTCTGCAATGTTTCAAGGAGAAAGCATACGAACTTTTTGTGATGTGATATGGGCATGTTTCATTTTTTTCGCTTTCTTTTCTGTGGATGGTTGCGTCGTTATGTAGAAGGAAGGAAAGAAACAGAATAATACAGTCGTGCCTTCATAATCGCACTAAATGTAGGCTTTTCGGTGCAAGTGTAGTAAGCATTGATAGGACGATTGTTTCAATTGAGACGACAAAATCGAATGACGCGCAGCACAGCGTTTGTCTAATGTATTTCATCCACCCAAGACATCGACATGCTCTCAGCGTATTTCCCTTTCAAAGCATGCAGACAAACGCCTTCGCGGCTACACTGGTACATCTTCCATTTCTCAGGTATAAGGCAACATTAATGTTTGCCTTCGCTGTGTTGCCAAGGGGAAACACTGACTGCATTTTCTCTGTTGAGCTTGCCGAGTGCCCATTTCTCTCAAGAGCGATCATTTCACCACTTTCCCCCTATTTCGGCCACTTTGGCTTTCTGGGAACAGCCACAATGTGCTTTCCTCTATCGTGTCAATCATTCATTTGTATTACTTGCACTAAGACTCTTTCTGAAGGCCCTGGCAGCAGCTATTACGTTTGAAAATAGCCGAGAAGATGATGTTGGCGACACGCAGAAAGCCTGAGTGAGCGTATTTTCGTTGTGCCAGCCCATGGTTCTGCCTAGCTGCGCGTTTGGACCTCCACTGAACTTTCCCCTTTTCTGTAAAAATGCATTAACTCGATCGAAACGCTGCGAGAGCGCCGAGGGGTAATAGAACATAAGAAACTAACGTTTTCTTGGGGGAACGAGTGTAACAGACGATCAGTTACCGAATGAATGCCGTACAAACGGAATGGGCGCACGGTATAGTAACTGTACAGCTGATCTAGACGTTGAATTCTGAGTAGCCAAATAAAAAGAAAAATTACATATCAGAAAACACGTTACTTTTTATGGGAACCAAATATTCGCAACTTTCTCTAATATGGTTATGTGCTGTTATTTGAGTGAATGAAAAACATTTACTCCGCAGCTGGAGCACCACTTACTCTATTTTTCTGGCGGATTTTCATGATCGAGTGGAATTTGCAGATATCACGCGCATCACCACCAGATAACTACAGTGCTGCGCAGTAAGGATACACGCGTCGCACAGATTCCCTGGAAAAGCACCAGCCGACACGATGCACAGTGTTATGCCTGAGAGTCCAACCCGAACTGCATTGCTCCTGCAAAGTATTCAAGCTGATATCGTCTGATGAAAGTGACGTCAACATCAATAGACTGGCTGTAGCAACCAGTGAGCTGTCTGATGTAATCGAACGTCAACCAAGGCGGCAGTCTGATGCAATCTACGGCAACTCTTGCGGTGCGCCCGACGTAACCGACGGCAAACCCTCACGGAACGCGAGGCGAGCCCCCACGCCCACGAGTCCGATTCCATCCAGCGACCGGTGGCGGTTCCTGATTGGAGGCTTCGAACTACTGGCTGATGCAAGGGATCCCCAAGAGCTATAAAAGAACCAAGCTTCACAGAAATAGAGAGAGCAACCGAAGAAATCCCGGTTCATCGTCACATTATGTGCGAGCTCCATAAGCTGTCATCCCCAGTGCCGAATATGTAACGCCTCCGTTAATGCTGTAAATAAATGTTGACTTAACTAACCATCGCTTTGTCCACTTCCTCTATCAGCTCTGCGCAGATGCAGCCCCGAGCTGAGACGCGCGTTACCCAACAGCAAGGAGCTTGTGACAGACTGGCGGGGCGTGTGCGTGCACGTGTTAGGTGGCTGGTGTGGCAAGGGCTGAAGGGTTCATGGCATGTGTGGGGACTGTGCGAACCTTGAGTCTGGAGTTTAGGTGCTAATCATCTTTGTACTATTAACTGTTTTCAGAGTTTTGAGGCAATGCTGCAGTCCGTCATTTGGTCAGACGGCGAGAAGCACCACCACGAACTCTCGACGTAACAATCGCACAAACTTGTCACGTGCACGTGGCGCTTTTGACATTTTCTCGACTCGGCATCACTCTCGTACTATATTGCAAAATAATCACATATATTGTGCGGCCGCGTGCCTTCTAACGTGAGAAAGAAGAACACCTTAGCACAGAGCAAATCATGAGACTAAAACACAGGACTGACTCCTTATACTCATCGCAGGGTTTGGCGCGAATCCCGTTTTCTTGTAACGTTTGTACGTGCAAGCGTACATGCCCCATCTGGGAAACCAATGTCGTGCAGTGCTTCCGTATTGTTTCAGAGGAGGGGGGAGGTGATTCGTTAGAGAAAAAAAGAAGAAAAGGCGAAAAGGTAAGAAAATGGGGTGTGGAGTGCACGATAACTACTGTCACTAACGTGAGGACACCCTCAACCGATGCACTCAATTTCAGTTTCAGAGCAAAGCAACGCTATCTAGAGGCAGAGCGGAGAAGGACAAAGAAGGCGAGACGACAAAGCATCGCGGAAGAGGCGCGCCTGAGCAAAGAATAGTTCGAACAGGCGGAGAAAACATTTACGTAATAAGTAATCTATAATGGTGTTATGGTAGCCCAGGCAAACGCGTACATATCTCACTCGATGACCCCACAGATTTGCTTCCACAATGTAGGGAGTCAAGGGGCAGTGGGGCAGGCCCCCCTAAACTCCCAGATCATCGCGTTTTGTTCCCGCGACTACGACCAGATAGTCTCTAATGAGTGTCCGCATGACTGATCTGGCCTAAAGCTGGAGGTGACTTGAATGTAGCCGACAACGGGAGCTAAAACAATTTCATGCTTAGAAGAGGGCCTATCTTCTAAGACAGGGGTTATCAAAGTGGGTTCCGCAGGCCCTTCCTCAGTGTTGCGCAAGTCACTGATAAATTTTCCCTGGTTCCACATTCGTCAACTCAACTCACTTGGATGGCGATGCCGAGGTGTGATCGATCTAGGGAATCTCCGTTATTCATGCCAGAGCATTCATATGCACAACTCAGTGCTTTTGTTTTTATTGAAAGTTAAAATGAAAAGAGCTCGCCGGGGGGGTGGGGGTGGAAGGGAAGGGCTTCCTTGGCATTTAGTGTTTAGTGCAGCTTAGCAGGGTTCCTTGGCACCAACATGCGTGAGGATCCCTGCTCTTACATATTCTTCTTGGCGCAATCCATTGAATTGTGTCATATTTGACATCATACTGACAGGTCCATTGTCCCATCGCAGTGTCGACAGAGCCACCCGTATTTCCAGAAAATGTTCGCTACCATGCAGGCCAACTTTGCGCTGCAATGTCATGGTATTCTAAAGGACACATTATCAATAAAGCACTCGATATTACTTGGGACAGTTGTATTCTATAATGTTCTTACTTTATAAGCAGAAACTAGACTACTTCTAGCATGTCTACTCATGCCGCTTACAATGCGTAAATGCGAAAGTTAACTGAAATTAACGCTAACAAAATACGGGCAGCCGAGTTAACGCCGGAGTTGACAGCTTTGAAAAGAAAAACCTGTAGGTGGCCTGTAACAGTTCCTTAGTATTTTGGGGAAAAACGAATATGTCTAAGTAACAAATTTTCTGGATCCTTTGAGGTGCGTACGCAGGAAAAACACATGATGGAAAGACGTTAAACTTCGTTCAGCCATACAACCCGAGCAGTCACCGGAATGTGTGGCTCGAGCTCATTCACTGAATTCTTGAAGAGCCTTGTAAAGGAAACTCGTAAGGCATGTGCACAACTCCGCGCTCCTGTCCTTTCAATACGTTTCTCTTCATGAATACATTACCATGTGTCTCCCCGTGAAACATCGCGCATTTGCAAAGGAACCTTTACTAAAAAGTTTCTGTTTCCGGAGCGACTACATTTCCTCATGAGTACAAAATTATAAAAATTTCGATATATGCTCTGTAATTTTAACTTTGTTTTTTTCTGGTGTGCTATAACCGTTATTAAGAAATAAATATGCATATCTTCGGCGTTTTTTTATTTTTATGGTATCCAAGAAACATGCACTCACAAGAGCAGTGCTACGTGCTAGCTAGCTAACATTATGAGCATATAGTGTATCTAAAAACAGAAAGCTCAAAATGCATGCATGATCCACCGTCAGCAATATTTTTACAAGCGTATTACTGTCGTATATAACACTGTGCTCCATAATTCCTGTTGTGATGTTTCTTTGTTTGTTGTAGCTGAAGTGCTTTCCAAAAGCTTTAACATAACGCTGACAAGAAAAGTGGATTCGCACGCCCATAGCAAGAATTCTAGGAAACGTTTGAGAATTTATGGCACGCACTCAGGACTTCGCTGGTTTTGGTGGTTCGAAAGGGGCGCTTAAAGGCATTAAAAATAGAAAAAACAAGCAAACACCCGTGGAGATGCTGGAATCTCTGCGAAAACAGGTAAGCGCATCTCGTAAGACGAATCGTGGATGTTTCGAACGAACGTAGAAGTGGCAACATTTGTTTGAAGGTTTTTTTTTCTTGATATTTTTCTGAAACCAAGAGTGCGTGCTTGCGTGCCTTTTCAAACATGGTGGAAGCTCTGAAAAAAACAAGTAAACAAAAAAGAGATATTAGTAACACCCCCGCATACGTACAGAGTACAACGACGTGCGAAGAGAAGGCTTTCAGCCACAGACACGTTGCGAAGCCGCTACGAAAAACGGTGTTAGCGAAACAAACGCGAGATGTAGACGTTTCAAAGCTGCTTAGCCCGTAGATGCAAAGTTCTATAAATGACTGTGAAAAGCAAACATATAAAACAACTCTAAAAAATAGACTTGAAAAGTGTGAAGACGATGATGGCAATGATGACATGGTAACATGCCACTCAATTTAAATATTCGCTGCTTCTGAGAAAACTGGCGTATAGCAATGAAAGTTTTGTAAACGCAGACAGCCACACAACGCATTCCTTTTCTCCGGGAGGGCATATGGAGGGTAAGTAGAAATGAAAACACAGCTCTGTAGCTAAAAGGCGTCAACTGCTTCGCAGAATTTGTAGACCACGCTGAGCGAATGGTGGACGATGCGCCATTTATGGCGGCTGTATATCACTGTCAGCAATGTAACGCGAAGAACGGCAAGCAGCGCTAAACTTGCCGCTCACACTTTAAGCAGAAAGCACGCACGAAATAAGCATACGCAGGTCGAGCGCGGACATGAATCAGTCACGGCTCGACAACTAAAGCACGCTGCCGAAACAGAAAGAAAGACGCACGAAACGAACGCACAAGTATACACAAGACGAGCACGAACAGCTGCCACAATTCTTACTTCTTCGTGCGTGAGCAGCGTGCTCTTATCGTAAACGCGGCCACGGCAGCGGGTGAACTGAGCTTCGTGCTTTCTTTACCCACTGTAACCTAAAAGCAAACCTATGGTGGAAGCACAAGGGTACAAAAGCACCTGAATCCCGAGATAAGCGCCTGTGCGCTAGTGAGCGACTACGCCAAATAGCATGTATGCACAATTCGATTAGGTCATCCAGAGGAACTCACGCATAGCAACGCTCGAGTGAAAACATTTACTGAAAAACAGAAGAGAGGTGCAGCCTTTTAGAGGTTCCTTAGCGAGTGGAGACCTTATTCTGGGACCCATTGGTGACAGTCGCTATATACATGGACCAGGGCCCTTTGGGTCTGAATTTCCGAGCAACCGAGCAGAGTCGTCTCCCACTCCTCTCGGGTTGTGGTGGGGTTGGGGAGAAGAGCCGAGTTCGGGCTGGCTAACTCAAACGATGCGGTAGGTGTCAGTCCCGTGCCCACAGAATGGCACTTGCCAGTGTTGGAAGAATCGAAATGCGCCATGATTGCCGGTCACAATAAAGTACTAGTGAAAAGTCTCAGCACTGGGCCATCAAGAAAGCCCGCGAGGTGGTGAGGGAACAGGGTTGACGGTCCTTTTCGGTGGCGGCCTAAACCCAGGCCACAAATCTGCTGGAGTTATTAATAAATTTTCTACCACTACAAAATCTCCGTAACATGCGTTCATCAGCCTTCCCCAGCCCCTTTGCAGGAGTGGGGTATTGACGATCTTAATCTCTCCTGAGATCCTGATCCTGGTCGCAATATCTTTGAGTGTGAGCATACATAAGCCTTCGGGTTGCAGGCATGCTCAGGATCTAAGCGGGACGCCCGGTGAACGAGTGCTCAGGCCACCGTGTTTGCAGCTTCATTCCCTATTAGGCCCTTGGCCTGTAGTCCAGACTAGGCAACGAGGGGTAGGGTCGATTTTACGATCGCTTTAGTTCTGCATTATGTTTTCGCTAGTGGTATGATGCAACCAGCTTCATAATTTCGACATGCCTCCCACGAATATGATATACGTTGAGATCGGGGATCAGCGCGCGAAGTGGCCCGGGGCGACAACTTTTGAGTGATTGCGCCCATTTTGCTACTGATGAAGAAAACGCACTGTAGTTGCTGAGCTCTGAGGACTGATAATGGTACATTGTGTATGTAAATTGTTTGCAGTTAGTACCCTTAACAATTACGCTTTGTGATCGATAGATGGCGCCACGCAATGAGGACTGAAAGGTCCCTAGTTCGACACCTCGCCTCAGAAGTTTGTTTTCTCGATTTTTTTGCAGTATACTATAGGATATATTTTACAGCGTCATATCCGTGACGGAAGTACGTCAAACCTAATGTAAATTCTTGCGACGAATCGCACATGACGAAGAGTAGGGCTGCCCTAGTTTGGCCCTAGTTTGGCTGTACAGACGCACGCGAAAACGTGCGTGTGTGCGTGTGCCGGGTGCGAATAGCTTCATATTTTGCGTATGATATATATTGGAGAGTATCTCGACTTACAAACAACTTTAGCACATTCTAAAAACTGAGCATGTGACGAATCAGCACACACTACAACTTTCTAAAAACATGGCCATCAAGTCAAGCAATAAAAATTTATTTAGTGATTTTGTTAAGCAGTCTCGTCAATTTCATTTTAGTTGCGGCATAGTATTGCCACCTCAGCACAGGGTTAGTGCGTGCAAACCACTGAAGCATGCTCATAATGAAATTTTTTATGAACCTGCATTGCCTAAAAGAACACCCTGAATAAGACCTATAGATCACAGCCCGTTCTTTGATAGTCATATTCTTTTGTGAGATAGAACAATGAATGAAAGAAGAAAGAAAGGGTACAGCATGTACTATAGCTGCCGATAGATTCAATGCGTCGGGGAAATAGGAAACTGAAGAATTGACTGCTGGCTTGGCTTCCTTTTCCTTTCTCTAAACTAAAATAACATGCGAATGTGGAGCAGTTGGTGTTTCGTACCAGAGGGCTTTTCAGTTCTTGAAATAAATCAATGTAATGACGTATTTTTTGCGCTTTCATTCACATGTGCCCTACGCAGTTCATAGGCTGGCTGAAAGTCAAGAAAAACAAGGAAAATCTGAGAAGTCAGAAGTAATACGTAAAGAAAAGAAGCGGCAGGTATATTATCTTTTTTTAGCCTGGTAACACAAGGCATTAGAAAATAAATGATACCGCTAGAGTTGCATTATATATCCTACCGCAGCCATTGTGGCGTGGCACTGGTTACTATTCGTAGTGTCTAGGCCAAGCTGCAGAGGCTGAGCGAATACGCCGTTGAAAAAAACAGCAGCTGGAAGTGCGTGAAACATCATAGTGGTTGGCTACCATCCCAATTCTAGCGGATGAAAAAAACTAAGAAACTTTCCATCTCACTGTTTGCGTGATCTCCAACTTCGTATTTGTTATCATTTTTTCCTGTTTTCCCCCAAAGCCTTTCATCTATCAGTATTGCCAATGGGGAAGTCCAGGTATAAATTCTTGCAAACAGATCTCACCCAGAGGACGCCGAAGATGGAGGTGGAATCGAAGGTGCGCTCGGTAATACTATAACCGTGCACCTCTCGGTCTTTGTGCTCAGTGAAGCTACCTCGGCCCTTCCTCGATGTTTAGCGCAGCCTCATACTGCTTATGTTTTTTCACCTTCTTTGGTGGCGTCACAGTTCTCACAGATCATTTTGAGCTAGCTGTTGGTGTATGTGCGTGGGAATGTTTAGCGCTCGTCATGAAAGGACGCGGTTCAATGCAGTCCAATAGGAAAGGAGATGACATAGATTTTTCTCTACCGCCGCCATCTCTTTGTGGGTCACCATTAGCTTCGGATTTCTCACGTACTGGAGTAGCTGTGTGGTGCTCGGAAGTGAAATGGCGAATATCCGAAGTACCGTGGCCTGTTGTGGCCGCTTGCTTTTCTCCATCAGTGTCATTTTCGGAGATTCCCCTGGACATGTTGCTCGCTACTTGTGCGTTTAAAATTTTTATACGCCGCACTTTACAACGATGCGTTGAAGCTTTTCTTTGTTAAAGATATGTAGTTCGTATTTACTGTGGTGTTTTCACAAGAGCTTATCTACCAGTACAAGATTTAAAGCATATCTAACTGTCAATTCAATTGAATAGTGAAATAAATTTTATACCTCCGTTCTGTCCACTTTCATAAACACGAAGGTGTGGTGAATGATTATGAGCTATGAAGTCTTTCTTTGTCTGCCATTTCTCAGTTGCAGCTGAACAACTGTTTTATGGGCGTTTTATTAGCCAGCCATTGAAGCGTAGGCATTTTTAAATCTGCAAATGCGTGGGCAGACCTTTGAGTAAAACTTATGGTTGCATATTTGTGTCCCGAGTGCAGCCTGGGCTTCCTTATTGGGACTTTTGCAAAACATCATTGAGAGCTCAACTGGAATTCCGTCGTTTATAATTCCAAGATTGGACACAAATCCTGTCTGTCTGTCTGTCTGTCTGTCTGTCTGTCTGTCTGTCTGTCTGTCTGTCTGTCTGTCTGTCTGTCTGTCTGTCTGTCTGTCTGTCTGTCTGTCTGTCTGTCTGTCTGTCTGTCTGTCTGTCTGTCTGTCTGTCTGTCTGTCTGTCTGTCTGTCTGTCTGTCTGTCTGTCTGTCTGTCACAGACAGACAGATGGACGCTTCACCCCACTCATCATCATTCATTCCGAAGACATTATTTCAAAGGACATATGCACACAACGCCATCAAGTCAGCCAATCCCTAAAGCTAACTAGAATGGCTACTACTACAGCATACTAATGCTTAGAAGGAACTACTCACACACCAAGGAGCTTCGCTCCTAAAAGCGAGTGGCAAACCAAATGAGACTCTGGTTTGGTAAGCCGAGCTAAAGTATACACTAGAAAGAGATTAAGATTAAGAAAGTTAGCACGGTACGTGGAGAAAGACGCACACGAAGAAAATGTAATAAGTCTTTAGCCCGGGTTCTTTTGTGACATCCGTGACTTGAATCTTCTGGTAATCGACTGCAATATTGCAGCTTTCCTAGCTGTCATCAGTTCAATAATATTTCAGTACTCTAACCATGGTGATAACAAACGAGCTGATAGCACTGTTCTAAAAACATTTATCATTCCAGAGCCCTTTGGGTGCATAAGACATCTCAAGAGATTGATGAGCGGTAACAACTTGCTGGTCTTTCTTGAGAAATTCGCTGAAAGCCACCTCCGTTTTCGAAACCGCCAGATTTACGAACGCTTCAAAACGCTAGAAGCTAGAGCTAGATTAAATTTCGAAAGGCAAAGTATGCTAGTGATGACTAGCACTGGGAAACAGCAGGAGAAGCGGAAACAGTGATTGTTCTTACTTTTTTCTTGCTCGCTAATGAGTGTTTCGCAGGGAGTTTTCTCGATCACGTCACATACACACCGACACAGGGACTTGAGCTGCATTGTTCTCAATCCAGGTCCTCAGACGAAGCCCAGGCTCCACGCTTATATGAATAGAGCAGTGTCAGACACCGCATCTCACTTGAAAGTATTAAGTAGTTATGAAGACCAGGGACGGCTTCGAACAAGTACGGTTTATTAGAAAAAGTGAAGTAGCACATGCTCGCTAGTCAAAGTTAAAATAGGATAGCTCTTGCGGGCTATACGAAACAACCCTCCATGGGGTATATGTGGTTCACAGATCTTCTTGGAAGTTATTTTTTGTCTGTGCGAAGGAGACAAGCTCTTATTATTCCGTCTCACCCAGGGCAGAGTTTTTCAATCCGGCACATTTTCCAAAGTGTTCTTGGAGACTTGTCTTCAACCAACACCATGTCACCCTGTGAGGGTGGTTTTGCTTGCCGCGTTTTGGCTTTGACCGTAGCTCCTATTTCCTTGATGTATCCTCGATGCCATCTTTTTCACCAAGCTCGCACGAGTTTGCATATGCTTCGCCATGCGTCTTCAATGTCGCCGTTGTACAGTCTTGTTTGTCCGTTTTTAAGCTGTCACCGTCCGCCTATAATGTCTGCCGGCGTTAGTGGCATTGGCTCGTTAGGTTCTCCATACACGTAAGTCAATGGTCGATTGTTGAGTGCTCCTTCAACTTCTGCTATAATAGTGCGTAGCTCCTCTACCGAAGCTGTACGTTTCGATATTATCTTTCGCATCGAAATCTTCAGGCTTCTTATGAGGCGCTCGTAAAATCCTCGCCACCACGGCGCGCACTCCGCTATCGTTTTCCACTGAATTCATTGATCGCTGCAGTAATCCTTTTAGACCTCGTGGTTAATGGTTTCGAGCATTTTGTTGATTTCCTTTCCAGCTTTTATAAATGTTTTGGCGTTGTACGCGTGTATATTACTGCTGGCATTCCCCGTTGAGCTTTAAATCGTCGGAATGCTTGCAGAAAACTTGACGATGACAAATCGTTGGTAACCTTCAAGTGTACTCCTCTCGTTACCCCGCAGTGAATATCAGTACATATTGCTTCACAGTCTGGCACTTGTCCTTTGCGTAAAGAGGTCCTGTGAAGTCAACTCCCGTAACTTTGAATGGCTCTGCTTCGTTGACTCTGTCGGCCAGGAGTGGAGGTATGTTTTGAGTCGCTGGTCTGTAGTTATGCCTCTTGCATACGACACATCTGTTCAGAACTCTTTTCACTGCTTGTCTACCATGCAATATCCAGAACTTAGTTACAAGTTGCGCTAGCGTCACTTGAACTCCTCCGTGTAATACCATTTTATGCACGTAACGTATCAGCAGTTCCGTGAAATGCCTGTCCTTTGGAATTACTATAACGTGCTTTTTGAATTCTTGGCTGCACTGCAATCGTCCCTTCTGTCTGATGATTCCATTGTCATCAAAGTTGACTTCGTGTCTAATTTCAAATGATTGAGTGTTTTAATAGGCCTGGCCCTTTGTTTGTCTCAGTGATATTTGGGTCTGTCTTATACAATATTTCTCTTCATTTCTTACCTCTTTTCCTGTCGATGGTCCTTTGTGATTTTTCCTTTTTGTGTTGTCTATGAATCTGAACACCCATGCTGACACTTTTATAAGCCGTCCGTATGATGAATACCTTTCGATTTCCAAGATTGGCTCAATTTCGGCTCTTCCCATGCATTGGTGACATTGTGTTTTATTCAGGTCTTCCACGTATGTATTCGTGCCAATTATGCTTGCGGAGTTCTTGATGTTATCCATTCGAGACCGTTCCACTATATCTTTGATGTTATCAATTCCTTTACGCTTATTCCTCGTGTAAGTAGGTCAGCAGGGTTGTCGTCACTTTGAACGAATTACCAGGTTGCTTGAAGTGTTTTTTCTCTAATTTCTGTGATTCTGTAGGCAGCAAACGAATTTCTTTTGCTTGTTCCCTTGATCCAGGGAAGCAGAATCATCGAGTCCGTCCAACAGTTTATTTCCTAAAATCTTTCGTTGAAGTGACCTTTCATGTAGTCCCATAATCTAGATGCTACCACCACTGCCATCAGTTCAAGTCGCGCCAGTGTCAGCTCTTTAATTGGAGCTACGCGGCTTTTCGCGGTTACCAGCCTTGATTCTTTGCTTCCATAGCGGTATACTGCTATTAAGTATGATGCCGCTCCGTGTGCTGATGGGCTCGCGCCGGCGCAGACATGCAGATTGTACGCTTGTACTGGTTGATTCTTGCTTGCGTAGCATCAGATGATTTCTAGAATTCGAAAGTCGTCCGCTTCAGACATGAGGTTCTTCTATTTGTCGCATTATTCTTTAGAGAGCTGGTCGTCCTACGTGACGTTCGTTTTCCATAGTCTCTGCAGTCCTATTTTCGCACGTACTGTTAACGGCGACAAAAAACCGAGCGGGTCAAATATCTTTGCTGTGGCTTGTAACACGGCCCTTTTTGTCAAGTACGTTATATTTGTGAATGATTCCTACTTTTCAACAAAGACAGAAATCATGTCCTTTGAGTGTTTCTACATCAAGCCCAGAAGCATTGTAAATCCTCTAGATCGAATCTCCATGTGAGAATCGTCCCTTTCGTTTTGCTTTGTTATATATATATATATATACATATATATATATATATATATATATATATATATATATATATATATATATATATATATATATATATATATAGCTTTGTTTATTCGCTCTTCATTGGATGTCCATTTTCTCAAATTCATCGTTGCCTTTCTGAACAGTTACTTTGCCTCTTTGTACAACTTCACTGCTTCATCAAGCGTTGGTGCTCTCAGAATGACATAATTTACGTAGATCGCTTTTTGCAGTGTCCTTGTCGTATTAGGAAACCGGTCTTCCGCTGGTTTCAAATGGTGTTTAATTAGAGCTGCCAGTATAAACGTGCTTGGTGTTGTTCCGAACGTTACTCTTGTCATGCGCCATGTTTGCACTTTATTCAATAACCTTCCTTCAGCGTCACTCTTCCACCACAGAAATCTAATTGCATTTCTATCCCCTTCGCGTACAGAGGATTGTAGAAATGCCTTTTCTACATCTCCTACTAATCCCACCTTATCTTTTCGGAAACAAATGAGTAGCGATAGCGTGTCCTCATTCAAATTGGGTCCTGCCTGTATGTTATCATTTAAAGAAATGCCTTTTCGAGAATATAATGAGGCGTCGAACACTACTCGAATCTTTGTTGTGGCTCGGTCCTCTCGAATGATCGCATGATGTGGCATGTAGTAGCAAAGTGCATTTGACGGTTATGATGGCTCTTGGACCTCCTTTGCGACTCCTAATGCTATATACTTTGATATAGCTTTGTCATAGCGATTCAGCATGTCTTTATTTTTCTGCAGCCTTTTAGTCAATTGCTGTGGTCTTTTTATCGCATTTTGCTTGTTACTTTCCAAGTTTACGTCCTGTTTTCATGGCAAGCTGACTTGATAGCGACTGATCTATTGTACAATCTTGCGCATGAATTCTTCGACCACTTCATTTCCTTTGTTATTCAAATTATTTCTTGTGATCCCCATTGACTCCAGGCTCCAAATCTTCTGTAGCTCTTGCTGGAGTTTTGTCTCCGCAGCTTCAACCTTCAGAACCATGACTGCTTAATTATGTGTTAGTTTTGTCTTGCTTTGCTCTGACGGCCCTTGCAGTATCCATCTCAGTATAGTTTCTACAGCCATAAGTCAGTCCTCGATTCTACGAGTTCTACCAGCAAAGAATTCCCAATAATAGTCTGAGCCGATCAGTAGTGCTACAGAATCTGTTGCAGTCGTCTCGATCCTGTGATTTGCCACTTGCATCTTTAGCTGTTTCATTTTCTCACTGAATTTCTGACTTGGAGTGGGTTTACAACTGTGCGAGATAACGTCAACTTGTAACTCTTCAATCAGTGTTGTCGTTCTTGTTTCTCGTGATTCTATAGTCACTTGCACCACGTTTGTTTGCTTGACCTTTTCGTCTCCTCCAAATGAACCAATCGTCAGCCTTTCCTGTCGCAACCCCTTCGCACCTATTCCTTTCGCTTATCCCGCTCCAATAAATGACTTCCGCTGTCTAATAGCAAATGGCAATATCGGTCACATGTTTTTCCTTCTACGCATGCTACAGCAATCTGCAAAAGCACAAACTTATGCTTGATATTTTCAGTTGCGTGTAGCGTAGACGTCGTCACTTTGGCTTGCGCTGTTGAGACCAGCTCTGCCCTTGTTTTCGGCATCACAGTTCTACACACTGACGTGGCATGTGGTCCCTTGCATAGCTTGCATTTTACTTGGGCTTTGCAAATGCGTGCAGTGTGGTTTCGTCGCATTCAACTGAAGCATGTTCTATTTTCGGTAAGCATAGCTTTCTTTTCATCCGTTGGAATGCTCCGACAAGAGTTTTCGGTTGTGTGGGTTTTCCGCTTGCAGAATAAGCATATTCTGTCCGCTGAGCTATAGAAGCTTGAAGTTGTGCGTATCTGTCGGCCGTTCTCTCTTGCTTTTGCAGTTATCCTCTTTTGTTCACGTTGTGTTTCTCCACGAAAAGCTGCGTGCTCTCTTAAGAATAACACAAGACTGTCCAGCTTTTCCTCGCACGGTTTTTCTGCTGGGTTGCTTTGCTCGCCGTGTTCTGAAGCTGAGCTGTTTCTCATAGCCTCTTTTGACTTGAACTGCACCGATCATTCTAGGGGAATCGCTTTTTTAATACTGGTAACAACATTGGCGCATAGCTATCGGATTCCACATTTAGGGACTTGAGGGCCAATACATGAACTTCCACTCTCTGTACTAGCCTTATTCAAGTCATCGGTATCTTGACCAGACCTCATTTTTGCAAACTCAAAATCTCGTTCATGTGCATCTCAATGGAATGTTCGTGATTGTCGAACGTTTTTTGCAGTATTTGCAAAAACGCAGTATTGCGTCATCATAATTTTCCTCTGCCGAATACTGAAGTCCTTCAACAGCAGCCGCCGCTTTTCCGGTTAGCGATGCTAACAAGTAATTGAACTTTTGTCCCTTGCTCATTTTTGGTCTCAGGTGAACTGAGCCCAAAAGTGGTTCTACTCCAAAGCTTTTCCCCCGAACTTTACCATTTCACGCTTTGGTAGCTCAACTAGTTCCGTTGCTTCTTGTCCTGTACTTGATGGCGTTAACTGCCTTGTCCTATCATTTGAATCCGATTGTGCAGGATGTGCATGCTTTACCATTTCACGCTTTGGTAGCTTAACCAGTTCCGTTGCTTCTTGTCCTGTACTTTATGGTGTCAAATGCCTTGCCTTATTGTTTGAAATCAGATTGCGCAGGCTGTCGAAGTCTGAGTTCTATTGCAGACAAGGTGGTTGTTAATTTCATGTCGTACTCTATGACCCTTTTGAATTCATCTTTGGCATTGTCTTCTGTCAAAAACTTTTCCATTTGCTCGTCCGCTCTCTTGGAACTGTTGTTTATTCCTTTATTCTGTGTTGTAAGCAGCTGCTCTCGGTTAGCTCCATCATTAATGTGCTGCACAGCTGCGTTAATCAGTTGCGTGATCTGGGATCGAAGCGCTTTCCTTTTTTTAGTTATCACTTCCTTTCTCATAATTAGGCGATTAACAATGACTCCTTACTTGTCATTTGTTCGTTCTGATGCTCGTACTGTCCACTGTGGTCTCGTCGCTCGGTCCTGGTCGATCCTCTGCTCCTCCACTATTTTCTTCTCTGCTGCTCTGTGGCAGGTTGACCTTTCTTGCCGGCGAGGAGATAGTATCCTGGTTCGCGGCACCATTACGAAGACGATCGAGACCAGGGACTGCTTCGAACGAATACGGTTTATTAGAAGTGAAGTAGCGTGCGCTCGCTCCAGGCGGCAGTCATCTTTCTTCCTCTTCTGGCGTTCGATGATGATGATGATATATAGTAGTTTAGTTTCACCACCTCAATATAGCTGAATAGCAATTTCATTCGTTGCACGATAAGAGTGCCTGTCAATGGTTTGCGCCAACATGAACAGGCAGCACGAGAAAATGTAGGCCTATGAGAAAGCCATTGTCACTTTTGGTGATTGACAATTGACTACATTGCTTGAATCCATTCATTCCTGTGCCATTTCCGGTTTTATTTATTTGCTTATTTATTTGTTTATTTATTCAAGATGTCTTACAGGCCCATTAGGTGCCATTGAGTAAGGGGGCATCACTTTTTACATTGCAACAAAACAAAGGCAATAGTAAACAAATAACAAGTAAACAAAAAATACAATTGACAAACAGCAAAGTATACCAAAGTTCTACAATGGTAAAACGCAACGAAATCAGGTTATCACTGAAAGTTTCACCATCAGAGACGCATACAATCTGATCTCGAAGGCTGTTTCATTGTACTATTGCTAAAGTAATGACGATGACTCTGATGAGTTATATGCCTGTGTGTGACCATGAATGCGCATGAAACTACGTGCGTTGTGAATGCGTCGGGATATGCGCAGAGGAAGATGAAATGGCAAACTGTGGTATTCAAAAGTGAAGATGTTACCTATGAAATAAACACAAAAGGTCAATGATACGGCGTCGATTTTGTGACATAAATTCAAGGCCTTGTTTTTTTTATTAAGCTGATGCTTGAATGATAGTGGTATTTACCTGATGAATCTCGCTGCCTTAATCTGGACGGCTTCCAACAAACGGACTAGGTAATCTTGATGCGGTGACCATATGGGTGATGCATACTCTAGTTGCTGGCGAACATAAGTTAGATATGATAATTCGCGTACGTTAGAAGGAGCGTGACGCAAGTTTCTGCGCAGATAACCGAGAGACTGGGAGGCTTCTGAAAAGACAGCTGCTATACGTGCGTATTTCAAGATAAATCTGATGAATGATGAACAGACAGATATTTGTACGATGGTATGGCTGAAACAACGGTATTAGAAATAGTAGAGAGAAAGGATGAGTTCAAACGCTTTCTAGTGAAGGAAATTAACTTGCATTTAGAAGCGTTAAGGGACATCTGCCAAGTTTAGCGTGACCTGGAGGTTAGACTAAGGTCATTTCGGAGAACGTAATGATCATCAACAGAGAGAATGTTGCAGTAGATGACGCGATCGTCCACGAACAACCTAACTTAGGATTAAGGGTTGGCGGGCAAGTCGTTAATGTATATTAAAAAGAGTAATGGACTCAGTACACTGCCTTGGGGAACACCAGACGTGACATCACAAATGTTAGATGAAGTCAATGGCTTACGGGAAGACAAGAAGTTTGGTATCCAAGATGGCGTTGATGAATCCATAGAGGGAGGACACAATTTAGAGATTAAATGACAATGTGGGAAAGTACCTAAGCTTTGGCGAAATAGAGAAAGAGACAATCGGTTTGATTGTTACTGTTCATATTGTTCCCGGCTTCAGTGGCTGCATTTTCGAAGGAGGCGAAAATGCTGTAGGCCCACGTGCTCATATTTCGGTGCACGTTAAAGCACCACAGATGGTCGAAATTTGTGGATCTCTCCACTATGGCGTCTCTCATATACATATGTTGGTCTTGGAACGTTAAGCCCAACATATTGATACGCAACAGCCGGCACAGACTGTCTGGAAGAAAGAGAAAGACGACGTTGGTGGCTGGTTGTTTATGAACTAGCCGAGATCTTGGCTTTCGTGGTGTCCGCCATCCTTGTAGAACAGAGTTCGTCGACTGTGACTGTGAGGCTCGACTGTGAAGAAGCTGCCCGGGCTCAGGATCGGGCGGCAGTATCCTTATTGTTCTTTGAGAGTTCATTATTTTCCGGTAACTGTATTGGTCTTTCTCAGCTGAAGCGAGTCATTCAATCTTGATGTCATTGTCATCCCCCGGCCAAGGGCACTCCCCTTAGTTAGCTTCCACTCCCGCCAAGGATTGACCGATAGACTATTTGTTACGCAGTGGAGCGAGAAGTGTCCCTGTGGCGCTGGTACCTACAGATGGGGGCAGTATTTTGATGAAGAACCCAAAGGCGATTCAAGTGGAGCTTTGAAAAGCCACTTCCCATCTCCAGGAGATCACTGAGGTCCGCCAGTTTGGTCGCGGAGGCATCATATGCTGTTCCGCAGATCAGGAATGCATTCGTGAGCTCCTGCAATGTTCCGAATTCGCAGCGCATCCGGTAAGCCCATTTATTCCGGCACACCTCGCATGCTCGAAAGGATTAGTCCGCGGTGTAGACACAAGCCTGACACCTGCAGAAGTGCTCGATTTGTTTTCAGTGGCGGGTGTAATTTCAGTGTACAGGTGCACCCGTACAATTGACAACATAAAATCCCCAACGGAATCGGTGATAGCGACCTTTTTAGGAACAGTCCGACCTTACGAAATTAAGGCATGGCCACTGATCTATAAGGTAGAGCAACTTTCACCCAAACCCCTGCAGTGTTTGAAATGTTGGCGATATGGACATAGCGTCAGAGGGTGCCGATCAGTTCTTAGATGCCGTCTGTGTGGTGAAAATCATGACAGCTGCAAGTGCAGCTCTGAAAAAGAGAGGTGCTGCTTATGTAATGGGGCGCACCCTGCAGACTCCGCAGACTGTGCAGCAAAAGAAAGGGAGCTTGCCATATTGAATATTGTAGAACGCAATAGGTGCTCTCGGAGAGAAGCCGTTGCAGAAATGCAGGAGAGATCCAAAGGATATGCAGGTGTTGCAGCACGTAATACCACCGCCATGTATGCATCTCTCGCAACATCTATCGCAGAGGCCGTAGAGAAGGCTATGGAAAAGGCAATGGAACGCCTCACAAACAATCTTTTAGAAAGCATGGAACAATTGGTTTCCAATCAACTATCTCAAATTCTAGGTGTAGCATCTACGAATGATTGGGCTCCCCAGACATTATTGGTATCGCAGCGTACGGAAATAGAAAGTGCGACAACACGTCAGCGAGCGGTTTCTCCTGAGGCAGGGACTTCCAAAACAACGGAAGACGGTGATCTTACGGATGATTCGGAAGCATGTTCAGATATGGATATGGACTCTCATAAGGCTCTGAAGCGAACTCGATCTCTCCAATCAAAAAACTCTTCGCACAATTCGAAATCTAAAAAGTATCTATCCAAAAAAGAATTCTTTGAGAACATGTCTAAGAAAGACTTTTCGCGGAAGGACATTTTGGACCAAGCAGTTTCTGCGACGATTCTGTCGCCAAAATAGGTTCACTAACCGTATTACAGTGGAATTACAGATCTATATTTTCCGCAGCCACAGACCTATCATACCTTTCTTCACAACTTTCCCCGGATATTATATCACTGCAAGAAACCTGGCTTTCAACCAGCCAGAAGTTTTCCCTAAAAAATTATCGGCTATTTCGATTGGACCGACCTAGCAGAGGTGGTCGGCTTGCTGTCTTGATAGCAACTAAGTTTAGTCACAAAGCTACGATCTCTTATCGTTGTGTGACTCCACATTGTGAAATTTTGATAGTAGACATAATACTACCAGACGCTTCTCTTTTGTCATTTGTAAATGCGTATTTCCCAGCCGGGGTGCAAGACACACGAAGTCTAGACGATATGTTTTCTGCCTGCAGAAAGGATATAATAGTCACTGGAGACTTCAATTCACATCATGTGGCCTGGGGTTTTAAAACAGATTTAAGCGGAAAACGCTTGTGGGAATGGGCTATTGACAAGAATTTATCTTGTTTAAATTCGCAATCTGCTACTTTTGTCCGAGGTCTCTCTAAATCTGTAATTGACTTGACATTTTCAAGCTCATCTCTAAATATATGTTCGTGGCAAACTTTAGACTGTGCTACTAACAGTGACCACTTGCCTATTGGTTTTGTACTGAACTTTCAAAGAATACATGTCGCCGAAAAGGCCCGCTCATTCCTCAACTATAGAAAATTAGAAAAAAAACTTGAGGGCTACTTTTGATCACCGCAAGGACATACAAGGTGACATTAGGGCTATGAGTCTGTGTGCAGTGTTAAAAAGATCAGTAAAAGACGCAACGTTTAAATTAGACTCGGCCACAAGAGGTTCTTTTAGTCCATGGTGGACTGAAGAGTGCATGAGGAGCTATAGAAAACGGAAAGCTGCATGGAAACAACTACTGGTCAACCAATGTCCAAAACATTGGTGTGATTATAAATTCGCAGCAGCAGACTTCAAACGCACAGTAAGTACAGCAAAAGATGGTTATAATATGAAACGACATGAGTATCTTTCTAGGGCTAAAAACAAAAAAGCGCTCTTCAGATTTTTAAGATCTCAAAAGATGTTACCACCCGCTGAAAACATTGCCTCTTCTGTTCTTTCCCCCCGTGAGCTCTCTGATTTAGTAGTTAATATTGCGAAAGGGCTCCAAGATAGATTTATGTCAACTATTCCACTGCACATTGTGAACCCAATGGCAGGCGAGGATTTCGAGGAAGTTACTTTAGATGAGCTGGCCGAGATAATAAGGCACTCATCTCCTTCGGCACCTGGACCAGACGGGGTAACAAATGCAATGATAAAAGTAATATTCGAGATTTGTCCAACTGAGTACTTAATCTGGTGAATTTTTCTTTGACAAAAGCTTGGATACCTGCGGAATGGAAGCTGTCTAAAGTGATTCCACTTCTTAAAAAGCAGGAAAAGGATTCGCCTTGGACAATGTAAGGCCGATATCACTCACGTCAAATCTGGTTAAGCTAATTGAAAGAGTTTTGAATGCCCGGGTAATAAAATATATTAATAATAACGCAATATTAAACCCCAGTCAAATTGGTTTTAGATCTGGTTGCTCAATATGGTGTGCGCATGTTGATTTAGAGAGCCGAATACAACTGGCTCGGCGTCGCCGCCAATACTGTGCTTTAGTTACTCTAGATTTGGCTAAAGCGTATGATAGAGTTGAGCATTCAATTTTATTAAAACAGATGGAATATCACCACTTTCCCAACTACATCACTGCGTGGGTGTCGGAATTTTTAAGAGGGAGAGAATATTACTGCTTTAAAGATGGGTACTCATCGAATAGATATAAGCAGACACGTGGCGTTCCACAGGGGGCTGTCCTGTCGCCAGTTTTATTTAACATTTTCTTAAGCTCCATTCCATCAACTAAGGATATTGAGTTATATGTGTACGCGGACGATATTGCTTTCTTTGCAAGTAATACCGACCTTCAATCATTATACCAGAGTCTACAAAATTATCTCAATATGATAGAACGATGGCTTGAAAATATTCATATGATCCTGAACGTAAAGAAAAGTGTGCTTCTTGCATTTTCTTTTCTGCAGCCTATCAACATCTCGTTAATGTACAGTAATGAGCTCATTCCGCAGGTGAATTCCCTTAAATATTTGGGCATCATATATAATGACACATTAAATTGGAGAAGTCACTTTGATGATGTGTATTCCAAGGCAACACGGGCAATGGGGTGGCTACGGAAGCTTGCAAACCGTAAAGCGGGTTTAAGAAGAGATGTGCTAATAATGATATATAAACTTTATGTGCGGCCCATCATGGAATTCGGATGTGTAGTATTTTCTGGCAGCGCAGTTTATAAAATAAGACCCCTAATACTGCTGGAAAGAGAAGCGCTGCGTTTGTGTCTGGGTCTACCAAAGTTTGTTGCAAATAACGTGTTGTATATGGAAGCTCGCCTACCTTCTCTGCTAAATAGGTTTAAAATTCTTACTGTGCAAGCATTCTTAAAGATATACAGTTCACAACAAAGACTCTCATTTTACTCTTTCATTCAAGAACCGACTTTATTTTTCGAAACCCATTGGTCGCGACTACACACCCCGCGTATAGTATTTGCACAAGCGCTACTAAAGCAACTGAA
Organism: Rhipicephalus annulatus; assembly: GCA_013436015.1. Classification (NCBI taxonomy): domain Eukaryota; kingdom Metazoa; phylum Arthropoda; class Arachnida; order Ixodida; family Ixodidae; genus Rhipicephalus; species Rhipicephalus annulatus. The sequence goes on along the minus strand of WOVY01011058.1, from coordinate 866,712 downwards.
TGTAAAAATTAGACATATTGGTCCAATACACAACCTAAAGTCAATGCTTAGCATACAATTCGATTATATATTTCCTCATAACACGAAACAATAGCATATAGGTATTTAAATGACCAGTTAGCAGATTATCTAGCTCACCTAGAGATAAGCAATATCATAGCGACTGATGCATCTGTGTCAAAAGAAAAGGCTGGGGTTGGCATCTTCTCTCCTTCTTTGGACTGGTCCTTTTCGATTCGACTCCCAGATTATACCCCGGTATTCATTGCAGAATTATTGCCCATTGTTCTTGCCCTACGCAAATTGCCCTCAAGCGAATCATTAGCAGTTATCATTACAGATTCGTTATCAGTTTGTAATGCACTTTCTGCGGCAGTAAATTCAGAGCTGACGAATACGTTTCGGCATTTAGTACCGAAAAACGTAAAAAAACTGCATTTGCTATGGGTGCCAGGCCACCGCGGATTATATTTGAACGAAATGGCGGACTCTTTAGCAGCAGTATCCCTGGGTGGACCCACCATCCCAGTTTTGCCAGATACGGCTTACGTAACCGCGCTAAGGTTCCGAAATGCTTGCCTGCAATGGGGAAAAGGTAATTTGGATAAATTCAAAGATTTCGAGCATTTGAGCTATTGCTGGAATAAACAGTGGTGTGTATCTTGCCAGTTAGAGGTCACTTATACCAGATTGCGTTGTGCAGTTCCACAACTAAATTATTACCTTAACAAAGCTCGGCTCAAGGCGTCACCGCTATGCATTTGGTGCAACGAAATTGAAACAATTGAACATTTCTTTTTATTCTGTCATCGTTATTCTTATCAGAGAAAAATATTTTTAGTAGCCCCATTACAAAAGCTAGGAATACAAGTAAATCTACCAGTAATTTTATCAATTGGCGGAACTTCATTTGGTTACTGCCACAGGGATGTATGCTCCGCTGTGTTTAATTACATCAACGCAACTAAAAGATTACCATGCTAGTGATCCCCTACCTTTTCAGATCTTTAGTTTATAATTCGTAGTTATGTCTTTCAAAAACAAAAGATGGTTTGACCGCTTGCTCAGCAAACATTTTTTTGTTTTTTTGGTAGTATTGTTTTAAGCTACTTTTTCAGATTGGCTTCATTTTCATTTTAGTTTCATTTAAGTATCCTGCCGCCCGGTTCTTGGCCCATCCCCCTTTGTGGGTAAGCGCCATTCATCAGAGGTCATCAGCATCAGCATCAACTGTCGCCATCTTGTTCGCCGAGCACAGTGCATCGCATTTAATTTATTAAATAAGTTACCCGTAACATTATTGGTGGAGGTAGACGACTCCCGTACCTCGATGGAGACGCGCAGCGGTCGCAACACCGGGGACTCTTCGGCTACTTCAACTGCCAATGCCTCATCCCCACCGGTCTCTCGATCCGAGTCGACAACCTACGTCACCCTGCCACCCCTGCGGGATCCTGGAACTTTCTCCGCTGACGGCACCATCGACGTTGACTCCTGGCTGCACCGGTACGAGCGAGTCAGTGCTACCCATCGCTGGGATCCCACGCTCATGCTCGCCAATGTTGTGTTCTACCTCGACGGCACGCCGCGGACATGGTTCGAAACCAACGAAGCCGAAATCACAAGCTGGGATCTTTTCAAATTGAAGATCCGTGATCTTTTCGGCGATTCATCTGGTCGTCAGCTCGCTGCCAAGAAGACTCTCGCCACTCGCGCCCAGACGTCTACTGAATCGTACGTCTCATAGATTCTTGACGTCTTGGCGCTTTGTAGCAAGGTCGACCAGCGCATGTCAGAAGAAGAAAAAGTTAACCATGTCCTCAAAGGGATTGCTGACGATGCCTTCAACCTGCTGGTTTTTAATAATGTCACGAGAATCGACACGATCCTGACAGAGTGCCGCCGTCTAGAACAGGCTAAAGCCCGCCGCGTCACCCATGGCATCACGCGCCTGCCGAACACAGCTGCTACTTCCTCTTGTGATGACTCCGTCCGCCCAGTTCCCCGATGTGACAACCTCACCCGCATCATTCGTCGTGAGGTCGAGGCAGCCCAACCAGTAGCTACTCCATTTCCAACGCCTGATCCTTCACCGACCACTATCTCACTGATACAAGCCGTCGTTCGTCAAGAATTATCGAACGTCGGCCTACACCCCATTCAACCAGTCTACTCTGCCGAGCCTTTTTATCATCGTCCATCCGCTCCTCGATTTGGGTCCAACTACTCTCGACAGCGCAATTTGTCCGAATGGCGTACATTGGACAAAAAGCCCATATGCTTCAACTGCCGACGTGTCGGTCACATTGCTCGCCACTGCCGCAATCACTGGGCTCCGCCGGCACGCTATGGGCCTCCTACCCAAGCCCCTTCTGACCACCAGTCGTCCTCAACATTTGATTTTGGTTCCCCTATGCCGACCACATCCTCCGATTCTGCCGCACCTCTGACGAGACCTCGCTACGCCCGCTCACCATCCCCTGCTCGCCGTCAATCTCGTTCGCCCCCACAACGCCGTCCTGCCTCTCCGACCTATTCGCAGCGCCCCCGACCGGAAAACTAGGCAGTGCATCTTCTGGAGGTGAAGCTGCATTGACGACGACCTCTGCGAGAAATCCTCGTGTAACATTACCGACCACCCGGAATCTGTTGAACGTTACTTTAGACAATGTACCTGTGCGCGCGTTGATCGATACCGGCGCGCATGTGTCCATAATGAGTGCTGCTCTTCGTCGCCGCCTAAAGAAAGTTGTCACACCCGCCTTGAACCGAGCCGTTCGAGTCGCCGACGGGAGAACTGCCGCGATTATTGGCATGTGCTCTGCCCGTGTGACTATCGCCGATAGAAGCACTGCTGTTCTTTTCACCGTTATAGAAAATTGTCCTCATGAAGTAATTCTAGGCATGGATTTTCTAATCGCTCACTCGGCCCTTATAGATTGTTCAGCCGGCTGTCTTGACCTTGAAATGCCTCTACTTTTCGATCTGACCAACCCACCCCAAAGTCGCCTTTGCTGCATTGATTTCGCACGCCTTCCGCCTAATTGTGTCACACATATCAACCTCTTCTCTACACCACCTGTACCTGACGGCGATTACATGGTGGCACCAATTCATGCCATGATGCTTACGCATGGCGTCGCTGTTCCGCACACCATTTTGACAATCGTTGAAAACCGCACATGCCTTCCTATTGTAAATTTTGCCCTCACTGCCCAAATTCTTCCACAAGGTATCTCCCTGGCCGAAATTACTGCTCTACAAGACCATACGGTTGAACCCTTCAGAGTGGATGATTGCTGCACCTCAGACAATGAACCAACTCTAACACGTTCATCGGGCGTCGACGTTGACCACATGGTACCATCAGACCTCGCTCCTTATCAAGCGAAAGTCCCTTCGTCACGTCCTGGAGTCCTATAGTGACATTTTCGACTTCGCCAGCACAGCTTTAAGCCGAACGAGTGTTGTTACTCATCGCATCAATACCGGTGACGCGAGTCCCATTCACCGACGTCCATACCGTGTTTCCGCGTCTGAGCGCACAGTCATACAACAGGAAGTCGAAAAGATGCTTGCAAAAGACATAATCGAATTCTCTTGTAGCCCCTGGGCTTCTCCTGTCGTCCTGATCAGAAAGAAGGATGGAACATGGCGCTTTTGTGTAGATTATAGGCATCTCAACAAAATTACGAAGAAATATGTTTATCCGTTGCCTAGAATCGACGATGCCTTAAACTGCCTTTACGGTGCTACGTATTTTTCCACTATCGACCTTCGATCTGGCCATTGGCAGATCGCTGTGGATGAGATGGACCGTGAGAAGACCGCATTCGTCACTCCTGACGGGCTTTATCACTTCAAAGTTATGCCCTTTGGTCTCTGTAATGCGCCGGCCACATTCGAAAGAATGATGGACTCGTTGCTCCAAGGGTTTAAATGGTCAACCTGCTTATGTTATTTAGACGGCGTTATCGTTTTCTCGCCCACATTCGACTCCCATCTCAAGCGTTTATCGGCGATTCTTGAAGTTTTTCGTCGAGCCGGACTTCAACTGAAATCGTCGAAATGCCACTTCGCTCGTCGTCAAATAACCGTACTTGGCCACATCGTCGATGCCGCAGGAGTCCGCCCGGATCCCGAGAAAATTCGCGCCGTCACGGACTTTCCTGTTCCGAAGTCAACAAAGGACGTTCGCAGTTTTGTGGGCTTGTGCTCCTACTTTCGACGGTTTGTTAAGGACTTCGCCATCATTGCACGCCCACTCACAAACCTCCTGAAGAAGGACACCCCGTTTTTCTAGGGCGCTGATCAAGCTTCATCTTTTTCGCAGCTCACGACGGTCCTTACAACACCGCCGATTTTAGCCCATTTCGATCCATCAGCTCCAACCGAGGTTCGCACTGACGCTAGTGGGCATGGCATCGGGGCAATGCTAATGCAACATCAACGCGGACATGACCGTGTTATAGCATATGCAAGCCGCCTGCTATCTACAGCCGAGCGCAACTATTCAATCACGGAACGTGAGTGTCTCGCTCTCGTGTGGGCAGTCGCCAAGTTTCGCCCATACTTATACGGGCGTCCATTCCGGGTAGTCACCGACCATCACGCGCTCTGCTGGCTGGCCTCACTCAAGGATCCCACAGGACGCCTCGCTCGTTGGTCCCTACGATTACAAGAATACACGTTCACCGTAACGTACAAAACAGGGCGGTCACACCAAGATGCTGATTGCTTATCACGCTACCCCGTGGAAGAGGCTGCCCATACTGACACCTTTCCAGACCTGCTGTCTGTGACGCAGCTACTCAACCTTAGGCACGAACAACGCCTAGATGCTTCCCTGCGAACCATCATTGGCAAACTTGAGTCAAGGCCTCGCGACGCATCTCTACAAATGTTCCTGGTAAAAGACGGCATCCTGTATCGCCGTAACCTCGATCTATATGGCCATGACTTGCTCCCCATCATACCAGCACATCTTCGTGCGACTGTTCTCAACCAACTTCATGACGCTCCTTTGGTGGGCCACTTGGGCGTCTCTCGCACATACGACCGTGTACGTCGTCGTTTCTTTTGGCCTGGTCTTGCCCACTCTGTTCGACGCTACGTCGCCGCTTGTGAACCCTGCCAGCACCGCAAAAAGCCATCTTCTCTACCAGCTGGATTCCTTCAGCCAATCGACATTCCCATTGAACCTTTTTTTCGAGTTGGCCTCGCCCTGCTTGGCACATTCCCTATCTCCAGCTCAGGCAACAAATGGATCGCTGTCGCCACTGACTATGCGACACGGTACGCTATCACACGAGCCCTTCCGACGAGTTGCGCAACCGATGTGGCGGACTTTCTTGTATATGATATTATTTTACTACACGGAGCTCCACGCCAACTTCTCACTGACCGGGGCCGCACCTTCCTATCAGCTGTCGTGGATGAAATCCTGCGCTCTTGCTCTGCCAAGCACAAGTTTGCCACTTCGTACCATCCACAAACGAACGGTCTTACGGAGCGCCTCAACCGCACCATAACCGACATGCTTTCTAAATACGTAGCAGCCGACCACCAGGACTGGGACGTTCATTTGCCATTTGTGACGTTCGCATATAATTCGTCACGTCACGACACTGCCGGCTATTCACAATTCTATCTTCTATACGGCCGAGAACCCGCCCTACCATTTGACACCTTGCTGCCCTCGGTCACGGAGTATGCCGGCGAAGCCATCGCGCGAGCCGTCCACGCACGCCAACTCGCCCGCAGCCGCGTGCAGGCTTCACAGGAGCACCAAAGACAGCTCTACGATTCGCATCATCGAAACGTGCACTTTTCACTGGGTTCCCTTGTCCTCCTCTGGTCCCCCACTCGGCGTGTAGGGCTTTCTGAAAAACTGCTGTCACGCTACACTGGACCATACCGCGTCGTTCGCCAGGTGACTGACGTTACATACGAGATCGTTCCAGCGGATTCAACGTCATCATCGTCACCTTCGAGTGACATCGTGCACATAGCTCGACTCAAGCCCTATCACCCTCCTTCTACCGCATCCGAGTTGCTCAAGCACCGAGACGGTGCTTCTACCGCCGGGGGGGTTATGATACGCAACAGCCGGCACAGACTGTCTGGAAGAAAGAGAAAGACGACGTTGGTGGCTGGTTGTTTATGAACTGTCGCCATCTTGTTCGCCGAGCACAGTGCATCGCATTTAATTTATTAAATAAGTTACCCGTAACATTATCAATCATCGATCGTTGCTGTTCATATTAAAGTTCAGTGGTGAAATAAAAAAAAACTTAGTGTCGCATGAGTAGCCTTTCCTGAAGTCATGCTTATTAGTACAGAAAATTTATTCGATGCAGGGTCATTATATTGATATTAGAAGCTCTAACATGTTCAAGTCGTTTGCAGGTTATGCATGTTAGTGAAATGGGTTGATAATTACGGGGCGAGTGCCTGTCACGAGACTTGACTACGGGGACGACCTTGCCGATCACCCAATCTTTAGGCAGCTCACCGGATGACAGAGACTGTTTAAAGAGGAGACACAGAAAGTGACTGTAGATATCAGTGGTGTTATTTATCTGAGAATTAATGTTATCAATGCTTAATGAAGTAGTGACTTTAAGATTGAGAATGAGGTTCACGATACCTTCTGCAGTGACGGTGATGGAAGCCATGGAGTGGAAGGGCTGATCAGGGACAAATGGCACACTGAAACAGTCTTTTTTTCATGAAAAACGAACGACAAAATTAGCAATTTTACCAGAGTGATTATAGCAATATTTAGGTAGCCTACACCAATTAGTAAAAAAAAACTATGAAAGGATACAAAGCCAAGTGACGTATTGAGCACACTTTTGAAACTTTATATCAAGGCGTACAATGGCGCTTCATTGCCGCTCCTTTCCTAAAAAACCCATGTCTGAATATATAAAGTTTGTAAATTATCAATTAGTCAAGAGCAAGGCACAGTGTTTTTGTGCGCTTCACTCGAATGATTGAACGTTTTGAACACACTGGTTAATAATGGGATTAAAAACCTTTGAAACACGTGTTGTCGCTGTAACTTACGCAAGTGGTCTTTTCTCCTTCAAAGCTACAGCTGGAGCTGTTGCCTTGCAGTTTCGTTTTACTGACTCTGCCTCCAAAGCACGCTAATAATTAGAGAGGCACAGAAGCAAAACAATAGCTCTAAACCTCAACGCGAAAACAAGAGGCCTTATCACACCTCTACTACTTTTCACAGGACCTTTTTTTATTTGTCTTCCACTTTCTCGTGAAAAATTCGACGATAAATCAGTCACGACTCGCCGCTGGTGCCGGGGGAAAACGCGGTTTTACAATTAGGCCTGTTCGCTTTCGCCTGTTTCTTTTTTTTCGCTGATTTTGTTACTTCAAGAAACGCTTCTTTTGTTGTCAGCAACAGTTATTTTTGATAATTCTTACCTTAAATCTTGGGTTTCCTGTTAAAGTTCTTCCTTCGTTCGCAATGGTTCTTACATTTTGACGATCTCTCCTCGAATACCGGAGGTTCATTTTCATTCACCAGGATTAACACCTGAAGAACTAAGCGAAATCGAATTACAATAGAGAGCTTATATGGGCTGGTTGGTCCATATTCATGAAAACTGGAGACAACGCATCATAAACGCACATAATTTTTGGCGGCAAGCTCGTTAGGGCGTGGGTCTGTCACTCCTCCCTTTGTATGGAGTAGTACGGTGGCACATCCCCGCTCTAGAGTGGGTATGTGCCACGGCAGATGTGAGATGGGAGATGGCAGTACTTGGAGTGTTCGTTAGATCGACGCACTGAGAGACGCATGGACTGATGGACAGACAGACTGAAAGACGGATGGACAGATGGACAGACGCACGGACGTATGGATGGATGTATGCGCGAACGGACGCATGGGCAGACGGATGGATGCATGGTTGGACGAACGGATTGTCGCACGGATGGACGGAAGCACGAATGGGCTGACAAACGCTTCGCCCCACTCATCATCATTCACTCCGTGGATATGTTGTGATTTTTTTTCAAGTGTGGGTCACGTTAGGTAGTTCAGCAGTCGAATGCTGCACTGCGTTGTCGTATGCTGTAGTATGCTGTGGTCGCTTGGTGTAATGCTCTTTGTGTAACGCATTGAGCGTGCGTTCATGCTAAGGAGAAGTCTTCTTGCTCTTGTTCTTCGAGAGCCTTTATGGGGATCACTTAACATTATCAGCAAAAAAAAAACTAGTAGTGCACTTGGCGAAGCGAAGGAAAAACTAAGATGTATTAAATTATGAAGGTAAATAGAAAGACCAACATGAAAAAATATACAAATAAAAAGAAAGGGAGACAATAAACGCATAACATGTTAAAAAGAGAGAAATAAATAAATATAGGATAGACGACCGAAAAAGCCGTAGAGAAACAGAGAAGCTCCGAACTTCCTTCACGCTTATCGGTACCACAAAGGCGAGGCTTCATTAACGTTTTTTTCTTTTTTATTGAAAACTGCATCGCTCTCTTCACTAGAGTTTTTGCTCTTTCATCCTAGCCATCCACATTTATAAAGTTGTAGAGTCTGCCAAAACTTTAGCGATTGTGTGCGGTAGCCACCTTTTTGTCTGTAAGCGTGATATTATGATTTGTGGTGTTTAACGTCGCAAAACCACCATATGATTAAGAGAGACGCCGTAGTGGAGGACTACGGAAATTTCGACCACCTGGAGTTCTTTAACGTGCACCCAAATCTGAGCACACGGGCCTACAACTGAGCACACGAGCCTACAACAAAGTTGGAGAATCTGCCAAAACTTTAGCGATTGTGCACGGTAGCCACATTTTTGTCTGTAAGCGTCATATTATGAACGAAGTTAAAAAAATTGTATTGTATTGTGCGCATGTGCTTTATGGGCGTACACTTGTCCTTAATTTAATTGAAGTCTAATGAGGTCGTATTGCAAGGATACACAGAAAATACTTCTACTTATGCATAATAGCTAAAGGTTTGGCCGGCTATACATTTGTTTCTTTAATGAAATTTAGAATGTGATGGATATACTGGCTTTTCGTATCACGCTCCTTGCCTAATCTGGTGAAAAGAAATGGCTAGAACACGCCGCGTGAACACGGAGCTGCAGTGCCTCCATGGCTTCACCACCTGTACGATACGCCACGCGAAAACGCTGGTGGTTTATTCAAGTACGACGCAGTACGCACCCCAATGAAATGTTATTACTCGCTCGTGAGAGTAAATACGTATTTGTGTGACTGCACATATTGTTTCTCTGTATATGTGTGATAATTGTAACACATATGCAGCATGGACATAACTAGGCACTTGCAGTAGCAAGCCAGGTTAGAAACCCGGCTAGTATCTACGGTGATATTACTAAATATTGCTGTAGTTATTGCGAACTAGAACGAAAAATTACAGGAAAGTTTCTGTAGGGAAATTACGGTAGCTTGCGAAGAATTTCATGGAAATAATTGGAGGCTTTGTAACATACGTGTACAACATACTTCAACACATTGTTTTCAAAGTTGTTTGCGAACTTCAACACTAGTTGACATTACCCAGTGCTGCCGCGACACGAGTTATGCGGTAGGCTTTCGAACAAAAATAGTTTTTTATATTTGCACTTGGAATAATTTCTCTGAAGCGTATTTCGCCTTGACTAGTATACTAAACGATACGTCTTTTTTTTTACCTTACGCAATTATAGTTCGTTTTTCATAATCCAGCTTGGGATATTTTTTCGCTAAACAAAAGGGCAAGAGAAGGGAAGACAACGAAATTTGATAACACAGTGAAATTTGTTAGACATACTAGCTGCGTGGCTAACCAGCACCAAGAGATTACTATCAAGATTAATATTTGATTTGGTTACACAAAAACACATGCAAAGACACAAGGAAATAAGAAGAAAGAAGGCTGACAAGTGCCACCTAGAGTGGCATAACGCATTCCTACTCCTTCAGCAAGGGTCAATACACAGCCGTCTTAATAATCAAAAACAAAAATTTTGCAAAATTGCATCATAAATCTACCGAATAATTCGCATTAGGCGCATGAATAAATTGAAAGCCCAAACGTATTTCTAACATATATGCCACTCTACTGTACGAAAGTACTCTAACAAATTTCAAAAGCTACGAAATTATGTCTATCGATCATTTACACAGACACAAGCTGTGTCTAGAGATACTACACTAGTATAGGGTAAATATACCTCTATTCTTGGATACATATTATTTCAAACAAACGCCGTACGAACTACCTAAGAGCTTAACATACAAACTTAAAACACGCATAAACTACGGTGACCACAGGTTAAGCTCGCGCATGCCAGACATCCTAAACCAACACCCAACCACTCTTTAACTAATGCAGAATAGAAAATCTGTCAGATCATTTTAAGTAATAACGAGAGCACCTTTAGCAAAAGGAAGCGATGATTTCCTTTCATGCTTGAAATATTATGAACACATATGCCTTGTATTTCCGTACACCTTCTTCAGCATGGTACGTGATTACTTATTACATTTATGTTCATGCATGTTTGAGTCAGCAGATAATACCTGTTTCTCTTAGATATATTTTTTCAGTGAACATTTACTGGTTTCACCTGTTGCACATAACCGTGCCCAGTCATGCCATTTCTGTTTGGTACTAACTCACCTTGGGAACCCTCATTTATGATATTCCCAGCAATCTAGTGAGTGTTTATATTTTTGTGCAGTTCACTCAGAATAGTGGCGAGAAGGTTTTTACTATTTTATTTCACTAGAAGTTGATTATGACTGAACTTGTCGTGCTGATACTGCTCTAAAGACAGCTGTGTTCATATACCTATCCATTCAACTCATGATTATGTTTAATCTTGGAACCATGGCATATCAATGCGTACTAGTGCATGCTTGTTGGCATGCTTCTTAACTTTGCTGCCAGGGTGGCACGAACTCATCAGGCATTTACTCAGCCTTTAGTCGAGTCCCTCAAGGCAAATTGGAAGAATTTATTTTTTAATAAATAAAAAAACAAATTAAACGCAAACCATTCAATAGACTTATCTACACCTATTGACAGGAGAAGGGTCTGTTTCACTTAATTGCATTTCGTACAGCGTACATATGTATACGGTAACTGCGCCATTTCAATAGTAAAGGTTAGGCACGTAGGCGCCATACACGAAGTTGCTTTGCCTAAACTAATTATGACTGTCGTTTGCTGATTTTGGCTGTGATAAAAAAAGTGAGTGACACGTGCGTGACTTCTATCCTGTGCGATCGTTAAGCATTCATCCACGTTCGTGCGCATTAGGGCTGCTATACTCGCGAGCCCTGTCTACGCGAAATATCGGAATCGATGCGACAATACCTCCATGCATATATATCGTACAAAGAACGCATGACTCCCAGGCGGAGACTCGGTTATGAGCTGTTTCTTACGCAAGAGGCCCCACTGGGCGTTGTTCTTGTTGGTAACGTGCATGTGATACGCAACAGTAGCGTACCCTGTTTACGATTTCAGAGTTAATACTCAAAGACACATAACATAGAAATTAGTAATAATGTAGGCTTGGTTTTACGCTGGAAGCTCATGATATGAATACAAGAGATACAGTTTAGAGCTTCATAAATTCCTACTTAAGGGGGTTCTTAAGAGTCCACCTGAATCTAAGCAACAGGGCCTCTAGCATTTCATCTGTTGAAATATGGTGACCGCAGTTAAAATTATATCAGCCACGGACCTGTTCGAAGATAATCACTTTCAGCACGCAGGCTGCGACGGAGTCCGCAGTGAACTCCGCCACCTCTTAAACATTCACTGGTACACTACTCAAGTCAAGTTCATGTATCTTCAAGATACGCAAAGTGCCGCTTCTGGCTTTTTTGCTACGTATTAGATACATCAATAGACTATCTAGTCCACACTAGGACCCGAGTATATTGAATTACATGAGTCCTACCCTGAAAACGCTATAGCGCTGAAAAATTCTTTCACTTGCTTGCAAGGCATCATGCAGCTGATAACAGACGAAAGAAGGCTGGCCAATCACAGGCAATACGTTTCTCACCTCTCAGCTCTCCCTGTCAGAGCTTGTCCACTGCCTGCTTTTATTATTTTTAAAGTAAGTCCAATAGTAGCCCAGCACGTTCAATCACGAGATAGAGCTCTTTAACCAGCTTTTGGTTGTGGGAGCGCTCGGCGGCTGTGAGCGCTCTGACTGTGGTGAAAAAGAGAACGATGTCTCCGTGTGCGATCGCGTCACTTGCTTAGCGGCCGCTGGCAGCAAGCCGAGGCAATTGAGTTGGGACTCTCAGCAGTAAAGGTTCTTGTTTCGTTCTGCCTCTGTGTGCTTCCTGGCGGCTTCAGCCAACCCTCGGTCTGGAGCCGACATGATTTAGCTTGGAAAATTACTCCTTCTTTAGGTATAGGCTTCGTTTGATTTAAAGCGTATTTCCGGCGTGTAATGGAGGCCACGAACAGGCAAAGCCAGACCATGCTAAATTATCTTAGCGTACTTTCTGTATCTTTTTACGCGCAGATTGCTTACCAGTAACTGCTCCTCCTCCTCCTCCAACTGTAATCTCTATTTCGTCCACTGTTTAAATAAATGCGAGACAGCAACAACCATCTCGTTAATCTATTTCACTCACATTGCTCGCTCGGTCTTTGCGATAACAGAGAAATAGGTCTACCAGACGGGAGACTTGTAGAATGGCTTTTCGGAACCAGACCAGAAATTGAACCGATTTACATCCTATGCCAGTCAAGCGCGTGGTGCCTGCGATTATGCCGGCTGCATATTCATGAAGCTTAATCAATGTCGATTAGCGCAAATTTATGCACCCAGACACTTAAACCTGTCTGACTTTCGGATGCACTGCCAGTGGCATAGATCAGAAAGACACAAAATAACAGTGTATCTAGCCATATAAAAGTCGTAAATACAGAAGACATACCAAGGCGCCCTAACTCGGCGGAGCTTCGTGCTTCCACGCCGAACGTAATTACCAGTTCATGAATTCAGGTGTAGCTGAGTGCATAAACAATCTAATGTATGTAAACTTTCACCCTATAAATGCATTACAGTCGCGCATTATAATGCCTGAATGATTACCTATTCTTTGTTTGTTCGTTAGTTCATTCATCGGCATTTGTTATGTTCAATAGCACGCAATTGGTGCTACATGTACTCACGCCACTGGGCGTATTCAATTGTTAAGTATAATGTCCCATGAAAAATTTTGTTAATTATTTCTACAGATTTATCCCAAGAGATCAGGGCATTGATAATTTAGCTAAATCAATTTTGTTGGGTAAAAGCTATGCCTAATATCTGTTAGTGTTTATAACTCAGATGTTACAGCATTGTTATTTTAATATATATAGTCTTGATTATTAACTAATAGATTAATGCTACTACAGTGTTCTTGTAAATGCACGTTGTACTACAGTGCACGTTGCATGTAGTGTTAAACATTCTATATTTAAATCAAGAGCTACCCAAATTTAGAGCTAATGACAGACATGAATATAATATTTATATAGTGCTACCTGAAGTGACGAGCTTATATTAACACGCAACGCCTTAACGACTGTTCCGCGCTGACTTCAATATCTCACGAAATGTTTCCATGTTTTGGGCACACAATACAGTGATTGCTTACAGATGCAAAGAAAAAAAGCTCGATAAAGAAGACCAAGCACAAAAACAGAAATTACAGAGCAAGGAAGGGTGAGATTCATTACACGCTATTCGTTGCCGTTCTCTCGTTCACTACAACAAGCATTGCACAGAGTGGGCTTGTTGAATCAAGTACGTGAACTTTTCTAAACGAAGACAATGTTCCTTCAACTGTGGCGACCTTAAAATGAACTAGAAAAATGATACACAGGAAAAGTATGAACCATATCATTAAAGTAAGTATAGCCCTAGCTATGCTTCATTCCGTATAGATTAAGCATCTTACACAAGAATCGAAAGGCTTGCAGATACTTTGCATGACAAAGGTCAGCCCCACTAACCCGCCATCTGCATTAACTAGACTGAAGAGGAAGTCACTTCGTGATAACATTTTTATGTTCGTGAAAAAGACTACTATAATATTACAACGTTTCTTTTTTCGTGAAGATAATAGGAATCCTAATGAGATGTCCTGTGCCTACCATAATAAGTGGAAACAAAGAGCTCGGAGAGATGAAAAGGACGCAAGCCTTCGGCAACTTCTAAGATTTTTTAATCAAAGGGAAACCCTTGAGGTTCGGTAGTGAGGAGTGCTCTGCGGAATCTTTTGAAGGTATATGGTCAAGAACGATGGATAAAGAGTTGAGAGATGGCGTAAAAGGGTTCAACGCAGGAATTAAAGAAAGTTTGCAGAGAGCTGGCTCGAAGAGAGGGCGGTGGCGGCGAATTGAAATGCCAAAAGGAGACATGGCAAGGCGTTAGAGTGGTGCCCCCAAGGTAATAATGGTGGCCCCTATTTTTTATAATGAATTCCCGACTTCTTGTGAACTCGTGAGCGTTGGAACGAGCAGTTTGATCAGCGTGGCGTTATGTTTTTCTTTATCAACTACTCGGAACCCGTGTGACCATATGACGAATGGCCAGACACTTGGCGAAAAGAAGTGTAAATTTTTGTTCTCGTTTTCTTCGTTACACACAATATTAATGAGAACCAACCAAGAATGAGGCCAATGAAATTATAGGAGACGTTATTAGTAGAAATTGTAATGGAAGTGTGAAGATAGGAAAGTAGACGAAAAGGTCTTGCCGTCAGCAGGAACGAAACCTGCAACCCTCGTTAGACGTTAAACCCAATGATTATTAATATTCTGCAAACTTCGAAAAGTAAAATTATCTTTTTTATATTATTTTTCCTAACTTAGGCTGTTTGCGTGAAATTTTTTGACTTCATATAAAAGCAAACTAACAATCTCCCTGTTAAGTGTTATGTTTCAGTAAAAGTTTTGAAGTGTTAGTGTAAGTGTTAGTGTCAAAATGTTAAGAACATGTCTGAAACTGAGCTGTTGTTTTTGTACGGGGGCGAAGGGCTCCCTCAAGCAATTCAAATCACTTTCCCATTCTCCTCCGTCACATTGTATTGTGATGAAACAATAAAAATTCATTTCAACTCAATGCAATGTGAGTGCACGTTTAAGAAGACCAAATGGTTATAATTTTGGAGCCCTTCTTTATGACGTCGTTTATAATCATATCGTGTTCTCGGGAAGTAAAACCGCATATATCGATCTTAATCTAATTACCATTTACTTTTTCAAGCAGCCACGATTGCTACAGATGACAAAAATGCCCTTGAAATTCCTAATACTTCTTGTATTCTATCTCTTTTCAGCAACAAAAATAAAAAAGAGAAATGTCGGCAACGATGTTTGAAGCTCTAAAATAGCTCTGGGAAGTACTCCCGGCGAACACTACATGCTGAGAGGCGATATCTGAAATCCGCAAATGTATTTTCTGCAAGATCGTCCGATCGCCCGAAAGAGGAAATGAATAGCTCTTCACTTTGACACGTTACCAACAATGAGAGCGTCATGTCCGTGTTAGTCATACCCAAATGTATTTATTGACACAAACACATAAGTGCGCTCTTGTAGAGGACATTCGAGAGCTTTGCCAACACACTTTTGGTGATGTGCTTTAGGTACAGAACGCCATGTCACGGAATTCAGTTGGGTTTCATGTAGGCGGCAATTTTTTGCAATTCTGCAATACAGTGAGAGTTAATACTGTCAATGCTGACAATAGCGTGGTAAGTTTCTTTTTCTCTTTAGCTTTATTGAAGTTCAGCGAAAATATTCTATATAAAAAGGAATAATTGACGGGAACTTTCAATCATGAAGTTCACTTGTGTATTGTTTTGAAATTCTATTTCAGCCGACTATAAAATGCAGTGTGTCGCTGTTTAACTTAATCACGTTTTGTTATATGTCACGTGCTGTTGGAATATATAGATACTACGTAAGACGATCAGTATTATTTCAGTAGAAGACGTTTTTTCGTAGCAACAGTTCTCTTTCGCTATCCGGGAAACTTGTTTCCCGTGTTTTTTTTGTTTTTTTTTGTAATCAACTTCATTGCATCACGACTTTCATTTTCACTTCAGCTGATTTATTTATTTTTTATCTTAATACCTTCCCGGTTTCTTGTCTTATTCACGCCCCTCAAGTTCCATAAATTCGTTTGCGAAGTTTGAAGATTAACGCCTCCGGGGAGCAGACCTAGAGGATTTGAATTTCCAGATACGTCGTCGTTTCAGGTTCCTCCACCTTTCAATTTCGTGCCAAGATTTTGTTTGATGTCATCAACGTTTTATCCCTTTTCTGCGCTTCGAGCTATGCAAGATATCTAGTTTCTCCTAATGAACACACTTCAGAAATGGATCGGCATTCCGCAAGAGTCATGCGCTCACCTCAGAATTCATATTTAGACCTGTACCTACGCACCCTTTATCATAAATCTCATTCACTTGAAGCCCAATGCTCTACTCGCCTAAAGCAAGCCTACCCATTTGTCAATTAACAGCCTCCTTCCTTTTCATACCTTCGCCTCTTCCACTTTCTCCTTCGGGCACTTTGTACATGACCTAAATGATGATATAGGTTTACACTGTCAGGATGTGTTGACAGTCTGTGCTAGCTATCAAGTAACAATTACTAACCACGAGGCCGCGCCTAATTGCTAAGGCAGAGCAAATAGAAATCGTACGCTTGCAGAATGGTGTAGGTTTCCCATTCGCCTCAGGGGGCGAAACAGCTGAACCGGCACCGACACGTACGTGCGCGTGCAGAGGAGGTGGTTGGGAGTGAAGGGAGTCAGATTGTACAGAGTGTGGTTTGAAAGTGAGGCTTGTTGTAATTAAAGATTGCCAATACGTTTTCGCAAAGATGATTCTACTATTGCACTATCATCTTCAAGACTAAATGCCGCCTTGATTAGGACTGTTTTTTTCGGCACCAAGCAGCTTTCCCTTCGCGATAAGCATCTCTACTCTTTCATGCCTCAGTAATCCTTTTTGCATACGACCGTGTTTCTCTTGAAGAACCTTAAACGGAAAACCTACTGTAATGCACATAAACGTTTAGATGATTTTAATGCAGAGTTAGAAATCTATTGACAGGAATGGCCAGTGATTACCCATTATTTCAGAAGAAAGTCAAGACAGCGTAAGGATTTGATGAAACATATAAGAGGGCCAAAATAAAACCTATTCAATTACTATATGAACCGGGAGTAACTACTGCGCCAGTGTAGATTGTCATCCTACGCGTGCTTTGTCTCTCTCTTCTTTTCTGTTCTTACCTCGTATTGCCTTCTGCTATAACACAACAGTACTTTTTTGTGGTTGGCTTCCCACAACTTTCTCTGTCACTGCACTAGACGCCGATGCAGCCATATTTTAACCACGTTGTTGCCTATTACGCATGTTTGTAGCGCCTATAAGAAATCAAAAGACAAATAAAAGCAGGGTGATTAACTAGCCACACATTTTTTTTATTTGCTGCCCGGCTCTAAAAAATTTATAAAGGATGAAAGGAGTGACCGAATGGAAGGTAGTGTGCAAAAGTCACGTACACTGTATGGACGTTCAACCATTGTATACTGTATAGTAGTTCTTGACGCCAAGGCGTTCACACAGAAATGTGAACCTCAACTACCATAGCAGGGGTCGTGTGCGCCCGTATGCTACACTCACCTCATCATATGTGTGGCCCACGCGCACAGCATCTTTACGCTTTAATACTGTTCCCATGACACATGGCTTTGTGTAGTGGAGTTTTCTAGTATCTTACCCATCCTATCTGCTAGAAAATTCAATTTCGCTGTAGTCCTAACTCCGTGCAAATGCGATTAAGATAATATGTGCTCCTTTGGTGACAGAGAGGGTTAGACGAAAAAGAAAGCATCTCTCTAGAACAAAAAAAATAGTTTGTTTTCTCTTCATCAGGAGTTCAGTTCGCTGAAGATGCATTAAATATGAAATTAGGCGCTACCATGAGTTCCTGTCTCAGGCTTCAAGCTCGGAGAGCGCATCTTCTAAGATATTGTGTTGGCTCATTTTGATACAACGGCTCGAACAGAGCTTCGCACCGATGCAAGCGGCCATGGCATTGGTGCTATACTCGCTCAGATACAGAATGGTACTAACCGTGTGATAGCCTACGCTAGCCGCCTTTTGTCGCAAGCGGAACAAAATTATTCTATCACTGAGCGAGAATGCTTAGCCCTCGTTTGGGCTATTGCGAAATTCCGTCCGTACTTATACGGACGTCCGTTCGCAGTCATCACGGACCATCATGCGCTTTGCTGGCTGTCGACGCTTAAGGACCCTACAGGAAGACTCGGCCGATGGGCACTTCGATTGCAGGAGTACACGTTCTCGGTTGTTTACAAATCTGGAAAGCTGCACAGCGATGCTCACTGCTTATCCCGGCACCCCGTTGATCCACCTAGCTCCACTGATTTGGAATCCGATGCCTGCGTTTTAGCCATCACTGACTTTTTGAACGTGGCTGACGAACAGCGCCGAGATCCATCGCTGCTCACCATCATTGACCGCCTTCAATCGCGTTATGCTGACCCTTCTCTTAGCAGATACCTGCTTCAAGACAACGCTTTGTACCGCCGCAACTTACACCCCGACGGCGCGGAACTTTTATTCGTCGTACCGCATCACCTGCGAAAGGATGTTCTGCGACAATTCCACGACGCTCCAACTTCTGGACATCTAGGAGTCTCCAGAACTTACGACCGCATTCGACGACGAGTATTCTGGAAGGGTCTATACCGCTCGGTTCTCCGTTACGTCGCATCTTGCGACCTCTGCCAGCGCCGAAAGAAGCCTACGACTCCCCCTGCCGGTCTTCTTCAACCTATTGAAGTTCCAGCCGAGCCATTTTATCGAGTGGGGTTGGACTTGCTAGGTCCTTTTCCTACTTCTACAACTGGAAAGGAATGGATTGCCGTGGCCACAGACTATGCCACTCGGTATGCAATCACTCGAGCGCTACCAACCAGCTGCGCAACCGATGTTGCCGACTTCCTGCTGTACGACATTATTCTCCAGCATGGCGCTCCGACTCACCTGCTCACAGACCGTGGTCGCTACTTTCTATCTCGTGTGGTTGATGATCTACTCCGATCTTGTGCTACCCGTCACAACTTCACCACATCTTACCACCCTCAGACTAACGGCCTTACGGAGCGCCTAAACCGCACATTGACGGACATGCTTTCCATGTACGTATCTACCGACCACACTGATTGGGACATAGCTCTTCCGTTCGTAACCTTCGCCTATAAGTCGTCGCGTCATGAAACAGCGGGCTACTCCCCTTTTTATCTACTCTTCGGACGTCATCCCTTACTGCCCTTCGACACACTGCTTTTATCAGACCACCCATCCTCCCCTTCGTACGCTCAGGATGCAATCACCCGTGCCCTCACAGCACGCGCGGTAGCGCGTGCTCGGTTATCGTCGTCGCAGACAGCACAGAAGTCTCCTTATGACCGTCGACATAGAGATGCCGTTTTTTCTGCGGGATCTCTTGTTCTCCTGTGGCTTCCATCTCGACGTATTGGCCTCTATGAGAACTACTATCGCGATATGCTGGGCCCTACCGAGTCATTCGTCAGGTCACACCTGTGACCTACGAGATTGCCGCTACCACAAACTCATCAGCTTCTGCACCCAGAACGGAAGTAGTCCACGTTTCTCGTCTCAAGCCCTACAATGCCGACTCGCTCATTTAACAGACACCGAGACGGTGCCTTACGGGCCGGGGTGGTGATACGTGTATGGAACTGTCGCCCCGACACAGCTGAATTGGCACCCAAATGAAGAAGACGACAACGTGGTTGTAGTGGGTTGGACTCTCGAGCTTCTCCCGTTGGCCTGCATGACTGTGCGCTCTTTAAGCCGTTAGCAAGACCAGCTCTCGGTGAATAAATCTTCCCCGTAACAATATATATTAAGAAGCGGAATCCCGTTTGAAAGCCGTGGAGGCTATAGAAGCAATCCGTGCACGAAACTCTGATGAAGAGAAATCTCGGATGTACTAAAGCGGGCAAACAAACGAACACAAACAATTATACCCAGTTTCTAGCGAAACTCTGTCACGCAGTTGCATCGAGAATTGAAACGTTGAAGTTTAGTTCCACACTTCGAAATGTCTCTCCTATATTAAAGAAGACGCGCATCATTTTCTCTTGTGCCAATATGTTTGAGATCATCGTATTTTCTTGCCTTGAGATGCCACGAAATCAAGTGCATAACAATTATAACTGCTGAAAATAATGTGAGTTTACTCATTAAACTACGCACAGTACGCCTATGCTGCGTCATCATATCCTTGTTGGAAGGACCAACAGGTGACACCATATTGAAAACAGTTTAGTCAAACGGGATTAGTACACAGAATTAGAGTACCTATTGATTTAGATTAAACAAAAGCACGGCTCCAGTACACCAGCACTGTATATGCTTGGGAATATTTGTAATGAAACACTCCTTGCCTAGTAAATAAGGAAGGAAAATAGGAGGAAAAGAACGGCAGGGAGGTTAACCAGCCTATAGGCAGCCGGTTTGCTACCCTGCGCATGGGAGGGGGATGGGGGAGATGAAAGATAGAGAGGAGAGAGGGAAGTGATAAACACAGCACATTCGGCAGCATAAGCGCGCACACTCAGTCATAGTCCAGTCTTGTCTTTCGCGGTATGTGACATTGCTGTTACAGCTGCTTGTTCAAGTCCGTGTCACGTAGGAATTTCAACAGAGCTTTTGTAGCCTTCTGTAGCAATGTCTTTTTCTCGGGCACCTGAAAGAATCGTGTCCACAGACATTTGGCTGTTGTCGATGCACGCAAGAACGGACGCCAGTGACTGTCTCTGGATGTCATACAACGGACAGTCGCACAGGATGTGGTGTAGCGTCTCTTCACAACAACAGGCATCGCAGAGAGCGTCGTCGGCCATTTTTATGACAAATTAATAAGATTTTGTAAATGCCACCTCTAGCCATACGCGATGAAGAGGGTGGCTTCTCTTTGGTCGAGCCCAGTGGGCTTGCGGAGAGCCATCAAAGAGGACAGGTGGTGTTGACGATTCGTCTCGTTGCTTGGTGGGCACCATAGTGAAAACGTGATTTCACGGGCAAGTCGTCGAAGATTACTGGCAGCATTGGTCCGCGAAAGTGGTATTGCTGCTTCTCGTGTTTCTTCAAGAGCTGAAAAAGCTCGAAAACGGGCATTTGGATTCGTCGCTGAATGCAGGAACAGCAAAATCAGTAAGAAAGATTTTGCACTATATATATTTTTGTATACATATCACGTTCGCAGTACTTCAGTTCAGAGTACTTCAATGAGAACTTTCCTTAACTCTCCTTGAAGAAATGTTGGGAAAAGTTAAGTATGGCCAAGCCATACCTAACTTAGCCCAGTCCTATAGACCATCATATCATAGAGACCGTGAGTTATTAGCATAACACGGACGATAGGGCATGTGACTTGAAATGACAGCACGTGATTTGCGCATCCAAGACTTGTGGAACGTCTGTTTTTGGCTTGGGACGTGTTAAAAAAAAGAGCAATGCTTCATTTTCAATCCTCTGCATACGTAAAGAAGGTCGCTATTTGTTCACAGAAATTCTCTCCGCCTCAATATTTCGTGTACTTTTTTGGTTTATACTTACAAAGACCTTGATGACCATTCCGAACCAAAAAACATTTGATATTTTTTTTTCATCATCAAACAACATTCTTGCAGTATTCGCCATTACGAATTCCTGCATACATATTGCCACAGGCGTCATAGTGTAACGACACGAGTGGTTAATACAGCGTTCCAGAGGGCCCCATGACGATATGCGATAAATTCGCCAGAATGGCTTATCAACCTTTTGCGAAATACAAGCTTGCTCCCCGGCTGACAAGCTGAATTATTCAGACCCCCGTCCGTTCACCGCCTGAGGTCAAGACCTTCCCTTATTATTTGATTATTATTTGTGTCCCCCTGGACGTGCGTATGCTTCAGTGCATCCCTGCGTACGAAATGCCTTCTCGCCCCATCAACTGTTCATGACTGGTATAGTCTCGTTCTTCTGGGCGAGTTCATTTCTAGCAGCCCTCAAAAAATGCCTGTCGGAGACGCTATGCCATTTGTGCGGCGCGTTTCTCTGGAACGGGTCAGCAAAACATATATCCTGGAAGGAAAATAAGGAAGTACCAAAATATCGACCATCCTAACTGTCAAGTTGCAAAATGTTCCGGCAAAAATATGGCCGCAGGTGCTGAACTCAGCGCGTCTCTGCGGCTGCCAGTTTGTTCTTTGTATTTGTATGTGTTTGTGTATGTGGATGTCTTTCGTTGTATGCGCGGGTGCGAGCGTGTGTGTGTGTGTTTACTCAGCATAACGCTGTCGTTTCCTCTATACAGAGTACCCTGAGGAAAGGGTTTCACAAAGACGAAATACTTACATGGCCCATGCCATGAAAATCCTATATCTGTCGGTCTGTGGTCACTGGTGTTGCTGACCGGGATCTACCAGACGCTTCCCCGCTGACGTGAGTTGCCAAGACGCCAGGGTTACGTCGGACCCGGATTCCGGTGGTAGTGTGGTGCAAATTTGGGTGGAGGAAACGACCGCTGACAAGTTGGGGATGCTAAAAAGCAAACAGGTTTATGGCATTATTTACAATTATTTGTGGCATATAGAGAGGTTAGGAGTTTCACAAACCACGAGTGTGGTGGTTGATCCGTTAAGAAATTGGCAGATCCCACGTACAGTGGAAATCGATAATATTCGTAGTCATGCGCATCGAGGCACCCTAGCTGCGAGTAAGGTCCCTAGATGAAACAAGTTTCCAAGGTAGTGCCACCCTCCCTTTTCCTCCTCGCTTATTTGCCTGAAGCGCCCCCTAGAAGGTTCAAAACTTTCATCCAAAAGCGAATGTTTGGGTTCTGTTGCTACAGTGAATAGATGTAAATGAAACAAAATGGAACGAAATAAGACGTAGAATAAACAGTTACCTTTACGAACATAAACGGCACAACACAAGAGCGAGCGGGATGTGCGTTACTCAACCGGCAACGTTGTGTAGTTCTATACTTTACACCACTAGCCATGGCGTGTCGCCTAGTACATTTTAGTTCCACGGCCGCGGTATTTTGTCCAGTTCTAACTAGTCCACTTCTCCGATTGTGTTTTGTTCGTGTTGTGACACTGTGAACGTGCTTCTTGCTGGATCCTGTAAGTGGCCACAGGGCGTGACGTTGTGACGATTGATTACAACCGGCTTGTGCACACGCAAGAAAAAAAACTACGACCAGACTGGTACGAACACTCGTCCAGCAGCACTGCGATGACGTTTTTTTTAAATGTGCCCATTTGGACAATTGTGATGCCAAGTGATTCTGATGCGGTGCTGGGAACTTCCTGAAAAGTGAGAGTTCTACTGGTGAAGTGTCTCGAAGCAGCGCGTTTCGGCTCAAGCGGGAACTGGTCAAGAGTGAAATGTTTCTGAAGGTGCGTTGATTACAACCTACAGCTGTTCTGTATACGTGCATACCCACATGTATTTTTACCAACTGGCGTGCACTAGACACGCATTAGACGCGCGCCTGGCGTTTCAATAAAAACCGACAAGTGAACTCGCTTCGCAGATCCGCGTCGACATACATTGACGGAGTTGCACGAAAGCATTCGCGTGAAATGGTTCATAGTTGCACTTCATGATGCGCTTCATCTCGGAAAGCACGAGGTAAGTTGAAGAGAGCGAAACCATTTTCTGTTGTTTACGGCAACGCAGCATTGCTGAAAAACGCAGATGTTGCATTGAACGAGCATGGCGAAACAATCTTGGTCGACTTAGCGCACACCGAAACGCTCCTCCTCTTCAGTTTATGTTCTGGCTACGATTTTGTCTTCTGGTCACGGCGAGAATCCGGCTGGAGCCATATGCGCATGCGTACTCGTTTTGAACCTTTTGCATAATAATAAATAACACCACCAGCCATTTGCAAGATAACGTGCAAGTTATGCACCAATTACAGACGCGGATGGCAGAGAAAAAGAGGAGCGAGAATCCGGCTGGAGCCATATGCGCATGCGTACTCGTTTTGAACCTTTTGCATAATAATAAATAACACCACCAGCCATTTGCAAGATAACGTGCAAGTTATGCACCAATTACAGACGCGGATGGCAGAGAAAAAGAGGAGTAATCGAGAGAGAGAGGAGGACAGCTCGAGAACAATGAGTGACGCTACCTTGTTTCATCTAGGGACCTTAGCTGCGAGAGACTTGACACGCCATCTCATAGTAATTTTGGGAAAGAATAAGACGGCCTCCGATATAACGAGCGCGTGGCGTGTGTGCGCAATCTCAGAGGACATAATTTGTATAATGCAAGGCGGGCAACAGCTAGGTGCCGCCACCATATCGTGCAGGGAAAGCGCAGGAAACACCTGCCTTTTAACGCGATATTCTTTTCGCATTCTTGGTTCTCTAGTACCGCCTTACGTAGAACGAGTCGAGCTCCTCTCCTCGCAACCACGACGACATTTGACTCAAACCTCGTTCAACGTTAACCGGGTACTTTGAATACATCAAAGACGCGTGAAAACTGGATACGGCAACGTAGTCGTGGACTTTCGACCGCCTTAGTGTACCTATTCACAATTTACAAACGTGGGATTGCCATGACACTATAATAATTTTGAAATTTTTGTTCCCTGTGTGACATGGCTTTTCTCGTTTTTTTGTGAGATTTCGCTTTTTAGTTCTCAATCAGCGGACAAGTGAAGGAACAAGGACATGACATACTATCTATAATGGTACCTAACTTCCATGTACGTTCAATATATTTCAATGAAGGCTAGAAATACAGGCAAAATCTTATATAAAAAATGTGGACATCTATATATTATACTATTTGGGTCGCTGTGAATAAAGAAAGAAAGAAAGAAAGAAAGAAAGAAGAAGGAAAGAAATAAAGAATAAAAGAAGAAATGAATAAAGAAAGAAAGAAACAAAAAAAGGAAAGAAAGAAGTAAAAGGAAAGAAAAAAACCAAATTCCCCTACCTTCTTTCCTCGTCGCTTGAGAAGGTGGCAATGGGGTCGAAGTCAAAATGCGCTGCGTACACGACGTCGTCGCAGCTCCTGCAGCTCGATGACCCACTGCCTGAGTCGTGAGGTGGTGATAGGGCTGACGACAAGGCGATGGTACCGGTAGCACGACGCAACACTTGCAACACACTGGCACGTTCGGGCCACACGGCAAGCAACACTCGCAACACTGTAAACACACTGACCGCGTACGGTATACTGCTTAGTAGCAGACGACCACACTGCTAATTACGGCTTGTGACACCACGCACGCTATGGCGAATGGCGGGTGCTGGCGATAGGTAGAGTTCACAGCCAACAACTTTTGCGGCTAATTTTGGATTTCAATAATATTTTACAGTCCAGATTTCACAATGTGCAAGCATATTTGATCCTCTACTTCCAATTTTTGCCGAAAACCATAAACTATTGGGTGACCATGTGATTGACCCTTTAAATAAGGGCGGTTGTGGAACAATGCAATCGACTCATTACGTTAAAGAAACTGAAGGCACATCTCACACTACGGCACACATAACCTTGCGATAAGTCTGGCCCAACAAATATCAGGCCGGAAAAAATGACATGGCATGAACATACCGTTCTTCGCTAATATTTGCATTCCGCATTATCGCATAACAAAGCCTACACCATTGTTAAGTACAGTGTCAATCTTTATGAAAGGGAACACGCGAACGCGTGGCCCGCACGCTTGTGTATTCGCCTTGTGTATTCGCCTTGAATAGAAAGGTGGTGCTATCTTGCCACCGGTTCCATATCACCAATGACCGGTTGTTTTGCTCGCCACTAGATGACGGGAATAGAGCCTGTGGTTGTTTGCTCCCGCTTTGAACGCGCTACAAGCAGCCGCCGGAGTGCACGGGCCACGCGTTCGCGTTTTCCCTTTCATAAAAATTGACCCTGTACATTAGAGATCTGTACAACGAAGTTTTTCAGAAGGTGAAAAAAGTAAGAGTGGTCGTATATGAGAAAGTTTCGTAGCTAGAGCAACCCTGCATTTGCCTCGCGGAAACAAAAAAAAAACTCGGGTCTTCCATGCGCTCTGACGAACGACTAAGACTTTTCCGATGGCGAAGCCATGTGCGAGAATATGGACGAGCAGAAGATATAAACTAAGAAAAAGATTTGGTAGATTTCACTCTGCACGGAGATTACCTTTGCCTGGCTCGACCAATTACGGTATGCGTGCGGAAGTAGAAAAAAACCTCACAAGTAAAAATAACGGGACGAGCATGTGACAGTAACTAGCAACGAAGCCTCATCCTGCACACACTTCGCAGCTCGCAGCAGTGACTGGTGAAGAAAGCGCGCAAAAGTTCCCACACACGCGCACATATGGACATTCGTTCACTTGGCGCACGGGTGCGAAATCAAATCTTCCCCTTTCCAGTGATTAGTTTCTATCATGAAGAATACACAAACAGATAGAAAACGCTGGTGCCTTTCTTTATATTGAAAGCTTTCCGGTTTTACCGGTGGCTGAAATCTCATCTTCAACGCAAGATTGAGTCAGCGTGTCCTCTATTTCTATTTTACGAACTCTAAAACTCTCGCTCTTTCGGAGAGGCTTGGCACTGTGCATTCACATAGCACATGACGCTTTCGACACAGTCAGGCGCGATTGAAAAATAGACAAGTGAGGAATTACAAAATGGTGTCATTTTTTTTTGCATCAGCACGCATGATGGTGAATGTTCGGCGTAACAGTACTCCTGAGAGCAGAAAACATTCACCATTGTTTTTGTCTCGCATGCATACTGTTACGCCTATCTTTGGCAATCAGGCCGTGCGAGATAGTACTGTCGAGTAATCGCATGTCGGAACTCTTCCATTTTTTTTTTTAATTTCTTGTTCGCATTTGGTTTGCTCGAGACACTACGAAGTACTTTGCACTGCCAGTTGGTGTTAAGTGACACGCTTTTGACTAATGTGGTAACGCACACGATTCGAGGCCTCTTTTGATCTTGTAAAATCTCGACCAAACATTTTGTATATTACCCTCTTTATTTTTGCGCTCTTTCTCGGCACTTCAAAAAAATGCCATTTACCAAACCACAAAAAAAGAAGTTAACTTCTTTGGCGCAAACAATACGGAAAAAAGGAAAAAAGAAGGCGAGGAAAGAAACAGATTGACGCCAAACTAACAACTACTTTATTCTTCACACAGCAACGCATATATATGCCGAAACCACATACATTGCATGCGCACGCACAGCTTCGTGTAATAACAAAAATTCCTTAATACATCACACCACACACCTGAATGTACACGCGTGTTGTCATATTACACTTGTAAAACACGATATCTTAAACAAGATGTGTACGCAAAAATTCATATTCGATGGCATGCAAAGAAACGGAAGTATCACTGATACAATCAGCTCCGCTTTTCTTAATATGATAAGCCTCCAAAGCAAGTCTTGCATCTTCATTCCTGCTTCTGCCTAGAATCATCGTATCATGAAACCGTGGCGAACATCCAATGCAGGATTGCAAGTGAGCAACAAGATGTGCCCCTTTGTCTACCTTTTTAGCTATTTTTTGCGCATGTTCCCTAAGACGCTCGTTTATGCAACGTCCTGTTTGCCCGATGTAGATCCTGCCACATACCAGAGGTATGGCATATACCACACAGGTGATGCAAGAAATAAAGCAGACACCGTGTTTTATTTTGCACCCAGTTTTGCTACTACCGCAGGTGCGGGAGCACAACTTCAAGAGTTTGTTGGGCGCGGAGAATACCAAGGGGACCCCATGCCTGTTAGCAACTTTCTTGAGTTGATGTGTGACCTTATGTAAATAAGGCATCACAACAGGCCTGAACGTTTCACGTTCACATGTCGCCTTCTTCCTTGTTTTCCTTTTCTGAAGCAGGGCTTCTGCTACGGCTGTAAGGAGCGTCATAGGGTAACCTGCAGCCAAAATACGGCGTACCTGATTTTCAAAACTTTCCTGCATTTTATGAGCGCACGACTTTCTGAGAGCTGAATCTATACAGGTTGAGACTATTCCTCTTTTAACCACTTTCGAGTGGGCCGACTTAAAATGTAACAGCTCTTTCTGTACACGGGGACTGTAAGCCCAACACACATGCCGGTAACATACTTCTAGACTAAGGTCAAGAGCTTGTAAGACATTTTCCTGGGGCAGCTCATGCGTGAAAGTGAGCCCTTGTCCGTGTTGCTTAAAAGCATTTAAAACATCAGTCACCGTATCACGGTAGTCAGAGCCAAAATTTAAAAACACAATAAAATCATCTACATATCTAAAAACTCTTAGAACCTTAAAAACTTCAAAAACATTTTGTAGAGACCTATCGACATGGGCTAAAAAAATGTTGACAAGTACAGGAGCAACACAGGATCCGATGCAAATGCCATCACGCTGAATAAAATGCTGGTCATTAAAAACTATAAATGTGACTTTAAGATAGAATTCTAACAAACTCAGAAAATTCGCCACGTTCAACCCGACCTCGTTCTGAAACGAGATAGCACCGTTTTCTTCAATGCATTCATGCACAGATAACAATAACCCTTGCTGCGGTACAGAGTAAAATAAATCCTGGACATCAACCGAGAAAACATAGCCCACTTCTTCGTTCCCACTACAAAATTTTACTATATCTTCAGAATTCTTAGTGCGGAACGGTTCGTTGACACTTAGCCACCCCAGCTTCTTCTGCAAAAATTGGCTTACGTTGTGTTGCCAACACCCAGACTCACTAATAATGGTTCTAAAAGGCGTTTCAGGCTTGTGCGTTTTAGCTGTGAAAAACACATTTAAACAATTGCCTTTACTTCTCTGAATACTTCTCGCAAGCGGCGCGAGCGCCAACTTGTTACAAAATTCCACAAATCTTGATTTTACGCGAATTTCGCTTTTCTTAACCGCTACAAAATTTTTTGTCACTGCTTGTAACGCTTTTTCATTAAAAGCCCCACTTTCTACTACAACGAAACCACCTTCCTTGTCTCCCTGCAAAAGACATAGGTTATTATTCCTTAAGTAGGACAACGTATGATTAACACTGAAATCCATGCGTTTTGCTCCTTGCTTAGATACAGCTTTATCTAGGCACTCCACCCCTTCAAGTAGGCATCGATCGCGCACTTCTTGCTGTGCCTTTGAAGCCACATTTCTATTGAAAGCCACCAATTCATGCGCAGGAATACTGGAAGGCATGCAAAACTTGGGCCCTTTGGACAACAAACGAGAAACATTTTCAGGCAGGCTAACATTACCTATTACTTTGACGTTAATTTTGGCACTAGGACTGTCCTTCTTTGCTGCATTGCACAAAACCTTTAAAAGGCATTTCCACCTAGCTTCAATGAGCTGGCCCGCAAGTCGAATCAAAGATCGGTACTTTTTAAGAGCCAGCCAGTAGGGAACACTGGAAAGGCACATATTCCAAAGCCAGTCCCGGAAGAAACGAACTTGTCGCCACATCTCTGATCGTAGAAGTTTACACAGTCTTTTGGTGTGAGCCCACGAGGGATATATGGGACCAAACAAAGCACTCACATCTGCCGGAATCAGTCCTTTGCGCAGGGAAAAACCATACACTCTTGCTCTGCAGGTTGCAGAGCAAGAGGTTGCATGAGGTTGCAGAGCAAGAGGTTGCAGAGCAAGAGGTTGCATGAATGATGTGGTCGAGCAATGCATTGACGTCCGCGGAAGAATATGGTGGAGACACACAAAAAGAAGGACCCACTGTACTAGAAAGGAACTTCAGTAAAACTTGCGTTGGGTCTAGTTGGTACATAGCACAAAAAAAGAAGTTAACTTCTTTGGCGCAAACAATACGGAAAAAAGGAAAAAAGAAGGCGAGGAAAGAAACAGATTGACGCCAAACAGATTGGCGTCAATCTGTTTCTTTCCTCGCCTTCTTTTTTCCTTTTTTCCGTATTGTTTGCGCCAAAGAAGTTAACTTCTTTTTTTGTGCTATGTACCAACTAGACCCAACGCAAGTTTTACCAAACCAACTTATCCGCATCGGGCAGACAGTTCTTAACATCACCTGAATTGCGCTGCTTAATTCATCCGCATGTTGAGGTGTGCATGTCTGATGCTTTATATGTGAAAACGAAGATCTCATTGTGAAGCTCTATATATAGTGATAAAACAGTGTTCGAATCGGGCGCAAGCTTCGTTAACTTCACCATCTTTTCTCGATTCTCTTTCTTACCATTCTTATTTCAACTGTAGTGAATGTGTAGGTCGCAAGACGCCCGCATTCTTTGCCTTAGAGTTAAAAACGTTTGCCCAAATAGTAGTTTAGTGGTGGTATAAGTGCTATTCGGCTCGGTATTTTGGACGAACTGAGTCACCATATGTTGCTTCAACATAAAACGGAATGCTAGCCGTATCTGGTGTTCAACCTCGGTCTCCAGCTTGTTAAATACCAGCCCCGAAGCTATTACGCAAGACACCACGATTGCGCCTGAGATCATTGATTTCACATCATCGTCGTTATTCTCAAGCGGCCTGCAGTACGTGCCACTTGGTTTCGCAATGAAAAATGGAAATCAGTACTTGATCGCTATTCAAGGGATAGCTCTCGCAATGAGGAATTCTGTAGCTTCCGACGAAGTGACGAAAGCTGCTATCTCAGCAACGAAATATGCACGGAGCAGAAATTTTACTTCTGGTGTTGTTACACAAGTGACCCCTTGCTCCCGTGCTCAGATACCATCAGAGCTGTAGCGGGGGGGGGAGGAGGGGGATGAAAAGGGGGGGGGGGCGAAAACTCGTTCCACCCCTGCCCTCTATATTCGAATGGACAAAGGAGTTTTGTTGAAAATAAATAGTGAAAATAAAGGTTTTTCAAAGCCTTCAACAAACATCCCCCCCCAAATATATATATATATATATATATATATATATATATATATATATATATTTGCTATGGGCTTGGATAACATGCATTTGGTACGCAAGTTTACAGCTTCTTTTACGCTTTTTGATTGTTTTAAATGGATCACAATAAAGTAAGAGTTTTCCCGACAACGTAGCGTAATAAAGTCAGTGAGTAATCTTTACAGTTCGAGAAGCCCTATCGTATGGTGCGTCAGGTAGTGAAGGAAGGAAGGGGGATGAAGGAATTCAGGAAGTCGAAGTCGTAACTTCAAAGAAAACCGAGTAGTCGTCTGCTCATGGAGTTGCTCTGTCTCTCGGGAAATATGGGACTGCAGCGCTCTTATTGGCTTAGAAAATATTGTTCGGCTGGCAGGAATGCTTTAATCAAATATTTTACTATCCTATAGCTGGACTTTCTTTGCTTTGTCACACAGACCTACTGATACGTCACAGAAGCAGCGCACAGAACACAATACATGCGCACACAAAAACATGCAACACAGAAATGGTGTGTGACTTTTGTGTGTCTGTGTGTGTGTTTTTTGTTAAAAACAGCGCTTTTATTTCCGTCTTTTTATGAGTGCACATTTTCTGTCCTTCTGTCCACTGTTTCTCTGAAAATCATAGCCCACCAACTAGCTCATCACTAAATATAATAAATACGTAAGTGTATTTTGAATGTCATGACTTGCTTTTTATAAAACTTTTCACTAATGTGCTATTTGATTGTTTTTTTCGTATCCTGTTGAAGGCAAACTAAATAGAAAGGATTGACTGAAGCAACAAGTTGTATGCACCACAACAATCTTCAAGATGCTTACATGTTCGCATTCAGTAGGTTACTGTTTTGAGGTGCACATAGAAATTTCGATAAAGGGAGAAGAGTGCCATGGTGTTTTCCACATACATTTATTGTGAGTCCTCGAAAAGTTCTGAGCATTTATTGACATAAAAAAAGGTTTGCTGCACAGCTCATGGTCTCACGCATACTATTTTTAAACAAACATGGTAGAAAAGGTCAGCTGCGGGGATCAAGAAAATGAAAGCAGAAAAAATAAAAGGTGGTGGAATTTTGTGAATCCCACGAAGGGGAGAAATCGAGTTCACGCAAAGCGTTCAGCCATTGGCTGCTTGCGGTGTAACTATATATTTGTACAATGCAAAGAGCCCGCAGCGTCGTGCTCATTTGTTTCCTAATAACCTGGAACAGCGTTCTTGACTGCACCGAGCACCGCTCTGCAGTAGTTTTGTGATCCAGTCTGTTCTGCAGGATGGCGATTTAAAAACATAGAGACCGGTTATAGTAGCCGAGAATTTTAGCAGATGGGTTATTGTTGCTGCATCGTTGCTGTTACAAGGTTGATTTAGGCTAATGTAATGAAGCTTTGTTGTGCCCACATAGAACTTGCAGCCCGTGATGTCGTGTGCTACTTGCATAAGCGGCCAGTCATTATACGCAAAACGCGTATAATGACTGAATGAAGAAGTTAGAATTGATGAAGTAAATGCCCACGGTGTGGTGTGCGTTTATCACTGACGAGCATCGTATGGATGGTCACATCTAAAAAAAAATGTCTATTCACCGCGTACTGTATACGAATGCGCAAGTCCCCATACAGAGGCAATGTACGCTAACGTTCATATAACACTAAGCACGTAACACTCAGCATGTATAGGGTGACTACAGACCTCTTTATAGAACTCTGACACCGACACCTGTATCAATAAGCGATTCCGATCGCGAACAGCTGCGATAAAGCAAATACCGCCGCCACAGTGCAACGGATATTTGCGTGGCGTAGAACAAGACATATGTAATCTGGTGGTGTGAGTTCCAAAGAAGCTCATATATCCAGTAGTTGGCAGCTCATTTCCACCGTCGCAGTATACGTATTGAAGTGACAACTAACGACAAGCAAAAAAATTTAAAATAGTAAAAATGCGTCACAACCAGAAGCGCTTCTGACGCATTCCATTTACCTGCTGCTATGTTGAAACTAATTTTCAAATTGGTGGTGACAACAGCTACTCATTCATAAGGTTTTTGGGCTCATTAAATTCATGCATCTTCACATTTCTCATTGCTGTCTTATTTTGCCACTTGAAATGCGGGAAGGAGGACGTACATATATAAGGAACGCCTAAGACCCGTAGGACACGCTGATTTTTTGGGCAGAAGCCGTCGTGATAGAACATTTGGCACGGTATATGACAGCCGCTCGCACTGGGCTCATGCACAAGAAATGACGGGACATTTGTCACTGACTTATAGCTATGGCAACAAAAAGTGTCTCCTTGGAGTTGATATATGTATACGCCTGATTTCAATGCATGAAGGGACTACATCGGGGACAAATGAAACTGCTGGAAGTAACTGAAAAAAAACTGTTTGTAGCATTCAGACATACTTGATGGTTCTTTCCCAACATCCAGGAAATAATTTACAGTAGTCTTGAGCAGTGCTATTGCCATCTGAAATGTAAGAGCCCATGTCTCGTTTTCTTGGTTTGAACACCCTGCTGTGTTATCACCCGCTATACATTTTCTGCATTCCAGGGGACAACGCAACTTAACTCTGCATGTGAATCCTTGTTATAATTGGCCATGTTCATAATGACGATGTAAATTAGGTGTGACATGAAACAAAACTTCGTGTTTCTTTCTCTCGTGTCGGTCCCGCAAAGTGAATGACATCAAAAAGTACCCATAGGCACAACATGGCTGTCAGTCCCATTGGCATCCAGCATGTTTTTCTAGACTCATGCGTGCACTTTGGAAGTGTAATTGTAGATTGATGCCTTACAGGCAGCCTGATCGAGCCAATAAAATTTTTTAAACTGCGGGGCGTCTTATTACGATTCATTAATTTTCTACTACAAGACCATTAAGGATGACTCGAGTCTCATTGTACCGATGGAGAAAACTGCTGCAATAATAAACTCAACATGGCACGACGAAGCTCATAATAATAATAATAACAATAAAAAACTCAGCACGACGAAGTTGTTGCTTCTTGGCTAAGTAGCTCTGCCTGCATTTATCATTTATTTTTGTTTATATTACGTCTCAGCACTGCTCAAGACGTCGGACGACTCGAAAAGGTACCTGCCATATCGGCGACCGATGGGTGCTGCGCAGCCCGCGGCGTCGAAAGGTGCTAGAAGAAACGAAACAAGCGTCAGGGAGAGCGCTGCCATGACTTTCCAAGGTGTGACACCAGGACAGAAGCACCAGCTGGTTTGCGCAAGCACACCTGACTGCAAGCGACAACACAGCGTTGAATCAGAGGACGAATCAACTGTCGTCGGGGACCACAACGGGGCGAACCTCACAGATCTAGACATGGACGAGGGTGGTTTTAGCCTTGTGTGACATCGCAAAGACAGGACGGTGGGCATTCCTGTGTTAACTTCTCCAACATCCGAAGGAGCTAACTTGAGGCAGGTGAATTCTATTGACATATACTCGGAAATTGAAACGATTCCTGGTGGAGCCCCAGTTAAGAGCCATTTCACAGCACAGGGTGCCCTGCTCTTGGATATAGAGGCAAAACACCAAGCTAATATGCTTCTAGAGACCAACACTATCTGCGGCCTTGACATATCTGCCCGTGTACCACACAGCTACATGAAAAATACATGCATTATAAAAGGGGTCTCAAGATGGTACTCGGTCGAAGAGCTGTTAACCTACCTGAGACCTCAGGGAGTATACCACGCAAGAAGAATCATACGACGGGTCCAAACCTCATCCTCCGAGTGGGAATCAAGGCACACAGACTCTGTGGTTCTCACATTCGCTCCCAATTCGAAACGTCCAGAGAAGATCAACCTTGGCTTCACCAGACATGAGCTGGTAGACTACGTGGAGACGCCACCACGCTGTTTTAAATGTCAGAGTTTTGGACATGTTGCTAAGCACTGTCGTAGGTAACAAAGGTGTAAGCGGTGTGGGGGGCCTCATGACTTTAAGACGTGTACAAGTAAAGAAAAACTTGTGTGTGCAAACTGTGGCGGCGACCACCCAGCTAGCTACGGTTGATGTCCAGCACGAACAGCTGCGCAGCGAAGAAATAAGACGTTTGTCCTCGGCCCGAAGACCGTGAACGAACCATCGCTCGCAAAGAAGACGTCCGGCGTGCCACAACATCGCGGTTTGGATAACCAGTACGCAGGAAATTTTACGCGCCTAAATCCGACAAGAGCTGGTACTGAGTCAACGCAAGTGCTCAACGCTGGGGATAAATGTATCACGAAAGAGTCCGCCAAGCGCACCTACGCTGATGCACTGAGCCCACCTCAAGTACCACCTGGAAGCAAACAGCAAGAAAACCTCGAGCACGTTATTCGCGCTCTGTTCACCGCACTACGTTCACACGTCGCTAAGATGCCTGCGAGTTCAACGAATGATATGTTGGAAGCAGTCCTGGCTCTAGAGTCAGTGTTACTTTGCTCTGCTTCCACAAACACACAGTAGAATAATCGCAATGTCTCGCCCACCGGGTCAATTTTGTTCTTCAAAAGTGCCCTTAATAATGCAATAGAACTGCGCCGGTCTTTTAAAACGTCTGTGCGAACTCAACCTTTTCCTGCGCAACATTCCAATACCGATTCTAGCCCTTTCCGAAGCCGGTATACCGAATGCAAGGACGCTCCCAGGGTACACCCGACACGGCAACCCGAGCATAACGTCGTTTGCAAATGGAAGCGCAATGATATACATAAGGCGGGAAATACCTCACGTGGTCTTACCAGTGCAAAACCTCTGTTCCAACTCACTGGACGTCGCTGCTGTGCAAGTGTGCCTGGGAAACCGAAAACTGAGTGTGGTATCGGTGTACATAAGCCCACGAAAAAAGGTCTCCATGGGGACTTTCTTAAAGGACCTTTTCACTCGATGTCCCGCTCCTCGAATAATCTGTGGTGATTTAAACGCGCACCATCCACTCTGGGGAGATAAAAGTGTAGATTTTCGAGGCAAGGAACTTCTAGCAGCTGCAGATGCTGCCGACTTATGTGTGGCGAACGACGGCAAACCTACATTTTTCAGGCCACCAGATTCATGGAGTGCAATAGACCTTGTACTTCACTCCACGGACCTTCTGGTATCATCGACCATGGCTCCAGACAGGATGGGCACCAACCATTTCCCCATCTTCACCAATATCCTGGGATTTCGAACTGCTGGTCGACAATTCTGCAATGTAACACGCTGGGACACCTACAGAGAAGCGTTGGACAAATCCACTGGTGAGCTGTTCGCAGATATGTTGCAAAGCAAGCGAACAGCAACTTCGTTGCTGAAACTGCCCGACCATTTTCCTGCTCCTGACTTGAAATTGAAGAACCTCTGCGCAGCACGTAGACGGGCGAAGCGGAAAATAATCAGAACAAAAGGAAATTCGTCTGCGAAAACCGAATATAACAGGATAAACGCTGCGATTCGTCGCCATACAAGAAAAATAAGACAAAATCAATGGGCCGCTTTCTGTGAGAGTTTATCAACGTTTACGCCCTTGACAAAGATATGGGCAGTAATAAATAGTCTTTCTGGGAAGATCCAAACACACATGCCATTCGAAGCACTCGCTTTGAAACAAGGGATAGATTTGCAAACTCTTGCAGAGGATTTCGCAGACGTGTACACATCTGGTAGATCAGCAGGAGCGGCGATTCCTCTGTCACCCCAGTTTTTTTCACACGATGGATACGCCATTCACCTTTCGAGAGCTGGATATGGCACTTAGCAAATTAAGAAGACGCTGTGCCGTGGGTCCCGATTTGATCAGCAATCAAATGCTGACAAATCTACCATATGAGCGAAAAGGGGCCTTTTGTACATATTTCATCATGTCTGGAGCACGGGAGAGATTCCATTTGTTTGGAAGGCAGCATGGGTGGTGCCAGTCATAAAGTCCGGAAAGGATCCTGCGAGCCTCACGTCATAGCGACCGGTATCTCTTACATCATGCGTATCTAAGTTGATGGAAAGATTAATATGTACAAGATTAACTTGGTACCTTGAACAAGGAAGACGATGGTCATCGTGTATGACCGGATTTCGCCCACGACTGAGTGCCCAGGACAGTGTTTTGGACCTATTAAGCCACATCGAGCACCACCGTGTCAGCGGACTCTCGACACTCGCCGTCTTCATGGACGTTGCCAAGGCATATGATTGTGTGCTTCAGGCAGGCATCGTGAACGGGCTCCTAGCCATGGGTGTGTCGGGAAATGCTCTTCGGTTCATACATGAATTTCTCTGAGACCGCTGTGTCCGTGTTAAGCTTAGAAGTGTAACGAGCGAAGAGAGACGCGTTTCCCTCGGCGTCCCACAAGGAAGTGTTCTATCTCCCTTGCTTTTTAACGCTGCCATGGCCAGCCTTCCCGACACTCAGCACTTAGCTCTTAAAGCAGTTAAAATATCTATATACGCCGATGACATCTGCATTTGGATCTCAGGGTACCAGCACAAACGTTTGGCCCGGATAGCACAGAGCGCTATTTCAATCATTGAGCGTCACTTGTGGACACTTGGCCTATCTTCATCAGCGGAAAAATCGGCCTTCATGCTCTTCCCGGGAGCGCGACGGAAGTGAACCCGTCTGTCGCTGAATATTCGAGGCCACTCAATTCGTTGTGCAACAAGTGTCCGTTTCCTGGACATTACCATCGACAACAAGCTATTATGGCGACGTGCGGTTGATGGTATAGTCACTGCATCAGTGCAAAGGACCAACGCTCTTCGTCGCATGGCAGGGGTCCATTGGGGCAACAAGCCTATGTCCATGCTTAAATTGAATGATGTGCTTATAAAAAGCCACATTCTTTATCAGCTGCCCCTGATATCACCATCACCAAGCCAGTTCAAACGCCTACAGGCAGTGCACAGAAAGGGTCTTCGCTTGGCGATGGGAGTCCTTCAGGCGGCTTCAAACACGAAGGTTACCAATGAAGCCGAGTCTCTTCCGCTCCGCCTTTTGGCGTCTCAGGCCTTATTGACGCAGCTGTCAAGACTGGGCGAGTCCTTCGCAGGCACGGTGCTTCTCGGGCGTCTAAGAGCAAGAACTGGCTCACATTTCAACGCGGCACTAAACACATTTCGATATATAGGCTTGAAACTGCCTCAACGGCGCACTATGAACCCGCCATGGTCTTTTGTGGATGTTGCGTGTACCTTCAGCGTACCCAATCTACCAGCGAAGCGCACCATTCCAGCCGCGGAAGCAAAATTTCTTTCGCTGGGCCACTTGAGCACCTTGTATCGCAGCCACCAACAAGTGTACACCGACGGATCACTGTGCACAGAAACGGATAGCTGCGCCGCGGCTTTCTGCATACCCTGCCTTGGCGTGTCATGGTCGGGCCGCCTGGATCGCGTGGTTTCGTCCACAAAGGTAGAAAGCGCTGCAATCACGGCGGCTTTGCGAAAATTGCGATCCTTTTCTGCACGAGATGTTGTAGTGCTGACGGACTCCAAATCGGCGCTACAAAAACTGCATTGTGGCCTACCTCAAGGAAAGTTCACCAGGCAATCTCTGGCACTAATCAAACACCTAAATGGCAAGAGTTTTATTATAATGTTTCAGTGTATCCCACCCACGTTGGCATTGAGGGCAATGAAAAGGCTGATGCCCTTGCATGCGAAGCACGTACATCGTTTCCAAAAGTAAGAACTCCCAAGACTTACCAGAACAACAAAGATGTGATACGCAATCATTTCAAGGCGATCTACAAGTTTCCACACCAAGCATGTGTAATTAATGGACTTTCTCGTGAAGAAGCGACGCTGTTATACCGCATAAGAACCGGCTCCACATACACCCCGGCCTGGTCATTCAAGACTGGGAGATACGCTTCCCCATTCTGTGCCTTCTGTGGTGACATCAGGGATATTGAATATATCATTTGGCTTTGCACACAGTTTGATGTGCAAAGAGCAGCGATGATGCGCACCTTGCGAAAACACTGTCATAGGCACCGGACAGTTGATGACGTCATCTTTTCTGATTGATTGATTGATTTGTAGAGTTTAACGTCCCAAAACAACCATATGATTATGAGAGACGCCGTAGTGGAGGGCTCCGGAAATTTTGACCACCCGGGGTTCTTTAACGTACGGCCAAATCTGAGCACACGGGCTTACAGCATTTCCGCCTCCATCGGAAATGCAGCCGCTGCAGCCGGGAATCGAACCCGCGACCTGCGGGTCAGCAGCCGAGTACCTTAGCCACTAGACCACCGCGGCGGGGCATCTTTCCTGAAGCACCCGCGGCAACTAGGAGAAACGTGCAACGAATTTGTTGGTCTTCCTGCGAGACACTGGGCTCTCTGACACGTGGTGACATTTTCCAAATTCAGGAGATGCTCAGGCGGAACAACTGCTGGCCATGCAGGCCAACTGCCGGCCATGCAGGCCAGGCTAATCCCGCCTGCTGCAACACCACCACCACCACCACCACCACCACCACCACCATCAGCATGGCAATGCCGTCGATGGGCGACTTTCGCGCAATAAGTTATTGGGTGCAGTGAGTGTGACGGCAGCGTTGAACGCCTTGCCGCGTTCACTAAGCTACGAGCTCGGCCTCTTACAGTCTTGAAGTACTGAAATCCGTGCATTATAAACCAAAGGCGTATGTTACCCTATTACTAGGGAACGCACACCTTCACGTTTGTCTCGTCAGACGACGCTTTTAACCATTGATTGATTTGGGGGGTTTAACGTCCCAAAACCACCATATGATTATGAGAGACGCCGTAGTGGAGGGCTCCGGAAATTTTGACCACCTGGGGTTCCTTAACGTGCACCCAAATCTGAGTACATGGGCCTACAACATTTCCGCCTCCATCGGAAATGCAGCCGCCGCAGCCGGGATTCGGTCCCGCGACCTGCGGGTCAGGACGCTTTTAACCAGTGCACATTGAAAGCCAGTGCACAACACGTGCTTGTTGATACCATTTTTGAGCGGGATTCACCCTATATATGCTGCGTTCGTCTGTATGTTAGCTACTTCAGCTATCACAAGATTCAAGTCAACACCACGGACTTTTTTTCGTATGGATGGAGATATGCCATTAGGTGTCAATGTGGGTGTATCTTCGTACAAAAGTGCTATAGCTTAAAAACACCAATAACCACTGTACAAGGTCTCATACACAATTTGAAATAAACAGGCAACTACTCAATCGAAGACAGGCTTCACTTTCAGGCTACACCGATGGAAGATCGATTGCAAACTGCTTGTTGTTTTCGCTGAACGAATGGCTAAGAACAAGCTGTCATTTTCGTTTTCTGTTCTGCCATCACATTCGCCATTCGCCAACCTGATACATTTTCTTAGATGTTGCAACCATGAATGCTCCGTAGGCGTTTCGATTGTGCTTCTTTTTCAAAAACAGGTAAAAACACAGATGTACAACTGATTGTCGCACCAGCCTTTTTCCGAATTTGTATGACGCCGTTGCAACTTGACATCTCATGACAGAGACTCCCACTCTTGATACGTTCTGTGTTTCCCTTCCAGGGTACACGCATTACTGGTCATTCCCAAATAAACGCGCTATTGGGATGTCGTCTCCTGCAGGCATTTTCTCGTTTAATGTATGAAGTTAGCTCCGACACAGCAGAGAGAAGTTAGCATTAGCATTTCACAGCAGACATATGGCGAAACCATTTCGTTTATACTGATGCAGTCAAGCGGGAAGGAGCTCATCAGAACGTGCAGGCTAATCAAATAATAACGGATAGTTTTGCCTGAAGCAGTGAATAGACAGCGGCCTTTCTGATGCCTCAATGTTTTAGTTTGTCAGCGTGTCCGTATTGCGGAAAACAGTTGAAGATTCCTTTGTTTATTTTATTGTCGGCTCAAACACCGAACTAAGCACTGGTGTCATCACAGTTCGACGCCTGCGGCAACGTCTGCACAGGAACTTGTTATGACAGTTATTACAGTGATTGCAAGGCCATTTTTTATATGATGGCACTGTACAGCCTCGCTACTCAGTACGATACGCCGGTCACTACTGATCTTTCAAAACGACACTTCTGATGGAGAAAATAAAATTCAGATGAAGGGCTTGTCGAGATGAGGCAGTTTAATAATGACCATGTGCAATCAACACCATGAAACGTGTAAGTGGACATAGACAAGAGATAGGGTCAACTAATGACTTTACTTGAAGCGGTGCGAAATACCTGTTTTCAGCAGTAATCTTTGTGTGGAAGCAGTGATAATATACACACCCTAAAAGCATGAACTCGCCTTCTGCGGCGTCTGCGCCAGGAAACATGTCGTGTGCACCGCAATGCATGGTCAGTAGACGACAGCTCAGAAACAAGCAGCTGCTGATCTCTGCCTTTCAGCTTGTTATCACTCGTCTATGATCCCTGCGTTGGCATGGGATATGCTCCGAAGACTCAACGATGCAACGGAGGGCCATCCAGCGGCTTCAGGAGGCCTTGGCAAAGCAGAGAAAGGGAGCCGACACCCCGGACAACGGGAGCAAAGGAGCTCGAGTATTCAACGCCTAGCCGGAGCACAACGTCCTCAAGATCTAGAGCCTGGGACTATAGGACTATTAGCCATAGTCTTCAGATAGGGAATACCCGCGCCCTGCGTGGCCGGTGACTTCCCGCACGCCAGATGCGTAAATGAATGTTGTTTCTCTCTCTCTCTCCTCGCTTGTTGGACCACAAGACAAAAGCATGGTCTACCACTCATAACAGCGAATAGATAGTGTTATACGGAGAGAGAGGATGACCAGGAGACAAAATATAAGTCGGCAATGAGACATATTCATGTGTAACCTTAAAGTAGGAGAAAGATTGAATAAAAAGAAAAAATGCAGTCAATGAACGAGCACAAAAAGATGCGATGACATAAACACTAGTGGTAGGGATAGTGCATTTTATTTGTAGCAATTATGAAATTATTGTAATTTTCATTTCTTTTTCTTCTCGTTGGCATCTCTCTTTGAGCTTCGCTATACACTGCCGAAGAAGTATACTGTAGCATCAACAACTGGAAAACCAGGAATGCATTATTTTAACCGCTGCGCCTACTCCAGCCAACAGTATATGAAGTGAAGTACAACAAAGACAACAAAAGGAAGAAATAGGGAAAAAGATATGAGTGTAATGCAGAAAGGCAGGAAGGTGGATAAGAGGATAGAAAGTAATGAGTTGGAGAGTTGCATTGACAATGTAACACGTGCAGGTTTGTGCCATGTTCCAATCGTTATAAATACGGATTGCACCAGAAACGAGGAATATGGGCACCATAAAAAATAAAACAAGATGAACTTGACAGGGAAGATTTGTATGTGAATATCAAGAAAGCCTGATGTTTGGCTATTCCGGAAATACAATGTCAAGCTCCAAGAAAGAGTAAACAACTCAGCTGCTTGGCAATCAATGATGACGAAAAGAAAAAGCAAATGAATGAAATTATTTTTTCTTAATATTGCTCGTGAACCTTTTTACGAAGACCTCATTGTCTCACTGATGCATGGAGTGCATTTCTATTGTCTATATCAAGTAAAAATTAATAGAGCATCAAGAACAAAGCAGCATATTAAAACTCGTTAACGGACTTCAAGAAAGTACACCATGGGTACTTTTACTCCAGGTGCCTACAGGCATGCATGTTCCTCTTTGTAGGTAATTTCTGATTATTTCTCCGCAAAAAATCACAATCTCCCTTAAACAGAATGACTTAGATGCACGATATTAGCCAGAGCCAATGCAAATGAATGATGCTGAGCTGCACGCATTTTTACAGAAGCTTCTGTTGCTGAGTGCGAAAAAAAAACAATAAATAAAGTGTTTAAGCTTCTGTTGCTGAGTGCGAAAAAAACAATAAATAAAGTGTTTAAGTGAACAACAAAAATAACTAAGACAACTAAGGATGAAAACAGTGGGAGAGACAGCTTAGACAAGTACTCAGACTAATGACATTGGATGTCTTTGTGGGCCTTGTTTACCATCGGCAAAAAGTGCTGGGCAGGAAAGACGCAGCGGAAAACAAACTCACGCAGCCAGGTAGAGAGCAGAGGGCCGATAATGGTGTTCTATGTAAATACAAAACTTGGCCCCATGATTAGAAGCAACCATCGAACGCCTGACAAACTGCGGTGCTTAAGCAAGACGAAAAAATTTCGAAAAAATATTTGGGGGAAAAGCGAGGTAGGGGAAGTGGATGGATGGATTGCGACACGACAGAGGCTGAAGAAAAAACAACTGAAGACTATGAGATGCGCAATGATCGCTTTCCTTGTGTTTTTATTATTGTCGTAGGTTTCGAATCCTCACAACAAACTCGAAATGAATCTGCCAATAAATTAGTACTTTTGTGTTCTCTTTATCTAGAGCAGTGTAGACCTCTCTTAATGCAAAAGTATAAAGAGCAATGAAGATATATGAACATTTGGCCCCACATCCTCCTTTACTTTAATGGTGTTGAAATTTGGCTGAGTATTCGTCATTGCTTCCTAAACTAGTGACTGTATGCTGGAAATATAGATTACATGTTGGATCACAAAGAAGATAATGAAGATGTCTCAACAGCATGCATAACTTTTTGTTTCAGATTGCACCGACTGCCGCCTTATGCTGTCTAGATTATTATGCTGATTAGCTATCTTATCTTGGCTCGTTCTTTCCTCTAACCAAAGTGCAGCGAAGCCAAGTGAGTGTGGCCAGATGGCTCTCCCCGATCTTCTCCAAATGCTGTAATATATCTATCCTACGTGTAAATCTTAACTATGCACTGTTTTCTTTGTAAATGTGACTGAGTTGGTTAGCGGAGAAATGTACTTGCGTAATATATTCGTACCGGTGAAATAAGTTTCGTCATCGATTGGCCATCACGAAATATCCTGTGGTGACAGTTTTTCACTTTTACGCAGCATCCATGCACAGCTTGCGTGGTGACATTGAAAGTACTCAATCGTCATAATATTTTTTATGGCTGCGGTGATACCGCTCTTATTGACAATGACTCGATCGTGATGGTGTGAAAATCGTTTGCAGGCTGAAACCACCATACGCGGTGTACGTCTAGAAGATACTGGAGGTTCAGTACTTACAAACCTTTAGTGTAGGCACCGTGACTCGACGATGTACAGCGGAACGTGACGATCCCAGCAGTGAAGTTTTAGCTCATGCTCGCACAAATTTCTTGCATACTCACTCCTTTTATTCCCTACCTTTTTATATCTTATCCTGTGCGTGTGGAACTAAAGCCGTGCGTATAATACTGATTAGGTATGTCGAACAGCCCATAGCTCACTGTTCTTCAAAAATAGATGCTTTGCTAGCAGAGAATTCTTCCACTACATTTTTCCTTCTATATTTAATGACACCATGCTGAATATGGGACAATGTTATTTCCGTTCCCCCCTCCCCTTCATCACCTACCTATATTTCGCTCCTCCTTATTTTAGGACCTGATGTTACATGGTGTCATTTTGTTTCATATCTGGCACTACAGCCTGTGTCACATGGTTATGACCCAATAACATACCGGCAGGAGAGAGGTCAGCTGGCCGAAATCAAAGCATGTTCCGTGCGTTCATTCTCGCGTGGCCCAATTAGCCATCTGCGCGTAACACTTATATAGCCCTTACTGGGAGGCCAGTCGAAGCGTGTATTGATATATTTCATGGTGAAACCGGGAGGCGGGCTTCGGGAAGTGAAAGCTGTCCCAGTGAGCGA
The DNA here is from genome assembly GCA_013436015.1 of Rhipicephalus annulatus. Taxonomy (NCBI): domain Eukaryota; kingdom Metazoa; phylum Arthropoda; class Arachnida; order Ixodida; family Ixodidae; genus Rhipicephalus; species Rhipicephalus annulatus. The sequence goes on along the minus strand of WOVY01011058.1, from coordinate 821,991 downwards.
AGATTTTCATTGGCTTGATATTTTTTATGAGCGACCACATCATCTGTTTAGATTGAATGAGACTTCACAAGCTAAACAGTTACCTGAAGGCTGTGACGAATTAAGCAGATATCAAATAACTCCGCGTAGTTTGCCACGAACAGTGTATCATGTTATACTTGCGTAAATATTTTTAGTAATTCATAATTTCTTCTTGATCACTGCTTCGACATGGCCTGCTTTTGTATCAGTGTAGGTTTTGTAAAGTTTGCCCAAAGCATGTATGGACTTCGCACCTTTATTCGATAAACAACAAGACTGAAAAATATAGAACTTAATGTGATTTTAGGTGACATCAATCAATGTCCCCGATAAAACACCAGAAGATAATATCCAGTCTTTCTGCTATCCTTGACAACAATACTACCTTGGCGGCTCGCGAATGGCGCCGCTTGTCAAGATACACTTTTGCTAGAACCACGTACCACCGTTTTTACTGGCACAGTTTCATGTTTCCAGAATTCTATAGATCCGCATTTGTGAACACGTTTAGATCTTATTGCTTGACTCTACAATAAACGAACGTATGCTCAGTAATATAGAGGTAACAATAAATATATATACCACAGCGGAGTGAACTTACAGAGTATTATGAGTACTCGTGTACGTTTGCAAAAAGGAGTAGTAAAACTGAAACTGTGAATAAAAGACTGCACCTTAATTATTAAACAACCCATATTCTGCAAAACAGTTTAGCTGGAGGACTTGTTTCTTAAATAAGGCTGTGGGAGCAAGTCGCCTAGCTACTAAGAGGCTGGAAAAAGAAAAGGTAAAAGACTTTAAATCGTCAGGTAATATAACTGAATAAAATTTACAAGTAAAACGCAATATAAGAAGCGCGTGTAATGGATTCCTGCGTTCTCTGAAGGCACATTCACGCCAGAAAAGACTGAGTATGAAAGCGCCGCTCTAAGTGACGTACTTATACTACGCGGCAGTGAAGTGGAAATCAGCTTAGGACCCGAACGAATCATTCATGCAAGAACTGTTCGCACTAAATTAAGGCGCAAGAAGTTTTACGGTTATATTTTTACCGTGTGCTGATATTCTAGTTCTTAGTGGCATTTTGTAGCCTAAATGGCTGCAGCAGATCCACTTATACTGTCGCCACTTGAAACTAATCAACGTTTGTTGTAGCAGCTCGCTGTTGACGTCGAAAAACAAGAAGCTTCCAGTATGGAAATATTGAATTATACTTCCCCTCCCTTTACCACCGCGCTCCCCTCCACCTTTCCTCGTTCTTTCAAATACAAACAAAGTGAAGATTATAGGTGATTTCATAAAATCAAGTAATATGTGAAGCAGATAGTTAGTAAATGCTAGTTCAATTTGAGGGCAAATTTTGTCAAACTTTGCAGACAAGAATTGAAGAATTATACGTGTTTTATATGCAATAATTAAGTATCAATCTATAGAATCACATAGTAACTCATCAGATTAGCAGTAAAATATATGAGTACCACCAACACAAGTAAGACGACAAGGCTTGAATGAGTGCTATAATGATTTCATTTCGATGGCAGTAATAAGGACTTTCTCGGCGGATTTTAGCCGCCACTGTTACCGTCACCTTCATGTCCCGTCTATGCATATTTACAAAAAATCTCAGCATAACTATGGAGTGAATGATGGTCAGTGCAGTGAAGCTTCGGCGGGATTTACCGGTATGCCGTTAATCATCCGTCCACTGTCCGCGCCCACCGCCCATCTGTCCGTCCGTCCGTCCGTCCGTCCGTCCGTCCGTCCGTCCGTCCGTCCGTTCATCCGTCCGTACATTCGTGCGTCCATTCGTTTGTCTGTGTGTCCGCCCGTCCGCACCTCCTGATGAAGTCATCCAACTAGGCAGTCACGAACCACAACGAGCTAAGAGGGACAAACCCATAGCCTAAGGAGTGTCGCCCCTAAAATGGCTGAATATTTTATGTGCTATGTGCAACGACTTACAGTGTACGACACTGTCGATGTGTTTAGAAAAACTTGTACACATTTAGAGTACTAGGTACTCTGCTATAGAAGAGCATGAAGCCATCCCAATGTGCTTTGAATAATGGTCGACGATTTGCAGTACTATGTATACTTTATTTTAAGGAGACTGGTAAGATCTCCCTGCCCCTATAGTGCTTTCTGGCACATTTGTGTCTTTAGAAAAAGTGGTGAACGATTTGGATACTTGGTACTCTACTATGGTAGAGCGAAAGACTTCCCCTGCACTTCACACTAGATGAGGCCGTGTCGACAAAAATCAGTTTAGAAAAAGTCAAAAATTTAGAATGCTAGGTGCTGTACTGTGAGAAAGCATAAAGCCATACCGGGGGCCTCACATTCGTTTTCATTATGTGTTTAGAAAAAGTGGTCAACTATCTAGAGCACACGGTGCTCTACTATTGGGGAGCTGAAAACCGTCGCGTGGGCCTCACACTAGATGAGGCCGCATCGAGAAAAATTCAGGGATAAATCGCAGTGGTACCACTTGAGATCAAACCATTTAGCACAGACCGAGAGCTTACAAACAGGCTCCTGAAGTTCAATATTTGGCTCCCCACTACTGTCACTAGTTAAACTTATCATTCAACCACAATTATAAAAGGATCCGTGGCCGTCCTTGCAAGGGATATAAATCGCCTAAAAATCACCTCGCGTTCCGAAGAACGATATGTCAAGTAATAGTGCCGGTGTACTTGGCGAATGATATAGCGCGAAACATTGCCTCAATATCTCAATTTACTCTCGCAGGTACTACATGAAAACTCGATGCGTTTCCGAAATTTTCCTCTACGACTAGTTTGTCATTAAGGATCGCTGGTCCAGCAGTGAAGAATGCCTTACACTTATGTCTGATAATAACTTGTTTGGTAAACTGAAACATTCGCTTTCCTGTGCATTGATCGCTTATATGCACCCCACGGCACCAGAAGATTCAGTACTTTGAAAGTATCGTTTTTTAAAGAGTTTACTAACTTTCAGGGCACAGTTATTGCTATGTACATTGAACATATTGTTAAGTGCTACCAGTGAAGAAGAAAACATAACCCTAAAAAACGGTGAAAAAACTTAAGAAAAGAGATAGGACAGCCTAAAAAGGCAGTCACTTCATCAGTGTGGCCCCGTAATTATTTGTATATATTTGTAGTTACATCACAAAATAAATATATACGTCTTTTAAACCGTATGTGATGCAAAGGGTCTGCAGCTTGGCAACTAGCTTTAGAAAAAAAATATCACTTCCCAGATGGGAAGAATGAAGAGAGAAAAATGACAGAGAAAAATAAAAAATAGGTCCTCGTTTATACGGGCATGAGCCATGCTACATGGATAGACATAAAAAAATACAAACTACCTTACTGGCGAGGTTTCGATGATTCGGTGCGGCAGACAATTTGCTTGCTCATGGCTGACTCACTCTGACAGCCTTAGCCGGCAATCCTTTTAGCCTGGTCCATTTACAAGCCATCGGGGGGGGGGGGGGGGGAAGACGCGCGGAAGAGGTAATTAGCAAACACCGAGCCATAGCAAAGCCACCTTTTCTCATAACTATCCTTCTTCATTCCTCCTCCTCACTTCGTACTCTCTACCAGCTGCTATATGCAATAGGTTTTATCACGGTTACTTTATTACGAGGTATCTGCCACTTATACGCAAATTAGATATTCAAGAAGAAGGAGGAGCAGGAAAAGAAAAACGGAAGGACAGGGAGATTATCCCGTTCTCAATATCTAAAACTTGGTTTGGGGCACTCGGAATGTTAACATTATTGGACAATGTCTCAGGACAGATACGCGTTACACGAAGCGCCTGAGACAGCCAGCAGAACAAGAAACAACAAAAGAAATATTTAACAATAAAGGCATCCTATATTCGAGTCTTGGTAAACAAAAATTTTAAAGCAGTTTCACTCTATGCGGGTGCTAAGCCTGAAAGATATGCTGAGCTGAGCAGCCTTCTTTGTTTCTCTTCGGTTTCTCTTTCTCGTTCTGTTTTTCACTTGCTTCTTCCTTCAATGGTTATGCGTGGTTTGTGTTGTCGGGTTTCCCTATCCATAGCAGCAATGTGCGCACTCAATATTGTCATCAAGATGCTCGAAAATTTTCTTTCTATATAGACGTGAGTGCGTATAATGTGCCGCAGTTGACTGTGCTAGATGTGATTTTGCCTGGGTTAATATCATCATCAAGCCACTCGAAGAATAAGAAGAAGAAGATGCGACTCAATATCAGCGTCCAGGTACTCGAAAAATAAGACCAAGAAGACTTTTCTTTGGAGCGAGAGCGTGCTCATTATGCCAGAGCTGGCTATCCTATACATGACTTTGCCTGCGTTATGCCAAGCCATGACGACAGCGTACGATCACTGCATGCGATAGTATACGACAGCGTAAAACAATCCAGCCCCCCTAAAGTGCTCTAGAAGGACGCTTCCTACTGCGTCTTCACGCCTCGTGCGTTCTAATACAGGCGTTGTGACGATGACATTTTATAGAAGCAATCACAATAGGCGCCAGACATGAGCATGTACACAACACCCTGACGAAGCAAACAGTTATGGCCAGCTTTGGGTCGTCATCTTCTGCCTGTTGTTCGCAGCTTCTTTTAGCCACGACAAGCTTAACGGCGACAACATAACACAAGTAAATAAATAAATAAAGGAAATAAACAAATAAATAAATAAAAATACGGCTTTGAAGGCTGAAAGTTAGCGATTAACTATTTTTAGACTCTCGTTCACACTTCCGACTAGCAAAGGTCACGCGACCTTTTGAGGGTGGCAACCAACGAACAGATTATAGTGATCGACGTTCACGCAGAGGCTATAGCGTTACCTATACCTGTCGTCACCCCGAATTCGCACCCCAACTCGCACTGCAAGTAACGAACTGATACCCTGTTGCTCGCGTCTGATTGTTTCAGAGGGTTGCGGTTGCAGTATCGTGAACTGCGAAATTGATTAGACAGCGGCTATACCAAGGCAGGTTCTTTTCCACCAAAATGGTGCCATCCCCGTCTGATGCCCGTTTTTTTTTATTGCGCATTGTTGTGGTTGAGCTGAGCTTTATCTCTTGCTGACTGACATACGCGCACGCGCGTGCACACACTGAAGTAACTACAACGGCATACGCAGTAGCACGCATTTCATTTCCCCTTTGAGCAATTCTTGCTTCACCTGAAGAACTACCACGTGCTTTGTATTTGCACGTGTATGAAATATTTACTAGGAAACTTTACATTGAAATCTAAAAGCACATAAACTTCATTAGCTTTACGTGTATTCTTGCTTCAATCATTTCTTTATTCTTTTAAACACATACCTGTAGCTATCATTTTATTAACAAAACGCGACTGAACCAAGCATCTGAAATATTGTCAGGGCACATGTCTTCGCATTTATTTAGGCATTTAGTCAGGCAATTAATTAAGTATTTAATTAAGCATATCACCAGATCTGAACATAAAAAGTCAGCTCAAGAAATCACTGCATACGTTGTTATCTATCACAAGCTCTAGAACATTGCAGTAACGTCTTTTTCTCTCTTTTTGTTGTCCTAAGTTCTAATCATCAAACATGACTGTTATCACCCACGTTTATGTAGTTGAAGTTATTCAAACAAGAAGAAGAATATTATAAAAATCACTGAGACCAAGCTGTTGTTGTTTATTCTGGCAAATGTGCATATAAGTTATAAATGCGTAGACTGCCCATACATTGAATAATGTTTCTTGACGTCACCTTGTGACACCGGGTTGGCATGAAAGACACGTTTGTGGATTGAGGTATCGAGTGTCGGCGAAAAAACTAGGCATGCCTGTGCATGCGAACATTATAAACCTAATTTTATATAGTAGCTTCACACGCCTCGTGCCTTTGAAGATGTTTTATTCAAAGTAAAGTGAGATTACAACTGCTGTTTCACAATATCATTCGTTATTTTACCACGTATCTAAAGCTTTTCTATTGACTTGAGAAGTGGTGTTTACAGAACCTCATCAGACAAAAACAACCTTACAAACAAACTGCCACAGAATTGCCTTGCCTCTGCGTGGTATATTTTCTGAAAAAATTTAAAAACTTCCAAAAAAGTAAGATGACTGCTTTTTGTCATTCTATGATGATTCAGCTGACAATGTGTCGCATTATCGCAAGAGAATGCAGTTTAGGAAAGAAAGTCATATACAAGGCTACCAAGGATTAGAAATCAGCGACATGATACTTCAGGCAGGCAGAAGATCGCTTTTATCAGCAATGAAGCGCAATTGAATGCCGAGGCTCGGCAATCTGTACAAAAAGCCCTTGGACGAAAATGTCAAGGCTAAACTGTGTCCGGCATAGGACACGCCGTCTCCTTGCATGAATACGCTTAAGAAAACTCGCATCAAAAAGGCACCCCATTCTTTCGCAACACCAGGCAGTGGCACACCATTCATTTTTCATGTCCGACGATTTCGTAGAAAAGAAATTTGAGGATGACAGGCGATATTGCGTTTCCGCATACAAGTGTTGCAAGGAACATTTCCGTGATCCATTTTAGAGCTCGCACTGTTGGTGCCAAGGTTTTTGTGTGTGTGTGTGTGTGTGTGTGTGTGTGTGTGTGTGTGTGTGTGTGTGTGTGTGTGTGTGTGTGTGTGTGTGTGTGCGCCAGAAGCGAATCAAAATATATTGTGGTGAAAAGAAAATAAACTGTCATTTTTTCCACCTCCGAAAATGTACCAAATAATACGGAAAAAAAGAAGGAACGCGGCTCGATTTGAAGGTTGACGACACCAAGATGATAGTGGGACGTTAGATGGTGAAACTGTTGTTACAAATCCTAATAGCAGTTCCCGCTTACAATGAACCTGAATAATTCATTCGGCATGAAGGGTTTTTTTTTTTCAGCACACTTGTCTACCACTGATATAAAGGTTTCTTTTCGATTCAGCGTTTGTTATCTGTATATATGGCTTTCGTTAGTGTTATTTGTATTCTAAGTAGCAGTTACATTGTCTGAAGGCGCGTACTTAATAATAAGCTAAGAACATAATTTCGAAGCTTGCTTGTGCTCACAACAGCCCTTTCCGAGACTTTAATCACCCCGCAACCACCTCTCTCAACTTTCTCCTAAACCCCCACCCACGAGTTCAATCAGTTTTTATTTCATGTTTGTGTATTGCAGGGGAAAAAACGCTGTAGGCATTAGCTGCGTAGCTATATACGCGCAAATGCACGCGAGAAAGTTAATTTATTTCAGAGTTATTTTGAAAACCTCACAGTATGCAGTTTCGATTTTCTTCATTTCAAGAAAACAAAAGAAGATGCTTCAAGTGATATTGCTCATTCGTCACGATAGGAACACTCACTATGTTTCATGTGAGACCCGCTTCTGTACCGTCAGTGATATTCAATTCTGTGTGCGGTTTTTAAGCAATCGTGTCTTTATTCTCTCTTGGCGTCGCGCATAGCACGTGATCGTGTGCCAATCCCATGAGTGCTATAGCTTCTCGCAGATTTCACTGCAATTCGGTCTAGATAGAGTGGGCTGGGAATCTTGTCGACGCTGTGTAAACGTGCTCGCGATGCAACAAGCGCGAAGCGAGACGATGCCATGTAGAAAATACAGCTTCTGGTCCTATCACCATTTTATTTCTTATTTCTAATTCACAGACCTCTATAAACTGTAACGAATGCAACCATGGGCCACACAACAAATAGAAGTATTCCCTTGTTACAAAATTTGTACGAACAGGAGTGATACGCAAGATGAGCCGAGCTTCTCTGGCAGACGAGTTTGCTCCTGGCTCGCTCTGTGGCGGGCATGGCAAGAAGACAGTGTGGAGTACGTGATAGTAGCGTTGATAAAAATGACTACAGTAACGTGTGTGGTGTCTAAAATGCATATGGTATGTTTGCGCCGGTTATCAAAGAAACACCCCGTGCGAACATGTCAGCGCCCCACTCAGTCAACATTTTAACAGTGCAGTGACGTCAGCATGATTGTCGCGTCGTCTTTTTGCCATTTCAACACGTGCCTACCACAGGTGTGTTCGTGGGGTTTGACTTCTTTCGGACAGGTTCTTTCGTTTAACCTATAGCATAAACATTTCCACTCTTGAACGCAACAATAGTGCTCACGCAGCCCTTCTGTGCTGCTCGTTTCGCTTTTATGAAATAATGCAGATAAATATAAGGAAAAGTGGTAAGTAGGGGCGCTCGCATCATGGCGGCAACGCATCTGTGATTGGATAAGTCTTTAGTGCGTTGAAAGTTAGCTAGCCAACACCACGCCTTGTGTTGGCTGGCTTACTTGAAGGACCCTTCAGGTTGCCTTGCGCGATGAAGCCTGAGACTTCATTATAACTATTGATTGATTGATTGATATGTGGGGTTTAACTTCCCAAAACCACCATATGATTATGAGAGAGGCCTTAGTGGAGGGCTCCGAAAATTACGACCACCTGCGGTTCTTTAACGTGCACCGAAATCTGAGCACACGGGCCTAAAACATTGCCGCCTCCATCGGAAATGCAGCCGCTGTAGCCGGTATTGGATCCCGCGACCTGCGGGTCAGCAGCCGAGTACCTTAGCCACTATACCACCGCGGCGTGGCTCAATAATACGAAATTATCTTCATTTATAAGTCCGGCAGAATGCGCTCCAATGCTGACTGCCTTTTCCGAGCCCCCGCCGACCCACCGCCACCCGACGACCTAAATTACGACTGCTTTTTGGGAGCAAAACTGCCGACAACTTCACTGAACGACAGCCGGCCTATCGGGAACTTAGAGGCCTAATCGAATACCTCGATGGCAGGATCTCTGTTGTTCCGAAGGTATTCAAACGGGAACTTGCGCCGTGTTTGATTCGAAACGGCCGTCTTTAAAAGAAGAACTTCTAGTCGCTTTGAGCCAAGTACCTTCTTCTGGTGCTTTCAGCTCTGCGAGCAGAACTCCTTCAGGTCCTGCACGATGATTCGACGGCAGGACACCTTGAAGTTTCCCGCACGCTCGCGAGGATACGTGTAAGTTACTACTGGGAATGCCTTACCACCGACGTCACTCGTTACGTGAGGATATGCCGAGACTGTTAATGGCGGAAGACACCATCCAGAAGACCAACACGGTTTTTAAAGCTAATTGACCCTCTATGGTGACCAGCGATCCAGCACATCGGAATGGACCTCTTGGGACGTTTCCAACGTCGACATGCGGAAATAAGTGGATCGTCGTAGCTACTAGCTACCTCACCCACTACGCCTAAAAAAGAGCCCTGTCCAAAGGCTGTACCGCTGAGGTAGTCAAGGTCTTCGCTCAGATCATCGTCCTTTGACATGGCGCCCCAGAAGTTTTCATCACCAAGGAGGTACGGCGTGTACTGCTAAGCTGACTCAGAGAATTTGGAGATACAGCCAGACAAGGCTCCGCCGTACAACCATGTACCATCGACAAACCAATGGCCTGGCCAAGCATCTAGATAAGACCATCGCCGATGTGCTGGCCATGTATGTCTACGTCGAACAAAAGACGTGAGACGCCATCCTTCCGTACGTGACCTTCGCATACAACACAGCCACGCAGAAGACGACGCAGATGACGCCATACAAGTTGGTCTACGAAAGGAACCCGGAAACTACGCTCGACGCCATGCTACCAAATGTCACTGACGAAGAAAACCTCGACGTCACCGTCTACCTTCAGCGCGCTAAAGAAGCTCGTCAACTCGCCAGCATGCGCATAAAAAATCAGCATACAACAGACATCCACCCTTACAACCTTCAACAAAGCTTCGTGGAGAACCAATTAGGTGATCGAGTTTAGGTGTGGACGCCAATATGTAGGTGAGGACTCAGTTGAAAATTTATAGCCGAGTGGGCCGAGATGTTGGACGACCGTACAGGGTAGTCCACCGTCTCAGTCCACTCGACTACGACGTTATTTCCTATGGCATTACGACCTCTCAACGGCACCACGCTCGACCTGAAATTGTCCATGTCGTGCGCCTCAAGCCATTTATGCACGAACATGAGGACTATATCTTGTTGTCGTTGTTTTGCGTTATTGCTTGATGTTCTTGTTGTTTATTATTTTTATTATTGTACATTCGACTTTTGTTAAAGCATCGAGACGATGGCTTTTTCAGATGGGGGCAATGCCATATTCCATTCTCAAGTTTTCTTATCGCCCCATTTAACTGTCAGTATTTCTCAGCGCCAACCACGCCTACAGTGTTCGAGAAGCTTCAGGACTGCAGTAGATCATTTTGATAAGATTACGCCCACTTCGTGAACATTAAATCATTCTAGGACCTAGCCCCGTCATAGAGGTCTAGTGCCTAAGGTACTCGGCAGCTCACCCGCAGGTCGTGGGATTGAATCCCAGCTGCAGCGGCTGCATTTGCGATGGAGGCGGAAATGTTGTAGGCCTGTGTGCTCAGACTTGGTTGCCCGTTGACGAACTCCAGGTGGTCGAAATTTCTGGAGCCCTCCACCACGGCGTCTCTCGTAATCATACGGTGGTTTTGGGACGTTACAGCCCACATATCAATCAATTATTCTAGAACCCACGTCACCGCTATCAATAACGCTAGAATATTCGATGGCAAGTGTATAACTGTCGACGTGCTTCACCGCTTGTCAGTTGATCGACAACCGACGCTCTGTTCGCCGCTACAGTGCCAGTAGGCATCGCTGTAATCTGACCTTCAGAGAACGGGCCACAAGTTCGGCCGAATAAACAGTTTCATTTTGTAAATACAGTCTGCTTCCTTCGTCGACGTCACGACACCGTGACAAAGGAAAGAAATATATAGGAAGAAGTAAAGAGCAGAAAAAAGGTTTGCAAGTCAAACAGAAAAAGAAAGGGGGAAGAAAAAAGTCAGTGCCACCGCAAGGGCGAAGCAATGAATGCGATATCAATAGCGTGGAATGTTACGTTGACAATGGCAAGCAGAATGAAACGTACCGCGCGCTGCTCACGCACAAATCACGCATGAAAACAACACACACAAAACAAGAGCTAAATAACGACGCTTACCGCTCAACACCTAACGCACTGCTTAAAAATTATGCACGAAACGTAATCACAGGTAGAGAGAGATAAGTGCAAACTAACAAGTTTCCCAGTTGGTATACTTCGCTGTGTATGAACAGCACGCTCTTTTCGCAAACGGGGCCTGTGCAGCGGGTGAAGTTATATTTGTGGGCTCGGAAACTAACACAATCATTCCGGTAAAAGCCAAAGGCACACCATTCTCTCCACAGAAGGATAAGCGCACGCGCACAATTATGTAATACCCCCCCCCCCCTCCCTTATCTTAATCCGCGGGGCAAAGTACGCGTGGGATATAGGCGTACGTTGGCGCATCGCGACGAGCTAGGCACCGAGCGTGATCTGTTTTTTTTTTATTTTTCGAGTTTTCATTGAGTTTCTAGTTACGTATACATATACGGTGAATTACGGTGGTGGCAGCGGTGAAGACAAAAATCAGCCGAGACTGTTTATATAATTTCTATCGCCATAAAAATGAAAAAAAGAAGAAAAATGAAGGCTACCCAGCTCCACACTGCTTTCATTCTTCGCACCCTTAGTGTGATGCTGCCTACATTTCTCTCTATTTATCTCTCTATCTCTCTACGGGTTAGTATTTTCTATTTTCCGAGCACACACATCTTTGCATGCTTCGAAAGCCACTCTTTTATAGTACAGGTGCCTTGTTCTGTTTATATCGCTCTTTCATGTCAAACAGGGAATAGCGCCAACGGAAGTGCTTTCCTTTGATTTCAGAATGATCTCGTGGCCTACGTAAAAAACACAATTTATCAAGGTAGCTCGCTTGCACAACCGTAAGAAAGACGGAACGAAACGAGATGAGGCAGTAGGCAACAGAGAGCCCTTTGATGTTTGCGACGAGTTTGGAAGAAGTTACCCTTTGAGAACCTGACATTCTACTTAAATCAGTGCACAGGGCGCCTTTATGTGGCCGTCACTTGAGCGCAACAGAACATTTCAATATTATAAAAATCGTTCTAAGCGTATTCGGCAACAGCCGCCTCGATTAGCTGGGCTTCGTAAGCACAAGTAATACTCATACTGCATGATTTTTTTTTTTTCAGAAGAACAAATAGCTACGCCCTAAAGCCACCTGACAAACAATCTTAATACTGCATAATAAACGAACTGATAATCAATCAATGTTTACAAAAGCTTCATGAAAGGCACGCATTAAATATCAGATAACGGCACTAGGGCATGTTACTCCTCGTTTTGTTTACTCACGAAGTCTCCAATTGTGCTTTTGACGCTTCTTTTTTGACATCGCCCCTAAGTTTATGAGGCTCTGACACACGCGATTATACCCATAGCATTTTAAACGTTGCCTCGGGAGGTGGTTAGTAGATCACCATGCGTGTTTCATGTTTGAAAAAAAACTCGATGCTAGTTGCGTGAGCAGCCTGTGGCTATCTACCTAGATCGTTTGATAATGCGGAAGATTTTATTTTGCAGACTTTTCTTTCATGAAAAAAAATTTGATCCTTGTATGCCGTTTTTGCCTAATCGAAAGCCGGTCGCTACTCGACAGTGGACCTTTATAACTATTTTACTTTTTTGTGAATTTAGTTTTGTACAGTTCTCAGAACGCAACAGCAAACAACTGCAAACTTCTCTACTATTTAGTCATAGATGCAATTGCCTCTGTTTTGGCTTGCGAACAAAGATAATCTCTGTTACCAAACTCCCACAGGCTACTAAGTTCTTCGACGCAGCGCTCCTGGTAACCTTCTAAATAACGTAAGGCATTCACACAACCTTTCCAGCGTTTTTCCTCTTATCATCAACACAACATAAACATCGTTTCTGCTTAAATTATTTGCATGGTGCGCAGCATATGCCGGACTCACCCTTCTTGCAAAGATCTCGCGCACCATCAATCAATCAATCGCTTAACATGCCAGATAACTACCTAAGTTTTGATTGTGCAATCATCCCACACAAATTCAGTAAATAGACAATTTACAGCGCGAGAGAAGAATGTAGAGCTCATGAAACCTGAGCTCTATGGAATATTTAAGCCTAAATAGTAATGCAGAGTAAGGCGTCACTTCAAGAGAGAATGACATTAAAAAGAGCACTGCAATTTTAAGTGTTTCGGCAGTACATATATATCGTGCGAATGGGTCAGTTCTGCAAGGCAAAAAATAATTGAAGTTGCCGTGCATATTTAGTTCTTACTTTTGTATGAAATGAAAATTTAATATTGCAAGTCGCGCCAACAGGAAGATCTGCTGAGAGCTTGGGGATGATACACTCTAACGCGGCTAATGTATTTTTAAATCTGACGAATACAACACGAACGCTAAAACAAGTCCCTGGAAAAGGAGGAAGGGTTGGTGGTGCTACGGGCAAGATTGGGGCTTAAAAGTTTGAACAAATCTGGTTTTGGGCATGCAAGAGAAATAACACTTGTCGATAACGTAATCGATAACGATTCATCTAGTATATTCTCGGAGTCTCCAACTAACCTTTGCTAGCTGACTGCAGCAACAAAATTTTGTTCCGCAAGGACCATCGCCGAAAAAAAATTACAGGGGTTGAAGAGGGCTTTCAAAACGATCTCAACCAACACCACCATATGAAAATAAAGGCCTTTCACATATTTGATATCTGGGTTATTGTTAGGGCATTGGACAATACAATACTAGAAAAATATCAATACCAATCTGCAAAACAATGAAAATCTGGCGGCCCTGATTCTGAAATACAGCTTTTCTTTCCCAATTATGCTTTATATAGCATGTTGTCACAGCCTGAGGCATTCTCTAAAAAACAGGGGAATGGTAGGAGGGGCAGGAGAAGTCACATCAGCGGTGTATCTGACCCAAAAAAAGCACGCATATTAGTAATAGGCGACTAAATAATCAAGTTACGTTAAGTAAAATCATAAAATTTTATTGTACGAGAAGTACAATGTAACGGATAACGCTATAAACACGCTCACTTGATGCCTGACAGGCATTAGCGGTGACAAGAGAAGAAGTGCCCACATTAGCATCTTGCGCGGAAGCGATCTTCCTGGTGAATCACAGCTCTTCATCATCGACTGAACTTGTTCACATTAAGCAATAAGAACAATGTTCGCATAAATAGGTACACTTTCTAACACGGTGAAAATCGTTGCAGCCTTTCAACGTACATCGGGCTATGATGGGCTTCTAGCGGACCGCGCGTTTGAAACACCTAGTATATACAGCCGGTAATACATTCACGTAGTCTCTTGGCGTTAACGTGCGGCCTTATTCTTAGAAAATTTGTCGGTTTTTCACAACTTGTAGCCTTATTTATGCACTGTTCAATCAGGTCTACGTGTTTGTACCATCCTTTATGTAAACTGCTTCCACGCCAATGTATCTATGACATTCCTTCATGCCTTAAGCGGGATGTAAACACGGGTCGGTAAGATGTATTGCAACAGGGCTGACGTTCTGTAATAAATTGTTCATTGTGATCAGATGTCATGTGATGTTTAAAAAGCTTTCTCTTTCATCGTATACCAATAATAGAACGTACCGATTCATTTTAATGCCCATCTGCCCAAGCCTGTTCTTTTCTACATAGCATATTTCATACTGCATTGCTTAATCTAGTCTCCCATTGAAAATACAGAAGAATGGCATACATCTACTCACCTATTATCGGCTCTTTGAGTATACATACTATGTGCTTCTTGGACTATATTGTCTTCGTGTCAGCAGGTGACACATCCAACCAAATGCCTCTTTCTGTTGATGTTGTACAGCGTTGCTGTGCCAGTTACAAGTAAAAAAAATCGAAGTGTAAGTTTTTACCAGAACATCTAATATACACCTGCTGTTCGCCCTTCCGTACTTCAAATAATGCAGTTGTGTTAGAGTTGCCAACAATACGTGAGAGGGGAGACCCCACCCCTAGTTTCTCACCACATGAGAAGAAGAACAGGAGAGAAAGGAAAGGCAGGGATGTTAACCAGTCTAGAACGACCGGTATGCTACCCTACAATGGGGATAGCGATGAGGGAGTTTGGAAGATGGAAAGAAAGAGAACAGCACGCATACGCATTGGGCTTACAAATGCTGATGACTGGGAACGTGTTGAAACGCACTAACTGACGAGAGTCCGAAAGACACGGTGTTTGTCCTCTGGCATTAATCTCACCACATATAAGCGCGACAACATAACCAACTGCACTCATGAACTTCCTAATGCTTGATTTAAGAAAATCACGGAGCATGCAATTCGTCTAAAAACAACAATTTCATTTACTCATTCTAAGTTGCATCGCAGTCAAAGTGTATAATGTATTATCTCGTATTTGTAATACCCAAGCGGTACATTCTATAGGTGTTTTTGATTGACCACATTTATCATTTGGAATAAATTATTGAAAAGAAAGTTCTAAAGCCAGTTGAGAGAACGTCTGTTTCAAAAAGAAAACATCAGAATAAAATTGAATTAAGCTTTATTTACTATGCTTATAGAGCGTAGATATCAAAGGGGCCACATCCATTTTGAGAAATGAGGTTACTTGACAATATTTTAAAGGCGACCGAAGTATGCGTAACCGCGCTTACTGACGCAAACGCTGTCACTATTTTTAATGCCATGCCACATATTACAACACCAAGGCTATCAAGTTGATGGAATAAACAGTTTCCTTACCCCTTTTCTGGCAGTGTCCTCTCACCATATATTCGACGCTTCTCCAGCGACAAAAACGAAGGCACATTTTGAACTTTCCTGTAAGTGTCTACTTCTATGTTATAAGGAAATCTACTTTATAATTCTTCTGACACATGTGCGATCATACTTCATATGGAGGGCTACGTCTTAAGTTTTTTTACTCCAGAGAAAACTAGAAAAGGCGTGGATTACATGGCCTCGTTTTCTATATAATATACCGATTGTCTCAAATAAGCACTGTAGCCCCATTTTACAAACCGGGCAAACTGGTCGTCGTGACTGCTGTCGTTAAGAAAAGCTAGGTACCTTTTGTGACTCCTCGATACACAGTAGTCATCAAGCCTCCGCAAGAACTAAGGGTCAGAAAATGTTGTCGTTCCTCATTGTTTACCTTTGACGGAAACCATTCGAACCAATCTGCACAGTCCCAAGCCTTCCTTCGCTCCTCGGCGATGCAGTGGCGCAGAGATGCAGCAATGTGATTCCCTAGTCGTGCCACCTGCTTTCAGTGCTAGCCCACGCCCTATACATACTCTGACGTAAATCAGTTGACGAACAAGCACGCAAACAGCGGTTGTAATCGTGTACCACATTCACACGGGTCAGGCCATCAGAAGCAGTGCACGGCTCGGGTTGGCCGCACACCCGAATGAATTTCACATCGACGCGCCTGATGGCTTGTTCAGGTGCCTCTTTTTGCATACAGCGATATGATTTGGCGCCGTTAAGCATTCGAAGCAACTGGCCTAGCAAACAGTGAAAAGACAACGACAATAACATTGTTTATATGTCGCATTCATGCCTTGTGTTAACGAAGCTACATTCAAGAATGATGACTTTGCTGAAGAACGGCGAGCCATGTGGTCGAAGCATTGGCTGCCTTAGTGAATGACAGTGCTAGACCTAGCCCCGCCATGGTGGTCTAGTAGCTAAGGTACTCGGCTGCTCACCCACCGGTCGCGCGATGGAATCCCAGCGGTGGTGGCTGAATTTTCGATGGAGGCGAAAATGCTGTAGGCCCGTGTTCTCAAATTTGGGGGAATGTTTAGGAACCCTAAGTGCACGGTCGAAATTTTTGGAGTGCCCCACTACGGCGTCTCTCATAATCATGTGGTGATTTTGATACGTTAAACCCCACAGGTCTATCTTTCTAGTGTCAGACCTCGGTTTTGTCATGATGTCAGAAAAGATCAATAAAATACCCTAAGGGTGTGTTGCTCAAATACCTTATCGATATTAGCGATCACACCTGAAAGTATATGCTGAAAATAAAAGAAAACGTAAATGCAAGTCATAGCACCTCCATCAGTTGGCTAGCCCACGTATCACTGGAGGGGGGCCAATTTAAGCTTCAAATATTATTCATAAGGATAAACGTGAAGGATAAGATGGAAATTGGTGTCGAAGAATGGTGTTTTGCTAGCAGAACTGCTACAAGAAAACTGCCTACTATAATGTTATTCTCTTTCTTCGGTAAACAAATGTGCGGACTTGGAGATTAGTTTTTTGCCCGGAGTCCTCCTGTTTGCGTGTACTACCACAACAACAATAACAATATCTGTCGTTTTGTGCCCCGAAGGCATGATACCGTTATGAAAGACGCCGTAGTGGAGGGGTCTGCGAACTTCGAGCATCTGCTGTTTCTCAACATGAACCGACATCTCGCAATACATGCACGATGGACCTCTGCCATTTCGCCCACATGCGACTTTCGCAGCCGGAATCGAACCCACGACCCTCTGGTCAGCATTTGAGCACCATAATTACTGCTCCACCGCGGCAGACTTTGTTAGCGCTTATTGGTAGCTGGTGTGGGCTCCTCGCTATTGCTATTGTATGAAATGCTTTTCTTCGTGTATAGTGTTTTCGTGGTCGACTTTCGTGCGGGCTGCTGGATTTCTTGCGGAGATTGACGCGCGCTGACGACGCTTAAAGCCACACAGTACTACAGGAGCTTGAGACCCCTTGTACCGATGGGCGGGAGTAACTGCGCCTGGGGACGCTGCGCGATTTCTTCGAGTGAATGGTTTGAAATATTATTGCGTCGTTTGAGAAGTGCCGAAAGGTGGGCTAGTTAGCACCCAGCTTTACACTTGAAAGAAACAGCGCTAAAACGGGACGAAAGAAGAAGACACAAGCATGGGTGCTTTTCAAAATTTAAAGTTGTGTACTTCTTGCCCCCACTCAATTACTCTTTTTTTTTCATTTCACGGCTTTTTCGTTCCCCCGCTTTCGCGACTCTTTTTTATGGCCCCGTGAAAAACGTGTTAAAAGGGTTGTTAATTTTATTCACCATTATGGCCACCTATTTTTTTATCTATCTGTTTTTCGCTATCTGTTTGTTTCTCTTTATCCTTTTATCTTTTTCAATTTTTCTTTCCTTCAGCTATTGTCTATTTCTTTCTTTCTTTCTCTCTCTCTGCATTTGTTCTGGCACCTTCCACATTTCATCCACATCTCACGTTCTCTTCCTCTTTATCTGTTTCTTTTTTTCTCCATACTCGTTCTCCACTGCTACTCTTCCTCCTCCTGTTCTTCCTCCTCATCGTCAAAGGTGCTTTACTCACCGCAACAGCCGAGAAGTGGATAGTAAGACAAGAGTTAAAAGAAAAAGAAATGAGAGTGTTTCCAAATAGGAAAATAAATGAAGTTTCAAGTCCGAAAGAAGTTTCTTTTACTTATCCTCAGCTCACACGAATGTCGAGGACCACACATTCAGTGTGGTCCTCGACGTTCCTATTCAAAAGCTCTCTGAACCAAGGGCTTCGAGTCATGATGAATAAGGAACAACATTCTATAAAAAAGATGTGTTGTGCACTAGATGCTTCCGAGGTCATTGTTTGGGTTCTCTATAGTGCTTGCTCGGGGGTATACTCCAGGGAGCGCACTTCATCGTTGACCGGTGGACATATCTTTTTTCCTCTCTATTATGCTTTCCATGCTTTTCTGCTTGTTGTACTGTTACTTCAGGCTTTAATTCGCGTCTCATTTTTATTGGAACCTTTAGCCGCCTTCTCTGTTTCTTCGAGTCTTCAGTTGCTACACTGATACATTTCACCTTTCTGAATGGAAGCCAGTATTTCGGTCCCAATGTAACGGACATTTCGCTTTCGAAGCCAAGCTTTCAGCCTTTTGGGTTTCGTAACTTCATGTGGTATTCGTCTACGGCTAATAACCTTGTCGGAGAATATTCTGCAAGTGCAGGAACCTCCGTACAGCTTGGTAAATGATAATATTGCTACGAAAAGTTGCTTTTGAAGATTTCTGAAATCGTTGTGCATTTTGGTATGACATCGAAATGTCCTTGGGTGTATGCAAAAGTGCTAATTTGGCGAAGTTCTGAAGAATAGTATTTCTGCCATTGTGAAACAATGAATACAACGTTTCTAAGCGCACATAAGTATATAACGCGTATACTCATCTGTGCGTGCCCTGGCCATTAGCTTCTCAATATACATAGTACATTGCACCTGTAATCCTAGCATTTTGGTGTACCAGTCGCATACGCTAAATAATCTCAGGTGTTCGGAATTTGCGGAGGCCCTTTGCTATACGGCATCTCTCATAACCATATTGTTGTTTTGGGACGTTGAACCACAGAAAATAATATTATTTTTAATGTACAACTCCAACAGTATGAATGTCATCTTGCGGGCGTTTGCACTTCGGAATAGCCAGTGAGAGATATACTGCATAAAAAGAGGGGTTGCCAAACTAACGCTCAAAAAACTTCAACACAAACTAACTAGTTAACTAACTATGGAGCAACTCTCTTTGGCAAACTATATTATTTATTATACAGTTCTAAGAGCATATTTCATACTTCAATCATGATCAAACTATTTTTTTCAAATCTTCGCAAACTATATTAAGCAGAGTTCTAAGCTTCTCTCCCCGCATGTTGCTGTCCTCAATCGCGGAAACTAAAAAATAAAAATAAATAAGCATTTCGATTGTATGTTCACACGGCAATTACTGCTTGCTAACAAAATGTGCAAATAAGTCTGCCATATATTAGGGTCTTCAGGGCTCGTTTTTATCAGCTACATTCATCTAGTTAAACAACATTACACTGAAATACTAATTACATTTTGACGGGTACTTCAAATGAGTTGGGCCGTTTTAAAGAAGGAAAGGTATAGCGAGTACTTAAAAAATGCAATTGCAGTGTTCTTCAGGGCCATCCTCTCGTCATCATCCCTCTGCTGTGAGCGCAGATACATGTTAAACAATTTGAATATCCAGTTATTACATGTGAAACGCAAATAGTGGGATATGCACATCATTATGCAGGCCACTTTATGAACGCACATTCACCTGGTCTTTTTAGTTTTAATTATCCTCTAATGCACTTACAAGAGCGTTGAAAGAAAATTCAGGCTACCAAATTCAGGCAAGACAAAAAAAAATGTTCTTTCATGAAATGAAAGCACGCTTGAGAACTCAGAAGTGTCAAACCTTCTTGAATTCATCCGAAGAAAAACAGCGTCTTTCACACAATTAGAAAGTTTGATAAGAGTAGTACTTAGCAAGGGCTATATATGAGCTTTTTCCTTTCCTTGCTCTACCATGCAAAGTATTAAAAAAACAGGTGAAAAAGTGGGGGCCAGAGTAACGGTGCCCGAGAAAGCACCTCGTAATTATTGCCGCTAGTGACGCAACTCGAGTGAACACTCCTTCTTGCTGATTTTCCGACCGTCGTTGCCACCCATCACTTTCTGCCACCTCCCGGCAAACTTGTCATATACCTGCCTTGATCTCTTATGTGCCACCCTCAGACCCTTTATCCTTCATTATACTGGACATACTATGAAAGTATTACTTCAGAACTTTCACGCTCTCTAAGGAATTACAACCGACGTGCGCCCTTTTGATCTTGCTCAGAAACGCCTTTCGATGTCCACTAGAAGTGGATAGCAGAGCGCATGTCATTAAAATTCTTACGCTAGCCTGTAGAATGAGAACAAATAATTAAGCATAAAGAAAAAACTGCAAACTCATGCACACACACTAAACAAACAAGAAAGAAGCTCACTCAGGAAACTTTCCAATTAGTAGAGTTGCCGCCAGCCGGTGCGTCAGTGGAGCAAGTCTTTGTGATGCAGAGCACGCGCCAGCCTTTCTAGTGTATTATGTAAGAGGCTGCGTGTTGTTCGAAGTGATGTATTGTTTCTGAAACGCCGACATCGATTAACGAGTGGTTCGCACACTTGTTTATGTCGTTGCGTTAGGCGTACAATGTAGGCGCATTTTAGCCGGCACCCTTAGGTTCCACCTAAAGTTAAAGGGTGATTGCATTGCCCCATACGCCGTATCTATATGCTGTGTGCGTGTGAAAGCATGCAAAGGCAGCGGACTATCGCGGCCCAAGCGTAGAGGAAACGCGCCAGCCGTCTATCGTCACTCAAAAGGCCCGTTGGGTGTACTAGAGGGGAATGCAGCGTGGAACCCAGCAGAGCTGGGTACTTTTGATTACCTGGTGGGATCGCGTACGTCCTATGTTAATAGACGTTCGCAGATGACTCATGCCTGTGGGCGTGCTGTGTCCGGACCGCTAAGTTTGTGTTGAAGTGCTAGACAGTGCGATGGTCTCACTCGAGTGCCATCAGGGACGTCATAAGGCGACGTATAGTTGATAGCTTCATGTTGCACTTAAGTCATGTGAATATCAATACGCCGACTACACACACGTATTTACTTGAGTATAGCGTGACTTGTGGCCGAACTTCATTAGTTTGTATTGCATTGTTCTTGTTGACGGCACCACCGACGACGAGATCTTGCTAAATTTCAGCACGTCTCGCAAAGTATCGTCAAATCTCGTCAAATATGAACAACTTATTGGATCATGAGACATACAATGTATTCGTCCTATATTGTTCTCATTTTTAAAACAGCCTCTTTGCATTCGGTTCATCGTGTTTGCGAATCGCTCCCTGAAATTATCTGCATCTGTCCGACTTGAAACATAGTTGAGCGTGTGTCAGGCATATTGACATCTCATAAAAATTAGCTGGTTCTGAATTAACAATACAATCTGAACTCGACTGGCAGAGGAATTTGTCTTCGCCTGCAATTTCTGAAAGCAAAATTGAGTTAACGCACAGTCGACAATTACATTTCACTGTCGATAACAAGCCGCTTTGTTTTGCTGTGAATGTGAAGCGTCTGGATGTCATTAACGATCATTTTATTATTCAGGTTTTTCCTTGTTTGGAGCGCACCAGCTCTGATTACCCACACTATTTACTCTAGCATAAGTAGTAAGCACAAAGAGTGTTTCACTTCCCTTCATTACAAACCTTTTTATTCTTTTTTGTTATGGGAAAGTTCCCGTCGGCCATACAGGGCCGATTATGTTTACAAAAGAGCATTTGGTTATTCCACTTATATAATTTTCATTTGTTTCATTTGATATCGAATGCTGCTTCTCCTCATTCTAGCGCGAAACATATTCTGCCATATTTATCGGGGCATTTCATACTTTACTAAGCACCTGACAATAACAAACCACAGCAGACTATAGCGAATGCATTCCTTAATAAACCTGATGTTTTTTGTAAGGAAACCATTTCGACTGAAATATGACCAGTGGATGCGAAAGAGCATGCTATGTGAGAATGCATTAAAGTTGTGCGATTGAGATCTTCATGCGAAAGTTGTGATAACTGCAAGGGAGCAGCGAAAAGATGTTTGGAGTGATTCAACCGTCCAGATAACACGTCAGCACACGAGAAAAAAGCACAATAAATGCTTTAGATATTAACAACAGCGCGATACTCATTATTAATACTTGTATGGGTTCAACGTCCCTAAAGCACGTTATGATTATTAGAGACGCCGTAGTGAAGGGCTCTAGATATTTCACTCACCTGGGCTTCTTTAACGTGTACCGAGACCTTTGTACTGCATTGGCCTTGAGCCTTTTCACTTCCACCGAAAATGCGGTAGCCGCGACTGGAATTTGATCGCGCCTCCTGCGGGTCAGAAGTAGAACACCATATCCAATAGATTACCACAGTGGGTTACAGCACTCACTAAGTGGCGCCATTGCAAGTAACTGCTCTGATTACGTATATTGTTTGGTTTAGATTGATCGTTTATCTAACCAACAGCGCACGAATATTTTATGTCCCAGTTTTAGAGCATCTGAAAAATCGTGTCTAACTAAGTATGCTTTCTGAATAGGTTTACTATACATATGTCAAAACCCTTGAGCACGCTCTGGACGCAGCACTGCAAAAAACACTCTGCGTCTCACGCTAACGTCAAGCGTTGAAAATTCTTTGGGACACAGGGTGTCGCTGGAGCAAACACTTGGACAAGCGGTCATTTCTTCGTCCAGGCTGCAGCTTGTGGAAGACAAAACTGCTTGTGGAAACGCAGGTTCTTGCGACAACTCGTGTCCCAAAGAAGTTTTAATGCTTCGAGAATCTGTCTTTCCCTGAACGTCTAACGTCCCCAGAAAACTATTGCACTAACGTTAGGTCTACTGGCGGACGTCATTAGACCAAGAACTCCTGTAAACACCTTCTCTGACTCAAGAATCAAATCACTGGGTACTAAATATTCACCCATCCTAGCTACTGTACCTTCTATGATCTTTCCTCAAATTTAGAGGAAAAAATGGGAGAAAAAAATTAAGGAGGTCAAGAATGAAAGTGTGGGACCAGACAGAGTTCTTTTTTCGGTTTGCGTTCTCTCTCCACTCTGTGTTTTTCTCCATCTTTAAAACTCCCGCACCCCTTTCCCCGGTGTATAGTAGCATACTAGTCCTCTTATAATGACTAACATCCCGGCCTTTCCTTTCATTCTTGTTCCTTATTCTCCTTCTTTTATCTTCTCCTTCTTTTATCCTCATTTCTTTATTTCTGTTTCGTTTTTTTCTTTTTTCATTTCTTTAGTGCCATTTTTTATCTTTCTTGCTCCTTTTTATTGTTCTTACTTTTTTTCTTTTTTTCTTGCTAGCTTTCCTCTTTCTTCCTATTTCTACATGTGGCTTCACCTGCAATACGCCAAAAAACAAGAGCCTATGACTGCCTAGGCTCCTTTTAAGTCCTGTGCTGTTAAAAATCACATACGTCGACAAGAAGCCCCGACCGTGTACACAACAGGCATGGTAACTGACCGAGAAAAAGTTGATTCAGAAGATTAAGCCAATTGCGAGCTGTAAAAGAATTTCCAAAACCTCGCGGTTTCTTGGTCAAGTTATAGCACATCAGTCGCACATTGCTCAGACGCTGCAGTAGTACGTAGCTTCCACTTATCTCCATTTGGCTAATGCTGGTCAAGATCAGCCTGTCCAGTACTACCCTAAGAATAAAAAACAGAAATGTCGTAGCACTAGCTTCAAACTGGCTTCAGCGTATTCGCTATATAAAGTGTCATTTTTTTTCTGACTTGCAATCATTGATGGATACCGTTGCGAGGCGGATGATACTGCCCTTTTAGAAAGCGTGACGAGGGTCGGAGGCGAACAAAAAAACTAAGGAAATACATTTCCAGCTCTCTAGGACACTAACGTCCTCTTTTCTGTTCCTGGAGTGTCCATGTTCCCATCTCAGAGTGCCATAGAGTGTCAGAAACGACACTGAAATACAACTCCACTTGTCCCTTTGCTTCTGTGCTTGGGTCTGTGCACTCGAGAAACCACTTGTTTTCAGCCTTTCAGCTTTATATCGAGGGGAAGAAACGTCCTTTTGATGCACCCGGACCTCCTCTTTATTATTGCATTATCACGATGGCCATCAGCTGGGAAAAACTGTACTCACAGCCGATCAGGAGCCAGTGGCTCCAGACCCGTTGCGAATTGTAACAGGACGGAAAGGACGGTGAAGGAAGCAGAGAAAAAAGAAAGGCTACTTTTTGTTGTATTTTTTTATGGAGGGTGGAAGGAGAGATGGCCTATGCTGCAGGTTTCGTAGGTACATCAGTATTCATAATGTAATGTTAAAAAGCTAACGAGATTTCGGACACTAATGGCGTCTCTCTCTTCAAGAACGAATGGATTCATGTTTCAGAGAAGTTATATCTGTTGAGTATTCGATTATTTGCCATGGCCTTGCATTGTGATGCTAAAGACCATTCATTCAAAGCGACGCAAAGTAAAAATATTACCGAAAGAGACTAGGAAATCTCGAGAAGCCTCAAACTGAGAATCAATGACAACTTGATTCAGAATGACACGAAGCGCTGGTGATTTACGTCCGACATAGTTCTCATGTGAGGCCCGTTTTAACATGCGGAAAAAACAGTTACTACGCTTGAAAGGCCAGAGGCTATGTATAAATCAAGAAAAAATTATTGCTAGGTGAACCTCACTCCCAAAGCGATTATAAATTTGGAGATTGAGAGAAACTACAGCAGCTGACATAGGCTCCATTCTTCAAAACAGCATATTAATAATAAAAAGGATACGAAAAGCAGAACTTCGTGTAATAATCTGGCACACAAGCGCAAGGTGGTTGATTTTAACATACTTCAGTAAAACACAAAGAACTTAGCATATAATGACACGTGAAGTTGTCTCCGTAGCTTCTTTAAAATCTGAAATAAAAGAAAAGTAGCACACGTGGTTTTTTTTAATATATACAATTTTATGACACAATGAAGTATTGCAGCCAAGATCGGAGCACTACGCTGAGCCACAGGCTAGGCAGTAGTTACCACAGAAAATATTTGCAGATATTAACACAATTGAAGAGTGAGAAAAAGTACCAGTAGAGGAGAAAAAAAAACACTCTCGTAGTTGGTGCAGAAAGCTCCGTATCAGCTGTTTTTCCCCGTGGAGAAACGTCTCATTTTTTCTCTGGAACAATACGTGCCATTTCTAGAAGAAAAACTGTTGTCTTTTTACCTGGCCAACAAACATCGAGCGTGAAGTCATTATTCACATGCATGATTCAATATTTACCGGGATCATATAACGCTCAATATATCTCTGCTCTATACTTTGTAGTGAGAGCCACCACAATGCACGTTACATGTAACTCGATAAAAATTATTGTTGTGGCATTGTAACCAATTAACCGAGGGAGCAAGAACCGATAATATAGAACGAAACTGAAAGAGATAAGATTGCGTTTTCCATGCCATTGGTACTCCCACCAATGATCGAGCTAAGAGGTCTAAACTGTCGCGCGTGCAAGCCACGTGACACGGGAACTAAGAAATATTTGTTATTTGGCTGTTTGTACAGCCGTTTATAAATTTGGTAACCAAGTTCTTTTTATTGTTTATTTACCATTGTTTAAAAGAAGTCAGAATTTCGCCCCAGGGGTAAAGCAACGAATGTGATAGCAACAAATTAGAATGGCACACGATGAACCTGAAGTGACTCGATACTTGCAGCCTGCCCCTGAAGCACGAAGGATGCACGAAAAGAACACACACAGGAAGAGCGCAAGCTAACAACTGTCACAGCTAGAACACTTCCACCACGCTGCTCAAACACGAAGTAGGATGGTCGGAAAAACGCACAGGTGTACACTTGCAGGATGAACGGGAACCTGCAACAGTTATTTGTGTTTGGTAAGCGCTCTTCAAGTGTCGACTAGACCAGTGCCTCCTTGTTGAAGACTGGGGTGTGTGGAGGTACCCCTCTACGCATACTGTGGGGCAGTGTCATTCGCAGGTTTGCTTGTTCGCCTTTACAAATCCTGAGTTTTAACAAAAATTCGTCACTTTTACTTTTCCCTACACGTCTCAACAGCAGCCGAAACGAAATGTGGCAACGTTGCTTTAAAGGGCGCCCTTCGCAACCAATTTCGGGTGTTACTGAACAAGCTAAAGCGCCTACAAGATCTGCGTATACCCCCAGTGGTAAAGAGTGCATACTAATTACTCGTCATTAGTAAGCGAAAGCGCACGTAGAGCGTGGAAGCGCCATCCAATGTTGCACGCTGAGAAGCGATGGACGGGTTGAAATCCGGGTAGCACACCTCAAATTTTCTCACTTAATTTTTGTGACTTTTATTTATATAAACACTAATATACATATACAGGACATAACAATAACGGCCAAAAATAGTTGATAATTTGCATACAATTGTCATCGTATTAAAAACATTTATAGTCAGCTATAGTTTTCCTTGCCTTTGTTCGCCAATTATAAAGCAGCCATCAAAGCGCATCCACCCGCCCAAACAAGCAGTTCATGCGTGTGCTGCGCGAGCAGTGTGTATACGCGTGTGCACACGTGCGTGCGAGGACATCCATCTGTGTAGAAAGTCAGAATGTTATCAGTTCCTTGTCTACTGATTGAAAAGGTACAAATGATCATTACCTGAATCAAATTAAGACCAAAGTAAAAACTACCATACTCCTTTTTATTTCTCGCCGAAAGAAGGGGAAGAAAATATTGTTATGGGCTCCTTCTGACAGCATCTTATTATATCATTTCTCTCGAGCCTGTCCGAAAGCCAAACGTAGCTGGCGTCGTGATAGATGTGCTACGAGTCTTAAAAGCGATGTATGATGTCACGTCTATTCAATTCGCCCTTCTTCATCAGTCAAAGTGCCAAGGAGTGCCCTTCGTTGGCGACGGTTCACCCAGCGGTAGTACTTCAGTGGGACAGCATTTAATGAAAAGAATTGTTAATAAAATTTGTTACAATAGCCAAAAAATAGTTTGACCATTTTAACAAACCTATTTTCGAACGCATGAATCTTGCTCTTTGGGGACTTCAACTACCCATACTCCGTACTGATTATTTTAACACAGACATCAGTAATGCAGAAATTAAAAAAAATCCTTTGATGTCTGCCTTAATTTAAGCCTCTCACAGATAATAAAGGCGCCCACGCGTATAACTGGTGGTACCACAAACATACATAATCTCATACTAACCACATACCCAGATAGCATGTCCTCCATTAGCTATTCAAGCGAAATTAGTGACCACAAAGTAATTGACGCAGTTTTCTTTTTCTCGTCCGTGAGACATTATAAAGACCGGAAAACAATCCGCCTGTTCGACAAAGGAAATTATTCCGCAATTAGCAGTGAACTAGAAGCATTCTACCAATCATGTGAATCAGTCTTCGAAAATCACTCCTCGAATGAAAACTGGCAGCTTTTCTAAAACAAACTGTCTAACCTTGTTGCACAGTATATACCGGCCATCACACTCCTGCATAATCGCAAATACTCATGGTTCACAGTCGCACCAAAAAAAAAAAACTTGAGAACAAAAAGAAACGCCTGTTTCGCTCCGCTAAACTTCGGCAAAGCCCCAACTCTTGGAATATATATTCCGAAGTTGAACACACTTGGTCGCTATCCGACAACAAAAACATTCCTTTTTTATTCCTACCTACTCCGCATGCTCCAGGAATAACCCTAAAAAATTCTGGTAAGTAATTAACCTTAAATTATCATTTGATATAAAAATATCAAAGGACTATGAAATTTTATCCTACATAGAGTGTGTGAACTTGTTTAATTCTGATTTCGAATCTGTTTTTACGACTGAACCACTCATGCCTCTGCCTTCATATTCTGTTCACGTGATGCCTCCAATGTCTCGCATTAAATTTTCACCAGCCAGTCACTCAGTGACAATCATGAGCTATTCTCATCCGCTGGTGTAGATGAGATCACCTCTAAGCTATTAAAAACATCAAGTGCGTATCTGCGATGTACCTAACGTTGTTGTTCTCACAATAATTATCATCAGGCTCCCTTTCAGAACGATTAGAAAAAGAGCAAGGTCACTTCAGCCTTCAAATCAGGTAACCGTAATTCATCATTAAAATATCGCCCCAAATCCATCACTACCATGCCTTGCACAATCGTGGAACATGTCATATTTTCACACAATATGAAATTTTCGACAGCATTAACGTTTTCCATCCCTTCAAAGCGCCCTGCCCCGCTGCGGTGCTCTAGTGGCTAAGGTACTCGGCTGCTGACCCGCAGGTCGCGGGATGAAATCCCGTCTGCGGTGGCTGCATTTCCGATGGAGGCGTAAATGTTGTAGGCCCATGTGCTCAGATTTGGGTGCACGTTAAAGAACCCCAGGTGGTCCGAATTTCCTGAGCGCTGCGTTATGGCTCTCTCATAATCATATGGTGGTTTTGGGACGTTAAACCCCACATATCAATCAATCATCCTTTCAAAGCGCCCCGCCGCGGTGGTCTAGTGGCTAAGGTACTCGGCTGCTGACCCGCAGGTCGCGGGATCAAATCCTGGCTTCGGCGGCTTCATTTCCAATGGAGGCGGAAATGATGTAGGCCCATGTGCTCGGGTTTGGATGCACGTTAAAGAACCCCAGGTGGACAAAATTTCCGCAGCACTCCGCTACGGCGTCGCTCATAATCGTATGGTGGTTTTGGGAAGTTAAACTCCAGATATCAATCAATCAATCAATCAATCAACCAATCCGTTCAAAGCATGGTTTACGTAAGAATCTGTCATGTGACACGCAGATAGTTTCATTTCTGCATGATCTCCTGTCAAACCTCTATCGTAACATTGTAACCGACGTCATTTTCCTTGATTATGCGAAGGCATTTGATGAAGTAGCGCATAAAAGATTATTATTAAAACTTTCTCACTTAAGCTTACATCAGACTGTCCTAATATGCATGAATAAAAAATTTTCTTCAAAACCAATCACAATCTGTCAACATTAACAATACTGCTTATACATTTCTACCAGTAACATCGGGCGACCCCCATGGTTCAGTTTTAGGTCCCCTCTTATTTTTATTAAACGATGTACCATTGCACGTATTCTGTAACATTCGAATGTTTGCTGATAGTTGATTCATATATCAATCCATCATTAACAATAACGACCACATCTCATTGCTGAATGACCCAAATAGCGTTAAGAAGTGGTGTGACGAGAGGTTCGTGACCTTAAATCCTCATAAATGTAAATACCTGTCGATTTCCCGCCGCCATAATTATCGCACCCTTTCTTTCACAATCAACGACATCTCCATCGACAATGTTGTCTCATTTAAGCATTTAGATATTACTATCACGCATGAACCTAAGTGGTCCTCTCATGTGACTAACATCACATCATCTTCGATCAACACTTCAGTATTTCTCAAATGTCACCTTCGCAATGCTCCTCAACACGTAGTACTAATCGCATATAAAACAATCGTTAGGCCTAAACTCAAGTATGCATCACCCATTTGTAATCCTCATCAGATCTCACTCAGCGATGCCGTAGAATTTGTCCAAAATCGCGCCGTAAGGTGTATTTATTCATAATTTTTATATGACATCAAAGTTCCGTCATTGAAAGCAAATTTGGGTTTGGATGCACTGACACACTGCTGCCGCATCGCGAGCTTATCATTATATCATAAAGTTTATAACGATTCACTTCGCCAAGCCCCTCACATTCTACCTCCTATGCACAGTTCAATGCGCAGAGGTCATTCATTCAACGTTGCTCGTCCATGTGCACGTACTGTCACTTGCTCGTCATCATTTTTCCACCGCACAGCCAAAGACTGGAAGGACCTTTCCCACCACGTCGCTTGCATCCCCACCTGACCTGCCATTGAAGAAAGGACAAAATTTATTCCTGGAGAAACTTTGTAATCTTTGTTTATGTAACCACCCCTAATTTAGTACCCCTCTGGGGACTTTAGGGTAAATAAATGAAATGAAATGAAATGAATGAATTCAACAAGGCATTCCCCTATGTAGACATGCAAAAGTATTATATCTCACAAGACGTTTCCACAGAATTAGACACAAGTAATTTCACATCTTCAGAATAGAAGAAACAACATACAATAGAAGACAAATCTTTTCTATTAACTGCACTAATACAGCAATGAGGCACACATTCTCAATTATCTGTGTTCATGCGTTACATTGCGTGTCAGCTCAAGCGGTTGTGAATGAATGAATCTGCAATTATGTTCGGAGCATGGGCACGAAACTCCGCCTAGCAAGAACCGTTTGCATGTGTTCATAATATTTTCACTATATATCAGCTTTCGTTTTATCTTTCTAAAAATGCTGGTAGACATACATACGAGAAAAGCTGAATTGAGTTCGAGTGCGTCTGTGCATAAATTTGCATCAATTTCACGTTGATTAAGCCTCATGAATAACTGAGCACTACAGACTCGTAGGCGCTCACTCGCACATTCGCATTCAGGCACTCGCTGCATGGCGCACGATAGAAACTGGTTTTTTTTTCCTGTTTTGTTCCTGCGAGTGAGTGGTTGTACAAGGTAAATCTATTCCTCGGAGGTGATAAACATAGAACCAGCGAGATGCGAGCGTGAGATTATGTAGACAACATGGTTCTTGCCGTCTTTCTCATACATGAATGATGAACGATGTAGAAATAGAGGAGGAACAATTGCCATGAAGTTCGTAGAGAAATAAGAAATGCACTGGAAATATTCGAAGAGACTTTAGTGCCCCCTGGCTGCGAGTGAATGTGTCCTTCTTTATCTACCTCGAAATGTGCTTGACATGAAGTAAGCCTAAATTACCAAAGAGTCAGAGATAAAGAAGAAGTGGGTCAAAGATTCATCTGTAAAGCAAGCGCTATAGGGCTACAATTCCAATTACTCTAAAAGCACTAAGACCAGGAAGTGTGTGGGTGGCAGCGAAAAAGTCAAAAATTTTTGCTATCTATAAAACAGCTTTGCTTCATTTTTTTAACAACCCATTAGGTGATGAGTGAGACGCATGCCAAGAATATCACTGACGATTGACGTAAATGGGATATGATTCAATCGAAACCCGCATTCCTTTGGCCGGGGTATGCGCGTATGTGTCACACGTGACTGAAGGAAAAGGTTTCCTGACGTACACGACAAGTCTCTCATGCTATTTGCGTTGATCATGTTCGTCATACACTAATGCCCATTCATGTAAATTTTGTCATGTAAAAAAACTGAGATGACCACGAGAGCACCCAGATGTAGATAGATAGATAGATAGATAGATAGATAGATAGATAGATATATAGATAGATAGATAGATAGATAGATAGATAGATAGATAGATAGATAGATAGATAGATAGATAGATAGATAGATAGATAGATAGATAGATAGATAGATAGATAGATAGATAGATAGATAGATAGATAGATAGATAGATAGATAGATAGATAGATAGATAGATAGATAGATAGATAGATAGATAGATAGATAGATAGATAGCACCTTCCCCCACCCTCTTTTTTTTCGTTTGCTAAACCTGGGCACTTATCTATTTTCCTTTGTGTTCTGTAATTTTTTAAAGCCTGTAACTGAGTTGACTTAAAATCCGCGCTGGTAAGTTGATGGGAAGGAATCTTGATACAAGCAGTAGTTTGTCTATGGGAAGTATAATTGCTATTTGCCCTGACCATCTGAAAATACCGTAGAATAATAGTCACCAAATCATCGAATTATCACTCACTGCAACTCGAAAACGACACGCTAAGTCAGCTTTTTTTTTTTGAAGCATTGGTTTGTCAGTGTTATATGCGAAACATTGGCGCGTCAAAACGTAAGTAACGGTCTTGGTAACACATTATATATTTACACCGCAGACGCAAGAGCTGAATCTTAGCCCTTTACTAATGTAAATCGACAATCACACAGGATACATTTTATGCTATCTCTTGTGTAACTAGTGTTGCAGTCGGCAGTGTCCATCATTCCTGCGAAGTATGAGTGTGCATGTGTAGCCGCAATTTCTAGTGAAGGCAATGCAGCTATTTTTCAGCCCGTCAGGCTGTGTGTTGCGGTGTGCTGTCGAAGGGGGAAACACTCCAGCAAACTCAGCCTGTGAGTTCAATCAGCAACTACCACTGGATCTCATATAGAATGGGGAAGAACTGTAAGAAAAAACAAGACGAAAAAAGCTATTCGGTTGAAATTCCAGAAAGATTCTAGTTGATTAAGCAGTTTTATAATGAAAAAAAGCACTTGGTGGGGCAAAGGGGCACTCCCTTTTTTTTCTTAATCAGTCTTTCCCCCCCCCCATGTACCTAGTCGCCTAGGCGAGAAACCATGCGTACGTTTCATCCTCACCTTCTTTGCTAATTGACCGTCTAGCACCTGCCGTTCCCGCAAGAGTTAGTTATTTGCCCATGTGCCAACCGAGCTTGCAAGTGAAGCCTTCGACTAAAGTAATAGGGTTTTATCAGAAATTACAGACATGTAATCAATGGCTCAACGCGTTAATAAAGAGAAACGCGGACCGGTGTTCTGCGTGTAGCCAACGTCGCCCTCTCGTTTTTTTTTTTTTTATGGCATGGCTGCTGTTAGCGCCAACAGAAAGAAAAGCTTAGTATCACTAACACGAATGGGTGATGGACACGAAAGAGAAAAGTGCATTAGGGAAATGCAACCTCTGCTTTTTTTTTACTCTTACACTAAGTGTATCCAGGTATTTCCACATGGCGTCAGGGGCAACAAGTAAAGAAAAAAACAGAGTAAATTGGTGAACCTAACTAGAGCGAGTACCTAGCGAACTTAACTGAAGAACGGCAGCAATTCTGCTTTTTTAGGCAACTAGCGAAAACAAAACATAAAAACTTTCTCGTGGGTTAGTGTTGTGAGAAAGCAGCAATCTGTACTAGCTTGGCGGCATTTTTGTGTGTTTGCTTTCACGATAAATTAAGAGAAGAGATGGCGGACGTTTAGAATGGAGAAGAAGTTGTGAGAGAAGTGCTAAGTCGTGTGATGTGTGGTGGTTTGTCTGAAGAGGAAACAAGGGCTGTATGACCGCGTGTGACACATGTACTGATAGGCATCCCTCTTGTATATGCCTGCGTGGCCTAGGATGCCAAGACATGTAGTGTTTGCTGATCACACAAACACACACATAAAAAAGCAACCGTGTGTCGCCTTACGAAATTTTCACTCTTTGTAATGCTGTGAAAGTATTTATAAAATACTGAAATAAAAATAATAGCCGAAATTATTTGCTACGAGGATCACCTCAGCCTCGCTATAATCTATAGAAGTCCTTTCTGGAAGTATTCTAGTCTCAAGTCATACCAATATGTGCCACCAGCTAGAAAGTTCACGCTTACGAATGGGATAATTGAAAATCGCCCGTTTGTAGTGTGACACAACAAGTAAATTTATGGCATTCGTTCGTATTTCTCAGAACGTGATCCTCCTAGTTGAAGAATGAATCTTCCTTGTTCGGGGACAGAACCCGGCACCACCGCCTTTCTGGGTTTGTCGCCCTACTTGCCGTGCTAACGTGGTTGGTAGCATTTGGCAGCGCGAGGGGGAATCAGTAAACAACTCGAAACACACGTACACTGATCTTCATATATTCGCCCTCGTGCTGGAAATTCAGGACATCCTGTTCTTTCTCAATTGGAAGAGCGACCACCCCAAAAAGGCATTGTGGGCACTTCATCCCCAGACCGAGCAAAATTTTTCGCTTGTAAAAAGCCTTTTTTTTTCTGTCAAGTTATGTGGATTTCTTGCCCTTTATGGTGCCAACGGGTGGTTGTCTGTAATTCCATTCATGACCAATCCAGTGCATTGCGGTTTTTCGTACAACATTCTGGCGATTTTGAATGCACGCGTGCTAATTATCTGCTCAGTTTATGAGTACTCTAAAAGGGTGTGAGAGTTTATTTTTTGTTGTTGTTGTTGTAGTTGCTCTTCTCTAGACTGTTATGTTGTCGCATGTCCAGGCGTTAAAAGAGCCGATATTTCTTTTATATGCTTGCCGCATGGCTATAAAATAATTACGTACTTGTGAAACTGGCTTTTTACGTTTTTATTCGGGATAGCGAACGCATCGCGAACGACTTTGCCTTTTTCTAAGAATGACGGTTCCCGGGCTATTGTTCACAAATACATCCGACGTTAAAGAAATATTCGTAACATGTAACTTCAGAACAGCCGTGATGCCTGACTTTATAATACAGAATCTGATTGGCTAAAAAAAGCACTTGCCACATTTGAGATTTGTTTTTTTTTGTGTGAATTTGACCCCAAATGTCCAATATGTTCAAACTTACGTACCTACAACAACGTAGCTGGGCTGTGTTACTTGCTTTGTTATGCTCAGAATATCAGATATCTACCTCATCGAAGGGAATGATTTTCTTGTTTTGCTTGACGAAGTGAAAACAATGAAAAGCAATAGAAAGAGAAAGCTTAGCAAGGGTGAATACATACATGACTTCAGCGAAATCACCACGTTTTTTTTCTCAAAACTATCTCTTTCTCATAACATATTAATATGTAAGGTAATAGATAAGGTAAATCGGATTGTAAAGAAAAGCTTTGTTTGCTTAGCTTTGTCCCACACCGGTGCATTGATCAGTAGTCTCCGTCGTTTTGTCGAGACAGGCAGCGGCCACGCATTGTAAACACATGCGTACAAAATCCTAATACCGAATCACAAATCTCCTGATCGACTTTTTTATAACTGTCGTGTCTTTTTTTTCTGCTATAATTATTTGCCAGAAAATATAATACTGGCTGAAGACCACGGTCATAAGCCATCCCACGCAACAACCAAACACCTCGTAGTTTCAAAGCCCTTGGAATCAGTGCGGTGATTGCTTCACCATTAAAGGGACTAGTGACCGTCACACCATTACTGTGACACTCAGGGACAGATTAAAATAAACAGTACACCGACCATAGTAAACCGCAACAAACATTTCGCACTTTCAAGAAAAGGTTGCGCAGGACTTCATTTCGCATCGTATAGGCTCCTCAATGTTAGAAGTGGTTTTTAAAACGTTGAGCGCTGTTTTACCCGCTTACATGTTGCACAGACATGCCGAAAGAGGAACATTGCAGAAGGATCAAAATGTGGGCCAGTTGGTAATTCATTTAATTCGCTGAAGTTCGCTGAACAAAGAAAATGCCGAAAGAGGTCATCACAATTTTATTTTTCATATTTCAAGTTCGTTAAGAAAGGTTCTACACCTTTCAAGCAGACCAATAAAATTTCGTGGCTCATAACTTTGAAGACTATGAAGTCTGGTTAAAACAACCATGCGCGAACTCTGTGGTTCGAAACGGCATCTCTAGGAAGGAGCACTAAGCCGCCATTTACAAGAAGAGAAAATACGGAAAGCAAAGAAAACAAAAAATAAGACGAATGAACATACAAAAAGACAGTACATCACTTACATTCCTTGCGAGAGTTTTTTTCTATATCCTAAACTTAAGCTTTGGTGCGTCAATTTGAATAGCGTGATAATGTTGCAGCTTTTGTCCTGTAGAGTGTGACATATTTCTGCCAAAATTCTCCTTCTCTTTTGCTTAAGGCACACTTTCTGATATACACGCAACCGACACACATCCATTTAAGTTTTTTAGCAAATAAATTGAACTTTTCTTCTACACTGCGTTGCTCAGAGTGTGTTTACGAAGATACAGAGGCATAGAAGACAGATCAAGGGTTATTTTGTCGGTTAAACCTTGATTGATTGCTTATGTTGTCATGGAATAAAACTTCTTGTACTGGTGAAACTTTTGACGCAATTGCAATTTTATCAACTGCTGAGCGCATGGTATGTTGTGACACTACTCCTGGAGAACTTTTCTCTTTGTCTCACCTTCAGAACAGCATGACGTGGAGCTCCGCTTTTTACTTCCAAGTTGTAGGAACGTTTATTCTAACCCTGTCGCCTTCAAGTAAGATGGATCACATCTGCTTCCGTAGTTCCGTCTCACGTAGCGCCTCACATAGCTCAGCTCTGCCACGGTGTCAGCTCACACGTTAGTTCCTCTTGCGAGGGTGCTAAGCGGGTTCATCCCGAAACAGGATCGAGGCAGTCTCCCTTACTCCTCACTCAAATACGCCCAGGGCCTCAGGCTCTCCTCGTCGAAAGGTTTCTTGACGTTGACAGAACTCCACCCAAGTAAAAGGTAATATACACATCCCGCCTTATTCTTGTGATAAGCCTCTTGCGTATCTTGAGCATTGTAGTTGTGCGCAAGTATCCTAAACACAGGGCTTGCTAACGAACTCATAGATGCGTTTCCTCTTATTTCTATGCTCGAAGAAAAAGACCGTCATGCCGCCGAGATGAAAATCTAATCAGGGTTGCATGGGCATTTACACGTTGGGAGTATGCATTCTTCAGGATAAAGAAGGTTTCGGCGTTATACAGAAATCAATGGTGGGTTAGCAACATTGCATGCGACAAGATTTTATCAGTGAGAAAATGGAAGCAACAAAAGAAAGTACAGTTTATAGTTTTGCTTCTATTGTTGATACCGGAGCGTGGCACTCTATTGAGTTTCTGCAAACCCTGAGGGTGTCCTTAGTGGTCGCTGACAGTGCCACGAAAGAAAAAAATCATCAGAAACTGACGCAGAGAAAACTTCATAATTTTGATGACTAATGGCTCTTCGTGACGGAGTTTTGCGTAGGAATATCCGCTTCCATAGGCGAATCAAGGCAGTCTGGATGTACTTTTATCTCCGTTGCAGGTTCGTAGTATTGCGTCAAGAGAATTATCTTCTTTTTAGGGGCGAACAAAGGGAATGTTTATTGGCGAGTACCTCTTTGTTTGGTTACATGCTCCTTCTGGCGTGGCTTGGGCGTCCCTCGTATGTAACCACCAGTGGCACATACCCGAAGTAGGTATAACACTTGACCGCCAAGATGGTGCCAGTGAGAGATTTCTTCTGTGCGTTGTTTAACAATAAAAAATAGTGCTCAATGTACATGCCAATGGCTGCTAATGGGAAATGAGAGACATGAGCATTCGGCTTTTAGTCAACGCGCACGCTGCAATCCCCATTAGCAGCCATTGGCATGTACATTGAGCACTATCGGACAAGAAAGGGGTGCTACATTATACTCGCTGGGTGTAACCTCCTTAGCTTTAGAAAGGTTTAGCGAGCGTTGAGCCGCAGTGCCATGAATACAATGAACTTTTATATACCATGAATGAACTCAAGGTGGTTAAAAATGAGAAGTAGATACGAAGCGCAAGCCGTAAGAAAGTAACAGCCGAATTCTTCTGTCTCTCATTTCTCATTAGCAGCCATTGGCATGTAAATTGAGCCCTATCTGACAGGGAAAGGTTGCTACGTTATACTCGCTGGGCGTAACCTCCTTGGTTTTCGAAAGGTTTAGCGAGCGTTTGGTCGCAGTGCCATGAATACAGTGAACTAGAATATACCATGAACTCGAGGTGGTTAAAGGTGGGAAGTGGACCCAAAGCGCAGGCCGTAAGAAAGTGTGCGTGTGCCACCTCTCGTTTAGTCCTTAGAATGTCCGCTGGATGGCGGTGCTTCTATATGGGGAATATATGATAAAAAGATGCGAGATGGCGGGACTTGGAGTGTTGAATAGATGAACGAACGGACACACAAACAGATACATGGATGGACGCATGAACGGACGCAGGGGCGGATGCACGAAAGAACGCAGGGACGGGCGCACAAACAGACGCATGGACGGTCACACAGACGGACGCATGGACGGACGAATGCTTCGCCCCACTCTCCATCATTCACTCCGTGGATATGCTGCCAATTTTTTTTTTGCTGCGCTCACGTTTCGGTGTCTTTTTTGCTACAATTTCACTATTTCAAGTAAATATTAGTTCTCAATTTACAGCTGTAAAAGTGCGCTCTCACTTTGCAGGTATGCTATATATTTTTACGCGCATTTCTAGTCCTAGTTGTTATCTATTTAATAAGCTAGCGCATAGTGTGGCGAAATTCTCGGTAAGCTTCTCACTCAGTTGAAAGCACTTGTAAGGGGCCGTCTTAAAGTTGCAGTGAAACCAACTTAACGCATGTCACGTTTTTTTTTGTTAACTTGTTGATCCCCTAGTTACGAATCGGTACTAATAATGTAACCGTTGGATGAATCAATATGTGTAATATTCATTAGTATGACCTGTATCAAACCCAATTCAACATGTGTGTGAAGCCCGCCAATTTTCAACGCTCCTAATGCTGCCAAGTCGTCACCAGCCGCAGTCCCGCCTCATCTGATCATGCGGCCACATGAAACGGTGACGCGATTTGCAGTAGACATCTCGTCAGCTCGGCACGCACGTGTATAGGCATGTTTTCGCCACACCCATTTTAGTCACCACCGTCATCATGTCCACAAGTCACGATGAAAACACTGAAGAATGTGGAATCGCGGAGACGCCGGAAGGAGCATTGACGAGGCAGCTGGAGACGCACGATTGGGCCACGCTGGATAGTAAGGTATGAACGCTGCGTGCGTGTTACTTGTTCGTGATTACCATAGCTTTAAATAATAACATTCGCGCTCACGAATCTACGACAAACTATTTGAAGTGGCACAAGCAAAACGCAGGATTATAGAGAACTTGAGCCAACATGTTTGTTCTAGTTCATTATACAAAGGATTAACACGAACTCGATGCCGGAAGCAAGCAAAACAAAGCAAGTGAAGCCATTGCTAGGCCGCAAATGGTCTCCACCAGATAGTACCTCATGTAAACAGCGCGGTGACAACACTAAAATCGTCGACGTGATGACTGCTTGCTCGTCTCTATAGGCGCGGCAAGGGAGCTTGCTGAACACGTCAAACTACTGTCGATGTCTCATCGCCGGGAACGCGCCGATGAGCTTTGTACGCTATTTGCGCTTGAAATAGAATAACTTCTACGTAACGGACGCGATTCATACTTTGCTTTAAAAAAAATTGGCAGATCCCACGTACAGAGGGAATCGATGATATGCGAAGCACGAATGAGAAAGGTTGATACGTCACTTTAAAATCAGCACAACGTTACGAGGTGGAGGTAAATGATGCCGCACATGACTTCCGTGTCATAATTATTATGTTCGGATGTTTCGTTTGCCTTCGTCATCTATTGACATCACGTGATACCAAATTTAGTATATGTGGAGCTTGCGAAACGACAGTGAGCAGGCTATGAGCGTGGTACGTTGTCATGTTCTTAAAAGACGCGCGTGTCAGGACTATCATGTTTGCAACAGTCATATACTTTTGTCATCCATTGACGTCACGTAACGCCAAATTTGGCACATGTGGAGCTAGCAAAACGGCCGTGAGCGCATCATGAAGTAGCGTTGACGCGGCCACACGCTGGGCACAGCCCCACTACGTTACCAAACGCGAGCATTCCATAGTCTGACGCCAAGTGCAAGCGGCGCGGCCCGACGGCAACCAGCGCGAAACGCGACATGCTGAATTTCGCGCAGATGTGTTATCCAGAAAACACTGCGTCTCCCTCTTTTCTGTACACGTTCTCTTGGCCACCCAAACTATTGTGTCCCACGCAGAAAAAAAATCGCCGTAATGACAGAGCACACGCTGTGCGCTTAAGACGATGAATAGAGCACGTGCTTGCATGACGATAATAGTTCATTGCAACACCAGACAAAATACAGTCAGCTACAACAGCTTCGCTGTTGAAATTCAACATCAATGTCACTGTAAATCATTGCCATCGGCCTATGTACTTGTAACATTTTTTCTTGTAATGAAGGTGAAGGAAAAGAGTGATCTGGAACCATGACAATGAATATAAACCTCCGAATATCCGTAGTTAACTGACTTTGTTGAGTGATCAACTTTGGTGCATGCACAAGCGTTCATTCGCACAAAAAGAGTAGTCCTTACTTTGCCAACAAGTAAGCAGAAGGAACGACGCTTAAGTACCCATCCTTATTATATAAATGTTGTAGCTCCGTTGTTCGGAAAAGCTCTATGTACCTTTAATGAACCTAAACTTATAAAGCGGGGCTTCCATTAAGCCTGATGAGCACAGTGAGTACATATTCGAAAGGTTTATTCAAATCGCTGTTCTGATTGAACGTGGGGAGGCCACAAAAGAACGTCTGTACATGAGCTATAAATTAATCTGATTCTGTCATCAGAGAGGTGGACAACATAATCTCCAGCTCGAAAATTATCAACGTGTGCTGAAACGTTGATGCGGTCCGTTGTTTCCCGGGACTCTCTCAGCGACCGAACCATGAAAGTCCGGCCCGAAAATGTCAATGAGCTACCTTGCGCCGCATTCTCTCTCGTACACCACCCTCTTGAACATTAAGCTTGTCAGCATGTTACAGCGTCTGACAAGAAGCCATCAAAGTTGCCTTCATTTGAGCAGCTAGCCATTACGGAAGAGTTGGAAGCGAGTAGGCTGCAGTTTTTGCGTTATCATTCATTTTCCCTTTCGGTAAGAACAAAAAGAATGGCATTGCGTCAATAGGGAGAACCATAATGTATCCTCAAATAACTTGCTAGGTTTCATAGGCACACACCGTTTACAAAGCAACTGTCCTTCATATGCTAAAGAAAGACCAATAATTTCGAATGCATTGCAGCGATCGCAAGATTGACCGCTTTTCTTGGGGGTGCTCGCTCAACACCATTTTCATCAAACGTCACCGCACAAGGCAATGAAGACACTTTTGGTTTGTAGAGATCGACTGGCATGTGCAAAAACCTGCAGTTGTCAGACTCAGCTGATGCACCCCGTAATTCGTTTCCACTCTTTCGTCGGCCAGTTCTTCTTTCTCGATGCTTCAGAGGAAGGTAGCAATCACACTGTTTGTCTCTTTCTCTCTTTCTCTCTCTCTCTCTCTCTCTCTCTATATATATATATATATATATATATATATATATATATATATATATTTGTGTGTGTGTGTGTGTGTGTGTATGTGTGTGTGTGTGTGTGCGTTTCTTGAGAATAAAAGGTCTGAAATGCCCCGCCACGGTGGTCTAGTGGCTAAAGTAGTTAGCTGCTGACCCGCTGGTCGCGGGATCGAATCCCGGCTATGGCGGCTGCATTTCCGAAGTGACCGCTTAGCTAACAGTAACTAGATTAACGATACAGATATCGGTGGTTGGTAAATGTCCGCCTCCACTTTTTTAGCCGAATCTTTTCGTTTCTTGACCTGCAAGTGGCGATGAAAAATTTTGAGACTTTGCATTGTATACTTTAAGCAGTGCTATATTTATTATTTATAATTTTTTCCGTGAACGCTAGTCTTACGATAGTGTTGGCTCTTTTTTCTATGCAAAAATAATTATCTTTTTTCCCCGTCTCGTTAACAGGCAGTGAACAGAGTTACTTGCTAAAATACTTCATGCGAAAGGGCACTAAGCTACGGGCTTGAAAAGACTCAACGAGGCTTTACTGATCAAAATGTCCTTTTTCCATTAGTTGACCAAACTATTCTCATCTAATGCCTCAATCGCTGCGAGATTGATTCGTTAAGATGGCAACAACAAATAAAAAAGGGTGCCAGGATTACAAAGATTAAGCAAGGTTTTTTTTTTCATATGTGTGTAAAGTTTGTGCTCTTTTAAAAGTATTGTAGAAATAAAAGCATTTATATTCTAACTCAGACACTGCTTTTAAAGCTCGCATTTGCGGCTGAAGATTTGATGTGGCTAAACAAGTTAACTTGAAATAGTTAGAACACAAAGCAAAAAGTATTTTCTTTGTAATATTATGCAGACTAACCTTTCCAGAGCGCCGACGTGTACTTTAATCAGAGCTTAATTATTCTGGACAGCAACCGGGGAACCATCGACGCAGCTATTCTACAATTACAAAGTTTTATGCGACATACCTATGTAGGTTAGTATCAGGCTATTCCCCGTGCCTCGCATTTGTGAAGCAAGTAAAAGCGAATAAATTTTGGTATTAAAGTGCTAGACGACTTATTACATCTTTCGTGTGAAACAGCTTGGCTGTTGCGGACCTATCGTGGCATACCATGCATTCATATATATTGCTTGTGAATTAAGTTTTAACCACTGACAGATATCTTCCCAGCAATTGAATTACGTCAGTTGTAGCTTGTTATTGCCAGCATTAAACTAGCCGTGTTTTCAGTGCTTCAGCATCTATTTGTTAGTGATGCATATTACTGTATGCCCACCCGAGGAGGGATGGAGGTTGCTGCTATAATTTTTTATTGAGATAGCAATTATATGAACACCCTCGGCTGTATTTTGCCGCTGGTGTCGGCGTGGCCATCACTCACCATATGTGTATACATATCTATATATAAGAAAATGCAAGACAAAAATCAGAAAAATATGCCGTCACGCGGAATCGAACTTGGGACCTCCGAAGTGTGAGGCGTTAACCACTGAGCTACGAAAGAGCACCTCCTTCAACATTCATTTGGCAAGCTATTTATATCTACCATTTACCGCTCGTGACGGGAATCTCGGAGAGAACTATCGTGTTTTGAGCATTACTGGCAAGATGGCGCAATGAGCGCGCGTCGCCACAAAGTCCTGACGCGGCGCCGTGCTCTCACCTCTCACGCGTACATTGCCCCGCGGAGAGGAGGGGATGGACGCTCACTCGCGCACCCTTATCTCGCGGTGGGGAGGATCATATGTCTTGGCTAGCATAGGGCTTTCACCGGAACAATTCTGTTGTAGTTACCGGGTGCACAAAGTTCAATACAATTCTTGCACAGTCTTCTTTGAAAAAAAAAAAGCATGCTTCTCAGACACAGCAAAGTAACAATCGAGACACTTATTCGCGTTCATCTGTATCTGTGAGCACGTTTTGTGCTACATTTCTGTGTGAGAAACGTGGGCACGTTTCATACTGCATGTCATTCAGCGTGTGATCGTCCAATTTGTTGCTATCACGTTCATTGCTTCACCTTTGCGACAAAGCTGCGAGTTTTTATGGACATATAAAAGCATATCAGAATTTACGTGCTCTTTTTATGCAGACATGATTACTACACTTGTCTAGAGCCGCCAGGCAGCCGCTTCAGCTGACTTTTCTGCAGAAATATGCAAAAACCGTACACCGTAGCTATACCTGACAGTATCAACGTGGGCCACGTGTACCTTATGAATCAAGAGCCACAAGAAAGGCGAAATACGCGGAATACAAGATACAGCCAACTCCGGCGTGCCTGGAGATTGCGCGCAGCCCAGCTAAGTTGATTCATTCCGAGAGAAGGTCCATAACGTGTAGCGTATATTCGTCTCTGCCCCACAGCGTTGAGATTCTCGTTGATCTTTACGTTCAAGGGCTCCCGTTACTTATTTAAGACAGTCGCTTGAAAAACAAGCTCCATATGCTCCCGGTTCTTGTTACCTAGAGGATCCTCGCTGAAGATATAAATTCGTGTGTTCTCTTCGTAACCCTCTCTACGTTTTCCTGACACGTATAGGCACGCCGGCGGGAATACATGTGATCTGAAAGTTTTCGAGGCACCCATATTGTCTTCGTGTTTTTGTATGTTTGTGTACACATTTAAAGTGGCAGCTGGTTTGTAATTGTGTAAGGTTATGTATTTAGCGGGTTGCTAAAATATAGAAACACTCTGAAAGGCATAAACAGTGTTCAAGGCGTCTATATAAACTGGCGAGAAACAACATCTACGGCAAATTATCGATTCTTGCAAACGCCTGAACTTGCGCCCAGGGAACCTCTTGTTCGAGAACGATGCTGCGCTAGTCCGTATCGACTCAAAACGAAGATAAGACGCCGTGCGTGCGAGATTATTTATTCGTTTTCATTTTTTAACAAATAAACCTATATCCTCTTCCTCCGGTGGTGACAGCTGGCGCTCTGCGATCATTGTTTTCTTTATTCTTTTTGTAAACTCAACAGGCTTTACACAGTTTATTATGTTGGGTTTTCATGTCTCTGATGTTTTATGTATTTGTTATTTCAAATGGAAACTAATACTGGGAAAATATCTCGAATTCATGTTTGAGGGGAGATTTATTTCGCCCGAAAGAAATCCAACAAATGTATTTTATGTAAATGTAACAAATATATATATATATATATATATATATATATATATATATATATATATATATATATATATATATATACATATATATATATATTGTAACGGAGAGAAAAGAGACAACACCCGACGATTCTGGGCCAGCTGTTCTTATTCTGTACTTCGTCTTCC
This sequence comes from Rhipicephalus annulatus, assembly GCA_013436015.1. Lineage (NCBI taxonomy): Eukaryota > Metazoa > Arthropoda > Arachnida > Ixodida > Ixodidae > Rhipicephalus > Rhipicephalus annulatus. The sequence continues at coordinate 777,412 of WOVY01011058.1, read as the reverse complement.
TCCTCCTTGCTCTAGCTATCCGCGCGCCGAAGCGCCAGCGTCTTTCTTGGTCATGACACTCAGCCATGACTGCGCGCGCGTGGAGCTGGCGGCAAAGTTTCTGGTGGACGTCACTGGCTGCCTCGAGCTGGTCGCTCTTTTGCACGCCACGATGTCTTTTGAAAAAGTGGTGTGGACTCAGGCGGCCTGCACTGGCTGCCCCGTTGCGGCCGACGCTCTCGGCCGCGATTTGGTCCTGGTATCTGCCAAAGGTAGATCTGGTGGTCGATATAGTGGCTGCATCTCGGAGGTCGGCCTTGGCCACGCTGAAACTGGGTGCCAGAGTCTTCCACAAGTCTATCGGGAGGTCGAGACTGGTTGCTGTCTGCATCTTGAGCGCCAACTTTCTCCTCATGATCTTGGTCAGTGACACCAGCAGTGGTTACATTGGGCTCCACCGGCGCCATCACCGTAGGCGGTTCAAGCATAGGCGATGCTTCAAGCATACCGGTGCCACACCACTGCACCTTCCCGAAGACGGTCTACAGCCACGGTCCATTTCTGAGATTCCGTCCAGACCTCGCGCATTGCTAGCGCGTTGACGATTGCCACCCAGCTGTCGGCTTCGTTCCGAACCCCGTCGAATTCCGGCGGTGGACGGCGATGGTGGGGCGGCACGTGAGAATGCGGATATCACTGAGGCAACGCCGTCGAGCTGGTCTGAGAGCTGCAGGAGGGTGCCCCAAAGCTGCCTGCGTTGCTCTAATGGGCTTGCCTCAAGGTCATGCGAGGCAGCTACGTCCACCACGGCGTTAGTGGCACGCAATTCTGGCAACATTGTAGGAGCTCGCTCTGAGATTGACGCTGTCAGTTCGTCAGTCTTGACGCGGAGTAGCGCGATGGTACGCCGCAGGTTCGCGGCGCTGTCGTGTGTGAAGTCTGAAGCGTTGGTGATCGTGGTCTTCGAATGAGTAGCGGTTGCAGCACTCACGCCGGGGAGGTTGACGAGCAGAGAAGCCTGGACGGCGTTCCCTGGCAGCTCGTATGTTGAAAGAGTGCGGCAACTGGAATGTAGGCCATGGGAAGCGTGAGCGGCATTCCCAAAGGACAGGAGCTGGTGCGGATCCCTGCCGCAAAATGGTGGCAGGGCGTCAATAAGGTCATGTCCTACAACCCCAGGGGAGGCCTGGACGCCGTCCACTGGTGGTTTGAAGGGTAGCTGAAGCGGTGGGTGGGACCCCATTGCCAAGGAAGCGTGAACGGCGTTCCTCGATGGAGAAGCCCGCACTGCCGACGAACCACGAAGACACGTACCGGTGGCTTCCCGCAGAAGGTTCACTTGTCGGCAAGGGCTGATGGCAGAATCCATAGCCAAGGACGCGTGGACGGCGTCCCTTGTGAAATGGTACCGGTAACGGGTACGGCAAACGCCGAGGAGGCCTTGACGCCGTCCCCGAACGGTGGTGGAAGTGGGGCAGGTGAACAGCTGCCAAGGAGGCCTTGACGCCGTCCTCAAGCGGCGCTTATCACAGCTGTTTTGGATGACGAAGCCAGGACGTAAGCCTTCTTCTTCGTCGACTGCGCCATTGTAACGGAGAGAAAAGAGACAACACCCGATTTCGGGCCAGCTGTTCTTATTCTGTACTTCGTCTTTTTCCTCCTTGTTCTAGCTATCTGCACGCCGAAGCGCCAGCATCTTTCTTGGTCATGACACTCAGCCATGACTGCGCGCGCGTGGAGCTGGCGGCAAAGTTTCTGGTGGACGTCACTGGCTGCCTCGAGCTGGTCGCTCTTTTGCACGCCACGATGTCTTTTGAAAAAGTGGTGTGGACTCAGGCGGCCTGCACTGGCTGCCCCGTTGCGGCCGACGCTCTCGGCCGCGATTTGGTCCTGGTATCTGCCAAAGGTAGATCTGGTGGTCGATATAGTGGCTGCATCTCGGAGGTCGGCCTTGGCCACGCTGAAACTGGGTGCCAGAGTCTTCCACAAGTCTATCGGGAGGTCGAGACTGGTTGCTGTCTGCATCTTGAGCGCCAACTTTCTCCTCATGATCTTGGTCAGTGACACCAGCAGTGGTTACATTGGGCTCCACCGGCGCCATCACCGTAGGCGGTTCAAGCATAGGCGATGCTTCAAGCATACCGGTGCCACACCACTGCACCTTCCCGAAGACGGTCTACAGCCACGGTCCATTTCTGAGATTCCGTCCAGACCTCGCGCATTGCTAGCGCGTTGACGATTGCCACCCAGCTGTCGGCTTCGTTCCGAACCCCGTCGAATTCCGGCGGTGGACGGCGATGGTGGGGCGGCACGTGAGAATGCGGATATCACTGAGGCAACGCCGTCGAGCTGGTCTGAGAGCTGCAGGAGGGTGCCCCAAAGCTGCCTGCGTTGCTCTAATGGGCTTGCCTCAAGGTCATGCGAGGCAGCTACGTCCACCACGGCGTTAGTGGCACGCAATTCTGGCAACATTGTAGGAGCTCGCTCTGAGATTGACGCTGTCAGTTCGTCAGTCTTGACGCGGAGTAGCGCGATGGTACGCCGCAGGTTCGCGGCGCTGTCGTGTGTGAAGTCTGAAGCGTTGGTGATCGTGGTCTTCGAATGAGTAGCGGTTGCAGCACTCACGCCGGGGAGGTTGACGAGCAGAGAAGCCTGGACGGCGTTCCCTGGCAGCTCGTATGTTGAAAGAGTGCGGCAACTGGAATGTAGGCCATGGGAAGCGTGAGCGGCATTCCCAAAGGACAGGAGCTGGTGCGGATCCCTGCCGCAAAATGGTGGCAGGGCGTCAATAAGGTCATGTCCTACAACCCCAGGGGAGGCCTGGACGCCGTCCACTGGTGGTTTGAAGGGTAGCTGAAGCGGTGGGTGGGACCCCATTGCCAAGGAAGCGTGAACGGCGTTCCTCGATGGAGAAGCCCGCACTGCCGACGAACCACGAAGACACGTACCGGTGGCTTCCCGCAGAAGGTTCACTTGTCGGCAAGGGCTGATGGCAGAATCCATAGCCAAGGACGCGTGGACGGCGTCCCTTGTGAAATGGTACCGGTAACGGGTACGGCAAACGCCGAGGAGGCCTTGACGCCGTCCCCGAACGGTGGTGGAAGTGGGGCAGGTGAACAGCTGCCAAGGAGGCCTTGACGCCGTCCTCAAGCGGCGCTTATCACAGCTGTTTTGGATGACGAAGCCAGGACGTAAGCCTTCTTCTTCGTCGACTGCGCCATTGTAACGGAGAGAAAAGAGACAACACCCGATTTCGGGCCAGCTGTTCTTATTCTGTACTTCGTCTTTTTCCTCCTTGTTCTAGCTATCTGCACGCCGAAGCGCCAGCATCTTTCTTGGTCATGACACTCAGCCATGACTGCGCGCGCGTGGAGCTGGCGGCAAAGTTTCTGGTGGACGTCACTGGCTGCCTCGAGCTGGTCGCTCTTTTGCACGCCACGATGTCTTTTGAAAAAGTGGTGTGGACTCAGGCGGCCTGCACTGGCTGCCCCGTTGCGGCCGACGCTCTCGGCCGCGATTTGGTCCTGGTATCTGCCAAAGGTAGATCTGGTGGTCGATATAGTGGCTGCATCTCGGAGGTCGGCCTTGGCCACGCTGAAACTGGGTGCCAGAGTCTTCCACAAGTCTATCGGGAGGTCGAGACTGGTTGCTGTCTGCATCTTGAGCGCCAACTTTCTCCTCATGATCTTGGTCAGTGACACCAGCAGTGGTTACATTGGGCTCCACCGGCGCCATCACCGTAGGCGGTTCAAGCATAGGCGATGCTTCAAGCATACCGGTGCCACACCACTGCACCTTCCCGAAGACGGTCTACAGCCACGGTCCATTTCTGAGATTCCGTCCAGACCTCGCGCATTGCTAGCGCGTTGACGATTGCCACCCAGCTGTCGGCTTCGTTCCGAACCCCGTCGAATTCCGGCGGTGGACGGCGATGGTGGGGCGGCACGTGAGAATGCGGATATCACTGAGGCAACGCCGTCGAGCTGGTCTGAGAGCTGCAGGAGGGTGCCCCAAAGCTGCCTGCGTTGCTCTAATGGGCTTGCCTCAAGGTCATGCGAGGCAGCTACGTCCACCACGGCGTTAGTGGCACGCAATTCTGGCAACATTGTAGGAGCTCGCTCTGAGATTGACGCTGTCAGTTCGTCAGTCTTGACGCGGAGTAGCGCGATGGTACGCCGCAGGTTCGCGGCGCTGTCGTGTGTGAAGTCTGAAGCGTTGGTGATCGTGGTCTTCGAATGAGTAGCGGTTGCAGCACTCACGCCGGGGAGGTTGACGAGCAGAGAAGCCTGGACGGCGTTCCCTGGCAGCTCGTATGTTGAAAGAGTGCGGCAACTGGAATGTAGGCCATGGGAAGCGTGAGCGGCATTCCCAAAGGACAGGAGCTGGTGCGGATCCCTGCCGCAAAATGGTGGCAGGGCGTCAATAAGGTCATGTCCTACAACCCCAGGGGAGGCCTGGACGCCGTCCACTGGTGGTTTGAAGGGTAGCTGAAGCGGTGGGTGGGACCCCATTGCCAAGGAAGCGTGAACGGCGTTCCTCGATGGAGAAGCCCGCACTGCCGACGAACCACGAAGACACGTACCGGTGGCTTCCCGCAGAAGGTTCACTTGTCGGCAAGGGCTGATGGCAGAATCCATAGCCAAGGACGCGTGGACGGCGTCCCTTGTGAAATGGTACCGGTAACGGGTACGGCAAACGCCGAGGAGGCCTTGACGCCGTCCCCGAACGGTGGTGGAAGTGGGGCAGGTGAACAGCTGCCAAGGAGGCCTTGACGCCGTCCTCAAGCGGCGCTTATCACAGCTGTTTTGGATGACGAAGCCAGGACGTAAGCCTTCTTCTTCGTCGACTGCGCCATTGTAACGGAGAGAAAAGAGACAACACCCGATTTCGGGCCAGCTGTTCTTATTCTGTACTTCGTCTTTTTCCTCCTTGTTCTAGCTATCTGCACGCCGAAGCGCCAGCATCTTTCTTGGTCATGACACTCAGCCATGACTGCGCGCGCGTGGAGCTGGCGGCAAAGTTTCTGGTGGACGTCACTGGCTGCCTCGAGCTGGTCGCTCTTTTGCACGCCACGATGTCTTTTGAAAAAGTGGTGTGGACTCAGGCGGCCTGCACTGGCTGCCCCGTTGCGGCCGACGCTCTCGGCCGCGATTTGGTCCTGGTATCTGCCAAAGGTAGATCTGGTGGTCGATATAGTGGCTGCATCTCGGAGGTCGGCCTTGGCCACGCTGAAACTGGGTGCCAGAGTCTTCCACAAGTCTATCGGGAGGTCGAGACTGGTTGCTGTCTGCATCTTGAGCGCCAACTTTCTCCTCATGATCTTGGTCAGTGACACCAGCAGTGGTTACATTGGGCTCCACCGGCGCCATCACCGTAGGCGGTTCAAGCATAGGCGATGCTTCAAGCATACCGGTGCCACACCACTGCACCTTCCCGAAGACGGTCTACAGCCACGGTCCATTTCTGAGATTCCGTCCAGACCTCGCGCATTGCTAGCGCGTTGACGATTGCCACCCAGCTGTCGGCTTCGTTCCGAACCCCGTCGAATTCCGGCGGTGGACGGCGATGGTGGGGCGGCACGTGAGAATGCGGATATCACTGAGGCAACGCCGTCGAGCTGGTCTGAGAGCTGCAGGAGGGTGCCCCAAAGCTGCCTGCGTTGCTCTAATGGGCTTGCCTCAAGGTCATGCGAGGCAGCTACGTCCACCACGGCGTTAGTGGCACGCAATTCTGGCAACATTGTAGGAGCTCGCTCTGAGATTGACGCTGTCAGTTCGTCAGTCTTGACGCGGAGTAGCGCGATGGTACGCCGCAGGTTCGCGGCGCTGTCGTGTGTGAAGTCTGAAGCGTTGGTGATCGTGGTCTTCGAATGAGTAGCGGTTGCAGCACTCACGCCGGGGAGGTTGACGAGCAGAGAAGCCTGGACGGCGTTCCCTGGCAGCTCGTATGTTGAAAGAGTGCGGCAACTGGAATGTAGGCCATGGGAAGCGTGAGCGGCATTCCCAAAGGACAGGAGCTGGTGCGGATCCCTGCCGCAAAATGGTGGCAGGGCGTCAATAAGGTCATGTCCTACAACCCCAGGGGAGGCCTGGACGCCGTCCACTGGTGGTTTGAAGGGTAGCTGAAGCGGTGGGTGGGACCCCATTGCCAAGGAAGCGTGAACGGCGTTCCTCGATGGAGAAGCCCGCACTGCCGACGAACCACGAAGACACGTACCGGTGGCTTCCCGCAGAAGGTTCACTTGTCGGCAAGGGCTGATGGCAGAATCCATAGCCAAGGACGCGTGGACGGCGTCCCTTGTGAAATGGTACCGGTAACGGGTACGGCAAACGCCGAGGAGGCCTTGACGCCGTCCCCGAACGGTGGTGGAAGTGGGGCAGGTGAACAGCTGCCAAGGAGGCCTTGACGCCGTCCTCAAGCGGCGCTTATCACAGCTGTTTTGGATGACGAAGCCAGGACGTAAGCCTTCTTCTTCGTCGACTGCGCCATTGTAACGGAGAGAAAAGAGACAACACCCGATTTCGGGCCAGCTGTTCTTATTCTGTACTTCGTCTTTTTCCTCCTTGTTCTAGCTATCTGCACGCCGAAGCGCCAGCATCTTTCTTGGTCATGACACTCAGCCATGACTGCGCGCGCGTGGAGCTGGCGGCAAAGTTTCTGGTGGACGTCACTGGCTGCCTCGAGCTGGTCGCTCTTTTGCACGCCACGATGTCTTTTGAAAAAGTGGTGTGGACTCAGGCGGCCTGCACTGGCTGCCCCGTTGCGGCCGACGCTCTCGGCCGCGATTTGGTCCTGGTATCTGCCAAAGGTAGATCTGGTGGTCGATATAGTGGCTGCATCTCGGAGGTCGGCCTTGGCCACGCTGAAACTGGGTGCCAGAGTCTTCCACAAGTCTATCGGGAGGTCGAGACTGGTTGCTGTCTGCATCTTGAGCGCCAACTTTCTCCTCATGATCTTGGTCAGTGACACCAGCAGTGGTTACATTGGGCTCCACCGGCGCCATCACCGTAGGCGGTTCAAGCATAGGCGATGCTTCAAGCATACCGGTGCCACACCACTGCACCTTCCCGAAGACGGTCTACAGCCACGGTCCATTTCTGAGATTCCGTCCAGACCTCGCGCATTGCTAGCGCGTTGACGATTGCCACCCAGCTGTCGGCTTCGTTCCGAACCCCGTCGAATTCCGGCGGTGGACGGCGATGGTGGGGCGGCACGTGAGAATGCGGATATCACTGAGGCAACGCCGTCGAGCTGGTCTGAGAGCTGCAGGAGGGTGCCCCAAAGCTGCCTGCGTTGCTCTAATGGGCTTGCCTCAAGGTCATGCGAGGCAGCTACGTCCACCACGGCGTTAGTGGCACGCAATTCTGGCAACATTGTAGGAGCTCGCTCTGAGATTGACGCTGTCAGTTCGTCAGTCTTGACGCGGAGTAGCGCGATGGTACGCCGCAGGTTCGCGGCGCTGTCGTGTGTGAAGTCTGAAGCGTTGGTGATCGTGGTCTTCGAATGAGTAGCGGTTGCAGCACTCACGCCGGGGAGGTTGACGAGCAGAGAAGCCTGGACGGCGTTCCCTGGCAGCTCGTATGTTGAAAGAGTGCGGCAACTGGAATGTAGGCCATGGGAAGCGTGAGCGGCATTCCCAAAGGACAGGAGCTGGTGCGGATCCCTGCCGCAAAATGGTGGCAGAGCGTCAATAAGGTCATGTCCTACAACCCCAGGGGAGGCCTGGACGCCGTCCACTGGTGGTTTGAAGGGTAGCTGAAGCGGTGGGTGGGACCCCATTGCCAAGGAAGCGTGAACGGCGTTCCTCGATGGAGAAGCCCGCACTGCCGACGAACCACGAAGACACGTACCGGTGGCTTCCCGCAGAAGGTTCACTTGTCGGCAAGGGCTGATGGCAGAATCCATAGCCAAGGACGCGTGGACGGCGTCCCTTGTGAAATGGTACCGGTAACGGGTACGGCAAACGCCGAGGAGGCCTTGACGCCGTCCCCGAACGGTGGTGGAAGTGGGGCAGGTGAACAGCTGCCAAGGAGGCCTTGACGCCGTCCTCAAGCGGCGCTTATCACAGCTGTTTTGGATGACGAAGCCAGGACGTAAGCCTTCTTCTTCGTCGACTGCGCCATTGTAACGGAGAGAAAAGAGACAACACCCGATTTCGGGCCAGCTGTTCTTATTCTGTACTTCGTCTTTTTCCTCCTTGTTCTAGCTATCTGCACGCCGAAGCGCCAGCATCTTTCTTGGTCATGACACTCAGCCATGACTGCGCGCGCGTGGAGCTGGCGGCAAAGTTTCTGGTGGACGTCACTGGCTGCCTCGAGCTGGTCGCTCTTTTGCACGCCACGATGTCTTTTGAAAAAGTGGTGTGGACTCAGGCGGCCTGCACTGGCTGCCCCGTTGCGGCCGACGCTCTCGGCCGCGATTTGGTCCTGGTATCTGCCAAAGGTAGATCTGGTGGTCGATATAGTGGCTGCATATATATATATATATATATATATATATATATATATATATATATATATATATATATATATATATATTGTTTTTAGCCTATTGTTTTTATCAGCGCCTCCTGTTGTTCTCCAATGCCAGCCAGATGCAAATAATACGGCCAATAACCCCTCCCCCCTTTTTTTCAAGCCCTTTGCTACTCTCGCCCATCGGCTAGCGTTCACGTGTGCTTTGTGGTCATTGTGGTCATGGGGAAGAGCACTTGAAAAACCTATCATGTGGTGCCTCACGACAGAAACATATAAAGTAATTTTAAATGCGAAGCATTCCTTAACAAACTTCAGCGACTTTGAGTCTATCTATCTATCTATCTATCTATCTATCTATCTATCTATCTATCTATCTATCTATCTAGCCGCCTCCGACTTTTAGCTCTCCTCCATGCCCGTTTCGATAATGGTATCGATACCAAACTTGGTGTGGCAAAACATGACTGTATGAAGAGCATATTCGACTATTCATAACATGAGAATTATGACATGTATGTCATGAATGTCATGGTTTACGTTTCATGGTCCTGCAGCTCTTGCGGTCATCTCGTTCACGTGGCATGTTGCAAAGCTGGTATTGTATGACATGATTGCATGCTGAACACAAGCGACCGACCCTAACATGAAAATCATGACATGCGTGTCATGTAACAACATGACTACATGTCACACTCATGATGAACTCGTGGTTGTGTCGCTAGCGTCACATACAGCAAATTTGGTATTACGCTATGTGAATGGATGATGAAGGTATGTGACTGGTGCAAAAATAATAATTATGAGATGCGTGTCATGTAGCAACACTACATGCCATGCTCATGATGCACTGGCGGCCATTTCGCTAGCTTCACTTATACTAAATTTGGTATTACGAGACATGAATGGATGCCGAAGGTATGCGAATGATGCAAACATGACAATCATATGAGATGCGTGTCATGTTAAACATAACAAAATGCTACGCTCATGTTGCGCTCGCGGCCGTTTCGCTAACTTCTCATGTACCAAGCTCGGTATTACGCGATGCGAACGGATGACATAGGTAAATTAAACATTCAAACATGATTTATTTATTTATTTATTTATTTATTTATTTATTTATTTATTTATTTATGTATTTATTTATTTATTTATTTATTTATTAGTATACCCTAAAGACCCAGAGGGTGTTACAGAGGGGGTGGGTACAATATGAATGTGGCAAAAAAAATAATAACAACAGTGAAGGAAATACAACAAATAATAGTTAAAACAGAAAAAAACAAGACAAGAAAAACAAAAAACAGTGTGCAGTTACGCCATAATGTGTTTCGACACTGCGGATTTGAACAGCCCTTGATCCTTAGTGGCAGCTATGGAGGGGGGAAGGCGGTTCCAGTCCCTGCTTGTCTTCGGAAGAAAAGACTGCGAAAAGTGGTTGGTGTGGCAGAAAGGAATGGCTACTTTATTCTGATGGTCAACACGGGATGAGATGTATGCAGGTCCTGAGATTAATTCCTCTCTAAGTACTTGATTATGAAAGAAAATTTTATGAAAGAGCGAAAGACGTAAAATTGTTCTTCTCGTGACCAGATCTGGGAGTTCAAGAGTAGATTTCATTAAGGTCACACTGGCAGTACGAGCATAGTTGTTATGAATGAAGTGGGCTGATCGGTTTTGGACAGCTTCTAAGGCTTCAATTATAGTTGATTGAGCTGGGTCCCATATGGCAGACGCGTACTCGAGTTTTGGTCGGACTATTGTTTGGTAAAGCTGCAATTTAAGGTGTGTTGGTGCTTGGCGAAAGTTTCCGCGGAGGTAACCAAGAGACCGGTTAGCGTTGTTGATAATGTAGGTAATGTGAGAATGCCACAATAGATCATTTGTTATGTGAACTCCAAGGTATTTGTAGCTACTAACCTGCTCTAATCTAGTTCCATTTAATGTGTAGTTGAAAAGCTTCGGAGTGATAGAAGAACGTGTGATTGTCATGCTTTTACACTTAGTAACGTTAAGGTTCATTAGCCACGTATTGCACCAGTCAGAGACGCGATTAAGATCACCTTGAAGAAGAACGTTGTCGTCTTCGTTAGTTATTCTGCGGTACAAAATGCAGTCGTCAGCAAACAGTTTTATGGATGACTTAATGTTACTTGCTAGATCATTGATGTAGACTAAAAAGAGTAAAGGACCTAAAACGGAACCTTGCGGTACGCCAGATCTAACTGCACAGGGATTTGAGGAACAATTATTAGCGGTAACATACTTAGTGCGGTTAGTAAGAAAGAATTCAATTCATTTCAGAGTGTTAGGGTCGATATTCAGTATGCTAAGCTTAAGTAGTAGTAATTGGTGTGACACTTTATCAAAGGCTTTCGCGAAATCTAAAAAAAATGCAATCTACTAGTATTTTGTTATCTAGTGCTAAGATGACGTCATGTGTGAAACATAGAAGCTGAGTTTCGCACGAATGATGCTTTCGAAATCCGTGTTAGAACTTGCTGAAGAATACGTTAGTTTCAAGAAATGCCATGAGATTAGAGTAGATTATGTGCTCAAGCATCTTACACGGAATACTTGTTAAAGAAATTGGTCGGTAGTTCAGGGGAGAGTGTTGGTTTCCGGATTTAAAGACGGGAATAACCTTCCCCACCTTCCAGTCAGTTGGCAAAGTGGCACACTGGAGAGACTGCTTAAAAATGTGCGACAATACAATAGAACAGTATACTTCAGTGTTCTTCAGAAATTTCGTGTTTATCTCATCAGTGCCACAGGCAGAAGACAGCTTAAGTCGCCGGATTAAGTTAATAATTCCTTCAAATTCAATAGTTATATAGTCCATTGGAAAAAAACCCGCTGTGATATAACTGCGGCACTGAAACTGCACATGAATCTGAAAAACATTGCGAAAAGACGTTGTTAAGAACAGAACAGCATTCTTCGTTGAGCATCGCGCGGCCATTGGAATCGATAAGTGATACGACGGTTCGTTTTATTGGGTTGACAGTTTTCCAAAATTTCGATGGGTTAGTAGACAACAACGAGGGAAGTTTAGTGTTGAAATAGTCACGCCTGGCATTCTTCATGGAAAAGCGATACGCGAAAGAGCTTCGCGATAAGCCTTCCAACGAAAAACACTGCTGTCGAGCTTAGCAGAGCGGAAGAGACGTTTTTTTTTCTATTAAGAAGCCTTTTCAGGTTTACTGTGAACCATGGCGATCGCTGCTTTTTTGATATAACTTGAAGCGGCACATGCCTGTCGATCAATAAAGAAATTTTGTCCCTAAAACGACACCAATTCTGCTCGACTGATCGGTCAAAAAAACCAGGCATATAGCTATCAATAAACTGTTCAAGTTCCGTATTTATCGCGGCATAGTCCCCTTTTTTGTAGTTTCTTATGGTCTTCGTAACCTTAGTTCGGGGTGAAATGTCAATATTTAAAGTGAATTGCATGCAGCAGTGGTCACTAACACCAGGAAAACAAGTCAGTGAGTTCAGTAAGTTGGGTGTCGTAGTCAGGATTAAATCCAGTACATTAGCAGACGTAACGGCTGTTCTTGTTGGTTCGGTGACCATTTGAGTCAGATTAAAATCTAAACATAAATTAACAAATGATTTATTCTCCGCTGTCACCTCTGTGATACTAGGACTCGTACTTGACCAATCAATTTTAGGAAAGTTAAAGTCTCCCAAAAGGAACAGATGAGAATGCGAAAATTGTACAACTAGTGAATTCAACACGTCATGCAATTCGCTACAAAAGTCAGGCGCCGCGTTGGGCGGCCTATAGCACACACAAAATAGAGCACTCTGATGGCGTAAAGGGATATTTGCACAAACAATTTCTAAAGAAGAATTCACCGGTATCATGTGTGACTCTAGGTTATCGGCTACCGCTATAAGCACACCTCCCCCTTTTCCGCTACTACGATCACAGCGATAGATGGTGTACTTTTTGTCGCAGTCAAATACTTCACTACTGGCTACATCGGGGGACAGCCATCTTTCGGTGAGCGCCACGACGTCAGCGCAGCACGAGTCAATGACAGCCGATAATGTGTCTCGCTTATTGATTATGCTTCTGACATTTGATAGTAGAAAGGATGTGCCAGCCAAAACAGGGGTCACAACATTTGATGTTCGGGCTAGGACAAGCAAGGGCCTCTACCTGCAGACGTAGAAGCAGACGAAGAATCGTTCGCACTTTCATCTCTGTCGGATTCCAGTTCACAGATGCTATCGGTTGTTCGCGAGTACACGAAGCACTTTTTGTTTATATATAGTCTGTTATAACGTACTGAAAACTGCTGTTTGCTAGCTTTTCCATATTCAAAAAGCTTTTTACGCACACTTCTCGTAGTCGCACAGAAGTCTTCATTACCCGATAAGCCAGAAGCCTTGAGTTTGGCTCTAGCGACCAAGATGCTCTCGCGCAGCTTGGAAGATGCGAATTTAATTATGACGGGTCGGCATTTTCCTGGCGCATACTTTCCCAACCTATGCGCGCGAGATATGCGTTCGTCATCGTCACCAAGATTTAGCTTTAATTCTGTATTAGGGACATTGCATACTTTTTTTTCACACTGGGTCCATGATTCGGATGCAGTGTCTTCAATGCCGTGTAATATCAGATTATCCCGGCGGGAGCGATCTTCTAGTTCGTTCAGACGTTCGCTCAACGCTGCCAGTTTTGGCGCTACGCCCACACTCGCATTTTCACTGCTCAAGCGCATACAGTCCTCTACCACAGAAAGCCTGCTGTGAATGTCGCAAATTTTTTCTTCAAGTGAACGCTGCGCTTCCTTGACAGCGCTGAGAGAAGCCATAACCTCGCTGTGCTTCGTGTCAACGTTTTTATAAAGGGATTTTATCAAAGAAAGAAGTTCTTTGTGCCCTTTGCTTGTCTCCTCCTTCGGCGGCCCAGGATCCAATTCCACATCACCCGCTAGAAACAATAACCCCGCTACATGTACACACTCGCAACCGAGAGAGAACAACACTTGTGGGCATGGAAGTACTAGCAAACAACGGTCGCTTCACCTTTTACAGTACAGCGGAAAGGCACAACTCACCTGCACGATAAAGCAGAATGGCGATTGAGGCGGCTGCATCACTGCGGTACCTCCACGCCCACTGAGTGGAGGCAGAGGTTTCCAGGTGCTTAACAGGCGCTCCTGTGATGCGTACGGCGATGTGGAGGACCAGGCTGGTGGGAGCACATGCAGGGATTCTTGAAGAACTGAAGCAGGAGCTTTGCAAGACGCCGAAAACAACGCAAGCAGTCCAGCGAGAAACGAGCTGTCACATTCAATAATGGCATGCGTGTCACATTCAATAATGGCATGCGTGTCATGTAACAACATGACTACATGCCACACTAATGATGCGCTCGTGGCCGTTTTACTGGCTTCACATATGCCGAATTTTGTATTACGTGACGCCAATGGATGACGAAGGTATGTGAATGGTGCAAACATGATAATCGTGAGATGCGTTTAATGTGAGAACATCACTACGTACCACAGTCAAGGCACCAATACATTCGAGGTGACGAGGTGCGCGTGCTCGCCGGCGTTCATTTCGTCGCTTCCCGCCGGCGTTGCGACGCCAGGCGCCGGTCTTGCTGTATACTCGCAGGCGCGTGCTGCGCTGCGTTGCTTTGACGCATGCGCGTTTCAGCGCTTCCGGCGTCCCTTCGTCGCGAAAAGAGGGAGACGCAGTGTTGTCTGGGTAACACATCGGCGCGATGTGCAACGTATCACATTACGCGCCGGTTGCCGTCGGGGCGCGCCGACGGACGCTGGTCGCGCCGGTCGCGCCTACAGTGTCAGACCAAAGATTGCTCGCGTTTTGCCAACTCAGCGTCGGGGTGCCCATGCAGCGTGAACGCGTGTCAACGCTACATTGAAGTAGATTGGGCCCTTCATGGTGTGCTCGCGGTCGTTTTGCTAGCTCCACATATACCAAATTCGGTGTTACGTAACGTTAATTGATCACGAAAATATATTATGACTGGTGCAAACATGACAATGCTTACAAGCATGCAATTTAAGAAAATGAGAACATACCACGCTCATAGCGTGTTCGCGGCCGTTTTTCTTGCTCCACATATAGGCACCGCACGCTGACCAGAGGGAGCTGCGTTGCTCCCACTGCCCCGTCTCAAAGTTTCTGACATTCGCCGTTAGGGACACGCAGAGATGAGACGCTTCCACAATCCGCCGACAGATGCAGAGCGCGAGACGCTCGCGTCGCGTTCCATTTTCACTGAGGCCGCCTCAAGGTTTCTTTTTTTATCAGCTAAGCTATGTATTCTGGCGCTAGAGTAAGACTGGAAAACTGGACTGAACGGTGCCTATACTAAATTTGGTATCACGTGACGTGAAAAGAGGACGAAGGTAAACGACACATCCAAACATGCTAATCATGACACGGAAGTCATGTACGGCATGATTCACTTTCACCTCGTAACATTGTGTTGATTTTAGAGTGACATATCAACCTTCGCGATCGTGCTTCTCATATAATCAATTCCCACTGTATGTGGGATCTGCCATTTGTTTTGTTCAGTTGTGTACAGATTCGTTGGGCGACGTCTTGTATTCATCGTGCTTACAATGTTAGTGGTCTTGCTGGCTCTGTAAGAAAAACAGTGTTTTGATATATTGTGCAACCATTTGTGGCGCTATGCGGATCACCTATGGTGAAGTGTCACTGTGACGCTGCTACACGCACTGACTATAAGAGCACCGTGAGGCGGTGGGCACATTGCACCGAGCGTCAAAGAAGGAACAAATATTATAGACGTATGATATTGGAGAGTGAAACACGTCTATCGCTTCTCTGGACGTTCGTGTGCTGCAAGCAGCTCTATACCCCACATGTGGCATCGCTCAAAACCATTCCCTGAACAAAGGGGGACCAACGGCGCTCGTTAAGGAGCAGGCGTTCGCAGTGGTATTGAAACAAATCAAGGAGGCATTGCTTTCATTGTGTTGCTTCGAATCCTTTGTTAAATGTGCATATAATTTGTGATGTAGCTTGTACAAGTGGCCGAAGTAAAACAGTTGCCATTCACATGAGGAAAAATATGGATAATACCCCCCTTCCTTAGAAAGCGAGTTTGCAGTTGTACTTGAACATCACATCTACGTCATGGCCACCTAATTTACATGCAGCGCGCACATCTGCAGTATCTCTTTCATTATTTCGAAAAAATAGGTTTCTAACGTACCCTGAAACTCCGGTGAGACCAAGGAAGTTATCGCGGGAACTGGCGATATTCATGAAACAATGTATGGAGGCATGTCAAGATAGGTTCTAATACAAGCAAAACATAGGACGCCGTAAACGCAGATGTTTTCATGCTACGAATAGGGGTGCCTGCATCATGAAAAAGCAAGAGCATACAAATTTGACTTAGTTTTGTCTCTTTCGGATCCTACATAGTATGGCGTTGTAGTCAATACGTTTTGACACTGAAAGTTAATGCAAGCAATGTGGCCCGCCAATGGTTAACAGAACGAGGGTTCATCCCTCATTTTCATGCGCCGTGTTTTCTGTTCTGGTATAACTCGTTGGTCTTGTTGAACTCCCTATGCCAACAAGGGTATACGGGCGTAGTTGAGTGAACATTTTCTGCCTTTATCATCAGACCATGAAAGTCTTTGCGTCGTAATAGGTGAAGCATTGAACCAGGAGGTAAATACAGCGAAAATATTCGTTTTTTAAGCGCTACTGTAGTATGCTCAGCAGTCAAAAGTGATTGCAGGGTCACCTCGAAAGTTTGTGCCCACATGTTACGGCGCTCTTCGGGGAACCTTAAAACTTCCGAGCTCACAAAACGGTGTCATAAACAATTGCTGTGCCACCGGCATAATCCGGAGGCATGTGTGTTGGTGCAGCCAGGTGTAAAAACTACCTTCACTTCATTACCTTATCATATTATTCTTTAGAAAACTGCCTTTGCTGATCGAGCGTCTGATTCTCTTTCCTTCGAAAGTGCCTGTTCGCGGCAAAAATTAGGAAGAGTTTAGGAATAAGCACGCTTCCCCGTTGAATAACAGCGGCCGGGTAAATCGTCGTCATTCGAGCGGTAGAGAACAGGGAACCCGAGTTCGCGCGGCTGCTCTAGTTCAGGGCCTCGCCTCTACAGAAGACACAAATGAAGCGCGCTGGAAATGAGTTTCTTGGCGGCCCAATATTCAACGGGGCTGCTGGGCTCAGCTTTCATAGAACCGTGTGTACATCGCCGGAGGGTTCAACGTCGGCTATTTTAAGTTGACCGTCGCTAGTTCGGCCGAAATGCCCCAAATCAAATTTGCCGTCGCGCTCCTATAATTCTTCCCGGGACCACACGTGCACCGCTTTTGAGCTTTCGATTAAGTTATTCATTGCTCTGATGCTTAAATCGGATTAATAGTTACTTACGAGCACTCGTTTTTGAGTCAAGTCAACGTTAAAGCTCCTTAGCTAGGGGCTCAATACACACTCTCCAAGTCCGTTGCACATACCAGCCTATGCTCTAAAGCGGTTTAAATACCACTTTTAGAGTTCTCGCATGAGTTTGCGTACGCTTGGGCTACGCGAGGAATGGGTGATTTAGTTTGAAGACTTTTAACTAACTATTCTGCTATTTCGGTGTGTTTTGTGGGGACAAAACATCTTATGGTCAAGCTCAATGCGGTGTGCAGCGTTACTATCCTTACCGCGCATGCGCCTCCCCTCCTGCTCTCTCTCCCCTCTAATGGTCACCCCTCTCGCCTCACGATGCCGACGCAGGTGGCGTCTGCTAGCGAGTTTCTTGATTGAAAAATTCGCAGATCCCACGTACTGTGGGTGTCGATGATATGTAAAGCACAAATGAGGAAGGTCGATATGTCACTTTAAAATGAGCACAACATTACGAGGTGGACGTAAATTATGCCGTACATGACTTCCGTTCCATGATTATTATGTTTGGATGTCATTTACCTTTGTCGCCTGTTCACGTCACGTAATACCAAATTTTGTATATGTCGAGCGAAACGGCTGCCAGTGCGCTAGCATGTAGTAATCCTTTGTATGACCCTCATGTCATGATTATCAGGTTTGCACCACTCGTACACATTCGTAGTCCATTCACGTTTCGTAATACCAAATTTGATATATGCCACGTTAGCGAAACTAACGTGAGCGCACCATGAGCTCAATCACGTGTAGTCATGGCTAGTCATGAAATGACAATCATGACATGCATGTCATGATTTCCACGTTAGGGTCTGTCACTATGTTCGCCATGCACTCATGCACACTATACCAGTTTCACAATATCTCATGTGAACGAAACTACCACAAGCGCAGCAAGACCATGAAATGTAAATCATGGCATTTATGACATACACATCACGATTTTCGTGTTATGACTAGTCAATTATGCTCGTCATGCAGTCATGTTGTGCCATACCAATTTTGGTATCGATACCATTATTGAGACGGCCAGGAGAGCTAAACATCGTAAGGAACTAAATAGATAGATAGATAGATAGATAGATAGATAGATAGATAGATAGATAGATAGATAGATAGATAGATAGATAGATAGATAGATAGATAGATAGATAGATAGATAGATAGATAGATAGATAGATAGATAGATAGATAGATAGATAGATAGATAGATAGATAGATAGATAGATAGATAGATAGATAGATAGATAGATAGATAGATAGATAGATAGATAGATACGCACAAAGTGAAGTCGCCGAAGTTCACTAAAAATGCTTCGCAATAAAAAAAAATTTATGAGGTTTCTCGAAAGCGCGTCCCCATTATTCGAAAGAGAGCGTCGTAGCCCCTCTTCTGTAAAGGTCAGACTCTAGAGTTTTGCGGACACGCAGCACCACCTGTCGATGCAGTTTTGAGTAGTGCAAAGCCGAACTTCCTTGCACAGTTTGCTGTACAACCAGGTGTTATTACAGCGTACGAAACAACGATCGAGCTTATTATTAGGTGTACTTGTGCATTGAACACTTGGAGAAAAGATCAAATTTCTCTCCGCTAGTCCGCCGCGTCACCGAACCACCGCGAAGTGCTTGCTGGTTCACCCGCCAGAACGACGGCGAAAACAAGAGCAGACGCAACAGCTCTGCGTTCTACGCAAAAAGACTCCAGTTGACGCTATAGTGTTGCGCTGTGGATTGCAACGGACGTAAATGACTGCAGTTTTACTGATTTGCGCCGCTTTCGTGATGCAGAACTGTGAGAGCGCTGGATACGGGCTGTTGCGAACGTGTTAGGTAAGCGATATTACTCGCGTTCTCCACAACCATTCGCATGAGAAAGTGTGATAATGTAGGTTTCCTGTTATTGCTTTAGGTTTTCTTGACAGAGAACCGTGGCAACTTTGATTATGGAGCTTACCAGAGTCTCTGACCATGGTGTGCGCCGTGCAGCAGCAGAATGGTGACACGCTTGATTAACATCGCACACACCGCGATCACTGATAACCTGAAGCATTCGCCAACACACAGCATTACGCACGCAAGGCGTTCCAGACTCTAAGTTCCGGCTAAAATTGGAATACGCACGTCATACTGGTGTGTCACACAATGATCACGACCAGAATCAGGTTTCTCTTGCCGTTGGTCTCTGCGATTGCTGAAGCTATCTCGGAGCCCTCAGTTTTGCCTTTCGTTGTACACCGATAAAATGGATACGCATGTATCCCCACTTGCAGTATAGACAAACCAATAACAACCGTCCACAGAACATTCTAACATGCGTAATAAAACAGTTCAACGCACAAAAAGCGAGAGATCGACGGAGAATGCAACTGCAAAGGTGAAAATTGTCAGCGATATTCGTGCCAGATAAAGCGAGCTTCGTACCACTGATCGTAAGATAGATTGCTCGTGCATGCACTAAATCGCTTTGGCATCATGTGTATGCTCCAGTTTAACGCATTTAGGCGTTACAGAAAGCACGTCGGAGTGCTTGCCTCGGACTCGATGTCATGCGATGCTCGCATACACTTAAATTGCCAGTTGCAGTACGCTGAAATAACTGAAACATCTTGCGCATTGTACCCACAGTTCGTTTTGATGAGCTTCCTAGATTTTTGAAGCGAGGTTTAATTGAAGGAAGAAGCTTGCCAGGTCCATGATTTTCAGTAAACCACGTCTCAAGGCCAACAAAAGACGAGGGACTATGCACATCCGCCTGCGGACGGCTCTGTTTGCACTATCCATTTATGGCCGGCGCGTCGATGGGGGCGTGATAGTGGTGTTTTTTGCAGCACCACCTGGACAGAGTCTGACGTCTATCTAGGCACGCCGGCAGAGCTTGGCACAGCCTGGTAAAGCACAGTGTATAGTAAGGGGATTAGGAAAAGATGATATTTTGAGGAGGACAAGTGTGAAGGTGAGAAGGGAGTAAAGGAGGAGAAAGAGCGAGTACATATATATATCGACATAGAGAGAGAGAGAGAGAGAGAAAGGAATACAAAGAAGAAGAAACAGATAGAAAAAGAAATGCATAACCATGAACGTGAAAAATCTGTAAACAGGGATTGTGTCAAGCCGATGTTTCGACAAGCGGACTTGTCTTCCTCAAGGCTGGCCTTGATAAAGACAAGTCCGCTTGCCCTTAATACCATTTTTTTGAATACACATAAAGATAGAAAGATGAATAGACTCGGGCCAAAAAAGTTGAGATTGAGGGGTCAAGCATGGTGATGTGTAGTATAGTATATCAAAGGGTAGGATAGAGACAGGTGGGAGGGGTAAAGCACAGCCAAACCAAGGCCGGCTAGGGGCCCATCTTTTCTGGTGCGACCGCGTGCACGATGCACAAACCTTTTTTTTTAAGACGATAGTGTATGTACAATTGTCTGTACAATTGAGCGTTTGTTCACCTTTAACTGTACCCTAAACGGCACCTAAGTGGCCAAACAATACTCCAAACGGCCGACCCCTCCGCAGTGCCCACTAATATTCCTCAAGGTTCAGCGTGCATACTTGTGCGATTGTCAATTAAAAACAAATATTGTGCATATTAGAGGCACCGTAACAACACGTCAATAATATGTAGGTGTATTTTTGACTAGAAAAGGCATACATAAGTAATTCTAAGGACCGTAGCGTTTATCACGCTGCTCTGTCCATGCAACGCTTGCACAAAAAGGCAAGTGTTTTCAACGCTTTGCTAAGATGACACGGTGGTGGCGCCTATCCGTCTCCTTGCATTCTACACCCTATCACCTTAGAGACGGGTGCGCACGCCACGTCCTTCATTTTCCAGGCTAACTGCCAGATAGCGCTCGTGTCTCACTTGTGACGTGACTTGAAGCGCTCTTTGCCTCCGCTGCATGCTCAATATACTCTAACGCAGCGCCTCCAGAAGACCATTCACCGATTTTCTTGCGCAGAACATCAAATAAACGTTTTGTTCACGCTCTCCAGATGTTGTCTTTCGACGACATTTGTAGTGTAATATGCAGATACGGGGCCAATTGTTTTGTCTTTTCTCAATCAACGTGAAAGTGAGCTTCTTGAAGTACTATTGGACAATCTTGTGCATTAATTCCCACAAAGCTCGATTATCAGTCACTGTGACGCTGCATCACTAATCTGGCCACCACTAATCAGGTGGTCATACTGACGGCAGTGGCTCTGCAGCATGCATGCTCGACTCCTTAAAATATTCGTAACAACTTTCTCGTTGTTGTTTTTTTCACGGAAAAGCCGCATGATGCTACTTTATGTCATGCATGAGGCGAATGTACTTTTCAGCTGGAGCATATTGAGAACTGCTCACGGAAATAGACTTGTCTTGCGCTCAGAAATCATGACAAGACTTTTGTTCAGTTTCTTAAAACGTCACTTGAGGACGTCATGTGGATTATCCCTCCTTTTCGTGCTGCCGAACGTTTAAAAAAAAACTGAAGGCCTGTCTGCCCTTCGTAGAAGTGGTCACAGCTAAAGCCTTGTCAACCAACCAAACTTTTCTGCCCTCTCAATTAAGCTGTTATCAGTGTAACTGGTCACTCCTAAGTGACGGATGACGAGACATCCTCCGTATCAGAGGACGCATTTCTCAGTACAAATCAGGATGTTCTGGAAATTGGCGCCGATGAAAGGACACCGTGGAACAGTAGAGTGTTAACACGGTTCCTCTGCGGCAGCGCTTACGACTGAGCTTCGGTATCGTATTCTATCAGGCTATATACATGCTATAAATTTTATAGCTGTTTGGAAGCTTTCACAGTTATTTCTAACCTGTTAAGATGTGTGAGTCCACGTGTGCGCACCTCGATCGGCTCGTTTCGACTTTGTATGGCTGCTTCGCTCACTACCCTTCCACACCCGTGCGTTTACGCTGAAGAGAATTCAGGTTGTCCACCGGTGATCTGTCGAGCAATGCGGAGTATAAAAAGGCTCACAACGAAGTAAAAAAGAAGCCATGTAAAGAAAGACAAGACTAATAATAATACATTACCTTTGAAGATGAAGAGGCGCCAGGAGGTAAATGAAACATAAGTACAAAAATGAAAGGATCGACACTCTACGACGGAGCAGCAAGCCGTCGACTCGCAGATCTCGTATCTGCTCCTTGCTTTATATGTTATCTTCTTTCCTGCACTTATTCATTTGTATTTTTAGGCACTATTTCGTCTTCTGAACATCGCCATGCGTGCTTTAATGCAAGGACGTGATTCATAGCTGAGGGGTCAGGCGAGCATTTGTCACGCTCTTTCAGGTTGCTCATAGCGGAAAGAGGGAAAGAAGGAATCTCGAACTGAATGGTTGGAAAGAAGGAGATATGTGACGGGGAGAGAAGGGCGACAAGTGAGAATGGCGTTATCAGTGTGACTCCGAGTGGCTTTCGTGCACTTTCCATTGCATGGGAGAATATATACAGTGTGCCAGAAATTAAGAGATTGCGTCGTACCCCGGAAATTGAAAAAAATATATTAGAAATGAAAAATGTTTGAGTGACAGAAATTTCGGCTGAAAGAGGATGGCAGTGCATATATGGAGATAAACGTATGCCTTCATAAGGTTCCAAAGGTGCGGAAATAGATAAAAGCTTTTCAAGAGCAAGGAAGCGGATGAAATATGAGGAGAGGGTTGAGAAAGCGGTAAGGATGAATTGAATCGTTGGAGTGTGATGTATACGCAGTGACGGTGAACATCAGGAAACTAACAAAATAGAAAAACAACTTCGGAGTTCCTCTACGGTAACGCATCTTTGGCGGTCGGGCAAGGCCTGACATGAAACGTGAATGTAGACCTGTTCTTTTGTGAACAGAGCTCTTGGGAAACTTGAGCGACCGTATCGCGTGACAGCGTGTCACAGGCGAAATTGATTGCTGAAGATGTTTATTAGACAGAACAGCGCTCTATGTGTGTGCATCAGAGCCGGCGTGATAATAAAAGATGTGAAAGGCCTCTTTCCCTAGTGCGTGAGCTTGCAGCCACACAAATGAAATCGTAAGAATACATCAGTGGTATTCTCCATAACTTGAATACAAATACACAGCTCCGTTTTACAGCGTTAACTTCACGAACTTAAGAGACGTTTCTGCGCCGCCCGTAGTTTCGTTTGGGCTTCACAAATACATAGCCTTTTGGCGTAAAAAGAACAAATTACACTATATGCGATGATTGAAAACAGCAAAAGATTCATTCATTTATTTATTTATTCATTCATTCATTCATTCATTATTTCAAGAAGACCCTGAATAAGGGGTGGGTTTACCAAAAATAGAAAAATAGTATGATGAGAGAAATTCAGACAATTCTTCGGTGAACTCAGTTCATCAAGTGATAGCAGCGATGTCGTAGAAAAAGTCATTCCATTTTATATCTACACAAGGAAAAAAAAGATGAATAACTAACAGTGCGTACTTTGCGGCGAGCAACATTTAGCACTTTCGTGACCGCGAGAAATTTGGCTGTTCTTGAGTAGTCCAAAAAAAAAACTTCTTTTTTATGGCACCCATAGTTACTGATGGTAATAGTTATGATGTCAAATTGTACAGCTAGGAGATATTTTTTAAACACGGTTAGTTTGAAGCCATAAATTTATTAACAATATTATGAAAAAAAATCATCCAATGGAACACATTGTAAACATGTACAAAGAAATTTTATAGAACTATCAACACTGCTCTGAACAGGCCAAGCATAAAAAAAATCAAAATATACATTCCAAGCGCAATAAGCACACACAATTATTCTGTTAATGTAAGCGCTGTAAATACCAAAGTTTTTTTTGTACATAACATAACATTACACGTAGTGTCTTTCATGCTACCGTGCGAAGCAGTTTTGCGATGCCGTAAAACACAGATTTGCTAAGCATGTTTCACAGAAAACGCTTTCTTTCGGTTCAAATTTTCGTTGTTCACAGCATAATTTACAGTTTCTGATGTCATTATTATTATTATTATTATTATTATTATTATTATTATTATTATTATTATTATTATTATTATTTGCTGGTGCCGTTAGCCATGAGAAGCGTTTTGTGTAGGAGCAGCAAGATGGACTGTGGGACCTCCGAGAACCGTCTCTCTCGCTGTACGTCCGCTCCTGAAAAATATGCGTCCAAGCATATTTATTTGCGCTTTTGCATAGCTCTCCGATAACTTGAACAGTAAAATATTTGTGTGTGCCCTCTCTAATATAAAGGCACACATACAAAACATCGACATGTTGTTACGGTGTCTCAGATATGCGTAATCATTGCTTTTCAATTGATAATCGCACAAGTGTGAACGCTGAATCTTGAGCAATATTGGTGGGTGCTGCGAATGGTTTTGGCCGTTTGGTGGCGTTCAAGGTATCGGTAAGGGCAGACAAACAGACAAATGTACAGACAGACAGACAGACAGACAGACAGACAGACAGACAGACAGACGGACGGACGGACGGACGGACGGACGGACGGACGGACGGACGGACGGATGGACGGACGGACGAACGAACGAACGAACGGACGGGCGGACAGACAGACAGACGAAACTTTCTGTCGAAGGTCCCCAAGAAAGACTATCGTCTCTAAAACAAAAAGACGACAGCTCTCTCTCTCTCTAAGTGATTATGTAAAAGAAAGAAAGGAAAAGAAAAGTGCCGCCCGTAACTGTCTATCACTGGGATGACACCTCAACAGGACGACACAAAGGTAGGGGGAGTGGGAATAAAAGTGGATAGGAAGAGAAAAACTGAAGAAGTAGCAGAGAAAGCAAAAAAATGCATTCGAGTCGTGTTCCCGTGCGCGCGTCGAGAACCCAGTACGACGCGCCGCGCGGCACTGCGTAACGTGGTTCCGAGGTTCGCTCCCGGCTGCCTCTGCGCACAAAACTGTTCTCTCTGCGCTGCCGCCGGCAAGTATTCCCGCCCGGAAGGAAGTGGACGCCCTGCAGATAAGAGCCCTACTAACCCTCAGAACAGGTCGGATCAACTTACACCGACGCGCGCCGGAAATAACGCAGCCCGAGCACAAAGGTAAACTCAGCGGCGCACGACCGCTCATGTTCCGGGGCGGTTTACGAACTCTCGTCGACCGCTCTGAAATCGAAAGTGTCGATGTCGTCCTACGAGCGCCTTTCCTGTCGCGGTCATTTGAATATTCCAGCCCAGATGCACGAGAATCCCCCGAAATTCGAAGTTTTCGGGAAGTGGTCACACGCGACGTCGACGTCATTACTGAAACTATGCGCGCTCACTCAGGTGCATGAAAAGGCGCTTTGAGATCACCACATGATGAAAAAAAAGAGAAAAACATAATTAAAACTGTGAAAATACTTTTTCTGTAACACGTTAGATAGTGCAAAACCTTCAAAAGCGTTCGAAACAAGACAAATATTAAAGTTATTAAAAAGGTTAACATCGAAAACATACTATCGATGGGGATAGGCGCGATCACGAAAGTGTTAAAGAATGTTTAATGCCAGGTGATATTAGTGCTGGTGGTCAGATGTATGGTGCGATGACGAGTTTACTATAAAAAAATATATATGTGAAATAATGATAAGCTCGAAATTAGATGCCTGTATGATATATATGATAAATGGGAGGCTGTCTTTAATGATGACACGTTGATTTCGTATGATTACTCTCTGAATGAACCTAGTAGCGCTATTTTGAACGGATTCGAGGACGCTGGGAAAGTAAGTTTTGTGAGAGCACCAGTCAAAAAAGCATATTCGAGTTTACGTTTGTTCAGCGATGTATAGGCTAAAGGTTTTGCGGTGAGAGGGGGGGGGGGACTTTCAATAATTGATGTTTAAAGACACCTAGCTTTTTTTGTTAGCATATACTGTGGCATTACCCACCAATCATACAAATCAAGGTCGCAGCATATAGTGACGCTTAATTATTTGAGTGATTTGACTGATGCCATAGGTTTATTTCACTGATGCGTTTCTTACAAAGGCAATAACGAAGATGATTGTCTTTGTGATAGGGCCCCCAGATGCGCCCGGAGACTAGGATAGATGCGCCGGAAAGGGATGTGAAACAGGCAAGGTGAGGCACTGGATTGCTATATTGTGTGATATTTGTAATGGCGATGTTTCGCTTCCGTGCATGTCTAGGAACAGTTAGGGCACTTTTAGTGGGTAGGTGTACATGCATAAATTAAATTTGGTTGATGTGTGAAGAAGCTCGAATTGTATTCGACTTCGAGAAATCAAAGCAACAAGCTATGAGCGAATATTGAAAATTCTTATTACAGAAATAAAACCCCAAGAAAGATAATTAACCAGAAAATCTTCAATTGAAAAAAAAACTAAGGATAGAAGGCTTGATCTAGCTGCGCATCCAAATAGGAGGAAAAATATTGACTATTATCTCAACGTATCATACATAAAATAAATATTAAAAGGTCCGTCTTGTATATGAGTGCATCTTTTGACTAAATGGCAATTTCATTAGCAATAATTACGGAATTATTTATCTTACGTTTTCAATGGTCGGAAGTTACCCTCCTGGTTTTGTCAAACCATTGTGCAGACAATTTACAATGCTGCATGTTGACCGAAATTACCTCCAAAAAAGTGTGCCCTATTTTATTCAGTTAGTATACAGGCACCTGTGGGAAATATACTCTGGCAGCAACTGATGTCTTCCAGTAAAACTTGACCGAATTCATTCTAGTATTCACCTGAGCGCTGCCTTAACTGAACTAACGCAATACACATCTTATTGATACCGCAAACACCTTGCCTTGCAGTCTTCATTTGTTTTCTCACTTTCTGATCGTCACTTTTTTGTGATTTCGTCATTATGTTCTAATTTTGACAATGCGTTGTCGCGTTCCCGCCATTACAACGTCCTTCCATTGTTGGTATATGTCTTCATATCGTTGACTATCGTGCAATTTTCATTGCCGTCACTCAGTCGCAACACACTGCACGTGCAGCTGTTTTATTGATTTGATTTTTACTCATGAATCGCATCTACTCACGTGGAACTTGATGAAGTGATTCCCACAAATTACTCTTCACATGCATTCTACATGTACTCTACATGCAGTTCCACGTAATTAATTTTTTGCACGGTTGAGATATGTACTTCAAGTCCTTCAATCAAGTAACTTTTAATACCCTTACGATTACTTACTTACCCGAATGCGTTTGTACTTTGCCAGCGTAGGTCAGAAAAAGGAAACTACCGAAAGTAATTCTCGTTCTCGTACTCTGCTAGTTTGGGAACGAATGAACAGAACGCACAATCTACGTAAGGTGATGCTCTTTTGTGTGTGTGTGTGTGTGTGTGTGTGTGTGTGTGTGTGTGTGTGTGTGTGTGTGTGTGTGTGTGTGTAATTGAGACCACCACCGAACTTTCCAATAAGGTATCACGGAACTTCCTCGCAAACCTTGTGAGGCTATACAAGAAGCCTGCACCAAAGGGATGTATTCAGCACAGAATGGGCTCACCATGCGTGGCATTAAAGGCGGGTGGGCGCAAATGAATGCGACTGATTGGCGCAGTGGACGGCATGCAAGAGGAGAGAGCTGCATGCTAGTTTCTAAGAGCCGCCGCGACGAAAAGCAAAGAACGACTGGAGGGAGAAAGAGATGGCGTAGTGTGGAAAGGTTTTTTGGGGCACTGACAAAGGTATGGGCTTCTGGAAGGACAGGTACTCAGGCTAATGGCGTTGGGAGCCTTTGTGTATCTTGCGAGTGGTCAGAACTTGGAAAAAGAAATGCAGGTGAACGAGAAAGAAACAAAAAAAATATTTTATGGGATAGGAAGAAAATGCGGGATTGCCGTTCCAGAATGCTGGTAATGACATTCGGCGCAAACACAAAGCCCAGCCTGATGATTAGCGACGGCCATTCATGTCGTTGCTCCGCAAGGCGCTTATATAAGCTGTGAGCAGCCTGTATGGGAGCTATTACCGAAAAAGGTCCCCATCCCCTCGTCAAGAAAAAAAAAAGAAGTAAATGTGCTTGCAGTAAAATAGTAACCAAAAGTCAGTGAAATGATCGACAAAAGCTCTAAGCAACAGAGCTTTAATTTCACTGGTGCTCCATGCAATTATCTGTTCCGCGTTTTATTATTCGCAAGTGTTTCAGCTCACACGCAAGTTCCCACTGCTTCCCTTAATCACTTGAGCGCTTGTATGAAATATTCATTGACTAAGCCTATCATGTAGAAAACCAAAGATAAAATGATGTTTGGAAGTTACAAGTTTGGCATAGAATAGCTTACTAGAGATGCTGTACTGCTCCCTCACCCTTTTTTTTTCATGAAGTTACATGGGCGAGATTAGATTACGCCATCAGCCGCAACGTTTCGACCTGACAACTGCGATAAATCAGTGGTGATGCTGAGTTCCTTTTTCTCCATGAGCTATTACGCCGAAACAGAATTTACAAAGAAGTCTTACGCTAGAAGTTTTGTGCAAGAGAACTTCTGTGTGAGTTAACTCACAACTTCGCTCGATTCGAATACAGTATTTACTGTAAATTCGCTATCGAAGCCGGCTTACAAGTGACAAAAAAAAGTAATGATGGCCGTGAACTATGCCACTGTTTTTAATATTATTTTTAATATTATTTTAAAATTATTTTAGGTAAATAAACGTTTTTGTCTCTCACTTGTGTTCATCTCCTATTCCAATACACACCTACAAATTTACAGATGACCCTACAGGTGTCGTATATCTTACCCACGTATAGGCTGTTGTTTCTTTGAGACATTAACCCAGCATAAACTTTTGTTAACCGGAGAATCCCAATCTAATCTTTCTTCGCGCTGTAGAGATTACAAATTCACGCGGAATTTCAATGAATGCGCGAATTTATACCGGTGCAAGAATTGAGAAACGCTATTGAAGGTCGACACTTGGCATAGCATTTGTAGGTGAAGAGCATACCCATGTGGAGGGTTTCAGGAGAAACCGATGCACGCGTGCGTTCGGTGCCACGGCTGCGACGGAATGGAGGACGTCACTCATAACACAGCCAATGGCGCGCGTGCTTGGGCTGTTTTATCAGTTACGTACTTGCGATCGACGTAACTGATAAAACAGCCATTGGAGACCGTTCGTGAATTTAGTGTCGAAGTGATTTTAGTTGGTCTTTGCCATATACAGCTTTTGCCGTAAAAACTGATCCTTCATTTAAAATTCCCACTCCTCATTTACCATTTTGGTGTGGCCTAGCAGCATTCGTCATTACACAGCACCGAGAGTTTGCATTCATAGCATTTCTCGTAAAGCATGCCTTCTCAAGTGCCGCATTATACAAGATGCACTGTGGGAATGTGAAGCCGGCGCTTCAACATATATAGTGGATAGGAGTCATTATCAAATCCTTCATTGAATGATGGCACTCTTGTCTACGCTGATGGATAATAAGCTATTCCGATCAATCACATCCTTTCAGATCTTGTGAACAACAGATTACGAAATACTAAACTTGTTTATTTCAGCGGTCAGTCAGCGAGTGATGCACGCGATGGCCTGTCGATGCACCTTGACTATGCAATGCAAAAAAAAACGACAACAACAACAATTGTTTTTGTATTTGCATGTTTCACTGTGAATTTCGTCGAATGACGATAGTATTCAGTTTGGAGAGAGTGAATAAAATATTTATTTGATGTTCTGCGTGAGAAAGTTGGTGAATGAGATTCTGGAGGCGTTGCGTTACACTACCTCGAGGCGCGCAGCGGTAGGTGTCACCACCGTATCGTTTTAGCAAAGCGCAAGAAACACCCAACTTTTCATGCATAGCATCGCATTGTCAGTTCAGTGCGATATACGCTACGTTCCATAGAGCTATATACTTATGTATGATTTTTATAGTAGAAAGAAACACGCCAAAGTATATATCAACGTGTCAATGTTCTGCCTCAGATATACGCAACATTTACTTTTCAATCGATACTACGCACAAGTATGAACTTCGAAATCAGAGAATTATGGGAGGGCGCTGCGGATGTGGTTTTATTTTAAAATGAAAGGCGAACAGCATTAATAAATGACAAAAAATAAGCTGTTTCGGCTCACGTCAATGCATATGACTACAAATTAGCACAATGGCACACGCGCTCCGTGTTCCTTTCTCTCCCGTCTTTTACTGTGAATCTTTATATATTAATGTTGTAGGCCCGTGTACTCAGATTTCGGTGCACGTTAAAGAACCCCAGGTGGTCGAAATTTCCGGAGCCCTCCACTACGGCGTCCCTCATAATCATATGGTGGTTTTGGGACGTTAAACCCCACATATCGAATCTTTATATATTTTTCACCAAACACGAATGGCTCTATATATCACGAAGATTTACCTACGAAATGAGTTTCGGGGCGAGGAAATAAAAAAACAAAATTAGAAAAAAGCTGGAAAACCCGCACACCCTCAATCTGGTGGCTCGTCTAAAATAACTAAACTAATACAGCACACTTGCCTCAAAACAAATTAGGAAAAGAAAGTGTCTTTAATGACACTTTCTTAGATTAGATTAGATTAGAAAGTGAGGTACGGGAAGCAGCTGAGAACTTGAAGCGCATTAGTTATAATTATTATTTAATAAATCATTATTTAATAATTAATTATTAGTTAATTAATAATTGTATACGTGGACACACAAGAGCACAGGAAAGAGGGAAAGAGCAAGCTGCTAACTGCCACCTGGAGGGGCACAACGCCAGCTCACTCTTTTGTGAAGATCGTACGATCTTCACAAAAGCATTTTGATCGGCAACCTTGTTGAACAAGAAACCTTTGGAATTAATAGCAGCTACTTTTAGAGGAGAATAACACTTTTCAGCAAACATCAAAATGTTCGGTCTTTTTAAGAGCGTGCGGAAACATTTTCATACTCAAGCGGTCAGCTCGGGGAATGAAACCACATAAAAACTACCGAGAAAAAAAAATAAGATCTTTGACGATGATATCTTTTAAATTGCGGAAAGTGAGTGTAGCTGTACGCGTGTTGTCATTTGGTGACACAATGAGCCAAATCATATGAGACATGTACGTAAACGCGTGTTCACGGTTAAACACAATTCTTTATTGCCATTTCTTATATTTCTCTCGTTCTTTCTATTTGAAAGTGAAAATGTGCATGGCAATGACTGCTTTCTTGTCTGTCTCCACATAAACTTTAGCTCTTCACGAAGCGGAAAGAACCAAGTTGTGGGCCACATATTTACCTTCACTAAATTATT
This sequence comes from Rhipicephalus annulatus, assembly GCA_013436015.1. Taxonomy (NCBI): domain Eukaryota; kingdom Metazoa; phylum Arthropoda; class Arachnida; order Ixodida; family Ixodidae; genus Rhipicephalus; species Rhipicephalus annulatus. Next base: position 746,284 of record WOVY01011058.1, on the reverse strand, counting down.
CATCCTCGGGCACTCATAAAGGTCACTGCTTTTTCCGGTTTGTGGCAGGCGAAAGCATTGAAGAAGAAACCCTGTCATTGCAATTTCCATTACAACAAAAAACTTATGACGGAATAAAATGGGCATGATTGTAGTCATCATCAACCCACAAAAGACAACATGAGCACTACTCATACAGTATACTTTTATATTGACGGGTTGACATTCCGAAAGCACTTTTAATGAAGGTATGCCACGGTTCTTGTTATGCCTGCTTATCGTGCTCAAACAGGCGAGCCTTGCCGGAGGCACAGCCTGAGAGTCCTCCCCTGCTTACTTCTATAAGCACCATGGGCCCCCAATTTGTGCAGACACCCCGTTACCGATCCATGGCCGAGCTAGAACCGGAAGCTTAGTCACCACCGCTTCCAGGTGAGCTTTATTGGAGGAACCTGTCACACTTCGAGTATTCCTTTGCTTTGCTCGCCACGATTCTTTCGTCTTTCTTTCGGCACGTGTGTGTGTGAGCGCAGTGATCAAGTTCCTCCTCGTCAGCCACAATCCGTAGCACCGGCAGCCGGCCTTGCCTTCATTGTCTCAGCTTGAAAGACAGGCTGTTTTTGTATTGCTGGCTGCCTTTGATGGTGGCAGGTATGAAACTGGCGCGGGCGCGAAGGCTTGCTTAGTCCCGCAGCGCGACCGAGAAGTCAAGGTCTGTCTGACGTCTCCGCTAACAAGGCTCCGCTTCTTGATAGCGCTTCGTCCACCCAGAAGCTGCACATTGCTCGTCGCTTTCACCCCCTCCTTCCACGGCTCAGCGTGTTTTGCTGTAATATCCACGGCTGATGTTTCGATTTAGCGCCCACCTTTGGGTGATCTAACGTATGCTGATGCCCACTTTCCGTTCGCTCGCCGGATGGAGAGCCTCCCCTCATCCAGAAGACTCGTCTGCTCCGGAGGAAGGTCGGCTTCCACATTGATGCATTAAACATATACAGTCATCACCGAGTGGCTACGAATTGGGCGGAAGAATGTGCTCATAGCATTTGTTAGTATTTCTATGACGGTCTTGACCAAGGTGTTAATACGTCAACAAGGAGCGCGATAAAATCACGGCACTAGACAGCTAAGGCGTTCGTTACTTCTTATATCTCTTGATTGTGGTCCGTTTTCAAGCACGCCTACAAACTCGCCCAGATTTTAGTTGCTCTTAAAGGGTCCCTCTAACGCTTGAAAACATCGGTGCTGACTGCATAACTCGTATGCGCTCGCCAGAAATACTGCAAGCGGAAATGACGCCGGAAGGTTGCCGCCATATGATTGGATAAGTGTAACGTTAAACGTCATTGCGGCATTGCATCAGAATAGAGATTACTATCAGATTTATTTTTTCATTAGCAGGATTTTACACTCACATCAACAGAGAATAAAGCTCTCCGACTTTTCCAGCTTGAAAAGTGCAAAGCTGGTCAAAAAGTGCGCCGATCGTCATGTGCTGGAGGAAACGTACCGGTGACCCTCAGGGCGCCGTTATTTGAAGAAACTAAGCAAAAAATGTAAGAGCGTTGATATATATACGCCATTGCCAAAAAATGATCAGTAAAGCTACAAAACATTATGGAAGCGTTCGTGAACTGGCTCGTTTCGCACGCGTCGTTCCCTCTTCAAGTACCACATTGTTTGTTACCATCGCAACAGTGTCCATAATACACTGGACGTAACAGGCAATTTGTCATGCGAGTTTCCTGTTTGGTAGGGCTTTCAGTTCATTTCATTTTGGCAGCCTTCCTACGTCAGAGGGCGAAGAAAACACGATAAGGTGAGCCCGCGAAAATCGAGTTGAGGGTAAGCATTCGTTTCTTTGTATTTCGATATCTCTAACCTGAGTAAATTTGCACTACGTGGCCCTATCGCTGCCGTTTTCGCGGCACTTATCTCTTAAGTCGTTGGTGTACGCAACCAGCTCGGAAAACATGTACAACTATGCAGTCGTGAAAAGTGTTAGAGGGCCCATTTACCAAAGGTGTCCATGGGGACGTAAGGGGCGTTGAAGGAGTCACTCAAGAGATGCAATCGTCGCCCAAGTCTGGCAGGGCTAAGTCTGAAAAGTCTGCCTTCTTCTAAAATTATTCTCATCTACCTCTGCTTCCAGTATAGTCAGTGAAAGAGCACCAAATGTGGACAGTACTTCTGAAGAAGCCACCGGTCACTCACAGCTAAAACGACATTTCTCAGCATTGGTCTTAACAAGTTGTCACAGACGAGTCGACGTCAATGGAAATTGACAATCATGATCTTTGCTAACGTAATTTTTGAAATGTAGCACATAAAGGTCTTCTGTAGCTATAACGATGGTTTCGCATGCCATGCATGCTTTAACTCATTGTTTCATACGAATGCAAAAAACTTATTCTACGGGCTAACTTTGCTGATTGCGGACATCTGTAATGTTCACTACCGTGGGACTAATAGAACGCACACCTGTCTGTGCTTCTACAAATGAACAAGATTGATAAGATATATATATATTTTTTATTATTTATTTATTTGATTTGCATACACATATACACAAGGACAGGGAGGAAATAGGGAGAGAGCAAGCTGGCAACTGCCACCTGGAGGGGCACAACACCTGCTCACACTTTCGGGAGGAGGGAAGAAACAGAGGAAACAAAGAATAACAGGGAGTAAGATGAAAGAAGATGAGGAAGGGAAAATATTTTTTAAACATGGTGTGAACCGACGCAGTTCAAATGATAAAAGCCCTCGTATTAGTACACGATGAGCCAAGTAAGCCTATTTGCAAACTAGCTCCCAACACGATCAATGTTTCTTTTTTACATATACGTGCAAACAAGTAAGACACCCAGTTTCTTTCGCTAGCGAAGTCAACTCAAACAGTCATCAACGTTTATTTCAATTGCCGTCTAAGCTACGTGCAAGGTTAGTTCAATTCGTATGCGTGTGTGCGTGGCCACATATTACCGTGCCTGAAATCATCGCCAATAGATATGCACAGACTGACATGTTCATGCATAAAATATTGCTCTTTAAATTTGTAGTATACAATCTTTTACATATATTCGGTAGATTTTATTTCTGATAGCTTTATACGTCTTGCTTTTTCGAATTTTTTGCTTATTAAAAACTTACATTAGTAAATTAGGCTGAAGAAAAAGAGCTATCGCCAGTGAAATTAAAAAAAAACGTTTTCGTTTTTTTCTGTTTTCCTGTAAACACATGATGTATCTCTACCTCTTCAATTTGAAGTCTCTTCGGGCATTTAAAAGTTGCGTCCCAACTCTATTCGTCTTGACGCCCGGAGAAATCCCACAAGAAATTTGGTTTGCCAAGGCCGTATTTCCTAAAGCCCATTTCACAAAAGAATCGAGCTTCTACACAATATTTGAAATGGAAAAGCCACACATAAATCTACTCGGTGGGTCTCGTAAGCATCGTTCTTTTTCCCTGGCACTCGCAACACTACTATGCAATGTGTTTCCTTCAGCTGTAATGGCGGCCATTGATTCGCTTACACTGCTGCTTTGCCACTTTTATGTCGGCATGCCAAGAGCATCCTTAGTTCCTACTCCTTTCGATGCCTTTTTCTGCGAAACCACCTAATTGTGTTTATCACATGACCTACATACATGTCGTCTTTGGCTTTTCACTTCCTAATGCCATCCGCTTGCCTTCGCCTCTGGACATCGTCTGCTTCTAGCTCCAGCAAAAGCGCACTTCGGTTGTAAAAGGATCCCTGTGTTTGCTTCTTTTCTTTGCGTGCAATATGGGAGACATCATCTGCGCGTGCCACTTCTGGTTTATCTTTCGCCTTGCTTTGTTTCTTTAATTAGTGTGTGAGTCTACGTTGCATCTTAGATGGACGATACCGTATCACACGACTTTTTCGCTTGGCACTAATGCGATAAAGGAAAGCGATCGGGATCCACAATGGTCTCCGAAGCAGCCCAGGGCGTACCAACTGCCGCAGTGCGAGAAGGCAGATCAAACAGGAAACAAGCTGCAAAACAACCCACGCAGGGCAAAGGTCACGTAGAAAGACTCGGCCTCTCTCCGCTGTCTTTTCGGCTTTTCTTTGCATTGACACAGATTAGAGATGAACGTGCCGAGAGGGTGCTGTGAGGTCCACCAAGGGGCTTATCGTGGCAGAAGTCATCAACGCCTTCTTGATGGTCAGTGCGTGGCATCTGTCTTGGAGATTCAGGGAACTCCTGACGATATTCTTTTTAAAGACGATAGTCTTTCTTGGGGTGCTTCGACGCAAGAAGTTTGATCTGTCTGTCTGTCTGTCTGTCTGTCTGTCTGTCTGTCTGTCTGTCTGTCTGTCTGTCTGTCTGTCTGTCTGTCTGTCTGTCTGTCTGTCTGTCTGTCTGTCTGTCTGTCTGTCTGTCTGTCTGTCTGTCTGGCGACGAGCACGAGTGGTCGCCGTCCTCCGGGCCTGCCACTGACTTCGTTCATGCCCCACCAACGGTCCGCCACGTACGGCGACGATGCAGGAAACTGAGAGAGGCACGTGTTCCCCGCGCACCCACGCACAGCCCGCGCAGCAGCCAATCGGAGAGTAGCGGTACAGCGAATATCCTCACTCAACTGCAGTTTGCATGTATTTCTATTAGAGAGTGCCATCCATTATACTGTTTGGAAAATACTGCCGGTTGCGCCTGATGACACTAAGAAGAGCTTCGCTTCTGAGAATGGCACGATTGTGAAGGGTTCATGGTTAAGACGAATATATGCTGGAGGCGCACACACGACTTTAAGAATGTGGGATATGTGCTTTCGGATTAGGGGTGATGTAAATAGGGCCAGTTAAGTATCATATGGCTGCCTGAAGAAACAAGCAAACGGCAATATTTCTTTTTTTAAGTAGGCAAGTTCTAGGCTCGAAAAATTATTGACAGCACATGCAAACGTCTCAATCACATAGATATTGACCAACTCTCCTGATCTCATTTTTTTTCTATCGAATTGGTGATCAGAGGAAGTATTTCTTCCCCAGCAGTCTCCAAGCAAAGAAATATAAACATTCAGTTTACTCTATATACATACAAAGTGTCTAGGATGCTTGCTTGTCCTACCCCTTTTTTTTCTTTACGTCCAAGGAAGCAAATAAACTGCAGCACGGGAAGCCAAGGCTCTCAAGGTATACAAGTAATAACTGGAACTCTGCAGCGGAGATTACAGGTTTCAGATACTCTAAGCGCCAGCCTTAAAGCTAGAGCATTGATCCTCGGTGAGTTGCTACCCCCTGATAGAAACTACATCACCATATATAACTCAATATATCATCAAATAAAAAATAAAAACGAATATTTTTTCTATGTTTTGGTTATTCTTGTGTGCCCCGTAGCTATATACCAATAAGCTCGGTTTCGCCGTAGATCACTGAGATCGAGTGAGAACCGTAGATGTCAATGATCGAGCGAGAATACCTGACGTTCTCTCTCCAGAATGCAACTGAAATTTACAAGTAAATGAGTAGTCATGTATCATTTGCTGCATAGACAACTGGCGATGCGTACTGAACAAAGAATACCACGAATGTTCACGAACAAGTCTTCCGAAAGAGAAAGCAGCCCTGAAGATGCTAAGATGATGGTAGCATATTGAGCGCGTCTCCTTATTTGAGTTTGGCATGTTCAGTTTACTTATAGTGCTTTTGAGTCAAGTTGGGCACTTTTAAATAAGAAGCATTTCTTAGCGAACTTCTGTGACTGTGAGCGTATCTATCTATCTATCTATCTATCTATCTATCTATCTATCTATCTATCTATCTATCTATCTATCTATCTATCTATCTATCTATCTATGACTTTTAGCTCTCCTGGCCATTTCAATAATGGTATCAATACCAAACTTGGTATGGTATAACATGACTGTATGAAGAACATATTTTACTAGTCCTAACATGAAAATCATGACATATGTGTCATGAGTGTCATGATTTACAATTCATGGTTTTGCAGCTCTTGCGGTGGTTTCGTTCACATAGCATGTTGCAAAACTGGTATGGTATGGCATGATTTCCTGGCGAACACAAGCGACAGACCCTAACATAAAAATCATGACATGCGTGTGATGTAACAACATAACTACATGCCATGCTCATGATGCGCTCGCGGCCGTTTCGCTAGCATCACATATGCCAAACTTGGTATTACAGTACGTGAATGGATGACGAAGGTATGTGACTGGGGCAAACATGATAATCATGAGATGCGTGTCATGTAACAAGATGACTACATGTCACGCTCACGATGCGCTGGTGGCCGTTTCGCTAGCTTAGCTAACGCCGAATTTGGTATTACGGGTCGTGAATGAATAGCGAAGGTATGATACTGGTGCAAACATGATAAACATGAGATGCGTGTCATGTAACAACATGAAAATATGCTACGCTCATGATGCGTTCGCGGTCGTTTCGCTAGCTCCACATATCCCAAATTTGGTATTACTTCACGCCAATGGATGACGAAGGTAGGTGACTGGTGCAAACATAGTAATAATGAGTTGCGTGTTTTGTGAGAACATGAGTGCATGCCACAATCAACGCACCAATACATTTCCACATGACGCAGTGCGCGTGCTCAGCAGCGTTCATTTCGTCACGTCACGCCGGCATTGCCACGCCAGGCGCCGGTCCTTCCATATACTTGTAGGCACGCGCCACGCTGCGTTGCTTTGACACATGCGCATTTCAGAGCGTCCAGCGTCCTTCTGTCACCAAAGAGGGACACGCAGTGTTGTCAGGGTAACACATCGGCGCGAAATGCAGCAGGTCGCACAGGGCCGGTTGCCATCGGGCCGCGCCAACGGACGCTGGTCGCGCTTGGCGCCAGTGCTCGCGTTGTGCTAACGTATACCGTCCCAGTGCCCAGCGTGCGCGCGCGTCTACGCTACATTGGAGTATATTGGGCCCTTCATAATGCGGCGCTCGCGGCCATTTTGCTAGCTCCACATATACCAAACTTGTTGTTACGTGACGTCAATGGATGACGAAATATATGACTAGTGTACATGATAATCCTGACCCGCTAAAAAACATGACAACACACCATGCATGTAGCATGCTCGCGGCCGTTTCGCTAGCTCCACATATACTAAATTAGGTTTCACGTGATGTGATTAGATCACGAAGGTGAATGACACATCCAAACATGATAATCATAACACAGAAGTCATGTAGTGCATTATTTCCTTCCACCTCGTAACTTTGTGCTGATTTTCAAGTGACATATCAACATTTCTCATTCGTGCTTCGTATATCATCCATTCCCACTGCACCTGGGATCTGCCAATTTTTTTCATCGTATTATCAAAGTCTGGCTGACTACAAGGTAGAGATTGAAAGGTTACCTACGTGATGGCCCTTTGTTAGGCTTTTAACGCACATTAGTTTGTAGGAAATGTGCGGAAAAAAGATTTAAAAATTGCCATTAGATTACCTCTCTGTTTATTGATTGCCAGCTCGATGTGCACTGCAGAGCGTTTATAATCATTACACACACGTGAAAAAACTTTGATTTGTAATAACCGGCTCTTTTTATTATCAGCGTTTTCAAGTGCCCGGATTATTGTTATTGCGTAGAAATCGAAGTAAAAAAAGGGAAAATGTTTGAGGTGATTTGAGCAAGTGCGTTGTTACAGTGAACGCAGCAATTGCACGCTTTCGGGGTGAACAAAGGCAAGAGCTGACTCGCAGACAGCTGGACAAAGATATCCTCCTAAACGTCCGCAAGTCGGAGAAATAGTTATGTTGAATAAAACATTGAACAAAGGAGGAGGAGGAATGGCGAGGGTGGACGGTCACATGTGCAAACCACAAGCGCTCCTCGTAAAATTATTAACCAAATCAGGCTAATATATAGGCGCAATATGAATTTTCCGTCTCACGGGTATGTATCTAAGCCAAGTGGGGTCACAAGGCAACAACTTTGAAGTCGAGATACGCGTAGACGATTCCCAATAAAAGGGATAGAAGGCAGGCAGCTCTATGAAAAAGTGCAAGCATTAATATGTTCAAGATAAACAGAGTGAAAACACCAACAAGAAATAGCACTTATTCGAGGGCGGAAAGCTGAGGCAAACAGCCGTATATCAAAAAAAAAGGCAGAGGATCTCTCATTATTTCGCTGCTCGACGAGGCAACTCCCTGAATTGTCAGGCAGAAGCAAGAGCGAAAGATAAAGACTGGACCGGGCAAGCACATGGCCTTACGGGCAACAGTGCAGAAAGCAAAGCAAATAACGAGCGAATTCACAATAAAAAAAACCGCAGATACTATTATTCAATGTTCCAGTGGGTATATTGAGTGCGTTAAGAGCCGGCGTTTTCTTTCGGTAATCAACCTTTGGGACTTTCGGCAGCAGAGACCTTTCATAACTTAGGCGCATCTTCGTGGCCTTGTGTGGATATCAGCATTTAACAAGGTTTTTGATTGATTTGTGGGGCTTAACTTCCCAAAACCACCATATGATTATGAGAGACGCTGTAGTGGAGGGCTCCGAAAATTTGGATCACCTGGGGTTCTTTAACGTGCACCCAAATCTGAGCTCACGAGCCTACAACATTTCCACTTTCATCAGAAATGCAGCCGCTGCAGCCGGGATTCGAATCCGTGACCTGCGGGTCAGCAGCCGAGTACCTTAGCCACTAGACCACCACGGTGGGGTGCATTCTTCAAGGTCGACGTGGCGAACGTCGTTTGAGTCCAGTGTTAGAAATGCGACTTCTTTTGAACACATGATGAAGACAATAAGGACCATTGGGGGAGGGGGGGGGTCTTCTTTTTGTAGCGTATAGTTATGATATGATAATACCAACACAAGTGAGTTAACGGCGTAAAAGTGAACAGGCGAGGAAGTGTACACGACAAAAATCTCGAAGTTCAAATCCTTTTTTACTCTTCCCCGCAGGCACTATAATGTTCAAACTTTAGCAAAAAATTTCTCGACATTGAAGGGCGTAGATAAGAATAGGAGATAGGAGTTCGAGAGGTATAGAAATGGTAGAAACAACAACATTGAAACAGCGTAAGCGAACACAAAAATCAGGAGATATAGAAGTAGTTAACGAGAAATGCGCTTCATAATGGCGCTGATCAGGTCTTGTTGGTTATTTATGATCGTGAAAATAACAGCGCGAAAGACGGTGGGCTAACACACAGAGACAAACGAATGCTGACTTCCAACGTGTTTATTTTTGAAGAGACAAAGAATTTAGAGCGCTGACCCATCGCAAGAAACACAGTCACTTCATGCGCAGAAACTGCTTTTCTTTAGGAAGATGAATCAATCAATCAAGTCCGCTTATCAATCAAGTCTGCTTAACTTCACGCATGATTGGTTCCCGGTTTCTACTTACGATACTCGACTTGGCACACAACGAAACGCATCCGCAGTGAGAACTATCATGGCTAGGTTGAGTTCCTTATATTTTTCTACATTGTACTTCTGCTGAGATAATCTTGCAGCTGCTCGTTTGGCCTATGTACAACTTACCGCACCATAATGATGCACAATAAACAATGCTGACTGTGCACTATACAAACTTAATCCTGCGATCTATTGTACATGCTGTAACCATTTTTCGGTTCGGATCAGTCATCCTACATATCTTATCCAACTTTTCAGGTGCAGAAAATGCAATGCGAGCATTAGCTTACAGAGCAGTTTTCTTTTTTTTCAGATTGTGAGAAATGTGGGTAAATACGGAACAACCGTAGTTTTTTTTTTTCTCCATGTGCCCTGCAGGTCGATTGCTGGGACCTGTGCTTATTTCTGAGTAACCCCTGAGGTTAACAAATAAACTGGGTGTTGAACGGGGGAATCAGTGTGTTAGCGCCTCCCTTGATAGCTCTTCGTGAAAAAAAAAAGTTTCTGCGCACGAAGTGATTATATGTTTCTTGTGATGGGTCAGTGCTATATAAGTCCTGGGTCTCTTAAAATATAAACCAGTTGGAAGTCAACGCTCGTTTGTCTTTTGGCGTTAGTCCGTCGTCTTTAGCACTGGTTTTTTTTTCAGTAATATGAAACTGTGAAAAAAAATATCCTGAATGATGGTTATATGTGGGGTTTAACGTCCCAAAACCACCATATGATTATGAGAGACGCCGAAGTAGAGGGCTCCGGAAATTTCGGCCCCCTGGGGTTCTTTAACGTGCACCCAGATCTCAGAACACACACCCAGAATTGATTGTTAGTGGGGTTTAACGTCCCAAAACCACCATATGATTATGAGAGACGCCGCAGTGGAGGGCTCCCTGATTCCGACCACCTGGGGTTCTTTAACGTGCACCCAAATCTGAGTACACGGGCCTACAACATTTCCACCTTCATCAGAAGTGCAGTCGCCACAGCCGGGATTTGATCCCGCGACCTGCAGGTCAGCAGCCGAGTACCTTAGCCACTAGACCACCGTGGCGGGGCACACATACCCAGAATGTTGAAAGAGTAGTGTAATTGTAATAAATGGCTTCAAGCAGCAGTCTCGCTCAGTACAGCGTCTTATAATGTGTTAGAAAATGTAGCGATTCAATGTTAATGTTAATAATAATCACAATATATTTTAAGTGAACTGAAATGCAGTGTGACCAAAATAAAAACAAACTTGACTTGATGTGTAAAGCTTTGCTGTCGATGTCTCATCTATTCCAAGCTGCCCGAGGTCATGATACACATGTTTTAAAAGTTTATGCTCAACATCGGCGTTTTTTTTTACTCACTGAGACAAGCACACAAAAGCACTAGAAACCTTGAAAAATATAGCTTGCTTGTTCTTCAAATACTCTGTGTGGAAGTCTGCTTTCCTTTATTGAAAATTTTCGTTACTGACCCACTCGCCCCCTTTCGTTTCCCTGTTTAAAACATTTGCCTTATATATATTTTTTTTTCATTTTCGCTTACCTCACGAAAAATATTGCAGAAGTACATAGATAGCTTATGCGCGCATACAAAAAAATATCCGCAAATGAGCAAATGCCCGAACGGCCTACTTTTGCTATCACCTACGTTTCAATTTCCACTTCGCGAACTTCACCGTCACCTTTTAAAGAAAGAAAGCAGAAGATGCCTGGAGCGATATCATTTCTTCGTCACTATGGAAACACGTATGAAGTGCCGTATGTGACGTGCTTATAGGGAGGAAGGCTCAAGTGTGCGCAGCGCCACTCACCACCCTAACAGAAAGAGCTAGGCAAAGATCCTGACGCTCGGACGGGCCGCGCTTGCTGGGTTTTCCCGTTGCGCGCACAGAAAACGTGTTTCTTGAAGCGCTTATTTCGCATTTCACACGCTATGAACAGACCTCCTACGTCATTCTGTAAAGCAGGCGCGCACTACTGCTGCATTGTGAGCTGCTCCAAAAGTTTAAACATGACGAAGACCAGAAAACTGCCCGTCAAGTTCTACCGTTTCCAGTGAAAACAGTACGAGAAGCGAATGCGTCAAAAGTGGATTATGGAAGTTCACCGATACTCCATGGTCTCGTTACATTGAAAATATTTCTGTCGTGCACAGTTAAAAACTATTATATACTGAAAGAAACGCGATAGCCGGACTCATATTAATAGAAAGCGTGTTTGTAAACTGAAGCTACTGAAAATAACAACCGCTGTACTTCTCCTGATTGGGCTCTGGCTTTCTGAGGCAACAATTGGTAGTGCGAAAGCAGTGGAGCTTGCTAGCATAATACACCTAAAATACCGTACTGTGAGCCCTGCAAGTGTTTTATTCAGCAGATGGTTGTAGACTTTAGTCGCCGCTCAGTGTAAACATATTTGTGCTGTGGGTTCGCGCTGAGCGTTTATACGTACAGGTCTTGCAAGCAACACTCACCGATAAGTTAGCACGATGACGTGGTGAGATGCTAGGATCGAAGTCATCAGTGCGATTCCCGCATACGACAGCTGCGTTTCCATGGGAGCGAAACGCAGTAACAGTGTGCTCAGATTTTGGTGCAAAAATGATAGACATGGCGTGTTGGTGCTGCATATCTCAAGCGTACGGTGGTATATGACGCTCAATGTAAACAGAAGTGACGCTCGGTGTTTGTGTGCACCCTCTGTCCACTGTCGTAGCGCCGTATACACTTCAAATATACTTAGGTGCACGTTAAAGAAAAGAAGACCGCAGGTGGTAGAAATCAGTCTGGAGTCTGAATCCACGGCATGCCTCCTAATGATATGATTACATTGCCAGGTAAAATATTATGCCCTTTCTTGCGCCCGAGACGGGCGCGATAGACAGCTGCCGCTATGAAAACGAGTTGAAAAAGAACCTAGGAAGATGTAAAATTTTTGATGGTATTGCGAAATTTGACGTGGTTATCAGGGGCGAATCTCGGCGTAACTGAAAACAAAACATGCTCAATCCTAGTGGGCATTGTCTGGTATGACGACGCGAGCTGTCAAAACAACCTAATCGACAGTATAATCAGTAACACGCTGTGTGATCAAACGTGGGTATTATTCGAAATGAAATATGCGCTGCAAGAAACATGCATGGTCGAAGTGGACATAAAATACTTTTTTTTGTGAGCATCATTTATACTTCCAAAAAAGCTGCAAAAAGTCAAAAGTGTCATTGAACTTATGATACGACCTTGTTAACATCCGATGAAAACTTCGGCAAAAGTGAAACTCTTATATGAAACTGGACACACCGCATTAAAATGGTACCAGGAACTGGACAGGGCAGACGTAAGTACAGTCTCTTCACACTTACCTCTTACTAAATTAAAAGCCGCGTGACAACTTGACATTCAAGCAATAGAAATCCGAACGCTATATACAAGTGCGCGCAAAAGCATGGTGGTAGTTTGCCGACAGCTCCGAGAAGACAAGAATGCCGCAGCAAATGCGCGTTTTACCGGTAACATACGCATAGAATTCGCACCACCACCTCACTTTTAATGTCATAAGAAGCCAGCTGTTCACGATCGACATTCACATAGCACTCGCTCAAAGACATCGTGTTTGACTTGCTTGGTCCCGCAAAAGTTGTCAATGAATCGCTCTCGGTTCTGATAAGATTCTGACCGTGAAGACGTTTTCATAATCTTTTTAAACGTTCGGAGCAAGTCGCAGGTGACGCTGCACGTGGAGGGTGACCAGATAGCAGCGCGTGTGAAGCGCGTGAGCGTGCTGAGATAGCGGAGGCAGAAGGCGTGAGTGGGGGACCGAGCAACCGGCTTTAGCTAGAAATGCTGACGAAACGCGTGCGGCGCAGCGCCCCCTGGCCGAGGTTATACACCGTTTCGCGCAGGCGACATGCAACGTCGGTATATGCTCTGGGGAACGGGGGGGGGGGGGGGGGGGTTAATAGGCGTTTCTACGTTTGTTCTTTTTTTTCGAGTTGTGCTCAGGCGCACGAGCGTGGACACACTCCAGAGATCGCTGTAACTTTTCGTACGCACTCGCGGAAATTCCTTCTAGAGCACGGTTCGTATGTTGTTGGTGCCGGGAAAACTTCGTCGTTTGTTGACTGCAATAAGCAAGAAGTGACTCGGTGCCGTTCCGAAGGAACATGGATCAGGTAGTGTTCCTCTTTCGTCTTATATTTGCTAAGTTGCATACTTTTCAACCAAGGGGTGACGTGAACTCGTCGGAAGGGTGTAGCGGTGAAACGTACCAGAAAAAAAAAAGTGATACCATAGATAGACGACTGATACGATTAACTTCAATCGTGATTCAAACGTGTTTTATTACTATACTTCTCGTGTGTGGCAGATTTGTCCGAGCGCTTTTCAGAAACAGGGTCATCATGAACTTACCAGCCAGATTATATTTTTTTTTTCAAAATGCTTTTGTGTGACCTGAAAGAAAAGTATCCGACAGCGTTTCCAAAGTACACTTACCAAACGTGTCTCAATGCTTGTACGCCTAGCTGATGGCAGGCTAAATTGCAGTATAACCTGATGCTCGCTCATGCGAGTTAGCGCCCATATATAGCTAGTGCTTGCCAAATGAATTACATGTAAATCCAGGTATATATTCTTAAGATGAAAACAGATATTGGAATACGTGTCTGCAGTTTCAAGCAACAAACAAATCAATTTTGTTCTTTATAGCATTTCCATAGTTGGTATCTTATATGCTACATTCCTGTAGATAAGCCTCACTTTATTTTTTGCTTCTTACAAGCGAAACCGCCGTATGGGGTCACTACGGTGATGTAGTGGTTATGACGCTAGACTGCTGACTCAAAGGTCGTGGCTCAAATCATGGCAGTGGCGGCCGTCATTTGATGGAAAAAAATGCTGGAGGTCCATGTACTTATATAGGCGTGTTCTGCTAGTGAAGCAGAGGCCAAACAAGAAGACGAAAAGAGCGCCTACCGGTTCATGGTGATGACGTATTTTGTTCGCAACTAACTAGGCCTATCTGAGAGGAAACAGCTCTGCTGTAAAATAAAAAGGCTATGTCAGTTGTAAAGTAGGGAGCATTCCCAGTGGCGCCATTGTAAAGTCAAGTGTAATTTCAGGTTCTCTGTTCGCAACGTTCGATCATTTACGCATGGTTCCGGTTGTACTAAGTATATTCTGCCCCAATAGGTGTTTGATTAGCAATACTTTAGATGTTGTTTATTGAATTTCACATGTATAACGATTGTTGCCTTCGTACAGCCGTGTGTATTTTTTACGTTGCGCTGTGAGAAACTGATAGCAGCTTTTTCTTCGCATTGGGGAACTGTGCGGAATCAACCGAAAGCCCCACAGTTTTCGAACTCAAGGTTCGTTAACGCTTCCCGAGTAAATAGGTGAAACATCAGAGCTGGCACATACGAATGTAAAATCGTTGCTCTCCATTAAGCCGCTTGTCCAGCCGTGTCCCAGAACCACACAAAACAGGAGAAAGGTCACCGCAGTAATGCGACGCGGTGGTCGAGTTGACCGCCGTCTTATTTGCTTAGCAGCTCACTCACTTTGGTCGAACTCGTTAGCTCTCGCCGATAGGTTCACGGTGAACCGTATTGGAATCGCTGTCTCGTTGAATAAACAAGTTTCAGCCTCCGAAGTTGCGGATAGCATAAAACTGACCAGAGGGAAACGAATAAAAATAAAAGCAGCGACTTTTTTCAGAAGATATTTTAGTTTGCTGGCATCTACGGAGGAACGAAAAAAAAGATGGCAGCATATCCATGGTGTGAATGATGGAGAGTAGGGTGAAGCATTCGTACGTCCATTCGTTCTTGCTTCCGTCAGTCCATGCGTCCGTCTGTGTGACCGCCCATGCGTCCATCCGCCCGTCCATGCGTCCGTCTGTTCGTGCGTCCGTCCCTGCGTTCGTCCATGCATCCACCCCTACGTCCGTTCATGCGTCTATTCATGAATCTGTCTGTGTGTTCGTTCGTCCATCTATTCAACACTACAAGTGCCACCATCTCGAATCTTTTCATCATATATTCCCCATATAGAAGCACCGCCATCCAGTGGACATTCCAAGGACTAAACGAGAGGTGGCACACGCACATTTTCTTACGGCTTGCGCTTCAATCAATCAAAGAACTTTATTTTCACCAAAAACAAAACCAGGCTGGTGGTTAAGGTGGTTAAGGCTGGGTCTACTTCCCAGCCTTAACCACCTCGAGTTCATGGTATATACTAGTTCACTGTATTCATGGCACTGCAGCCCAACGCTCGCTAAACCTTTCTAAAACGAATGAGGTTACGCCCAGCGAGTATAACGTAGCAACCTTTTCCTGTAAGATAGTGCTCAATGTGCATGCCGATGGCTGCTAATGGGAAATGAGAGACAGGAAAATTCGGCTTTTACTTTCTTACGGCTTGTGCTTCGTAGCTGATTCCCACCTTTAAACACCTCGAGTTCGTGGTATATACTAGTTCATTGTATTCATGGCACTGCAGCTCAACGCTCGCTGAACCTTTCTAAAACTAAGGAGGTTACACCCAGCGAGTATAACGTAACAACCCTTTCTTGTCAGATAGTGCTCAATGTACATGCCAATGGCTGCTAATGGGGATCGCAGCGTGCGCGTTAACTAAAAGCCGAATGCTCCTGTCTCTCATTCCCCCTTAGCAGCCATTGGCATGTACATTAAGCACAATCTTTTATTGTTAAACAACGCACACAAGAAATCTCTCATCGGCACCATTTTGGAGGTCATAATGTTATACTTGTTACACACTAAAACAGCTACGAGGGACGAACAGGTGCCGCTATAAGAAGCTTCGCTCCTAAAATGTTAACGGAGATAACACGCGTGTTTTCCAGGAGATGTCATACAGGCGTGAAGCAGAAAAACTGGCTTTTGTTTAGCTCAGGCAAAATTACATGAGCGAAAGCTACGCTTCGTTTGGTTTTGCAAATGCTATGCATACAGGTGGCATTGATCTTTAACGTTGAGGAAAAATTGTATATTTATAAACACGACCAGCAAAAAGATGAAGCACAGCAAAAGAGAATTTTCGTCACTCGGAAATGAATAAAGTCGCCGAATAACCGCTGAAAACGTCATTCAACAAATGCGTCGACAGCGCTACCACACCTAATCACTACACAACACTCGGCATTTTCATTTCTAATCCAGCAAAAATCAACAAGACAGTGAAATTTCAGCTTAGACCTGCGCAAAACCATCCGCATGTTCCTTATACACTCTGCGCCTTTCTTTTCTACTGGAAACGATTTCATTATTTCCCGGGATAGTGCATCAATCTCTGGCGTAAATGTTTGGAATGTCGGATATAGGTTGACTTAAACGAACGCCGGAGTGATGTGGTTAATAGGATGAAAACCAAGCATAGTAAGAGTACTTCTCGTTGGGCAGTTTCGAAATAAACAAAGAAAGAGTGACGGCGGCTTCCATCAACTCTCCTTTCGACTGCTTCAATCAATCTCTGCTTGCGGCCACAGGCAAAGATGGCGCACAGATTGGGCTCGCAAGAGAAACAGTAAGGTGACGGTGACGTAGCGATGGCTCTGCACATGTGTTAGTATTTTCTTGGCTGATATGGTTTCGAGGAAACTTGTCAGCTGTGAATGTACTGGCTGGTTTGAACAACTGTTTAGTTTGGCTTGGTACATGGATGCTGTAATCTGTGTGGGTGAACTTGGGCAAGGCTAATAATTCAATAGGGAAGGTACAAGTAAATAAGAATGGGTGAGTTACGGTCACTAATGCGGGTAGTGTTCACTGCCTAGATGAGACCCGGCGTAGACCTGTGAAGGGGTTTTTGAAAGAAAAATCTAAAGGCGAGTGCAAATAAAACGTTAAGAAGGAGTGGGAGAAAGTGCTCGCTGGTCGGTTAAAAATAAAAACAGAAAAGGATGACAAATGGGTTGCTTTGAGTTGTCGCCATTCCGGTGCCCTTCGCGGTGTCAGATTGATCTCATGATGTCACATATGATCACGTGGTTACTGCGCTCCTGTTCCGATCTTTTGTTGCAGTAAGCAATTTGGTGGTTCCTAATACAAAATTATCTGCAAGTTAATTTATTTTGATTGCATTTTTATTTACAGTACGCAAAGAAATGCACATGAGCATAGATAGAAGAAAGTGCATAGCACACAGTTTTACTGGGCGCAAGGACAATAAACACACTGTGACTGAATAAAAAAAAAGTTCACATCACATTCACAAAGTGAATGATGACTACTGGGGCGAGGCTGTGGATGGTTTAATCGGTAAACCAGGAATTGTCTGGCTGTATGTATGTATGTATGTATGTATGTATGTATGTATGTATGTATGTATGTATGTATGTATGTATGTATGTATGTATGTATGTATGTATGTATGTATGTATGTATGTATGTATGTATGTACGTAATGTATTTAGCTATAGTGTCTAGAATATACTAGAAAAAACGAAACATCTCGAACGATGCCAGCGATGCGAGCACCATCTAGTGAACACTTCGCGTACTAAAGTGGCCACGATAGACAACTACGGCAGACAAGCCTACACCTCAAGGAGCTTCACCCGTCAAATTCGCAGGGTCTCTTATGAATTCGCCTAATTATAACTATTCGAATTCGATCATTCGGTATGCCATAATTCGTAATTGTTTTTCAAAATAGAGAATCCCTCGCTACGCAACTGTCGGGCTATGTGCGCCCCTGCGTAGCTGCACACTGCGTCAATCCTTTAGCTAATAATGATGATGATGATGATGATTATTAGTTGTGGCTGAACCTTTTGGGGTCGATTCGTCCACCAGTGAACGAAAATACGTGTGTCTACATTTTGTGCGAAACAAAACAAAGTTTGTCGCCGTCAAGTAACCTAATCCTCATGACACGTTCAGATTGACTGGATTTCACTTATCATATCTTAAACACGCTTACTGTGCATGCGCGTCCGCTCCTCTTTCTCTTCTCTCCTACGCCCCCCCTCACCCTAATTCTCGCCTCCCAACGTAGACGCATGGACCGTTTTCTAGCTTACGCTCGCTCCACCCTCATTTTACCGCAAATATTCTTTTTTGTTACAAATCAGGGCATAACATGAAATATCATGAATGATTTGGCTACTTTTAGCTTGAGTTCCGTGACCTTTTTGAATTCACCGAATGGCAACCCTGCATCGCTTCACTATATTGCTTGCCGAGTCATAGCAGTACACATGCAATGTTTAATACAGGTGCACCACTAGTAAAACGGATAATGCAAGCTGTGTACTCTTTGACCTCCGGACATCATGCCCCTCCATGGCGAGCACACGTGATAGCTGCATGACTTCGCTCAAGCCGACATTAGTGCGAGCATCAAAATAACGGGATGTGTAAACTAAATCCGCTGACGTACTTTCGCTATCTGCTGCGCGTCTGCCTGTAGAGCACGCCGGCATGCTATTTTACCTTGTTTGGCCACAGTTCGCGTGCTCTGTTTCCCTTTTGGGGCACCTGTTTATTGTTACCCCAGCGATTATCCAATACTGCAGCCACAGTTGACATTGCCCCACAATGTCTATTGTAAAAATACGCAAGTTATGCACAACATGAGGAACAGAACATTTTAATCCACATACAATACTTTCCAACCTTCTGTACTCAATTCAGTCTACTGTGCACCGTTACTTCCACTTTTTCCTCAGACAGAGCAGTTGCGCATTCTCTATCAGAGCTTTCCAGATACTTCCTCTTCAATAATTCTTACCAGCATCCAAGATTTTTTTTTCTTTATTTGCTGTCCTGTTTCTCCGTTCTGCTTGCGCTTTGATTCCAGTACATACGCGGACGTTCCTGGGCTGCAGTCAGGCTGTCACCCTTTAGAGTGAAAGAAAGCAGCAATGCCAGGATCGTGACTAGAATACGTCAGCCCAAATTATACGTGACGGGTGGTCGATTAAATCCTTCCTCACATTTGCGAGTTCCCGAGCTTACTATAGCAAAAGCTGTCTAACCATGCGACGACCACCACACTGCTCAAACTGAACCGCTAACTGGTAGTTCGGCAGCAGTGCATCTTGAGCACACAACTAACTCTATATATATGCTTTTATAGCTCACGACCGTCTCATCACTGGATTTGTCACGCACGTGGAAAAAATAGGGTGACAGCTGCAAGAACGCGGAACCACTTCGTTCCGGCCTTGCAACGCTCTCGTTGGGATCACACGTGGTTCCGTGTGCCTTCTGCACCACAAGAGTGCAGTACAGCACCGCTCGCTTTGAAAGGCGATCGATCGATGACCAGCCTGGCAGTTCGGCAGTAGTGCACTTAGAGTACACAACTAACGTTATCTGCTTTTGCTGGTAAGAACTATACGTTAAATTTTTAAACTACAATGCATATGCACTGCTGCCACCCCGCACCAAACTGCATTGGTAGTTAGTCTTCTTTACGCTACTGAAATTCTACTAAAAATCTTGTGGACGAATTTCATGCGGCGACACTTGATGAACTGAAAATGAAAAAAAATGCAGCACTGAAAGAACTTAAACAGAAAATGAAGACGTTGGAGCCTTAGGAGTAGTTATCCAGGCCATAGTAACAGAAATTAGGAAACTTGGGGAAAATGCTAAGATGACGTGAAAATTTGAGAAGTTTTAGGCGTACCAATGCTCCAGTAACTTAGAAATTAAGGGCGGTCTGGTTGATGCAGAGACAATAGCCATCAATAAAAAGATGGGCAAACTAGTTGCAGAAGAAGTTCGAGAGTCTGACATTGATGAGTGCCATAAAGTCCCGACACCCACGCATAGTGAGCATAGCATAATTGTTCGATTCGTGTACCGCATCAAGAGAAATGGTTTCTTTGCTGAAAAACAAAAAAAACATTGTTAGACAAATTGTTTTCTTTTGATGAGAATCGTCCGATGTTCTTCAATGGGCACTCGACTAGGCAGGGCAAGCAGCAATTGAGTGCTGCGAAACAAATTAATGGGGTTGGTTAGAAATATATGTGAGCCAATGGAGGGAAAGCAATGGTGAGACGAAATAATAAATTTCCTGCTCTGGCCCCATCGTGGTGCTCTAGTGGCTAAGGTACTGGTTTGCTGACCGGCAGGTTGCGGCATTGAATTTTTCGATGGAGGCAAACATGCTGTAGGCCTGTGTGCTCAGACTTGGCTCCACGTTAAAGAACCCCAGGCGGTCGAAATTTCCAGAGCCCTCCACTACAACGTCTCTCATAATCATATGGTGGTTTTGGGACGTTAAACTCTACATATCAATCAATCAAGATATCAATAATCTCCTATTTTGCACATTTTCAACATTGATGACATCAGCAAGATTGGGACGTGATTTTGTTTTCTCAAAATCAAAAAAAAATTGTTGTCGTCGAGCATAGTCATGGCTTCAATCGATAAATGTGTACATCGTAATTATGTTTCGTTTAGAAATAAATCTGCTGTGCTTGAAAAACATATTTTAATCTACCACTTAAATACACAAAGTTGAAGAAATGAGCAAGATAAAATTTGGGAGTCTCTTCATCAGACCGAGCCCAATCTCGATGTGCTTCTTTTTTCTAAAGCGTGACTTTTTGAAAAGGATTACCCCTTCCTGTTTGATAACTAATATAACGGACTAAACCACCTCTACGCTAGGGATGTCGACTTAGCTGCTTATGTACGAAATGATCTAAACATAAAAATAATTTCAAATTTTCTTTATATAATCAAGATATCCATTGCCTCTCCAATTGATTTAAAACGGCAATTCTTTCAGTAGTTTACAGGCCACATTGTTTTTAGAACGTAGAGAGTCTTCCCCTTTTAGTCTTTCAGGAAGGTTTCTACATAGTTGTGTACGTTCCCGTTTATTTTTCACTTCCTTTCTGTCATTCACGCCTGGTCCTTTTATTCTTCCCAATTTTCGCTTATTTCTTTTTTCTGTGTGTTCCTACTTTTTTATTCAATTTTCAAGTGTCTGTATTGTGTTGTTTAACTGTATTGTTTTATTTTTGCATGAGCCAACACTAACAACTCGCGTTTGTTCCAGGGCACGTTAAATAAATGATTGATGGATGATTATATTCACCCTATTCAGCTGCTATACAATGCTTGGTACTGCGGCAGCAAATGTTCATGGCTGCTGTAAAAACGCAATCGCGCATTATCATCACACTCACAGGCTTTGCACTATCGCCATTTTTTTGGCCGTATCTTGGAAAGCCAATGATCGCCAATTCAGCATTTGTCTTCTTTTTTTGCGTTACTTCCACTGACGCAGGAGTCTTATACAAAAGAACATCACACTTACAGCTCGTGACACGCACATGACTGACTTCGTCATACTCTTTTAGATGCGGAGCATCTAATACTCGAGGATTGTAGTGCGGCGCCGTCCGCAAGCATCCTCCTCCTTCTTCCACCATCTGTGCATCCCTTCCTCCTCTACACACCGCGTGCGCTTCTCCTCTTCACGAACATTCGCTAGCTGTATAATGTAGCGCGCATGCGCCGTCACGCTTCGAGAACATCGGCAGCTGACGCGCGCGCATGCGCCGTCGCGCTTCGAGAACATCGGCAGCTGACGCGCGCGCATGCGCCGTTGCGCTTCTCCCCCTTCTCGAACATTCGACAGCTGACGCGCGCATGCACCGTCACCCACCATCTGTGCCGCGCGCGCTTCTCCCCTTCGAGAACATTCTACAATTCTCCTGATTCTCCAGTGGACGCGCATGCGCCGTCGCGCTTCGAGAACATTCAACAGCTGACAGTGAATGCACCGTCGCGCTGTATATATACTCAAGGTCGGCGCTCTCTCGCTCAGTTGCCGCTCGTCGGTTGGTTTGTACGGCGCGTCGACGTCCAAGGTCGCAGTGAAATGAATTCCAACGAATCCACAAACACAATGATCGACGTCCCTTCGACCAGCACCGCCCTTTCGCATACGTGTGTACGTGTTCACTCATTTAACACCCCCTCCTACAACCACGTTAACCAATTTAGCCATCGACCCAAGTAAGTCGCAATTTAACACCCCATTTCACAACCACGTTAACCAATTTAGCCATCGACCCAAGTAAGTCGCACTTTAACACCCCGTTAACCAATTATATGCTCCGCATCCTCCTCAGTGTTCCCCCGAGGGAAGCTGCGGGCAATTTTTTATTGTCTTAATAGGTATGTGCATGAACTACACACGGAAATAGTCTAAAGCACGTGTGTGTGTGTGTGTGTGTGTGTGTGTGTGTGTGTGTGTGTGTGTGTGTGTGTGTGTGTGTGTGTGTGAGAGAGAGAGAGAGCGCGCACGCGGGGGGAAGGAAAGGAGAAGCGCCCGGAGGTGTCGAAGTGTTGATGCCTAACCGTGTAACAAAACACTATTTCAGAACCGGTGTCCAGAATTTGGTAGTCTTGCAGAAAGGTAAAATCGAGGAGCTAAAGCCCCTTCAGATATAACTTTTACAAAAAAGATGTGAATGAACTTCTTGGAAATGGTAAAGTGAGCTGACATTTTGTACAACGCATTCCTCTTCCTCCTTCCTCCTACCTTCGTCACTGTTCTGGCCCTCTCACAATTAAATTTTTTTTTATATAACAGCCCGTTAGCCTAATTTAGTTTTAGATTGCTGCGCTGAGATTTTTGGCTTGCGAAGTTCGGTGTTATTGATAAAACACAATCATGCAGCTCGTGTGCTGGCGAGAGAAAAGCTTGGTGGAAGCCTAAGAAAAAGTTATAAGTAACCAGCCCATATCAATAATTGTACATTTTACTCTAGAAGTAATAAATCTTCTGTCCAATCTGACCAAAACAAAAAGAAAGGCTCACTTAATGTAAAGAAGTAGGGGATGTAAGGGATGTATGGAAGCCCTAACATACGTAATAACTTTCTAACTGCAATGAGTAGGTACTCTAGAGTTGAGGGTGGGTTCACTATGCCGAACAAAGGTGTAAATCATTATTCGTCACTCGTCCCATATTCCAAGAATAGGTGCGCTTTCCACTACATATCCTTCGCTACGTGCTTGGCTATTAGGGACACGAGTTCCCTGTATTCGGATCAGTTGCGGCTGCAGCGGAAGGCACCAGTTCTGTTAACGTCAGCGTAGGCGTCTTGCTGACTCGCATCAATTGCACGTCTCACGTCAGTGTGTTTTTTTTTTCGGACACGTCTTCCACGAGTGTAAATCTAGGCGTAATTCGCGATATAAATGTCACTCACACACAGTGTAGTCTCGTCTATGCTTCCATAATGGTTTGGTCACAGCTAGGGTTGTGATGCGTTCGGCCAGAAACAGTAGTATTAAAATTACGCTTGCATTGCGACTGGGATTAGAGAAACTGATATTATTATAAATACTTTATACGTTGGCGTGTGTCTGAAAAACTCACGGACTCCCATAATCACGAACCTAAGACAACAGGAGCGTAAAAAAACATCTCCATTTTCTTCTCAGTCGATGTAATGACCCCGCCCAGCCACCCACTGAAATCTCTCTGTACCTAACATCGTTTTTCATGTCCTCTAGAAACAAAGGCATATAATCTAGATTCGCGTCACCTTTGTGATCTGTCCTAAACAATACTAGGATTCAGCGTGATGACGTCAAGTGTGGTCACGTCACATGATGTGACCACGGCATCATAATGGAGTTAAAAATCATGGTGATCTGCGAAGTATAAATAAAGTCATAAATTAAAACCCTCACGTGATGAGTTTTTCGTGTCACTTGTACGGATGCCAACGGAGTACACTGGTCAATTTTTACGTATGATGAGGTCTATTAGGCTTCCTGCTTAAAAGATTTTAAAAATGCGGACCCCATCCACGAAGACGCGGCATATTCCGATTTGGGATCAATTTTTTTTTATTGTAATAACTTTTTATCACGAATATTTGGAGAGAGAAGAAGACAGAAGCAACAAAAGGGAGAAGGCAAGGAAAAAGTTTCGCTAAAAGTAGCCTGGCAAATAAATAAGACCCTTTGTGATGTATAGCAATGTTGAACTTTGCGATTTGAGAACCTTCATACAGTAAAATGGAAGTGTCATGACAGAGTGAATGAACGGCTGATAAAACAAAAAGCGAGAAGCGCACGCCAAAGAAACAAGTTTTCAGATTTTTTTATGGTGTAAGCAGCACAACTACAACAGCGTTCGATTTAATCAGAGATCCCATATATTCGTCGTTGGCATCGACATGTAACTCACCTAGTTAACCCCACATATCAATCGATTAGTTTATTTTATTTGTTGTACCATTTTTGGCACTTTCAATATACCTACTAGTCATCACTGAATATCGGATTCCCTTCCACGTCATTACATCCGGGCACTACTTTCTCAAATGTAGATGCACTGACATGTTCCGTTATTTGAAAGCCAGAGTCGGAAGCATTTTTAAATGCCCAGCTAATTGCCAAGCCATTTCTTTCTGACTTTTCTGAGAGAGGAGGCTACAGAAGTCCTTTCTTATTTCACTTTTAAGGAGAAGTGCAATTGATCTCGTGTTTTGCTTTTTTTCTGCGTTTATCATATTTCTTTGTCGGGCAAGATTGGCGGTATCCTATTCCCTCGGGCGCAGTTGTCGCCTTCGATAGACGTATAGCTTAGTGCTTCCTTTATATATAGAGTCCAACTGTTTTCATAAGGCTATATGTCTTTGGGACGTTCTAAAATACCAATGTTATATGAAAACACGTCAGTGTTATTTATATGCGTGTAACCATACAAAGGGATATTAGTTAAGACACTTATTATTAAAAAAAGCTAACTATGATGAAAATTTGAGATATTCGAATATTTGGGAAGCATCGCAGTTTTGATCTTTCAGTATTCTAGCACACAAAATGTTGAATTTCTTTTGTCTTTTTTCTATATTTACTGTTCAATCAGTGTGAGTGCGCCTATCCTGTCTCACTTAGAGAGGAAGAATTGTAAGGAGCAATCACTGTTCAAATTGACCGAGCATTGCGAAAAGTTTTGCTTTAAAAAATGAAAACAAAATACTGCAAGGATAAGAATAAAAGGCAACGCAGGCGTTCAGACTTGTCTCATTAAGCTGGCCAATAGTGGCAGAAGTGGAAGTGATTGCGTACCTACTGTCGCTGCAGAAATTTACACAGCTTCCGCTCAGCAGCTCTTACTTTGTGTACTACCACAAACATGAATTGTTTTAAAAGAAAAATATAAGTTTTTGTATCAAAAGGCAAAACAGATCATGTAAAGATAATCATGTGCCATCGTAATTAACCATTTCAGGCTGGAATGTACATAACGGAAAGGAAAGGTTAAGTGAAATAAACTTTTGATGGAAGGAAAAAATAAAATCGGTGCAAATTATGACATTTCTGCGTTCAAATAAAAATGAAAGAAAGCAATGAAGAAAAAAGCGGTCAAACAGAAACCGAGCCTTATTGCTTCCTTATAACTCATGCGCAAAGCGTCAGATAGCGAACACTGAAAGAAGCTATTGTTTCGGGGCTCGACGAACTGAGATTTCTTGGATCGTTTTTTGGGGAATAGAGAGAGAAAGGGAGAGAAAAAGCTGGTAGGTTAACCAAGCTTTGGCTCGGTCGGCTGCCCTGCAGTGGGGGAGGGCGAAAGGGGGAATGTTAAAACGAAAATTATAGAGAACAGAAAAAAGGAGCAATAAAGTTAGAGATGACTCAACGTGGTCACCTGGGTGATCTCGGTGACAAATGGGCAAAAGATAGACTTTTTCAAAACTGTGCTGAAACAATTTTTTGCAAACATGTGTCCCAGCGACGGCGTCTGTTTGCCCGTGACGTCTGAATGTCTTTGCGTTTGAAATGTTCTAACGAAATAAAAGTAGCACGTAAATGCGATTTTCACCATTGAACTATGCATAATCGAGAACTGCGTTTTTTTTTTCTTTTTTTGACATCTACATTAAACTTCGTTAACTGAGGGGGCGAAACAAAAGTGAACTTTGGTGAATTTCTTCTTACCCACAACCTGGCAGATTTTTCTGAAGCCGGCTTCGTGTGTTAGAAAGAATCTGTTCCTTCTTGAACTAGAAATAAGAGGAACAACGATAAATGTTAACCCAAAGCAACCAGTACATTATTAAGCATAGCCTTATCTCGACGAATGGGCGGCCAGCTTTACAAAATACACACATCTGTCTCAGTGAACGTACACTGAAGAACGACTGCACGGTTACCTCTGTCGTGGCCGAAAAAATATAGAAAAGAGAAAAGAAACGCGTTAAAGGGAGATGTGGAAATAATAAAGACCATCCGTGTTGAAGAACTAGAAGGAGAAAAAATAGAACAGGAGTTGAGTACGCAACTACCGTGAACGACAGGAAACGACCTCTGTTTCACCATCATTTCGACAGACCACCTCTCCAGCGAACAACTCACCTACGAACAAGAAGTACGGCCACTTTTATGGAAACCAGGCCTCGGACAGAATTCACGAAGCTTTTCGTTTGCAAGTGGCCTTGGCCAATGGCTGACCTAGCTTTCGTGTATATCGGCCTCTCCAGCGGAGAGCAGGATCACCTGCTTACGGTAATGTTGCACAGGATGACAAAAACTGGCGTCAGAGCATCGGAAATACGTGTTGGAGGTCCAGGCATATATTAACAAGGCCAGAAGACGAATTCTGGCGGTGCCCAGAGAGCTTTCTTTGACGTGGTGTGTATACCCAGTCACTGATTCGCTAGACTGCTTTTTGTATCGAATGAGCTTTAGTGAAAACGTTTCTTGTGGATTATTGTTTTGTTATGATCATTCTTTAGTTTTGATCACAAGTGATTGTTTTCCCTCTGTAATAATACTACTGCTACCTGATAGCAATGAGTCTATCTCTTGATTGTTGGAGACGGTCAAGCTTTAGTAGTATGAAGTGTATGACCAGTTAAAATGCACTTGCTGGCATCCCCTGTTATATCAAACGTTTTTGTTCAAACAATCGCTCAATCAATTATTTATTCAGTGACTTAACGTGCACAGCTGTGTCTCAGTGCTGACTTACACATGCAGTAAAATTAACAGTAATAATAAAATATCCAACAGCGTGCGAAAATTATTTTTGAACTTCGAAATATATCGTCTATGTAATCGAGGAAAGCAGTGTAAACTTACGGGCTCGATTTTCTTTGTTAGACAAGATATTAATAAAAACTAGCAGACAATGATGCTAAGGAAAGTGTAGGAGATGTTATTTGAAGTAGTTTTACTGTAAATGCGAAGACAGAAAGTGGATGAAAGCGTAGCTTGCTGCTAACAGCGACCGAAACTGCAACCTTCGAATAACGCATCCGATTATTTGCCACTGAAATATAGCGTCGGTCATCCCATAAAGTGAACGGAAGGATGACCGCTACTGCGAATCCTGCTTCACACAATTAAATGACACATGCAATTTGTGCGAAGAAGAATAACAAGTCCTCTCTAAGCAGATAGAGTTACTGCGCTCTGGTCATCCATTGCATGCACGAATATTATAGTTGAAGCGATATGCCCCTCAAAGCGCGGATGATTAGTCTGAAAAGAAACTGACCTCTCTGAGCGCTGCTATTGCGTCAAAGGCTGTCATGTGCAATTCTGTACATGCTTGCTTCGAAGGAGTTAACGATGTAACCACTAAGCTACGAATGGGCCACACGCCCTCACAGTTTTTGCACTAACGTCACGTTATGTGCACTACAAAGTCACAGGGCACTAGAGCCTGTGAGAGATAGGTGTTTGTCACACCCCTTTCTCGTAATAAAGAATTGTTAAATTGAGTCCAGTGCTTCGCTGCACGCATCAGTTTGCATTGGGACAAAGAATAATGTATTCTCTTTGCACGTAGGTGCGATCACTCTTCTGCACTCATTGCGATGGCTAGAGCCCTTTTACACACCGGGCGAGGAAGCGGTCGTGGCAATTGTAAAGAAACGCTAGGCGGAGCCTTTGTGCCTCCTGGGCATAGAACATGTCGTCAGGCCCTACAGGAACAAAGGACCAAAAATTATGGGCCTTCATTCTTCTTCGCGTTTCAAGAAGGTCATTCAAACTAACGTGGACAGTTCCAAGCCTTTCTGTATTCTATATGTAGTGATGCGGATAATGCGGCTCCCTTGTAATGCCGCCTGATTACAGCGATAATTCGGCGCCTGTATACGCTGGTCTAAAACGGTTGTCAAAAAAGTGTGCCTAGGGTGGCCGCATTAGTTAACCTCCATTTACACGTTCCAGGGGCCGCTCATTAGTGAACGGCTCCCCTACTAAGAATAGCCATGTGCCCGATTGGATTCGCTATCTGCGACCCTCTAATGATGACTGGTGCAGACGTTTGTACGTGCAAACAACGATACATTGGGGTAACACGTAGCGTGAGAGGTGGAAACCAAACTGAAAAGAAAATACTTTTGAATGGAGCTACACATTCACTGCCTCTGAATCGAAAGTTCCTGGGTCCCGAAGGTGTTTGTACTTATACTTGCCGTGAGCGCACTGCACGAAACTCGCATGGCTCAGTTGCTTCTCGTGCAACACCGTAGAGGGTCCATTGTCGATGCCTTGCTCCATTGTCGACGCGTCCAAAGAGTTATCGCAATCGAACATTTTACATGTTGCAATACTAGTGATTACCATCGTCTTCTACTGGCTCGTTGGGTACGCAGTCCACCAGGATGAAAGTGACACCTTGGCGCGTGTATTACTGTCACAAGATTGTTTACAGTGAGTGCATCTCTGCAAATGTGCAGCCTTCGAAGCACTTGGCCAAACTAGTAATAGTATTGCTCAATTGTCATTAGTAATAAAGGAACGACTGGTCATTATTTTTCCTGTTGGGAAACATTTATGAACCCCTTGATAATTTTCTCTATGCTCAAGAAGTAAACAACGTTAAAAATGATTCAAAATGAGATAGTTGGAAAGGCTACCCAGACATGCATCTGACTGGCTACATACAGTGGAATATAGAAGAAAGCATAAAGAGGACGAAACAAAAGAGATGAAGTTACTTCAACGCAATGCAAGAGGTAAATAGCGGGAGTGTATTTGCAACCGGGCAAATTTGTTCACCTTTATTTGCACATGGTTTATTCACTTGTTTCACAGCCTTGTGTTTAACAACCACAAAAATATCTCTCAATCTGTTCTTTATTTTTTGTTTAACATACAAAAAATAATGTTTTTGAGACCTGTGCTTTTATTTACGAGAATTTTTATGTTTTGGCCACTTTTATGAGCAAAATGACAATTCGTATCACTTAACCAAAGCCGTACGTGCGAATGATAAGTACCTTTTTTTCATGAACCCAAGCTCAACAATATTTGTTTCTCGACAAGTTGCTATTAGTAGCAAATAGTGCCTTCAAGTCTTTCGCCTTTTGTTCACTGATGTTTGCAGTGGAGTTCGTTTTTCATGTCAGGTCGCGTACTTGTTCTATGGTAGGGCATCTCAAAACGATAAATAAATAAGTGAACTACGTGTTCAATGAATGAACGACTAAATATTCATGCAGCAATCAAAAGTGAGCGGAGAAATTAAGAAATCACATGTAGGATGTTTGGGCTGCGTGTAGGGCTAGATCCGGTTGTGTTATAAGTATGAAATAATAAAGAACAACGATAAATATAATCCAACATCTATGAACCAGGTCTTTGAAAAACTACAGCAAAGATGGAAGGAAAAAGAAAGGTTTGCCGATAATAGAAAATAAAATGTGACCAATTTTGTCCCCAAACTAAACTGATTTTTCGCACGATAGCAGGGAGTTGTCGTGGAAAGTTTTTCAATGGGTGCTGGTCTTTCCAGTGCGAAACTAAAGCATGTCAAATTAAAAGGAGTTGTGTGCTTCATACGTCCTTGTTCTGTTCGTTCCCGTTACTTTTATCAGTCGTACTAAACGCTTTCGAATAAGGCTGTGAGCGCAGTAATTTTCCAGCAAGCAGCATTCCACGAGCAATATTACAGCGAAAGCTGTTATGAAATGAAAAGTCGGATCACGCGCAGTTGTCCGCCACCACCGCCGCTACCTACGCCAGTGTCCATAACCACCTCGCGTGAAGTTAGGATACCTAGCACCAAGGAGACAGTGGAGCTCGAACCCGGGTTCACTGGGTGCCAGCCCAGTATTCTATTACTGAGTTACACCGATGCTTGTAACTGGTCAAACTTGCCTTAGGCAGTATGATGTGGGAAAAGCAATCACGTTAATACGACTTATAAAGCGTTTAAAACAGCGACAGAACAACCACTAGTCGCACAATGCGAATAAGGAGTGGGCCGTCCAATGCTCCTACCAACTACAAAAGCTTGTTTTGTTCCCTTATTAACTGTGCGCATACCCACTGGCACCAAATTCCTTGCAAGTGTTGAGCGGGTACCATGCTTCTCAGAAGAATGACGAAATATAGCATTGTGAATGCCGGCCTAATGCCCAAAAAAGTTATTAATAATGTCCTATTGTGAATATCAAGCAAGTGTGCTTGCAGTAGTTACTCAATGAGTGTTTAGAAAGGGTCCTGAAAGGATGCTCTTCTAGCTTTCGCTGTGACTCTGCTACGCCTTCCGTGAAAGCCTGGAGTTTTTCAGTAATCAGAAGCCCGCTGAGTGGTGCTTTGGCAACGCGTCAAAGCTTCACTGAATAAGAAACATGATAATCAGATAGATAGAGAAACTTTATTTGCGCATAACGCGGAGCATTCCAAATGGTTGGACGCCTATTCCAGGGCTCCGCTGGTCCTATAGCCATCATCTCTACCCGTTGGACCAGTCAACACTATAAGATTAAAAAATAAATAAAGGGGACTAGGGACGTGAGGGCGTAAAAAATTTGTGCCCATACTTCCACACTGTCGCGGCTATCAGCGAGAATTCTGATCCTAAATTTGTTGACTTCATGAACTTTGAGTTGTTTTAAGCGACTTCGGGAAAGCATAACCACGACACAAGAGTGGCAGAGAGCAAAAAAAAAAAAGGAGGGCTGTCATTCACGTATGTGTGGCCAACCTCAAGTTTAAAGAAATAAGATAATGCCCATAGCAGACAAATATATAATTACTAAGTGAGCAAAACTACAAGAAAACACGTACTTGGTGGTTTCGTGTCGTCCTGCACTCATGGGAGCAGGATACAACGTCATTCGATGGCATTAGAATGTCAGCGTATACACAGTAACACCCCAGAGGCAAACACAACCAGTGCTGCCCATTCTTGTTCAAATTTATATCAAGTATTTCTGATTTTCTGTGGATGATGGAAAACAAAAAGAAGATGAGGGTCTGGTTTCAAAGAATAAAGTGCACCGTGATTATCATGGGAGATGCCTTCCCAGAATCATTTTAGTCATTTTAATCCCCCGCCATCGCCCACAATTCAAGCCAGCTCTCAAAAAAGTCACCCTTGCACTGATCCCTTCTGTGCCATCTTCTGACAATTTATTCTTCGTCATTGAGAACATATAGCACTGAAAGTTTCCTCAAAGCTCCTTCTTAGTTCCGAACTTCGAGAGTTTTCTCTTCCTTCAAAACTGTTTCAGAATCTCAAAATTTACAGCAGAAGTGCGTCCTTTTGATCTCGCCCAGCGGTGCCTTTATATGTCCACTAGAAACGGTCGGCACAGAGCATCTCATTAAAATTCTTTTGATTGAAAGAATGCGTCCGAAAAAAGGTGCATTTTGAAACCACGGAGAACTCTTCCACGCATAGTAAAAGAAATGGTAACAAAAAACCACATCCTCCTTAGAGGAGTTGCTGCAGGTGACGTGTTGGTGGCGCTGACCTTTGTCATGCAAGATATTTGCAACAATTTCAAGTGTTAGATATCGGCTGCGTATTATATATAGTGATCATGCATATATAGCTTGCTCAATGCCCACTTCGATGATTTTGACAAAGCTGCAATAGAAAGAACATTGTCGATAAAAACGTTCGCGTACTTAAACAAGGTGAGTACATTCAAATTTTATTGTAATGAGTTACCCGTAAACTAATTACTTTTGGAGAATAGAAGAGTTTTGGTGGCTCCGTAGTAGGTTGATATCACGTCTTTGTCTCTTTATTATTTTTTTTCGCCTGAGAAAAATACTCTATTGTATACTTAGACTATGAAAACTTCCATTAGAATCTGTAGAAGAGCACATCGGTCTCGTCAAGAGTTGGTTACGCAATGTTAAGATAAAATTTATGGGGATTATTTTCACTCGGTTGGTATAGCCATCCTATCTTAACGCAGATTCTCGGCACCACATAAAAACATAGCACAATTTATTAAAGAGTGTCATGCATACATTTTGTTTGTATTCCGAGATATGTATATTTAGTGAATAATGGCAAGATGTCCTAATTATAAGCATTGGCAGAAAGTAGTCCGAGCGGTTTTTTAAAGAATGATTCATCTAACTAAATCCTAAACTTTTAAGCTGTTATTGAAAATTTGAAGAATATTTTACTGTTGTATTAAGCGACATCTTGCTTAGCAAATAGAATGTATGTATGAATGAGCGTGTCAAAAGTTATGCCGGATTCAAAAAATATGCTGGATTCAACAGCTGCAGGTGAATGAACGAACGCAGAAATAAAAATTATGAGGAGCCTAAAGCTTCGCCTTAAGGAGTTGAGCGCGATAGCAATGTTCTGTTCCTATAGTGCGTTCTTAAAACACTTAGTGCACAAGATCTTTTTGAACTTGGTATGCACCCACTACGTGGCCTTAAAGAAATACGCACAGTAGCGCTTTTGCCTTTTGTAGTGGCTGACCGGCTTGAAACCACGAATTCATTGTAATAATGAAATTCTGTGACGCCCATTGGCAATAGGCGCTTGTGCCACGCATTATTACTGCACTATTTCATGTTGCATTGTGAAGCATGTATACAGGACGCGTGTGTTTGTGAAGCATGAAGGCTACTTTCACTGTATTTGAAAAATGGGAATATGCAAATATGGTTGTTGCAGCCTCGCTGTGCAAAATTATGTTTTTTATTACCCAACCTAACTGCACTTGTCATTAAGTGACACCTACATTAGTGAGGAACTATGTTTCAGACTAAACTGTAAGCTAGTTATTTATAGCTCTACCTCCTAAGCGAATGCATTAGGGCTACTATTAGAATTACTATAAGAACAGCAAGGGCCGGCAGCGCTCCTGCTCGGAGTATAGAGGGCAGAAAGGTGAGAATCATCTGCTTCTAAGTTGCGGGCCTTCTTTTATCGTGAGCATGATAACATGCAAAGACTACAAAAACGAGAAAGGATACCACGGCAAGCGCTGTCAACGCAGCTACTGAAGCTCAACAAAGGGGGCACGAAGAACCAGAAGTATAAATTATTAGAGTATAGCAGTTCTAGTAATTCATACTTCATAACACGTGGAAAAATTACTACAGTCTCTTTTGTTATGCAGCGCTAATATGCCGAATATCATTCAGTGCCAACCAGCCAGAACGGTCAACTTTCTAAGCTTTTCCATCTGTTATGGTCTTGTTAACTTACAAAGTTGTTAAAATATGGCTGGCACGAAGACGGAGAATATTTTCAACATTCGCATTCACAGTCATTCACAGGCGAACACTGCTTTAACGTCGCTTAAGGAACTCAGTACTAGTGTGGCCTAACTGGCATTTTGATCTAGAACATGCGAAAAAAAATGAAGAAAATCGCAAGCGGCGCGTTGCGTCTTTTAACGGTATATGAACATCGACTATCTAAGACGTACCGATGAAAGTTGACGAGGTAGGTGAAGTTAGTAGCGGACTCTGTGGCAAGCAGTATGCTGGAAGTTATTTGCTCGGAATAGGTATCAGACTTCCAGTTTATATAGTACCGATTTCGGGGGTGATCGTATTTCGATGGAGTCGATGCTCGAGGTCCGTGTGCTTGGATTTGAGTACACGTTAAAGAACGTGCATATAAAAATTATATTCATATTGTGGGTTTCAGCAGTGAACCACCAACAATTATTGATTTCCAGCTTATGTACTCATTGCCTAATTATACAGAACACGACTGTACATACCTAGAGTCCGCGACTCTTGCATTTCACGTGCACGTTTCCAACACGAACTGTGCAACACGGCAGCTGTTGCATAAGAAACAAACGCCAACCAAGTACCTATGCACCTGGGAGTTCCGCGTTCCCTGCATGACCTATGTGCACGGAGGAACATTCGCGTCGATTCCCATAATTCCTGCAGATGGAGCTCACGGTCCCGTAACGTGCACAAACACGCATCAATGCTAAACGACCGCGTAGGAGAGAAGCCACGTGCACGCGCATCGCGCGCTGTTTTATTCATAGCGAAAATTGTGACCGCAAGTCGTAATTAGCAGGAACAAACGGGCCTCATGCCTAATGCGTATACGTGCTAACCTACTTTAAGTCAGGCAGGGTGCCGTTAGCGATACACATGCACACTGTACATAACGCGCTCTCGGGAAACGTATCCTTCCCAAACCAATGGGCGTGTAAAAGACCTACGTTGCGGTTTTCTGTGTCTTTGTCATTCTATTGGGAATGTATTTCTAGAACTAATAATGAGTTTCGAAAAGATTTTCACGTTTATTCTTGAAGGTCGCTCTGTATTCTCTTTTCCCAAAGGAGTGTGCGGACTTAGTGTCCCTCTAAGTGTCATTTATTGAAAAGCTACCCCAGTATAGCTTATGTATTCTTGTGTGTTCTCTACGCAAATCAAGTATATTTTTTTTCAGTGCAGGTTAGCCAGTTGGCCAGTCTAAATAACCTATACTTATGTTTTCAGCTTTTTTTTTGTCATTATCCTAATGTTTTGGTCAGTGCGAAGAAAAAAAATTCCTACCTAGCGTGTGAATAAAGATTTCTAATGGCATGATGTAACACAGACGATGTATCGTACCGAACTCAAATAAAAAGAAATGAACCATAGAACAATTACTACTATGGGAAAAAGTGCACCGTTTTAGGTAACTGTACACTTACGCGCGTATTACCAGCTCTGGTCACTGTTGTCTAGTGTTCACTAAAGTTGTCTACCCGCTGTTGACACAAAGGGATGGAATAATGCTATAGGCATACAAGCGTGTACTACTAAGTGGCCGCTTTATTTTAGGAAATGATCCGCAAATTTATAGCTTTGAAATAGAATATGTTTAGTCAACTCACGATGTTTCTAACAAGTACGTAGCCTTTCAAAACAACGCATCACCCAGGTATGGCTTTGGCATAGGCGTAGGAGGTGCCGCAGAGCGGCAGATTTTCCGCATTTGCACACCATTTAGTCTTGCCGCATTGCGCTGAAAGCGCGAAATCTAAAGAAGATAGACTGATTAAAGAAGAAGATTAATTAAATACATTTGAAAGGCCTAGAGTGTTATAGAGTCGGATGGCCAGGATGACTCCACAAAAGCACGAAAAAAAGGCTTGAAAGTTCATTCACATAAAGAAATAAAAACTATGAACGTTTTTTTTAATTTTGCTCTATACTGTTCAGGCGTTAATCATATAAAATTAGAATAAACCTCGGGCACTTGAAGGCAGACGGGTGGAACAGAAAAGGAGGGAAGGAAAAGTCAATACTTTAACGAGAAACGAAGGATTCAGCAATACTTTAACGAGAAACCAAGGATTCAAGGCAAGAACGATCAAACACAATTAAAGTGGGTGAAAAACGAAAGAAACCTTCCTTAGGGAGATAAATTAAAAAGTGAAAGAGGAGCAGTGGCAAGGCGAGGGCCGCTAATTGTAAAGTGGCGTTTTCCCTCGACACCAGGTGCGAGTTGTCGCAAATTTATCATCTGGTTTCCGAGGAGCGATACGAGAACGATGTGACTACGCCATGCAAAGCAACTGTGTACTCCGGTCTCATTTTCTTCGCGTTGAAGATTAGGACTATTGTTTCGATTGTGCCTGCCTAATTGGTAGTGACGTGTTTTGGAAACAGAGTTGGCGAGACAAAATTGAAGAGATGCCAACTTCAGCTACTGTCACAATAAGACGAGACAGTTTGTAGAAACGTCAGCTGCAGTGAGCATCCTCTGTTGAAAAATACTCGGCGTATTAATAACTAGACAATTTAAAACAACTCATCATTCAAGTCTAGTGCATCCAAAAGAAGAAGTTTGTTCATTTTTTCATGTGTAATAATTAATAAATTTTATATATTCATAGAGAGGGTAAGTTAGGAGAAGTGGCGATGGAGCAACGTAATACGTTCTGAAAATATTTCTAAGTCTGCTTAATAAACTTCTTCATTTGTTGTCCTTTGTCCCATTAAGTTTTTAGTACGGCCCTGCAGGCAATTTAGAAACCGCCATAATTACTCAAGTAAAAGAAATACACGGAATAACAGAAAACCTTGCAAGAACGTAGTGGCTCTGTCAAAATGATTGTAGTCAATCATCTTAGAACAAAGGTTACAATTGTTTTCTAATATTGCCACACTTTCTTACGTTTTTGTCACCGCAAGCACACACTTTGACAAGAATGGCAGAATTCCTTCTAAGAGTAAAAGAACGTGACGGCTGTAGTCTACACATGGCCTTCAAGAGAGATTCAGTGTCTCCAGCAGCTTATTCGAAAGAAGCCGGCAGCCTGTTTCATGAAACATCAAATTCAATAACATGGCTTCACTGTGTGGAATGACTTATGCTGAATAAAATTCAGACTGGTTCTCGGAGCGTGTATAGAGAATTGTACAATTTGGATCTTTGGATCAGTTTCCATGTAGTTTAGTGGACAAAAATTCTTGCGCAATGATCGTTATCCAGCAATAAAAACAAATAGGAACAATCAGTCTTTCAGGTCCTTTTGTTTCCCGATCATTGGCGATGGTATATTTTGCCTTTCGCAATGACAAAATGACTATGCTGTGTCTTCAAAGCATTTCCAAAGGCTGCGTGAGTTTGGCAGTGTCAAAAACAGTGCTGGCTTTAGACTGAGAAAGACCAAGAACTTCTTACTGCACTTCGCTCTTCTATGGCTGTCTCACGCACAAGCTTGCCTTCGCTGCAAACTCCAAGAGCGCCAAGATCTAGGGAGTGATGAATGTTCTTAATCGATCGTTTGTGGCATGTTTGTTATCACCATGGTTAGCCTAGGCTGACATTTTATCGCACTAAAGACAGATAGAGAGGCTGTGCCATTGCAATCGAATGCAGGAGAATTCATGACGTGGATGTCGAAAAAAAAACGACCTGAGGAATAAATTGCAGTCATTCTTTTTTTTTTCAATGCTCTTGTTTTACTCCTCGTAAACTGCTCAGTTTTTTTTTTCATCTTTTGCTCTTTCCAGACCCTGTATCGTAACTCCAAGTTAGCGAAACGGATCATAACTTGGTTGAACCCTATGCCAATATCTTGTTTTCTTTCTCTTTCTTCTTTGGAAGACATTATTTACTTTGGCTAACTATGATATGCGCACCGTTGAAAGGCTTAAATATCGCAAGCGAGAAAGTTGGATTGTTCGAATACACTTCTAATATTCTCCCATGTTGTAATTCTGGATGAAAAATGTTTGCTAATATGTTTTATTTAGTTACTGCCTACATGGAACATGACCTGCGTGCTTCAGTTACATAGAAATGAATAGTCAAAAAATGCATGGACATATACACCGAAAGTGATTGTGAGTTAGTGCAAGGCAGTTGTGGCAATACGATCCAGCCTAGCAAAAGCTGGTGCTTGAGTTCATTCGTTCCCAATTATAAGCATAAGGTATTCCCGATATTCTAGGCTTATTTCTTTTGCAAAAGGCGCATCCAACAACATTTGGTGCGTAATTACACATTTAATGAAGACAGTGAGCTTGGTATCGGCGTTACTGGCATAGAATAATGCTCTAGTAGTCTGTCAATATATATATATATATATATATATATATATATATATATATATATATATATATATATATATATATATATATATATATATATATATATGTATATATATATATATATATATATATATATATATATATTGTTTACTGAGCAGCCAAACGACCACGTCTCTTAGCATTGATATACCATGTTGGTCATGGTAGGGAAGGGAGTGAAGGCTTAGGAAGAGCTCAGCCAGAAATATGGTGCAAAAGTTCAACAATACTTTTTGTTCGGAGGAGAATTCTTGTTGTTTCTTTTTTTACTTGCACCCCCCTAGTGTGCTTATAAAGAACCTATGGAACCATTGTTGACGTAGACCAAAAAGGTGCGTACCTTTGTGTTCACAATATGCGTTAGTAAAACCAATATTTCTAAATCATTGACCAAAGCTATCTATGGGCCCGAAAGTGGAGAGGGGTGGCAGCAACGAAACTCGTTTTACTAATTAACGGAATTGGCTGTTCAATTCACCTTAAACCTTGTACTGATCGACAAGAAATGAATGATCGATAAGAAAGGAATGAAGCAAACAAAAAGGGTGGAGGCAGGGTGGTTAATCAGGACGACTTCCGCTTGGCTACCCTGCACTGGGGGATTAGATAAGGGTAATAGAAAGATGAGAAAGAGAGGAAGGAAGACAAGAAAAAAAAGAGGGAGAGAGACAATGAATTTACTGCAGCGTGTAGAACTACGAACTGTCAATGATGAAAAGCTTCACCACGTCCTATGTAAACACCCACCTCTAAAATGAATGTAGAATGGATGTTCGCCACGTTCAGCCGACCGTTGGGCTGTATTTAGCTACAACCGTTTCATCAGCATTGTAAGATGAAAATTATAAATTGATTTTAATTGAAGTGAAAGGTACGCGTCTGAACAAGACATAAAATGGCACCATGGGGGGGGGGGGGAAGCAAGCTGCAATGCAATTTACGATCAGCGAAATATTATCGTTGCCATTTTGTTTCTGAGCACTATACAAGTGTGTATACACCCGCACGTGAGAAAGCAGAGGCCGCTGAGGCCCCTAAAAAAGATGGCGACGAAACTGTGAAATCTAACTTCTATTCCTTTCTTCTGCGGTGAATTGTGCTGCACCTTTCTAGGGACACACACACATGCACACACGCACGGTGCAAGATGAAGTTCCAGGACAGCGTGTGTCGTCTTAGAAAAAGTGAGCGAGCATAAACAGTTCGAGATTGCACTGAACAATGACAGAGCCGCAATGCCTATATTGAACATCGAAAAACCGGAGGCGCCCAGTTATCGCATTATCATGCGCATCTCCAATTCCACCTTCATCTTTCCCGTCGTCTGGCCGAGACGTGTTTGCACGAATATATTTGAACTCCCCGATTCGCGAGGCTGATAGATGACAAAAATGGAGGCAAACAAGAAAAAAAAAGAAAGCACAGTAAAAAAATGAAAGCAAGGTTGACACTAATGATGAGATGGAAAGTTTCTTAGCCGGTTCCTCGGTTGAGATTGGAAGGGCAACCAACCACACTGATGCTTCACTCGCCTGCAGTTTCCGTCGTCTCGCCTGCATTCTTAGTCACGATCTACAGCTTCGCTAGACACTCCGAATAGCAAGGAATGCCACAATAAGAGCGGTCGCCCTTCTATTGCGACTCCTGACGTACCCTATTCTTTATGGCACTTTATACGAAATATTGAAAAAGAGATTACACTTGCCGTATTTTCATTTTATTATCGATTGCCTTTGTTGCCTCTTTTTCTCTTTTGTTTGTTTCTTTCAGCCAGAGCATTGACGCTAAATGCTAAATAGCAGCAATGACACAATGCAAAAAAGAAAGGCATAATATTGATTTGTGTTCAGGAATCGAAAAGCCCAGAGTACGAAAGGCCAATGGCATAAAACTCACATGATGCAGATTCAGTTTGCAGAAATAGAAACGGAAGCAGCTTGGCAGTCAATATTTCTATCCATGCTTCCCTAAAGTAGCGAAAGCTTATTGGAGGCACGTGCTGATCGCTTTCATCATTTTTTCATTCTTTGTTTTGACCTTTTTATTAAGCAATATTGATGTGCAAACACTATTCTTGTAGATTTGTATTGTTTACTTAGGTCATTGTGTATTGCTTTGCATCATTTATTGTGTACTTTTTTGTAACCTCATTTTGTACCTTTATTATGTAAGAAAGCGACGATACATACTCTGCGAATTACTGTGCTCATATGTTTATGAAATATTCCTTTTTGTTTGTATACCTTGGCCTGTCATTTACTTTGCCTTCTGCTTGTATTGTTTCTTGCTTTACAATATTTGTTTTTTATCTTATTGTATTTATTTTATTTTATTTTATTTCGTTTTTACCCTGTCATTGTTGACGTAGGGTGGATGGGGCTTAATCAAGCTTCAATAACTGCAGCTTTTTTGCCGTCTCCCCATTTTTCGCCATTGTTTTTGTTTTGGTGAAAATAAAATAAATAAATGTGAAAAATGTGTGAAAATGTGAAAACAATATAATTATCAGGGAACGGTAATATAGCACAACTCTTTATCGCTATGAACTATTTCTTTTATGCATAAGTATTACTACTCATGTCGTTGATATACAAATTCAGAGATTAGGTAGCGCTGAACCTCAGAATAATTTGGAAATTCATACGTCCGGCTTGATTTCACTGGTGACAATAATGATTTGTTCCAAGAATCAATTACACTGTTATACAACCTAACGTTCTGGAAAACAACTTTATTGCTGGTATGCTAAAAAGAGAATTTAAACATTAGGGATGCCGAGCACGCAGGCTCATCATGGTTATACATGAAAGTGCTGTAAAAAACTTACCACATTTGTGGTTGGCTAGAAAAACGTCATCAGTGTGGAACGCAGATGTGCTAATTTGGTCTCTGCGGTATCTTTCAACATGTCTATCCAACGTAACGTAAAAGGGCACAGTTGCCCTGCGCAGAGATGGAGATGTTTCGAACATTTCTTCAGAAAGACGTTCTCTTCCTGCTGAGGAGCTCTGGTGAAAATTTCACTGTCATCGTACTACATTTCACCGTAATGTAAGTCTATAGAATTGTAATAGAGTAAATATTTTCACGGCGTAATTTAGCGTGAAGAGCACGTAGCTACACAGTTTAGCACACGAGAATGTATAAGAAGGAAGGTGGAAAGGTGGGCCTTTATATGGGCTCATATTTACCGCTCATGAATCTACCTATCAAGCGAACTCCTAATATCTGTCGACGCACACGTGCTCACTCAGTCAATATAAGAACCAGAGAGGGTCGCTTTTTTTCATACACCACTCACTCACTCACTCACTCACTCACTCACATGTGCGTGTGCATCTATAGGACTAAACTAGGACAGAATAGAGTGTGCAGTTGGCTGAAAGAATTTGCATCAAGCCAAGGGCTCTGGGCTGTAATCCACACAAAAGGCAGACAGGGATGGTTACTCAAAAATACTAAACATGGACGTAATAATCATTTCTCGTCAGCTCTCCGCAAGAACGATGCAGAGAGGGCTCCTTACAAACTGAAATAATCAACGTTTCCATACCTCGATGGCGCCTCGCAGCAGCATAGTAATTGCGAACCGACTACCCCTTTGGTCGTATACATGTATACCCTTTACTCCTCTGCACTGTGGGTGGCGACGATATTCTTCCTGCTCAGGCTGCATTATAGGCTATTTGTACATTGTGGGCAGTTCTAGAAGCCCGAAACATACTTCAAGAGCATAGCTGAATAAATGGGACTTGCCCAATGTGAGAACGAGCTGTACTTTGTTTTTTTTTGTTTTTGTATACAGTGATGGCTATGCATGAACGATAACGGAGCCCACAGTAGTAAAAAAGAAGCGCTAGAAAAAACTTGATACATCTTGATACAGGCACACATCTGGCTGGATTATACGACACGGAGTCGTCTTGCCTTCAGAATAATATGTATACAACATGATTCTGCACAATTTTTTTTTACGTGGAAGTATGTGAAAGCATATTGTGTATGACGACACCATCACCTTTAATGGAAAGACAGAAGAGGATTGGCTGAAAAGAACACTGTTACAAGATCAATTACAACGGAAAATATGGGAAATAATCGCTGTGATTGCACTGCTAGGAGAGAGAGAGAAGAAAATATATCATAAAGGTACGGAGGTTAACTAGACTAAGTCCAGTTGTGGGCGGGGAGAGGGGAATGAGGGAGAAAAGAGAGAGGGGGGGGAATTC
Organism: Rhipicephalus annulatus; assembly: GCA_013436015.1. Lineage (NCBI taxonomy): Eukaryota > Metazoa > Arthropoda > Arachnida > Ixodida > Ixodidae > Rhipicephalus > Rhipicephalus annulatus. The sequence goes on along the minus strand of WOVY01011058.1, from coordinate 703,884 downwards.
ATGGTTTGGCTTATGTTGTGCACAATCTAAAAAAAATTACTTGGGGGAGTGCGCTCAAGGTGCTGTGCCTGGAATTTTTAAATGGTCCCACAATGTGTTACTGTCATTTATAACTGTCATGGGTGATTTATATGGGTAAATTTACTGTGATGTAGGCGTGAAACGAACCTGCCCTACACACCTATTTTTCATGGTTGAGGACAACAGCGTTGCTTGAAATGGCGGCGCAAACAACGCAGGTGACTGAAGTAAAGATGGCATCATCCTTTATCCTCCTTTGCAAGTGACATAGTTCCTTAGAGCTATAGAAGGCGGTAAGATTTATTTTTGTGCAACACTATAGAACAATTTTTACTCTACCATGCACTTACAACGCGCATGCGAAACATATATCTACAACCCTGGCAGAAAATTACAGCTTACACATTGAGTTTGAATATTTTCACTACATATACAATAGTATTCTCCCGTTGATCGCTATAAATAATATTCATTACCTTCCTGCAGTAGCTCTGTAGTAGGGGAACGCGCTGCGTGATACTAATAAACAATACTTCTCAAAGTACGCCGAAGAAACACCCAGGCCCCAAAATTAAGGATCTTCAGCCGCAGCAGTAACCTCCGTATCTCAGGGTGAACTGGTTCAGTTGCACTTTGGTTAGTGCGTCTAGAAAGGCACTTAACGTCTCTGTTGAGTGAACTCACTGGGTGTTTGCGTGGAACTATTCCGAAAGCTTACGACTTAATGCATCTCACTTTTGGGGTCAGCTTCTCTCCGCCCTGAAAGTGAGGCGAAGTGCCAAACGAGGCCACAGTGAACGGAATTTATTTTTGATATTTTCCCTCTACTTCTGTGTTGGTTGAATGCATTTCGAATGGATTGAAAATGAATACTTTGCGAGAATTTCTAAGCAAGCCATCACCACGTGGCACCGATACATAGTCACTATAAATTGCGTGCCATCCTGTGTTTCCTGAGCACGACCTACCCATATGTTTCTGCGAAGATGCCTCTTAACTCTATAGATGCACGCACCGAAGAAGTTACCAATTCCAATTACCCTCCACATGCCATACCCAGGAAAAGTAAACAGGCAGGTCATCACCTCCTTTCAAAACACCGGCGTTGCTATTCGAGTTGTTCATGGAAGCACCAAATTTGTGATGTGAGCGCCATATGTTGTCATCGTTTTCTCTTCAGTCTCTCCTAGTCTCCTTCCAGTCATTTTTCATGTCTGCTTCACCACGTCATTCATACGACTTCGAATCTACGGGCTAAGCAGCCTTCAATCGTCTACGTCTCGAATATGTTTCGCAAACACCGTTTCCCGTTGCAGCTTCAAAGGACTTCGGCGACAGAACGCATCCTTTTCGGATCTCGTTACGCCCTCAATGCATCCACGGGCGTTACAACCATCCCTGAATACTTCGTTTATTTCTTTTTCTGTGTTTCCGCCATGTTTGAAAAGTCGCGCAAACACTCACTCTTCGCTCTATTAAAAAATAACAAAAAAAGAAAGAACGAAAAAGTTTGCAATACAATATTTGCCACTCCTACGTCACTTAGAAACATGCACGATTCGCTTTACGAGATGCTTTTAGCCGTTCTCGCCTCGCATCTTGCCTGGAAGGCATTCAAACATCGCCGCAAGCTTTTGCTTATTGTATGTTTTTATTACATTCAGCGCTGCTCCGTGAACCGCCAAAACGAGAAAATTCCGAAGCGACTGCACCGTAACTTCTCATGTGTTCACCGGAATTCCTCCTATACATGTGCGAATCCCCTTTTGTCGTCGACGCCGTGCTAATGCACTCGCGAAGTACTTCGGCTACAACATAAAAAAAGCAAGCAAATGTTATGATACAAGCCGTTGTACATGACCGTAAGGTGTTTCTAAAGAATGTTGTTCTCGCTGTAGAGTGCGTGCGCATTCTGAGCTTTCGTTACTTTTAGATACACTGTGTTCACAACTATCGTTAACACGCAGCGCCTCTCTTGGGAGTGCGTGCTGCTTGGTATTTATTGCTTTCTTATCCGAGAACTGTTCGTTGAGCAATATGTACCTGATGATACTTCATTAAAACGTCCCGTAAATTTTCATGTGGACAAAACTTTCTCCTCATTAGTTTTTTTTTTCGTTTGCTTATTTTGTTATCGAAGCGCACCAGCACTATGGTGTAGTACATGGCATTCTGAATGAGACAAGGTTTTCCTTTGGAAAGGCTGTTCTCCGCAACATGTTATTCCGAGCCCTGTAAATTTTTACGTAGTATTAGCTTAAGCATGAACACTCGTATTTTACATGCACATACACCAGCCGTATATAGGTTGCCGATGTAGAGTGTTCTGAAGGTGAGAACGGAAAGCCTAAAAATTGGGTGCACTTTGTGCATGTGCAAGCTGCATCAAACAAAAGATATTTGCTTCGTAAACCAGGCTTCATCTCTCCATTACGTTATTTCACTATTGCACCGGATTCGCAAAAAAGCTTGCCGGCACATGATATCGGGTGACTGAAGCTAAGTGCATGCACACTAACTGCAAGAAAAATTGAAGCGAAATTGTACAAGTAAATAAAACAATGTGGGGCCACGTAGTCTGCGAGATTTTTATAATGTGCTTGTGCTTTCCAGGCCGACGTTTTCACCTGATACTAACTTTATATTCTGACGTTGCCCCTCGCCAGGTACTCGAGCGCTTTATGTGAGGCTGATGTACTTATAAAATGCATTTTGCAAGGCTGATGAACACGTGGTAAACATGTGTTCTTTTGTGTGCATCGGAAATGATGCGGAACACTTTCGCCTAAATAATGGAGATTGTTTTTTATGAGTATCACCGTACCTCGAAATGATTGCAAAACTTTTTAGACGACTTCATTTTCAAAATTAACAAATGCCAACGACACATTATATGGACAAAAAAAACGCAGAAAGGAGAAAGCAATGTGTAAAAACTAAGCCCCAAGAATCGAATGACAAGTGAAAAAAACATTGAAGACAACTTTAATTATCCCAAAGAACAACTTTGGCACCGGAAAGCAACTGCAGTTTAAATGACACAGTGTGCACGTCAATTTTTTTTTAATTCGTACATATGACAGAGTTTAATTGCCCTTGCGACAGCCTCTTCTCGGCAAACGTTTTCCTTGCGAATACGCAATGTGTTGCGAACCCCGCAATAAACTGTTTTGAAAGAGAAGCACACTGGCAAGAAACTGGGAAGCGTAGGGGCTTATAAACATGTCTTGGGAGTTTATTCAATACACCTTCTGAATAGTACAGCGAACGAGCTCGAGACAGTCATTCCAGTGATTGCTTGAGTTGCGAAACAAACTTCAACGTAATTTCTTCGCTCATTTCTGTTGCGTACGTACACTAAAAGATAAAAAATATTTTTGACTGTGGCAATTTTTACTGCAAGAATACTAAAGAATCTGTCACAAGCCGTCTCTTATCAAAGCTGTTTGCTTGTATATTAGCTCGCTCTATTTTATTTTGTCGGCTTGTAACTTGAGTTACGTTAGGTTGTCACACAGAGTACCCAACGTGAGCTGTTCGTGATAGAAGCAGTTGTTCCTGTGGAGAAAGTGAAGCAACATTCTGGAGTGTGATCTCCCTGTCAAGTTGTATCAGTAGTTACGGTGCTCTGCTGCTGACTCGAAGATCGCTAATACGATCCCAGCCCCAGTGGGCGTGTTTTAGTGGAGGCGAAATGGTAAAGGCCTATGGACTGTGTGGGGTTAGTGCACGTAAAAAAAAAAACGCCACATGTTGTAAAGTTCCCGTGCCCTCCATAACTGCGTCCCTCCTAATTATATCGTAGGTTTCGGGCATAAAAAACCCCGGATAATATTATTATAAGGAATGCGACTATCTCAAGTACCATCAAGCTATGCAGTGCTTTGGTGACACTGGCGCCTATGTTGTGATTAGCCCTTGTGGCACGATACGGCATGAAGGTCGAACTTTTTTAAAGTATCAGTTCGTGTGCTCAACAATGAACTGGGTGGCTAAATGATCTTGTTGACATGGTATTTCATTCTTTGCTCTAGCCCGTCAAAGTCGAGGACACTATTCAAGGGATCGCATAACACTTTTACAGCATGCTATACGTAGCCCTTTTTTCGAAGCATGAAGTTCTTTACACTGACCGTAGTCAGCAACTTTCAAGCCGCATTGAGCAAAAAGCGAGGCCCGTTATGCAGGAACTTAACAAAGATCCTCATGGCCCTGAAATAGAATATCTGGGCATCGTTGCGAGAACAAATCTACATTATCCGGGCTACCATTGAAAAACAATTTCACCCTGCCTGAACAGTTATCCCTTGACCCTGTGCATTGTGAAAGCCACTGTCCATGGTCATCAAATGAAACGTCCATGTTCATGTTTGCCTATGAGATTAGACACAATGTCAAAAAATTTACTTACTACGCGAATGTTCTCTTGGCCTACTCGTATGGTTCATTGCTCACACATGCCTTTACACGACGCTTCATCGCTTTGTCGTTTTTGCCCTTCTTTTTCTTATATCTAAGTGGCGTTGCTCTTTCACAGAAACATTTTTTCACGAAGCTTATTTCACAGATGGTGCATATAATACGCTTGCGCGTAAAAACGTTAGAAAACTACACAACCAGCGCTAAGCTTATCGCACCAGCCTGATGTTCTAGTCATGTCCTCGTTTTCCTTGCACTGCTCTTGATCGCTTCTGCGGTGAAAAAGCGCGTCTGCTGGCAGGACAATACGAAATTGCGTTACGTTTAATAAAGTTACCGCAACCAATTCAAGAAAATATTGAAAACACTGGCCATCCATGGCAAGTTTTTAAGTTTGAAACGGCAATAAGACTTTCGTCTGGGCGAATACACGAGCGCCCGTATGGAAGAGAGAGCTGGAAGTCAGAAGACTTTCGTCTGGGCGAATACACGAGCGCCCGTATGGAAGAGAGAGCTGGAAGTCAGTATTCCAGTGGAGCTAGAAACCCATTACACCTAAACACGCTTGCGCAGCTTTCCACTGCAGCGAAATTTTTTCTTCTTTCTTTTTTCTCCCGGAAAAGCGGGACGTGTAATGAATGGTCAAACGCGCTGAGAGAACAGTGAGCCAGCACGAGAAGAGTTCCACTCTGGCTTTCTGCATGTCGCCAACGTCGCCTTCATGGCTTCTTTTTCTAAGAGAAGGGCTGTGCCTCCAGAATGGCCGTGCCTCCAGTCTTAGTGCGAGTAAGACAAATGGATGATTGACACGACAGACGAAAGTGCATTAGGGACATGCGACTCCTTCTTTCTTCCACTCGCCCCACTATGTGCGGCTATTTCCGGGTGGCTTGAGTGGTCATATTAGCAAAAGGAAAGAAAGCCAAACGGTCGCTCTAGAAATGAACGGGCACTCAGTATATACGCTTGGCTCAAGAGATGCAGTGTGTGTTTTCTCTTTGCAGCTTGAGAAGACAAACGATGAATACCCCTTCAAACATTATTCTTGCCATGAGTGGGCAAGAAAGGAAAATGTACTGTTAAGAAGCAAAGATGTGTGCTTCCTTATTTTATTTCTACGATGAAATACCTGGAGGTTTATCAATGTTTATAGAGGAGAAAATGATCAGACTTGCCCTGCGAGGCAAGGCGTCCGATTTTCTCGCCACAATAGCAACAAAATATGCATGAATGCTTGTAACACTTGTATTGACAAGCCAGCGTCTGGCACGACTATCAAAGCTCGACTGTAATTATGGCATGGTGCTATTTGTACATGCACACGAGACCTTGTAACTACTCTTTAAAAAAAGGAAGGAAAGAAACATACTCGTGTATCCAGGCATAAAAGAAACATATCTCCTCCTTGAATGTTGTAAAAAAGAAACAGATAAATTTAATGAAGGAATTCTACAAGTTGGATGCAAATGGCTCGTTAGTGGTTTTGTTCACCTGATCCCTTCCAACTCGTGCTGTCTGTCGTTAATCCTCGCAAGATACCAATTAGTAGAAAACGTGCTCGTATCAATCGTTCATGCAACTAAAGCATACCTTAAACACTTCAAACTTTAGTTGTTTTCATGTGCCTCATTGCCACGGCACGTGGCGGCAAGTTCAGGCGTTCCGCGAGTAGCTGCATATAAGTAAACAGCTATCACTTTAAGGTGCCTATACCTTTGCTAATACGTGGGCAGCTGCTAATATTATCACATGGGAGCACATGTATGTGAACTCGGCAGCAAAGAAGAATGCATTGATAATGATCTAGCACAATTACTGAACCTTTGTTTCCAGAAGTTGAGCACCGACACACTTACTACTCCACATATAGATATCGCGAAATTCTTTTCCGCTTGTTTCTTTGCTTGTTTCCTTGTAAGTGGGTTTGTTTGGCAAAGGGGCCTAAACTTATTCCTCATTCAAGAGTGTACCTTTTTGATTGATTGATTGATTGATTGATCGATAGCACCAAAAGAATTGAAATATACATCGTCAATCGATATATGCCGACATTTCTTCCGTTCAAAGAGGAGCAACAAAAGAAAAAAAGAGACTATAGAAGAAATCTTCGCAAGGCATATATGTTGTTCATGTCCAGCATGGTTAAAAAAAGCTTACCAAGTATTTCAATAACTTATTTTTCTCTCGCAATCATGAATACAATGAAAAAAGAATAAAAAGTACTTGAAACACTATGCGCAGAATTGTAAAGGAATGACATTGTATAATTATAACAGATATTCACTCGCACAACTCACCATACCGTCAAATACCTCACCGTTCCATGTAAGAACTATACACCACCAGCTCATTGGTGAATATCTGCAGGCAGCGGTGTCATTGCATGGGCAGAGTTCTCTGTTCATGCACTTACCCTGACCGCCCACTCTTCGCCCATCCCGGCTGCTTCATCGGTGGTTATCTTGGTGGTGTTGCATCGTCGCATTGCCTTTTAAAGGTGCTGGATCATCTACACTTGCTGAAGCTGTGTCTGCGTGGTCACATCATGGCCTGCTGCTGGCATTGGATGATTTTGCCGCTGGAGGTTGCTGCCCTGAAAGCAAGCCCTATAAATTAGCCAGCACCAGCACCTGCTCTTCCCTGGCAGCAATGGTATTGCACGATCTGCAACTTCAGCAGAGTTTTATGTTCAAGGAGGTGTTAGTTCAAGCTCTTGTCTGTAATAGTTTCTATTTTTGTCCACTGCCACTGTTGCCAACTATTTTTTGTGTCTGAAATTGCGTTTTTCATCAACAGCATTTGCAATGCCAAGTAAGGTTGAACTCTAATAAATTTGAACTCGAGGCCAAATTTAACAGTTTGGCTAAAGACACTTCAGAGAAGGTCCTCGGCAGGTTCTTACTCAAAATAAAAGAAGTGGGCATCGATGTTGCAGAATTGAAAAAGAAAGTTGTACTCCTGCTATCGAGTGCCGAACTCTTGAATGAACTTGCGATCCAACTTTACAGCCTTCCCTCTTTGCCAAGAAAAGTTGTCCTCGAGTGTAAATCCCACGCAAGATTCTGCAAACTCCTACGTCTACAAACTCTGAAAGTGTCCTGGAGTAGAAAAGTTACAGCTTGTTCACCGAGCGAATGATGATGAGTGGGGGGAAGCATATGGCCATTTTTCCGTCTATCTATGCGTCTGTCCATGCATCCGTCCATCCATCCATCCATCCATCCATCCATGCTTCCATCCATCCGTCCATCTATCCATGCGTCTGTCCATGCATCCGTCCGTCCATCCATCCATCCACGCTTCCGTCCGTCCGTCCGTCCATCCGTCTATCCATCCGTCCGTCCATCCGTCCATCCATCCGTCCATTCGTCTATCCGTCTATCCGTCCGTCCGTCCATCCGTCCGTCGTCCATCCGTCCGTCCATCCGTCCGTCCGTCCGTCCATCCGTCCGTCTGTCTGCCTGCCTGCCTGTCTGCCTGCCTGCCTGCCTGCCGGGCGACGAGCACGAGCCGCCGCGGCTCTCTGCGCCATCCTCTCCACTTTGTCCGTGCCCCACCAACAATCCGTCGCGTACTGCGACGATCCAGGAGACTGAGAGAGGCAGTCGTTCCGCGCGCACCCAGGCACAGCTGCCACAGCAAATATTCGAAGAGTAGCGGTTCAGTGCCATCTAAAATATCCTCACTCAACTGCAGTTTCTAGATACTCTATGAGGCAGCATTCGGGACATACTGCTGGTTATGCCTGACGCAGGACAAGTTTAGGCTAAGAGGAGCGTCACTCCTAGAACACTGAGTGGACGGTCATTTTTTTCATCTATTTTGTGTTTGTGTGTGTGTTTCATACTCCGTCTTCTCGAAAACAGCTTTTTCACATCACAAAATTTGTAAGGACACTACATTTCAGTATCTCACCCTTATGACTCTCAGTGATTCCTGTTTTTGCCACTCGAAAAAAAAAACTAGTAAATATAAACTGCGGCACGCACGGGAATTTTCGCAGTATAATGATTACTCGGGACAAAGCCATCAAGTTTCACTTTCCCACTAAATCAAATTAGTGTGTTTAGAAAAAGTGGTTAACAATTTAGAGTACTTGGTACTGTACTATAGGGTAGCATAAAGCCATACCGCGAGCTTCACGCTTGTTGAGGCCGTGTTGACAAATTTTACACCGTGTACGTAATCGCGACGTTATACGTTCGCGCCGTGTACGTATTCGCGACAAGGTCAGAAGGCCTTGTTTGTCAGAAGGCCTATCTCCTGTAGTACATGTTAGGAGGCAGTATGATTGCATTTCCTTTTATCTCAGGAAACCGATCACTATTTTGGTTTCTTAAAGAAAATGGTCTTTTTAAGGCTGTGTTCTATTTTATTAAAGCTATCAAATCACAAGCATACATTATGAAGCTTAACTTAGTTTATTGTCGCATATTCGCATCGGCGTATAAAATACACGTTCGACTTTAAGTTCTCATTTTGACGTTTTACGCGGTTCAGTAAAACTATTTTCATCATCACGTACGTTCTTCGAACTGGATAAAAACGGAGCGCACCTCGTTACTTTGTTTGGATTTTAATTTTTCAGCTCATTCACTTTATTCTCTATATATTATAAATTCTGCACATTCGAAAAGACGTTTCTGCGTTCCGAGTCACTTATCATGAACAGCACTCTTGTTTTTTAGCCTTTGTAAACAACCTAAATTAAAATGCTTACCGAAGTATGTGACAATGACACCTGTTTTCGACACTCAAAATGACAGCCTAAACTGCAGTAGTCGTCGCTGTATCGTGGCTGCCATGGTTTTGAATATGTGGTCAACATATATATACCATATATGTATACGCGCTACGTGAAACCATGATAACTTGCGTATTGTGCAATCTATAGAACACAGCTCAGTGGTTGTCAAGAATGTCCATATTTTTTCTTGTTTGCTTGTTTGGTTTCGTTTGTTTTTAAGTGCAGGAAAAAGTGCTTCCCTTGAACAAGATAGCGTTCATTAACAATTGGACTCGTCTCTACACCATAACTATGCTATTTTCACATATATATCTCTATGGCGGTACCCTTGGAATATCAAACCAGCGTATCTGGGTAATATCTGGGTCAGTTTCTCGCTAACACTTAGGCGCGTCTATGTGAAACCTCACGTGAACAAGCACTTGATCGCTTTTTGATTAATTTTTGATTAAAAACGCGCCAGCCCTGTGCCATCGCCTATGCCTAACATTCGACGAAAACCTGAGCGCAGAGACAAAGAAGCGTGTTCTAACTTGCCGACGACGTCATGCCTTCGAGGGGTATACCTTAAAGAGAGCACACCACGATGGGCATGTGACGTCCCTGTTTTTAGAAATGGCAGTATACTAGACCGGGCCTAAACTGCAAGAAAGCACGTCGACGGAAGTACTGGCACTGCATGATTACATCAGGTCGACTTCGATTTGTAGGAAATCAAGTTTGTCTGTGTCTTCATAGGGACAAACTCGTGTTATTATTTGCTTACGAGCTTTCGCACTTGAATAGAGGCCTCTTTCTTGGCATACAGGTCCACCACAGGCCAGTTTGAGGCTCTTATGTCCACTAAATAGTCACATATCGTTCCCCTAAACGCAGGACGTTGGCTTCGCGAATACAAAATTACAGCAAACGTGGCATTGAAAAAAACTCTATATTGGGAGACCTTGACAACAGTATCCCGTCCAGATCGGGTGAGTGGCACCAATCGCTTTTATTGGGCAATTGAAAGGCGATGTCGCTTGCATTTACCTCTACAAGTATACTGAATGCCGGGAATAATTTATCGAGCAAGCTGAGTCAGGCCGAGCGTAGTCTTGGAAACGTGTGCCGTATTCAGAAAAAGTTATTTTTTTGTATTTGCCGCTTTTCATTACAGCAAACTTGTTTGCCCCCTGACGACATTTATTTGAATATATCCACCTGCTTCCTTAGAGCCTCAGGATGCTGACTGAACACGAGGCAGTTTCTGTTAGTGTTGACGTCAGATTGAAACATCATGTGTCGTTGTTAACGATAGCTCCAGCTAGAGAGCTTTACGTCTGCAGCTCCGGGCGGGCTAATTAGGAAGTCAGCAACTGTGTAGAGGATAGGAGACAAGAGGAACAACAATTTTAACAAGATTATAGATAATAGGTCATACGGGAAATAGATCTGCGAGATTATAAAAAAATCAATTTCCTTCTTTCACTGCTCATAAGTCTAATTAACCCTTTGTCATGGCAATTTCATGAACCTTTATGAAGTATATCAAGTTATTCAAGAATTAGTTCAGGTTAGTCATTGTACTTATACTGTTTTCTCTTTTCGAGGTGCAATTTTCCACGCACATATATCTTTCCTACATCCTCATTAAATTGCGCGAATGTTGCTTAGCAGAAGTCATTTCGTCTCTTGACAGACATCACGGGTATGATGAACTTCCGCAGAAACAACGTGCCATGAACACATGACACCGCTTGCTATATACTTCGCATCTGTCCTCGGCCTCCTGCCAGCCCGCACTTTAATCTGCGACTTGCCTCTAAAGTTCTGAAGAGGAGCTCTATCGTGCTCGGAATGCACGCTTGAGATCGGTAGCACTTCCATGAGAGCCGTACTGAAAAGCACGCTGCGTTCTGCCGAGAGTCAGCAAAGCTACGACTACTGAAAACGTGCTCCGCATGCAGTCACTCTTGGTGTTACCAATTGCTTGTAGCTTGTCGGCATTTATTTTTATTTCGGTTGTGTGCGCTTTCTATATCCGTTATGTAAATCTTGGACGACTTCCTTTCTCACCCCTGCAATTGATCGAAAGAAGCGCGGTCATCCCAGGCGCTACTTCTCCACTCGTTCTCGATCGCTGCTTCTTCGTCTATGTCGCCCTTCTTGGCCAATCCACCCTTCATTCCAGATTGATGTCGAACGACATCGGCAGGCTACTTTCCTCCTGTCGTTACTCCGCCATTTCCCACTTGTATCCAGCTGCTTGGTCGAGCAAGTTTACTGCTCGGCTGCAGCTTCACGACCGCCTTAGCCGTTTGGACTGACGTTTCCCTTCCGGCAATTCGTTGGCCTTGCAATAAACTTCTCGCCTGCGGAAGCACCCCTTGCACGTTTTTCCTGTTTGGTGTTCGTGTACACGGCTCGGTTCGTAGTGCTCTGGCTGCAGCTTTCTGGCTGTCGGTGAGATGGCTGTTGCAGATCTATCTATCTATCTATCTATCTATCTATCTATCTATCTATCTATCTATCTATCTATCTATCTATCTATCTATCTATCTATCTATCTATCTATCTGTCTGTCTATGTAGCCGCCTACGACTTTCAGCTCTCCTGGCCGTTTCGATAATGCTATCAATACCAAACTTGGTATGGCATAACATGACTGTATGGAGAACATATTTGATTAGTCATAACGTGAAAATCATGGCATGTATGTCATGAATGTCATGATTTATATTTCATGGTCCTTCAGCTCTTGCGGTGGTTTTGTTCACATGACATGCTGCAAAACTGGTATGGTATGGCGTGATTGCATGGCAAACACGAGCGACAGACCCTAACATGAAAATCATGACATGCGTGTCATGTAACAACATTACTACTAGCCATGCTCATGATGCGCTCGCGGCCGTTTCGCTAGCGTCACGTATACCAAATTTGTCATTACAGTACTGAATGGAAGGTATGTAACTAGTGCAAACATGATAATCGTGAGATGCGCGTCATGTAACAACATGACTACATGCTACGCTCATGATGCGCTTACGGCCATTTCGCTAGCTTCAGGCGTATGTACTAAACTCGGTATTTTGCGACGTGAACGGAAGACATTGGTAAATGACACATCCAAACATGGTAATTACGACATGCGTGTCGTGTAACAGCATGACTACACGCCACACTGATGATTCGCTCGCAGCCGTTTCACTGGCTTCACATATGCCAAATTTGGTATTACGTGACGCTAATGAATGATGAAGGTATGTGACTGGTGCAAACATAATAAGCATGAGATGCTGGTCGCGCCTGATGTCAGACTATAGAGTGCTCGCGTTTTGCTAACGTAGCGTCGCTGTGCCCAGCGTGCGCGCGCGTCAACGCTACATTGGAGTATATTAGCTCTTCATGATGCGCTCACAGCCGCTTTGCTAGCTCCACATAGACAAAATTTGGTGTTACTTGACGTCAATGAATGACGAAATATACGACTGGTACAATGCATGATAATCCTGACACGCGTGTCATGCAAGAACATGACAACATGCCTGTGGCCGTTTCAAACATGTTGTCATGGCTCGCGGCCGTTTCGCTAGCTCAACATATACTAAATTTGGTATCATGTGACGTGAATAAATGACGAAGGTAAACGACACATCCCAACATGATAATCATGACACGTAACTCATGTACGGCATCATTTACTTCCACCTCGTAACGTGGTGCTGATTTTAAAGTGCCATGTCAACATTTCTAATTCGGGCTTCGCATATTATCGATTCCCACTGTACGTGGGATCTGCAAACTTTTTTCTAAACATTCTCGCCATTTAAAGTAATCACTTATTGCGCTTTGTTTGTGGTTTTACATATCTGAAACTTAATTTACGAAACACGTTTTTCGCTAAAGGTTACTCAAGGCGATGAAAAAGAGGCCGAGTTACCATCTAGAAAGGACGGCCAGCAGCGGTATCTAGTGAAGTAACACCAAAAAATGCTGATCTTGTGGAGTAAGTAAAATAAACGGAATCTCCATGTCTTGCAATATTCCTTCCTTCATTCCTCTTTTCCTTTGTTTTTGCAAGATACGGTCCTCCAACATACAAGCCTCCTTACAAAATTGTCACTTCCTAACGTCATGAAATCTGCCCCGGCTAATGACCGTCGCACACTAAAAGGTCAAGCAGTGGTCAGGAACTGCCACGAGCGGTGATAGATCGAAGCGGCCAATTACTTTTTTCACTTAATGCTGATTTGATTGATTTTTATGTGGGGTTTCACGTCCCAAATTGACCTTATGATTATGAGAGACGCTGTAGTGGAGCGTTGTGGAAATTTCAAACACCGGGGTCCTTGAACGTGCATCCAAATCTGTGCATACGGGCCTACAGCAGTTTTGCCTCCATGAGAAATGCAGCCGCCGTGGCCGGGATTCGATACCGCGACCTGCGAATCAGCAGCAGAGTACCTTAGTCACTAGACAACCACGGCGCGGCCTCGGTTCCGAAAGTGAGCTGGTACCAGTATTAGGCAACTTTCACCACATTTTCTATAAGTGGTGCACCTGCTTAAGCACAGAATGCGAGCGTTTTGCCATGTGTTTATATCTGCTTTTCGTACCTAAAGCACAACGCTATGTGCCAACACCTCGTTCTTTTGTGGACATTTTCCACAGTTAGCAATCAGGGAACCTCAATAAGTTATTTATGTTGTCATCGTGGCAAAACAGTGTTTGCGCGATGCACCGCACAATATCACTATGGGTGTTTTTAGGACAGCGAACCCTTATAGACCTTTTCGGACAGATCAGTCAGTCACAGTGAATCTCTCTTGCGTCGGACGCAACAGTACGGTCATGGCCGCTTGTTCAAGTCTGGTTGTCTTTAAAAAAAATCTTTGTAAGGCCTTCATCGCTGTCTGCTGCAATGTCTTCTGTCGAGGACAAGTAGGAATACTTTTATCAGACATTTGTCTACTGTCAAGTTGCGCCATAGAACGGACGTCAGAGATTGTAGTGGAGGTTTTAGTGGTGATGATGATGATGATGATGGTGATTATTATTATTATTATTATTATTATTATTATTATTATTATTATTATTATTATTATTATTATTATTATTATTATTATGGTGTGGTGATGATGATGATGATGACGACGACGACGATGATGATGTCACAGGCTGGATTATTCCGGCAGACCTGGCCTGCAATTGCTCCGCTTGGAGGGCTCTTTTCATGTAGTTCGGCTCAAAAACATCATTTGTTCCTGCCTCTCGTAGAAAACTTAAAATAATGTTGTCTCTAAACATTATATACCAGACATTCGCACGTTATCTGCTGTGTTTCTCGCTATTTCTCTCTATTTCAATCTCACCAATGTGCAGGGCGGCAAACTGGTTGTCCTAAACAGCTTGACCTCTGATTTTTTTTTCGGTATTATTACTTCTCTCTCTCTGTATTGATAGACTCTTTTGTATATACTTCGTGTGGTTATGACCATACGTGTTATTTGAGTATATACGCAATAATCACATATACGATGTTAACACAACATACCTGGAGTAACACTCTAGGCGGTGAACTAGGCCTTTTTCTCCTAGGTGATCATTAAGAATTGTTATCTACAGATTATCACAATTATTGTAGGAACTAGGTGCCACTGCAGTTGTATTATTGTTTATGGAATGTTCTGTAGCGTGGATCTCGTAGTCTTTAACAGCTATTGCTGGTTCTCAGATCTTTAAGTTTGGTAATTATCTGTCTCTACGCCTTCTCCGCTATTCACATTAGCTTACACTTTTCTTGGGTTGTAGGATTTGCAGGAGAAGGGTCGTAAAAGAAAGTTTCTGCCAACAGTGGCTTCGCTATGAACAATTTCACTTTTCCATGTGTATGAGCTTACGGGCACAGTACAACGTTTACTTAAGTAAGAAAGCGACCTGTGAAAACTAAATGTAATAGTGGTAGTTAACATCTCAGAATGGCTAGCAAGGGACTGTACTTAAACATACTTAGTGGAACGTACCAAAAGCTTTAGTATATATGAAATTTGTCATTGTTCCAGTCCGATGACTATAGTAACGAGCCTAAATAACGGCCATCGACGGGACCAAACTTCCACGCCTCCACACTGTGGCCATTGCGCGTCTCTTAAAGGGTACTCAAAGGCGATTAGGTTTGCCGAATCAATGAAGAACTTTTCTAAACTAAGTGCAATCTACGCAAAAGTTCGAGAGGTAAAGACCGCTTTATAGCCGCGTCGTGCGAGGATGCGTGTGCGGTAGTATCCGCTTTTGCACGAACGTGGATCAGACGGGAAGACGGTTCAAATGCCGCCGCGTCATCGAGTTTTCAAAGCTCATTAATTTCTGGCCTGGGTTCCGGGCAACCACGTGGTTAACCGGAATTCATTAGCCTTCGTGGACGTAGAAAACGCGCGCTTACCGGCCACGCGACGCTCTCGGCTGCTCGTCACTGATGACCTCGCAAGTGTGAGGGTTTCGCAATGCCTTTTTCACGGGGTCCAACCTATTGGTAATTAATGCCATCCGTGTTCAATACATTCAGCAGATATTGCGCTGACGCCACCCTAGCATACGTGTAGGCACCAAGGTAGCGACAGTTCAAGAAACTCAATTAAAAATGACGGGCAATTATCATCACTCCCAATGTTAGTCCCGAAACTCATCACCAACACCGTTATCAGCAAGGTCATGATGAATGCAAGATAAAAACATCACACAGTACGGAAGCTACACAATAACGAGTACAAATGTCATATCTCTGACACAGTACACTTTATTCAAGCTCATAGAAAGATGTCGCTAATCATATTCTCATAAGCTTATCGGCCTATAAGTAAAGCGACGTTTATAGTTTAAGCTCACGTTTATTTTATCTTCTCTTCTTTCTATCTCTCTTTTCAACCCTCAATACTCTTCCCCTGGTGTAGAATAGCAAAGCGTACGCTCGCCTGGTTGACCTTCTTGCCATTCCTTGCTCTACCTGCTTCCGTCTTTGAATGTCTATTTCAAACTTTTTTTAATATATATATCGTGCATATCGAAACGCTCGCAATAAGGACGTATGTATGTATGTATGTATGTATGTATGTATGTATGTATGTATGTATGTATGTATGTATGTATGTATGTATGTATGTATGTATGTATGTATGTATGTACTACCGCAGCACTTCCCACACGCTTAATGGCTCGATTCGTGCTTGCCGATCCGAACTTGTCCTTGATCCTTCAGTACAATTCTCATTGGTTTCTTTTATTCATTATTCATGTCGACTTCCACCGTCGTGCCCTCTTCTCCAGCTGGGGTACGTATTTTCACGTTAACGTGACTTCACATAATTTCGAACAGCCCGTAATAACGTACGCTGAAACATTTAGCACCTCATCTTGCTCGAGCCCTCAGGGATAAAGACAACCATCAGTCATTCGCTGAGCTAAGCGGCCTCGTAAGCCTTTGCACTGGAATTCAATTTCTTTTCTTTCTTTTCGGGATAAACACGGCCCCAGGTGTCCCTACACATCCAGCGTCATAGAAACCACATAATATTCGAGGCAGCCAGCAGGGTGCCCCCGGTGGTTTCCTCAGAAACAGGCAATTCTCAGATGTGCAAAAGAGGCATGAACAAACTTTTGCAAGTCATAATTTCCAGTACCAACATCCACCAGCTTTTGTAAGTTATACTGAGGTGAACTTCTCAACTGCGAGATGGCTCAAGCTATTTCAGTTTCGTGATAGAAAATGCAGCTACGAAAGTGGGCACATGCGCGTTTGTGTGTGTGTGTGTGTGTGTGTGTGTGTGTGTGTGCGTGTGTGTGTGTGCGTGTGTGTGTGCGTGCGTGTGCGTGTGCGCGTGTGTGTGTGTGTGTGTGTGTGTGCGTGTGTGTGTTTTAATTTGCCATTTCCTCTTCCTCCCTCAATAGTCCCTTCGTCATTTTTTTTGTATACTGGCGTGAAAGTGAAATTTCGCCCTGCATTCTAGCTCGCACCACTAATATTATAAGTTGTCTTGCTTCCTTCGCATTAAAAGGGCGCTAAAATCAAATAACAATTTACATCTGAGTGAAAGCTCACTATATGACAACGTCTAAAACAACAATATTATCAACAGCAGTGCCTTACTCACTGAAAAATTAGGGTAAATGCACAAGAAAACGCAATAGCGAAATCCGGTCCCTAGTGCACCCTTCAACCGCTAAGTGCATACTTATTATTATGCTTTTTATATACGCACACGCACGCGCATGCACTCACACACAGAAGATTGCACCAGCGCATGCGCGCAAATGTTACATACAGGTCTTTGATGTAAAGCAAGAGTCGCATGGCCTCCAAGATAAACGCCGCGCACTCGCCATCTCAGTCTCACAATGCCTCACAGAGTCACACAATTTCTCACAGATGAAAGCACATTATCTAGCGTTTGCTGTATGCTTGATCAACGCCTCTGGAAAGGCATGATATGTTTTCCGCTAGATGGACATAGTTGTCCATTTTTAAGGCTGTTTGAAAGTTTCTGTGTGTTTTTTGCGGCGATGGCTGCACTATTCCAGCCTTTTTCGACGTAGTTTGATGGCATCCCGAATGCTCCTACAAATGGCCGAGTGGGCTCGTTTTCGTCGTGACAACTGTCGAACAAATTGCGTCAAGGAGACTCCTTCCACCACTTGCCATTTATGTAGTGTTTTTTTTTCCCGGAGCAGCTGCAAGTAACATCGTGGCTTTGTGGTAGGACACCTGCTTGCCACGTGAACGGCCTGGGTTTGATCATCAATGGGACAAAAAATTTTATTCTTTATTTTATTTGCTTCATTCTCGATTTATCGCTCACAACCAACGGTGCCGAAGCCGACGGCGGAATGTCGGCGACACGAGCTCTTTTCCGCTATCGCGTTAATACATGCACCGCAGTAGGATATTCTCAAAACTATCCCAATTACGTCAGAGGACCCGCCTACAATTAATCACTAGTAGTCAAAGTCATAAATAGAGAGCATTCCATGCATCAAGAGACGTAATAAAACGCTTCTTCTTCTTCCCACACTAGACTACGTTCTAGTGTGGGTTCTAGTGTGGCCGTACTTAACGGCTGCGTTCGAAAGTGCCACGGACAATAGGTGCACAAGAACAAGAACTCGGTTCCATAACGTCCTGGCGAGCGGCCTTCTGCGAAACCTGAGTGAGCCCTGGGGGGTTTCGTATAAGGGTCGGGCGGATCTAAATAATACAGGTTGTTAGACCAATCACAGTCTGTTTTGCTAGTCGAGCTTATGTCGACAATTTCTCCAGGTGGTGGCCAAGGGCGGCATCCGCCTTGGTTGGCCTCTCTTCCACCTGATTAAATGCCACTTCAAGCGTTCTTTTCTGGTGGTGTAAACAGAATTTTTGTATAGTTCTAGTGCCTCTGCATGGAGTATCTGTTAGGCTTACCAACCTGAAAGCGGTACAAGCTGGGCTCGAGTCGGTCACGCGCCACTACCTTCACATTACTGATGTTCGGCAGTTTGGCAAAGGCGGGATAATTTGTAGATCGCCTGACCGAGCTTGTGTGCATGATCTTCCGAAATGCTCGACATTTGGATCGATTAAAGTGAATGCTTTCATCCCGCCACACCTTGCATGCACCAAGGGGATTGTTCGCGGCCTAGATAATAGCTTAATCTTAGAAGAAACACTCGAGAAGCTTTCGGCCGCTGGTGCGATAGCTATATACCGACGTAACAGAACAGTTGATAAACAACGGGTCCACACTGAGTGGTGATAGCTACATTTGCCGGTATGTCATGCCTTTCGGAAATCAAAGTGTGGCCCTAGATTTTTAGAGTAGACCCGCTTGCCTCACGTTCATTACAATGTCGCAACTGCAGGCGCTATGGCCATAGTATTGAAGGTTGAAAATCTGCTTTGCGTTGTTGTTCTTGTGGGGAAGGTAACTCCCCTGACGACTGCTCTGCTGAAGTCCTCAAGTGCTGCCTGTGTGGAGGTACACACAAATCTGACAACCCTACATGCCTATCTAAAAACCAAGAGATACAAATCTTAGAGACAATGGACAAAAGTTGATGCTAACGCAGGGAAGCTATTTCAGCGATAAACGAAAGAGAACATGGTTATGCTAGCGTAACAGCACGTCACCAGGCAATGATTGAGGCGTATATTTCGCAAGTGATCGCAGCATCAGTTAAAAAGCTATGGCTAAACCGGTGGAACGTGTCGTAGACTGGGTCCGAATGCCTTGGTGGGTTATTAATGTCATAAATGGGGCTATTGCCACAAGTGGGTAGTGTTTTGACAGTGTGTCACAGCCAAGGAAATGTTGCCCACAAGTAGGCGATGTTATGTCGATGCCCTCAAATGAGGGTCCTAGTTCCAGCTTCTCTGCAAAGAGTGGTAGCTTTTCAGACTCGCAAATCTACCATGCGAATTTACAGGAATGTGCAAGCACGGATGTTGACCCGCGTGCACAGAAATGAAGGGGGCATCCAGTAAAGGTTTCCGATACCTGTACTAACTATAAATCAAAGAAAGTTCTACCTCAGGTCCAGGGTACAGCTAACATTTTAGAGGAGGCTGTAGCCTCTACGGTGCTTTTATCACCGGAAGGTAGATGAGAGTGTGCAGCGTCACTGTCGATTCGTAATTCCTGCTTCAACTGATCTCAACACTTCAATTTCTCAGATTCATCCAGATGTTATCATATTACAAGAAACTTGGTTATCTCCAGATAAATTCTTTAGTCTGCGTAATTACTGACCATTTCGGTTACATCGTCCATCCAGAGGAGGTGCTTGAAGCTCCGTTGCAAACTTGCCTTAAGCAGGCTTGATGTCTGGAAAATTATCGTGT
Organism: Rhipicephalus annulatus; assembly: GCA_013436015.1. Taxonomy (NCBI): domain Eukaryota; kingdom Metazoa; phylum Arthropoda; class Arachnida; order Ixodida; family Ixodidae; genus Rhipicephalus; species Rhipicephalus annulatus. The sequence goes on along the minus strand of WOVY01011058.1, from coordinate 683,848 downwards.
TAGCATGAGTAGTAATGTGTTTTAGAAGAGCAAAGGAACAACCAGGCATCGCATAACGCGAATGCATTACGAGCGGGTCGTCAAAAGCATCATCATTTTTCATCATTTGAGCACCTATCACAAAAGCACACACCCATTTCAGGCATATTTCTTCGTCGTCAGCCATTGCATAAAAAAATTGCACAAAATTTTTTGCAAGTATGTAGCGGATGCCTCGCTTTTCAAAGAATGATGAAGGATATAGTGAATACTGGCCTACTACACAAAAATTGACTATTTATTGTGTAGTGGGTACCCAGAGAGTGGGCTTGTAGCAGTTACAGAGCGTTTAGAAAAAGCTATAAAACACCGCCCCTCTAGTTTTCACTGCGACTGTGCTGCGCGTCCCGCACAGGCATGGCGGTTTTAGGGCCGAAGCTTCTTGGGGCATGGGTCTGTACATCTCATGGGGTTTGTTGTTAGCGATGTACGTAGCCACCGATACAGTGTACAAGAATACACCATTCATATTCGCTGCTTATTTCAACGGTGATATCGCAGACACGATTAATAATTGGCTTATCCAACATGTGGCTTCTAGATATGCACCCGGATACATAATGTATGACCATATGAAACCAACCACAATCTGAGGAACATGCATTGACTTAGTATTTACAAATTTTCCCGTGCAGCCTGTACAGGAACCGCTCACCCTTAAATTCACGGATTATAAAGCAGTCATAATGAAGGAACATTGGAAGCCATTCATCATCTCTAAGAACAAATAAAAGTTGATTTCTATATATACACACACAGTGTTTCTCATGATGCCTTTACACGATGAATGACAGGGCGAATTACACACGGAAGATTCACGGTTTCACCAGTGATTCTCTCCAGATTTTCGCCCACTCGTCATCACTCACTCCGTGGATATGCTGTGATATTTTTTCGGCAACCAGCTGCGCATCCTATCGAGAAATTCACACCTAATCTTGGCAGTAAAAAGTAAACAATTCTCAGCTGCTGCAACTTTGCTAGAAGACGACGGCTCCCGACGCTTCATGCAGCACATGACTTCACCCACGCCACAGATGACAAAGCAGCGTTTGCTGGCGCTCATATAGGTTAATTGCCAGCAACTCCGGGATTCTTTTTGCACTGATACATCATTTTAACTCTTGATATTCATATACGTTCAGGCACTATAGATCCTCTATTTTATTTTGCTGAAAACCATGAATTTGGTGCCAGTATCATAGCCCATTTCAGACAATAAAAAACGGGTTTTAGAGCTTCGTACAGACCTAGGCTTGACTGTGCTGAATTGTGCTGGCTTTCACATGGTTCGCAGCCAATGACATGGCTGCTACGGCATTGTGTCTATCAGAACATTAGGACTAAAACCACAGTAGCTGCATTTTGCTGGAGGACAAGTACCACGGTTCTCTACCTGACCTCATAAACGAAGCAAACCTATATTTTTGAATAAAGACTTATGCCTAGGAGCAGACTTTTAAAATAAAATGCAGAAGTATGGGTACACGTAGGCATAGCTGCGCACTGTGAACTCCACTTCATTGAGTAAAGAACTCAGTCCTACATGCGCGTCATCTTGCCTTGCTTTCGGAAAATAGAACCGTATATCTGTTGTTTCGACTTGGTAATGACGAGACATTTCGATGCAGCTTTGAAAAGGGGTGACAACACTAAGACTGCAACGCTGGGAACCACTGACAAGGACAGGTACCGCCAGCCATCCATGAAGGTTCACTGAAGCAGCCGCCATTGCTGTGAGCTTCGTTAGCGGCGTAAACTTTCCAGGTGAGCCCACGATGTGGTGGGAAAAGCTGGGCATGTTCGTTGTATTCCCATTCGCTATAGTTTTCTAGTACTGCCAAAATTGAGTTTTCATAGTAATTTAACCTGTTATCCCGGGCTTCCATTCTTTGTTTAGTGAAGTCGCTTCTGTTCATGTTCTATTTACAAATGTACAAAGCGCACCATTTGATTACCCTTTGCAAGACACATTGACTGTTTGAGAATGCATGAAATATACTTTATATTCAGGTTCTCAAGTCCAAACCCAAAGCAAATGAGGGAGTCAAAATTGCCATATTTTTCAGCAAGTGATGGCAATTATAATTTAATGTTATTGCACATTCAGTAACTATATTTTTGTAGACTGAAATGAACAACCGGTCAAATTACGTAGAATAGCTTGGCAGCAGTCAGTATTTCCAAAAGGTTAAAGAAAATAATTCCCGCGGAAACACTCGTATCAAATGTTTTGTTACCCAATGTTTTGGCTTGATTAAACCATTCGTATATGCAGAAAAATATCCGAAACAAATCTACTATAAAGGAACTTTAGGTGCCAGCAATGCTTACTTCACGGTTAGCTGAAAGTTTTCGGTCTTTTTTTTTGCGAATAGTGCACAGAAAAGTAGTCTCTAAATGAAGACGATGTGCCGAAAAGGGTTATGGGCAGCCTTTAACCACCTTGAGTATACGCTGTGTATATTGGTATCACAAGTCCGTGAAGTCTTCACCGCTTTACTTTGCAGCTCTGCATCTGGTGCATGCAATGGACGATCCCAGAGCTCCGTGCATTTCATTCAGCCATTACTCTACTGAAGGTGTTCCCAATATACTATCCCTCGGGAGTCGGTGTTCCTGCCTGGCGGGGCCTTAACATCAGTAAGCCACTGCCTTTGCTCTCTACGGCGGCTCGCGCAAGTAGGAAGGAAAATTGAAGGAAAAGAACAGCAGAGAGGGTAACCAGCCTATAGGCAGCCCGTTTGCTACCCTGCGCATGGGAGTGGGAGGGGGAGATTAAAGATAGAGAGCAGAGAGAGAAGAGAGATAATCACAGCACACTCGGCAGCACACGCGCGCACACCCAGTCATAGTCCAGTCTTGTCTATCGTGGTGTGTGACATTGCTGTTACAGCCGCTTGTTCAAGTCCGTGTCGCGTACGAATTTCAACAGAGCTTTTGTCGCCTTTTGTTTCAATGTCTTCTCTCGAGCACTCGACAGAATAGTGTCCACAGACATTTGGGTGTTGTCGATGCGCGCAAGAACGGACGCCAGTGACTGTCTCTGGATGTCATACAACGGACAGTCGCACAGGATGTGGTGTAGCGTCTCTTCGCAACGACAGGCATCGCAGAGAGCGTTGTCGGCCATTCCTATGACAAAGGAATAAGATTTTGTAAATGCCACTCCTAGCCATAAGCGATGAAGAAGGGAGGCAAAATAATTTCACATTGAGTAAATATATATGCAAAGGAAGGCAAACAAGCAGATGCTCAAGCTTGTTTATGGGTGAAAAGCACACACAAAGGTTTTCAAAGCGTGTATGCAAAATGTTGCTAAAAGTCGCAAACAGTGACTTAATAAAAAGAGACCAAAACAACACCTACTTTATGTTGCAGAAAGTTCAAGACCATCAACATGTACCCGAAAAGGAATTGTTTTTTAGGGGCTCACTTAGTAATTTGCATATCTCTAAGCTTCGATTATTTCAAGTGTTTGTTTCTGTGACAAACAATATATGTGTTTGTCAAAGACCGCATACCAATAAACAGTTCCGTCACCATTTGTCTCCTTCCCTTAAGCCTTTGTTTGCTGTGTGCGTTCTGACTTTCCATAATTCATACCAAACTCTCTTTTCTATACGATTACAAGAGTAGTGCCCAAGAATTCAAATGCGACAACGTAGGGCTAAGCAATTCGCGCATTCGTTTTCAGTGCTCAGGTTGTGCCACACTGGTGAGATTTTGATGTGAGCGCTTGCATCACTCCACACTCCACATTTCTTGCAGTGTCAAGATTCTCAAAGAAGTTGTTTGGTTTTCTAGCAGTTGCACAAGGCTGTCATCATGCAACAACAAATATTGGTGACTCTTGAACCCAGGAGAATTGTACACTCTGGCCTTACTGAACAAAGTACCAACTTGCACTAAAATAAGTTCATGATAACGGAAGAGTTTCGATAAAAGTGTAACCAAAACAATATTGCTAGACTATTCTTCATTTACTTCGTTATATCAGAGTTCGTTACATTGAGTTTTCAGTCTACGTTGATCAATCAACGTTAATGTGGCTAACTTTCTTTCCAGCTTGCTAATCTTCGCACCTGGCACACGCAAGGGACAATCCCACAGGAACTTGTGCGCCATCCAGCCCTTGCTAGCCATTGAAGATGACTTTCCCAAGGAAGCAGCGTTTAATCTGCGTGCGAGCGCCCTCTGGGTTCTCATTTCATTGAAAAATCTAGATGAATGCATAAGCCTATGTGGACTACTCGTTGTTTCAAACGGAACATTTTTGGGTTAAGTTCTACACACTTTCGTTTCCAGCCGTCAGTTCGGGTCGTGTCGTCATAACAACTACAAAAGCTAGGTCTGATTTCTTTCGAAATTGGATTTGTATCGACATGACGTGGTTATTTCGAGCAATCTGGTGTACCAGTCAGTATGCTAATGAGGCTTCATACCACAATTGAATTCGTGAGTAATAAGAGTAAAGTTCTCAGGAAATCGAAGCAGAAATTCAGGGCTATATTTAACGCAGATAGTTGCGTTTCCGCAGTCTTCAGCTCGCGTCATGTTAGCGTAATTTCGGCGTGACCACTTGTGTTAGTGACCACTGCCTTGAACAGCTGTATTTCCAAGCAACATAACAAGGTTATCTCGAGCAATTCTGAATACTGCAACTGCACTTTTTGTTTCCATTGAACTGAAAAGCCGTTGACTACGGTACATAGCATTTCTCTTGGAGAGTCTGTTAACTGCAACACTGAAAATATTACGCGTGACCCTGCTCCTTTCAATCGGGTGAAGAAGATTGATGCTGGCGGAACACTTCCGTTGTACTAAGCGATTACTTATTCTTCTTGGCTAAGTTTTGCCAATCTACTGCACTGCCAAACGCCACATTGCCCATAATTTTAAATTTAATCAATTACTAATGTTGCAACTGCATCTGCCTTTGAATCTTATTCAGTCCGTTATATACTCAATATAACTGCAAACTCCCCCCCCCTCTACTATTGATCTCACTGTCACGTGGTGGTATTAAACTTGGTATCAAAAGTAGATACCGGTTTACATTGGTAAAACAGATGCGTGATTAATGGATCACTCGTTTCCCTTCTAGCTTGCCAACCCGTGCGTCTAGTGCATCCAACGGACCACTTCGACGCCTCAGCGTACTTCGCCTAGGCTTTGCTTCAAGAACCTCCTCGGACATTCTTCGTACGAGTACTGCATCTCGCTGCTTGGCGGTCTACAGTGAAATGTGCAAGTAAATTTTCTTTATATGGTGACTGCTTTCGTAGGCTGTGTTTGCATATCACCAAACATTGGTTATCTTTAATGTAATGAAATATTCTGCAGCATTTGGGCTGATCATCGCTTGGAATCCTGCCTTAGCAGATCATGTTAAAGGCGAGTAAGGAGATTTTGTAGTCTGCGCAATTCCGACACTCGCAACATTTTGGTATGGGTCGGTTCAATGGCGTGCCGACTGAGGGGTGGGTGGCAAATGGTTGGTTGACTCCCTGGTCACCTGAGAGGGGGGGGGCGCAGTCTACGCCTATGCATTGACCTAATGGGTGATAGGAGCGCCACAACAAACCTTCAAAACCTTTCCACCCCCCCCCTTCTAAGTGGAACCATGTACACGCTTATGAGTATACGTTGTTGTACCTTCACGGTGTTAAAGCGGCATGAAGAATAGTTTCAAATAGTAAGCACGAACAAGACAGCGACTGATTGGGAGACCCATGGGGACAGGGAGGCGCCTCGTATCCCTCTCTTTTCGTTCGTTGTCCTTCCGCCTACTGTTTCGGACCGTTCTTGGTGAAACCTTTTTCAAGAAAATTGCGTTGGCACCTGTGTACCCTTGCCCAACGAAACCATCTAAGAATTTTGATACGTGCCGATCTGATCAAGGGGTTCTTCACCAGACTCACTCGCATTATCTCAAGGACATAACTGGTAGGTATGCATGAACAGCGGGCACAGGATACAAACACGTAAACATCTTCCTCCTGACACGCGTACATACTTTTCAAAATTATTACCAGTGTCAGAGTAAACAACTGGGCACCTCCACTCTTCGCCCCCTGAAAAGGAGTCCTGCGCAAGCCAATAGGTAGGTTGTTCAAACTTCACGGTGTGACAGCGGCCCCGAGAATGGTTCGAAATAGTAGATACAAAGACGATGAACAAAAAGACACAGGCAGGGTGCCTCCCTATTTGTATCTACTGTTAAGTGTCTGGTTTTCATTGCACCTACTATTTCGAACCATCCTTGGTGCCACAACCACACCGCGAAGTTTGAACAACCTACCCATTGGCGCGCGCAGGTCTCCCCTTCAGGGGCGAAGAGTGGAGGTGCCCAGTTGTTCACTCTCACACTGGTAATAAACGCCAAAAGCGTGTGCGTGTGTCAGGAGAAAAATCTTCGCGTATTTGTATACCTGTGCCCGCTGTTCATGCATATCCACCAGTTATGTCCTTGAGATAATGCGAGTGAGCCTGGTGAAATATTCCTCAATCACACCGGTACGTATCAATATAAATTGTTAGAAGGTTTCGTTGGGCAAGGGTACATTGTTGTCAGTGCGATTTTCTAGCAAAAAAAGGGGGGGCGGGGGCTCCTTGAGTAGGCTGCCGTAACTGATCGCAAAACGACAGCCCATGAAATGGTGGAATAAATATTAAAACTGATCTTTCAGATTCAAGCTTCAAGAAGAAGCCTGCCGGGATCGCCAAATAGCTGATGAATCACTGACGGATTGGCCAGATTCAACGACATTCAACGACGCTCCCACCATTTACAATGTGAGTGTGCGACATCTCAGGGCATTCACGTCACCTCACTTTCAGGGAGCCCTTGCAACGTGCTATTTGTGTTAACAGTGGCTAATCTATGCCCAAGAGACTAAATTGGAGAATTTATTATGTAACAATGAGATCAAATTGGTTCATTAACAAACCTGCATTCTCCCAAAGTTACTGTTCGTTATTCTACACCTGCACTAACTAGTTTAGTACCTTGCGCTCCTCCAGCAAATATACTACTGCGTACATGTGATCAAGTCACGTGCTAATGAATGATTTGTTTCCTGTATACAATATTCTAAAGACTGCATGTGCTCGCCACTATCATTGTACTTAGTGTCTTATAGGTGCAACTTCTCATACGAAATACTATTAACTGGCAATTTAACCACTTAACTATGTCGTGCAAATTGAGCACACTGCTGCACCTGTAGAAGTGCTTATATGACATGGACTCTGACGCGGAACGTAATTTAAACTGTCAAGTTGTGCAAGTTGCGAGAGTTTTCAATAGGCTGAAAATACTTACGGTTGCCAAATACATTTCGCTTTCAGTAGTGTCCGCTGTGAACTTGTTTTATGTGTACCGTACCAAATGAATGAACAGACAACTAAGCCAAGGAAGCATAGGCGAAGTTATTTGCTCTATTCCAGAGTAATACATTAAATTAAAATGAATTGAAGTGGACGAAAAAGCACCCATTCGATCTTTGGGATCTCAACCCACAACCTTCGAAGAACACGTCTAACGCTGTAGTAATCGAACTTGGATGAGTGTCCCCGTCAATTTGGGTGTCTGTGCATGTAATGCCTAGAAGTGTTACAGCAAGCGCCACTAGTGCGCAAGATGACGTGCGTGGAACATTTTCACCTGAGGATGGTGCTCGACTTTGGCTCGAGACGGCTGATTACTAACAAAATCTAACGTGCTAACCTCGGCTGATAACTATACCATATGGCGAGGTACCCGTTTCAAATGAAAAAAGGGGGGGGGGGGGAATTGTTTTCCTAGGCTCTTTCCTTTGTTAGAGGCAACCAAATAAATTTAACATACATCCCAAGGAAAGCATCGAAGGCATTGCTGTCTTTATCTTTATTTGTAACAATCAAGTGGAAAGAGGTAGCCGTCACCAAGTCACGGGGAAAACTGCTTCGTTTATTTTCTATTTTTATAAAAAAATATGCAAATCATCTGCAGAGTACGCATAATGTCCCTTTCTGTCCATGGTATTCGAACACCCAAGTTTCTCATATAACGTCCGATACTCTAACACGTACAGAAAAAATGCCCTTCTTTAATACATTCCTGGGCATCTGGAATTCTAGGCAAGCAGAAACTCGACATTTTCTCGAATATTGTGCTCCCCGTGATCTTGCGTTACCATGTATGTGCACGTTGTGTGTGCACAACACCTCAACAAGAATTCTTTGCGTCCTTACAGCTTCTCGACCTTCGCTATCATCCTGTTGATTATCTGTGGAAACCTGTAGCCATGCCATTCCTTCGTCCACAAAAAGTAGTCTTCCGGTTCCTGCCTCTTGATTGCCTTCCGGGGAATTCGTCATGCAACACAGCCCATTGATGTGGCCTGCCCGTCTGCCTTCACTCCGTTAAAAGACTCCCTTCTGTGTGGGTGCTGATCACTGCTCTGTGACCAATTACGGATGAAGACTGCGTGACAGACTGTGCCTCACCTCGCCCCCGCGGGACATGCCAGCATTCTCTGGATCCACCCCGGGGCCCGTTAAATACTGTGAAACAATTTCACGTCGGTGTACGTCAGTGTTATTGTACGATGCTGTTCCAAGGACAATCTCGAGGCTTGCAGAGAATGTTGCACCTCTAAATGTTACGCTGTTTGGCCGCCATACAGAAAATCTAGTGTTTTTAGTGACTGCGATAATAATTGACCCATATTGCCAAGTTGCAGAAGCGTAATGTTTGCCGCATCGTTTTGCCGTGCTTCTATTTCACCACCATATACGACTGCAGTGGAAAGGGTCTACCTATTTGCATGTTTGTCTTAGCCATGATAGACGCGATCATTCCTAAGGATCTGAAGTTCGTGAGAGAACAACGTTAATAATGTTTACAGTAGCTGAGAAGCAGGTAAGGCGCAGGTTTGGTGGGCTCATATGCCCCGGAGTCTTTTGAAGCCGTTGTTGAATTACCCGCGGAATAAGGCTTTGCAAAGGTGAGCTTCGCCTCTAATACTTTACTGTATGTTACCAGTCAGGGGCGCCACCATCGGAGGGGAGGGGTAGCTGCCCCTCTGATATTACTGCCTGCCTCCTCTCGCCCCCCGCCCTCCCCCCCAAAAAAAACATGCTCAAAACACAATACATTCCTCATCTGTGTCCACATTCCCCCCTCCCGGAAAGAACTCTCTTGGATAGGGTTCTCCTCCCACCCGGTAAAAAATATCTTTTTGTCGTTCTGTGCTCAATTAACCATAATTGTTCCTTCGCGTAACAAGACAGGAATTTTAGTGTAGTCCTGAGCAAACAATATTTAGTGAAGCCAAAGCCTCTTCTCTCCCCCCTCCCCCCTTCATATCGGTGACGACGCCCTCGAAGATACGGGAGTACTAAGTTCCGTCTGCATGGACTTGAGTGTAAACGAAAAAATAAATGAAATAGTGCTTCACATTGTCGTACATATGTTCTGTACTGTGGCACCTCACTAAAGTGTAAGTATATGCATAGAAATTACATTAGGCTACTTTCAAGTATCGCTGCTATCAAGGTACAGTCTATGGCATTTGCAGTTAATCTTTTTCATTGCCTGGGAGAAACATGTCAATCATTTTTATATCCTAGTGGTCTTAAGCCCCAACCACATGCATGCATGCATGACAACGCGTCCGCGTGTGTGGCGTGTTGATTTGGCGTCACATCGTGTTTATATATGAAGGTACAGGGCGCACATGGGAAGCGTGCACGCCGTGCACGCGCTAAAGCGTCGTAACGCGTAATTGATGCCAGCCTGTGCCGTAGTAGTCGGCGCACGCCATATGTTATAAGCAAATACACTGGCTGATCCAGCAGGACAGGTGATATCGCTGTCACGGATCGGGTGTCAGCGCGCACGTCAGATCCACAGTTTTCGAAGGAGCGATATAGAGATAAAAACAGACATTCTGCACTCCGGAATAATGTAAATAATGCAGTCGAGCCAGAATGGGCAGGAATGACCCGTTGTGCCAAGAACCAGGAACACTAAAACACATCATAGCTGTGTGTAACTTCAACCAAATTCACCTGCCACCACCCCTCTCTAAACCCACACATCACATTCCCCGCAAGCCTGTCCCGCCCCTTAGGGAACAATGCAGGATCCTGCTTTGAAGCCCCACCCTAAAGGACCAGCTGCTGCTCGTTACGAAGGGCCAGGTGGCGCAGCACGCATTTGGATTCCCGAGAAGAGGAGACTGCTTCGTGCCGGCGCATTCACCGGAGAGCTCGTTAATAAAGTTTTTCATTCCTTCATTGAAATGTATAGCGGTGTATTCCGGACATCACACAAAATCGCTATACACCGTATAGACGTCATCGTGCCAAAGACGTAGTGTTGCGTAAGGCGGAGGCCGAGTGCCAGCGGAGGCTCCAAAATGCAAGTTCACGAAGCCGAGGCAACACGGTAAGAAACGGTTCATGGCACTACTGAAAGCACGAAGCCTCGCTGCAAGAAATGCCGCAGGGGGATCATCACGCATGAACAGCATCGGTGTTCATGCGTGACGCTTTCAATGGGTCATAGACTTTCTCCCTCGGCATCTGTACCTTTCTAGTCATGAGTAAAGGTGCAGCATGGTTAAGCTATAGCAGGTCTTCTGCAATTAAAAATACTTTTGCAGAAACCACAGTGCATCTCGGCTAAAACACTCACGTCGCCCATACAGTAACACAAGAGACCACAAGAAATAGTATATTATTGTTATTATTATTCACAATAACAATATTATTATCACCGATACGGTGCAGTTACCTGGCTTACTGGCGTTCGCGCTCTACCCATGCTAGCGCTTGGCTTAACGCTTAAGACACTTGCCTTTTGGGCAGAGGGGCTAGGTTCAACTTCCAACACTGTATGAGAGCATAATTTTTATTAAATAATACAGTAAGTTTCAAAGTGTTCTTATTGTTTATATCCGTTCTATGTGACATAAACACACAGAGACGAAATTTCAGTCGTTGGTTCCGTTGGGTGCTGACGCTGTACACATCATCGCTGTATAACGATAGACCATTCCACAACGTTTTCAGCGTAGCGAAGGAATGCGACAATGCGCCCAGTTCGTTCGATCAAGCAAACGTCCGACCACCCCCCATTGCTTGGGGTTATCGGGGCAATGGTGTTTACAAAGAGAGAAACATATCGCAAGTGTTCCCCTGATGTATGGGCTTCCACACAATTGATGGTCGAAACAAGTAAAAAACGTTGAGCTCTTTAATACTTTTGATAAGGCTCAACTTTCTGACGTCACAACTTCTCACGTGGATGTACTGTGCGTTTGTACCGAGGTCAAGTGGCTCCTGAAAAGTTTGCTTCCTCCCAATACATAATCAAAACCAGCGAATAAATGATATTGATTGATATGTGGGGTTTAACGTCCCAAAGACATCATATGAATATGAGAGATGCCGTAGCGGAGGGCTCCGTAAATTTCGACCAGCTGGGGTTCTTTACCGTGCGCCCGATTCTGAGCACATGGGCCTACAACATTTCCGCTTCCATCAGAAAAGCAGCCGCCGCAGCCAAGATTCGATCCCACGACCTGCGGGTCTTCAGCCAAATACCTTAGCCACGAGACGACCGCGGCGGAGCAGCGAAAAAAAAAGTTAAGGCCCTTGTCACCCCTGATAACGCTAAACGTTTGTCTGACGACACGCCTTGTCATGTGGGCATATGGTACGTTTCTACTGAGCTAAAGTGTCCTCTAAGAAGTTGGCTGCCCCGGAATGCATAGTCAAAATTAGCGAAAAAAAGTTTAGGTCCGTATCACTCCTGATAAGGCTGAACTTTTGTCTGACGTCCCGCCTTGTTACGTAACGCACTGTACGGCTGTACCAACCTAAAGTGTCCCCTCAGAAGTTGGCTGCTCCGCAATGCACGATCAAAAACAGCTAAAAACGTTGAAGCTCTTATCACTCCTGATAACCCAGAACTTTTGCATGACGTCACACTTTGTCACGTGGGCGTATTGTAAAATTGTTTCAATCTGAAGGTTCTCCCGATAAGTTGGCTTCCCCGCATTGCATGGTCAAGTTCAGCCAAAAAGTATAGGCCCTTATCACACCTGAGAAGCTAAACATTTATTTGACGTCCCGCCTTGTCCCTTGGGCGTACTGTACGGTTATTTAGATTTAAAGGTTTTCCTGATAATTAGCTTTCCCACAATGAATTGTCGAAACCAGCAAAAAAAGTTTAGGCCCTTACGACCCCCGATAAGGCTCAAGTTTTATATAACGTCACGCCTTGTCACGGGGTTTACTAACGTTTGTTTCGAGCTAAAGGTTCTCTTGAGAACTTGGCTTCCCCGCAATGCATGGTTAAAACCAGTGAAAAAAGTTGAGGCCCTTATCACCCCGATAAGGCTCAACTTTTGTCTGACGTCATGCCTTGTAACGTGGGCGTACTGTTCGTTTGTACCCAGCTAAAATGTCCTTTAAGAAGTTGACTTGCCCGCAATGCATTGTCACAACAAGCAATAAAGTTTAGGCACTTATCAACCCTGATAAGGCTGAACTTTTTCTCTGACGTCACGCCTTGCCACGTGGGCGTACTGTACGGTTGTTTCGAGCTAAAGGTTTTCCTGAGAAGTTGGCTTCTTCACAATGCATGGTCAAAACTAGCGAAAAAGTTTAGGCCATTATCACCCATGATAAGGCTCAAATTTTGTCCGACCACACGTGTTGTCACGGGGTTTACTATACGTTTGTTTCGAGCTAAATGTTGCCTTCAGAACTTGACTTCCCCGCAATGCATGGTGAAAACCAGTGAAAAAAGTTGAGGCCCTTATCACCACTGATAAGGCTCAACTTTTGTCTGACGTCACGCCTTGTAACGTGGGCGTACTACACGTTTGTACCGAGATAAATGTTCTCTTGAAAACTTGGCTTCCGCGCAACGCATGGTCAAAACCAGTGAAAAAATATGAGGCCCTTATCACCGCTGATAAGGCTGAACTTTTGTCTGACGTAACATCTTGTAACGGGGGCGTACTACACGTTTGTACCGAGATAAATGTTCTTTGAGAAGTTGGCTTCTCCGCAATACATGATCAAAACTAGCTAAAAAAGTTGAGGCTTTATCACCCCTGATAAGGCAAAGCTTTTGTTTGACGTCCCACCTGGTCCCGCCGGCGTACTGCACGGTCGTTTTGATCTAAAGCTTTTTTCGATAAGTTGGCTTCCCCGCAATGCATGATCAAAACTAGCGAAAAAGTTTAGGCACTTATCACCCCTGATAAGGCTGAAACTTTGTCTGACGTCACGCCTTGTCACGGGGTTTACTATACGTTTGTTTCGAGCTAAGTATTCCCTTGTGAACTTGGCTTCCGCGCAATGCATGGTCAAAACCAGTGAAAAAATATGAGGCCCTTATCACCGCTGATAAGACTGAACTTTTGTCTGACGTCACGCCTTGTAACGTGGGCGTACTACACGTTTGTACCGAGATAAATGTTCTTTGAGAAGTTGGCTTCTCTGCAATGCATGATCAAGACCAGCTAAAAAAAGTTGAGGCTCTTATCACCCCTGATAAGGCAAAACTTTTGTTTGACGTCCCTCCAAGTCCCGCGGGCGTACTGTACGGTTGTTTTGATCTAAAGGTTTTTCTGATAAGTTGGCTTCCCCGCGATGCATTATCAAAACCAGCGAAAAAGTTTAGGCCCTTATCACCCCTGATAAGGCTGAAACTTTGTCTGACGTCACACCTTGTCACGGGGTTTACTATACGTTTGTTTCGAGCTAAATGTTCCCTTGAGAACTTGGCTTCCGCGCAACGCATGGTCAAAACCAGTTAAAAAATGTGAGGTCCTTATCACCGCTGATAAGGCTCAACTTTTGTCTGACGTGACGCCTTGTAACGTGGGCGTACTGTACATTTGTACCGAGCTAAAATGTTCTTCGAGAAGTGCACTTGCCCGCAATGCATTGTCAAAACAAGCGAAAAAGTGTAGGCTTTTATCACCCCTGAGAAGGATCAACCTTGTCTGACGTCAAGCCTTGTCACGTGAGCTTACTGCACGGTTGTTTTGATATAAAGGTATTCCTGATCAGTTGGCTTCCCCGCAATGCATGGTTAAAACCAGCGAAAAAAGTTTAGGCCCTTATCACCCCTTATACGGCTGAAATTTTGTCTGACGTCACGCCTTATCACGGGGGTGTACTATACGTTTGTTTCGAGCTAAATGTTGCCTTGAGATCTTGGCTTCCCCGCAATGCATGGTGAAAACCAGTGAAAAAAGTTGAGGCCCTTATCACCGCTGATAAGGCTCAACTTTTGTCTGACGTCACGCCTTATCACGGGGGTGTACTATATGTTTGTTTCGAGCTAAAGGTGTCCGTGTGAACTGGGCTTCCCCGCAATGCATGGTGAAAGTCAGTAAAAAAAGTTGAGGCCCTTATCGCCCCTGATAAGGCTCAACTTTTGTCTGACGTCACGCCTTGTCACGTGAACGCACTGTATGGTTGTTTTGATCTAAAGGTTTTCCTGATCAGTTGGCTTCCCCACAATGCATGGTCAAAACCAGTGAAAAAAGTTTGAGCCTTATCAGGGGTGATAAGGGCCTAACCTTTGTCTGACTTCACCCTTTGTCACGCGGGCGTACTGTACGTTAGTATGAAGCGTGTCCCCTCGAAAGTTGGCTTCCCCGCAATGCATGGTCAAACCCAGCGAAAAAATTCGAGGCTCTTATCACCCCTGAAAAGGCTGAAATTTAGTCTGACGTCACGCCTTGTCACGTGGGCATACTGTACGGTTGTTTCGATCTAAATGTTTCCTGATAATTTGGCTTCCCCGTAATCCATGGTCAAAACCAGCGGAAATACCTTTAGGCCCTTCTCACCCCTGAGAAGGCTCAAGTTTTGTCTGACGTCACGCCTTGTCACGTGGGCGTACTATACGTTTGTTTCGAGCTAAATGTTCCGGCAAGTTTGCTTCTTTAGAGTGCATGGTCAAAACCAGCGAAAAAAGTTCATGCGCTTATCGCCCTGATAAGGCTCAACTTTTGTCTGACGTCATAACTCTTTGCGTAGGCATTCTGTACATTTTAATCGACCTAAAGTGTCCCCTGAGACGGTGTGACGTCTGACAAACCTTTAGCCGTATCATGGGTGATAAGGGCCTCAACTTTTTTGCTGGTTTTGACCATGCATTTTGAAGAAACCTACTTCTCAGGGGACACTTTATCTCGGTGCAAACGCGCACTACGCCCACGCGAGAAGTTGTCATGCCAGACATAATTTGAGCCTTTTCAGTGGTGATGTGGGCCTTAGCGTTTTTTACCAGTTTCGACCATCAATTGCGGGGAAGCCAGCACATCAGGGGAACCCTTGCCTCATGTTTCTCTCATTGTAAACACCATTGCTTCGATGACCCTAAGCAATGGGGTGTGGTCGGACGTTTGCTTGATCAAACGAACTGGGCGCATTGTCACATTCTTTCGCTACGCTGAAAACCGTGTGGGTTGGTCTATCGTTATGCAGCGATGGTGTGTAAAGCGTCAGTACCCAACGCAATCAACAACTAATATTGCATGTCTGTCCGTGTGTACGTCACCTAGAACGGATATAAACAATGGAAAACCATGAAACTTGTTTTTATTGTTTATTAAATATATAAACTCTCATACAGTGTTGGGAGTCCAACCTAGCCTTTTAGTTTAAAAGGCAAGCGTCTTAAGCGTTAAGCTACGCGCAGGCATCTGCAGAGCGAACGCCAGTAAGCCAGGTAATTGCTCCAAAAGGGTGATAATAGTATTCTTATATTAATATTAACAATATTATACTACTTCCTGCTGCATCTTTGAGCGTCATGTGTTACTGTACGGGTGACATGAGTTGGCCAGCTGGGATGCACCGTGGTTTCTGCAAAAGTATTTTTAATTGCACAAGACGTGCTATAGCGTAACCATGCTGCACCTTTACTCATCACTAGAAAGAGACAGATGCCGAGGGAGAAAGTCAATGACGCATTCACAGCTTGGAAATGGCCAACTACTGACGCTGTCCATGCGTGATGATCCCCTTGCGCCATTTCTTGCAGAGAACCTTCGGGCCCTCAGTAGAACCATGATCCCTTTCTTACCGTGTTGCCTCGGCTTCGTGAACTAACTTTGGAGCCTCCGATGGCAATCGCCTTCACACAACACTACGTATTTGGCATGGTGGCGTATATATAGGGTATCGCGAGGTCATATGGTGTGCGAAATACGCCGCTGTATATTTAAATGAAGGAATGAAAAACTTTATTAATGAGCTCTACGGCGAATGCGCCAGAAGGAAGCAGCTCCTCTTCTCGGGAATCCAAATGCGTTTTTCGCCGCCTGGCCCTTCGTAACGAGCGGCAGCTGGTCCTTTAGGGCGGGGCTTCAAAGCCGGATCCTGAATTGCTCCCTAAGAAGTGGGACAGACTTGGGGAGCATGTTAGGAGTGGGGTGAGAGAAGGAGGGTGGCGGGTGAGTTTGGTAGAAGTTACATACTGCTATGATGTGTTCTAGTGTTCCTAGTTCTTGAACACGAGTAATTCTTGCCAGTTCTGGCTCGACTGCGTTACTTACATTATTACGGAGTGCAGGATGTCTCAGTTTTCAAGGGAGTACTAGAAAAATAGAAACAATCGATCAGAACTGCGCGCGCTTACACCAGATTGATCACAGCGAGGTCGCTTGCCCTGCTGGAACAGCCACTGTACTTGCTTGGAATACTTGGCGTGCGTCGACTACTACGACACCGGCTTGCATCACGTACGCGTTACGACGCTATAGCGCATTAACAGTGTGCACGCTTCCCTGGTGCGCCCTGTCCCTTCAAATATGAACACGATGTGACGCCAAATCCATACGCCACACCCTCGGACGCGTTGTGACACGTACGTTTGGTTAGGGCTTAAACAGGTGAATCTTTTTTTACAGCCTAGCGGTCTTCTTTCAGGCAATGGAAGAGATTAATTGCAAATGCCCCAGACTGTACCTTGATAACAGCGATACTTGAAAGTAGCATAAATGAATTTCAATGCAAATACACTTCACAAGTTAGTGAGGTGCCACAGAACCGCACATATATATGTACGACAAAGTGAAGCACTATTTCATTTATTTTTTTTTTTCGTTTACACTCAAGCCCATGCAGACGGAACTGCGTACACCGGTTTCCTTGAGGGCGTCTTCGCCGACTAGATTAAGCGGAGTGGACGGGGGGGGGGGGGGGTGTATGCTATGGACTACACTGAAATTCTTTGTATGTTACGCGAAGGAACAATGACGGTTAATTGGCAAGGGGCGGCAAAATATATTTCTTTACCAGGTGGGTAGGGAACCCACTTCAAGGGAGTTTATTTCGGGAGGGGGAGGTGGGGGTAGTGGAGACGGGTATTTAGGGAACTTATTGTTTTGAGCATGTTATTTTTTTGGGGGGGGGGGGGCAAGGAGAGGCGGGCAGTAATAATTGGGAGGCAGCTACCCTTCCGATGGCGGCGCCCTGGATTGGTAACATCCAGTAAGTATGAGAGGTGAAGCTTACCTTTGCAAGGGCTTATTCCGGGGCATTCGACAATAGGTTCAAAATATTCTGGGGCATTTTAGCCCACGAAACATAACTTTCAGCACCTTAACTGCTTCGCAGCTACTCTAAACACTAACAACGTTGTACCCATACGAACATGAGATCCTTAGGAATATCTGAACCAACATTAACTTTGCTCAAAACATAAAGGTGCTCAGTTCGATCGTTTCAACAGGTATAAAAGAGCTTCGTTACATGAAACATGGCCCACAAAATCTGAGTATTTTGGTACGCCCAGTCGAAGAACAGATGTCTTTCTTGAATGCTTTACAAGCAATCATTGTTGGATACCAGACTCCATAACGGCAGAGATTTAAAAAATGGCGAGATTCCATTTGCATGTTAAGTTGCAAGCTCGCCCATGAAACGTGTACAATTAGTTCTGGGAACAACTGGTGAAGGAACGAACAGTTAAACACGAGAGGGTACATATTACAAAAAATGTTTTGCCTAAACTGACATTTCGCAAGCAGTCTTGTAATACCGCGCCACTCCCTTCTCCATGAAGGTAAGACCATTTGTCGAAACAACTCCGTCAACATGCAGTGTTGAATATTCATATTTTGAAGCCATTATCTTCTTTGTTGGCATTTCCGTCTTGTGAGCATGTTGCATATGTGCTTGTGATATTTAGAAAGCTATTTTATGAATGAGTGGCAGAGCTAGTTGTGTGCGCCATCAGGCTTGACTTATCCGTCAAGGCAGCATAGAAGCACTCCACTGGCTCGGCATCAGCGAACGTGAAGAAAACCTAACATAAAATCTACATTTTATTTTTATTTATAGCAGTAACCACAAAATTTCGAACAAATTTAAACTAACACAACAGCTCAAGCCCCTAGAAAAAAAATCTGTTCAGAAACCTGCACTTCGTCAGGACTGATATGGAAGCTAAATGGGAACTCGCTTTACTGGGAATAGACGTCATGTGCTGGTACTATCACTTAGAATGAATATATTGTACACTGTTACATGCTCTCAATCGAACAAGCCATATGTAAGCAACCATACGCATTAGCCATAGTAGGAAAAAGTACTGAAATGGTAGACGCCTGAAAGTACACGTCCAAAGTCTTCTGTTGCTCCTCATTCATCAAATGCGAATGTGCAGAGCAGAAAGAAATTAAACACAATCCTCAGTACTTCTGAAATTCAAGATGTTTCACTAATAAGGACATTAAATATATCGTTGCCCTCTACTCGTCTGACTGATTCAAGTCAACGGCATTCCTTCCTCAAAAAAGATTGCGCACAAGTCAGCACTAATACGTATATACTCCGGCTGTCAACAACTCAATTGGCGACCTTTTTTTAGAGAACGCCACACAGTGAATGAGCAGGATGTACTTATCTGGGAGGGGCTCATACGGTCCTCTCAAGTTGTACCCGACTACATATTGAAGAACAGGGTTAAGAAAATGTATTCGCCGCATTTATCTTTATTACACAAACAATGGTGGACATGTATAGTTAGGAAGAAACCAACCGGGTGGGGGCAATGACCTGCAATTTCGCAAGGTTAGATTCGCCAGCAACCTAAAACATCCTAAATTCTTGCTGGCAAAAACATGCCCCCTTCAACACAACCAAAGTTTATTAAGCGGCGCGTACTTATCCCCTGATTGTCAATAAACATTCTAGAACTTCCCCGAAGAAACCCCCCCACTCCCCCAAAATACACAGCATATTCACGGAACGAACGATGAGTGGGGTGAAGCGTCCATCCGTAAACTATACAAAATCCATGACTGCTCATGGAATGCCAATGTTGATCACGTTGTTGGCAAAGCGGCAAGGGCTCTAAACTTCATTCAGAGGAACCTAAGATTGGCACCCCGAACATTAAAAAATACAGCCTATCTCACATGTATTAGACCGATTTTGGAATACGCATGTCCTGTGTGGGACCCGATGCAGGCGAACTTGATTGATAAGCTTGAAAAAATACAAAACAGAGCTGCGCGGTTTGTTTTAGGGCGGTACGAGCGGAGAGACAGCTGCAGTGCTATGAAAGCTGAATTGGGTTGGGAATTGCTTTCTTTACGCAGAAAAAAACTGCGTTTGAAGTTTTTCTTTTCTGTTTTTCATGGGCGGACTGGGATTGATTGTCATAACTATTTCAGTGAACCCAGCTACCTATCTAGTCGACATGACCACCGACGCAAAGTGAAAGAGTATCGAGCAAGAACGACCATGTTTTATAATTCCTTTTTTGTGATGACCATTAGAGATTGGAACCAGCTGCAAGACAAGCAAGTGTGCTGTATAAACGAAGAATTGTTTTATTCCAGTCTGTAACCCCCCTGCTGTAACGCCTTTTTGAGCAAAGCGGGGCATTCACCGAATAAAGAATAAAGAAAATCGTCAAATATACTGGAACCAATTACGCCATCTAGTGATGTTACTTACAAGGACATATACACAGCGCCATCTAGTGAGCAATTCTCAAAACTAGAAGCGGCTACTACTGCAAGGTACTACTGTGAGAGACACGACCCACAACCTAAAACCCACGACCCCCTAAAAGTACATAAGCACCCCATGGTGCTTATTGACCTCGGGCCCGCGTATTTGTTTTCTACAAAAACATATAGAAGTACACAGTAACACACTAGGGAAAATTCTTTTCGTTTACCATGATTATGACCCGGCCCCACATACCCTCCAGTCGCATTGTGCTCTTTTTGGCATATTGGTGCTCTTAAATATTTACCGGCACGGCAAAGCAAGACCAAAAAAATGCAACGCACACTGCCGAGTTGAAAGTCAATACCAGCAGAAACAGACTGAAGGATTTTATAGGTTGTTGGGTGAATGGACCATAACAAGGTGACCAAGTGTTAGCAACGGACCATATGCGAATGCGGCTGACGCTCTCTAAGCAGGATAAAAGAAGAAAACAGATTTCAGAGATATGAAGTCTATTACCCACTCGTGAGGATGCTTCAGCTGACACTGTTCATTGAACAAACGAGAACCTGCCGAGCACGTCCGCAGAATAACCTCAAGACCGAGCTAAAAGAGCACCGAGTTCAGTAGTGAATGGGCGAAATGGAAGAGCGTAAGATGCGCAACGAACACATGCGAGCGCATGACGCAAGAAGGGAGCCTCCCGGTAACACTGATTAGATGGATTTAGCCAAGTTGCCTAGCTTTCCATGCAGTTAGAAGCAAAAGAGCATCAATATGCCACTACATGCCACAATTTGAAACACTTCGTCTATCATGTATAAAAAAACATGCAAATAGGTTGAACAATTTCACTGCACTCGTGTATGGTGGCGAAATACAAGAATGGCAAAACGATGCACCAAACATTACGCTTGTGCAATTTAACAATATGGGTCTATAACAGTACGGCTGTCGTTAGAAACACTAGATTTTCTGTATGGCAGCCGAACAGCGTAACATTTAGAGGTGTGACAACTGGAAGCTTTGAGATTGATCTTGAAACAGCACCGTACAATAACACTGACGTACACCGATGTGAGGATGTTTCACATCATTCCACAGACCCCGGCGAAGATCCAGAGAATGCTGGCATGTCCCGCAGAGGCAAGGGGAGATACAATCTGTCGCCCAGTTTTCATCCGCCATTGGTCACAGTGTGGTGATGAGCACCAACACAGAAGGGAGTCCTTTAAAGGAGTGAAGGCAGACGGGCAGGTCACGTCAGTGGGTTGTGCTGCATGACGCATTCCCCTGAAAGCAAGCAAGAAGCAGGAACCCGAAGACGACTCTTTGTGGACGAATGGATGGCATGGCAATAGGTTTGCACAGATAATTCACTGGATGACAGTGAAGGTCGAGAAGGTGTAAGGACGCCAAGAATTCTTGTTGAGGTGTTGTGGATACATAATGTGCGCATGTTGACGCAAGATCACGGGGAACACAATATTTGAGACAATCTTGAGGATGCTTACCTAGAATTCCAGATGCTCAGGAATGGATGAAGGAATGGCCTTTTTTTCTGTAAGTGGTAGAAAATTGAACGTTATATGCGGAACTTGGGGGTTCGTATACCACGGACAAAAAGGGACATGCGCACTCTGATTCTCATCTTTCTTATTGAAGTAGAAACTAAATGAAGCAGTTGTCTCCGTCACTCGGCGACGGCTCCCCCTATTCACTTCATAGTTACAACTAAAGATAAAGAATAAAATGTCTTCTATGCTTTCCTTGGGCTGATTGTTCAATTTATTTGATTGCTTATAACAAAGCAATGAACCTATGAAAACAATTCCCCTTTTGTTCATTCGCAGCGGAAAGCTCGCCACATGGTAGAGTTATCAGTTTAGGCTAGCATACGGGGTTTTAGTAGTAATCAGCCATCTTGAGCAAAAGTCGCGTGCTATTCTGAGGGAAAATGTTCCACACGTCACCTTGCCCACAAGTGACGCTGGCTAACACTTCTAGGGATTACATGGACAGGCACCCAAGTCAACGGGGACACTCATGCAACTTCTATTGGCACAGCGTTAGACGTGTACATTGAATATTGTGGGGTCAGATCACAAAGATGGAATAAGTGCGTTTTTGTCCACTTTAATTCCTTTTCATTTAAAAAAATCATTCTGCGATAGAGCAAATAAATTCACCTATGCTTTCCTTGGCTTAGTTGTCTGTTCCTTCATTTGGTAAGGTACACATCAATCAAGTTCACAGCGGACACTACTGAAAGTGAAACGTCTTTGGCAACAGTAAGTATTTTCAGCCTTTTGAAACTCTCAACTTGCACAACTTGACAGTTCAAAGTAAGTTCCGCGTCAGAGTCCATGTCCTATAAGCACGTCTCCAGGTGCAGCAGTGTGCTCAACTGGGACGACATAGTTATGTGGTTGAATTGCTAGTTAAATGTATTTCGCATGAGATATTGCACCCATAAAACGCTAAGTGCAATTATAGTGGCGAACACACGCAGCCTTTGGAATCTCATCTAGAGAAAAAAAGCATGAATTAGCATGCGACTTGATCACATGTGCACAGCCGTATAATTGCTGGAGCAGTGCAACGTACTAAACTAGTTAGTGCAAATGTCAAAAACGGCCTGTAAAATACGAAGACTAGGTCTTTTAATGAATTGATTTGATCTCATCAGTACATATTAAAATTCTTCAAATTAGTCTCTTGGGCTTAGACTAGGCACTGTCAACACGATTACCACGTTGCAAGGGCTTCCAGAAAGGGAGGTGCTGTGAATGCAATAAGGTGTCGCACATAGTAAATGGTAGGAGTGTCGTTGAATCTGGCATATTCGTCAGAGATTTATCGGCTATTATGTGATCCCGGCAGGCTTCTTCCTGAAGCTCAAGTCTGAACCATCAGCTTCAATGTTTTTCCCACCATTTTGGGGCTTTCACTCTGCGATAAGTTATGGCAGCTGACTCGAGAAGCCTTTTTTTATTTGCTAGGGAATCGCACAGGACACAGCGTACCCTTGCCTAACGAAACCACTTAGGAATTTTTATTGATACGTGCCCATCTTATCGAGGAATCTTTCACCAGACTCAAATTATCTCAAGGGCACAGTGGGTAAACATACATGAGGCCACGGGCGCAGATATGCAAGCACATGAATACATTTCTCGTGACAAACGCACATGCTTTCCACATTTATTACGACTGGGCACCTCCTCCCTTTGCCCTCTGAAGGGGAGAACTGCACACGCCGATAGGTAGGTTGCTCAAACTTCATGGCGTGAAAGCGGCACCGAGAATGTTTCGTAATAATAGGCGCAATGAAGATCAAACTAAAATCTAGATACGAATACGAAGGCGTTGTGCGTGTGTCTTTGTCCGTCGTCTTTGCGTCTGCTATTTTGAACCATCTGTGTACATTTGCGTCATATGACGCAATTCTCGCAATGTTGGCTCTGATAAGAGCCAACACAATCTAAAGAGAACAAATTTGTCACGGCTTGACGTGGTCATTTCAAGCGATTATGCACAGCAGCCGTATTGAAAACTGTTCTCATTCGAATCCGTGAGTATATATTGTACAGACGCGGCCACTCTTTCAAAGGGAACACTTGCACGCAAAGCATGTGTACATTACATTTTCTTGCATAAAAAGAATGATTTAGATTCGCATAAGGCTACTGGTGGTTGACAGCTCACTCTTTCCGATAACTAGAAAATCACATGTTTAACGTTTCCCCATCCACTTGCAGTTTGGGGGCCTGCGATAAGAAGGTTTATTTGGAGTGTTTTAACAGTGACCGAGTCTGTACATGCATTGCACCAAGCGTATGACTTGAACTTACGAGAAGTACTATGCCGGAGGCAATACATTGGAACCCGGAAGGATGCCGAATCTACTTTCGCCGGGAGTGCAAATGGACCAGCTGAAACGGCACAGGAATAGCTTCGTTATTTCGGACAGTTCACGTGGCAAGACGATTGCTTTGCAACTTACGCAAGCCGGTATAGAGCTGCATCAGGCGAGGAGTCCTATACAATTGTGTAGGTGCCCTGCGCCATTGTGTATGAGCATTGTGCAAGACACGGTGTTCTTCAAACGCCTCATTCACTCGAGGGAATTGAAATGATGAAGAACACCGAATCATGCGACCTTAAACAAATTGAGTGCTCATCAAAAGACCAAAGCTCACACTGAAGGCACGGTATGAATGACGCCTTGGTGCTGGAAAAGCAACGTGAAAGAGGGCTGGACACGTATGTCCCGTCTTTCTAGTTTTACGGCATCATTTAGAGGAAAGAGCCAGTAGCCCAAAAATGTCAAAGTGCAATATGAACTTACTGTAAACAGTGCTGCAGAGATCTTGATAATGTCAGAGAATCTGACCAAGGTAGAATCCCCGTGCGCTTACTTGAGAAAAACAAGTAACAGTTGAAGCTGCTTTGGCACGCAAACTGAAAAAAAAACGCGGGATTTATTGAAACCTTCCTTAGCAAACTGCTACATTGATCATAGTTATTTCTTAACATAACAAGGTGTTACGTCTGTACAGCCGCTTGTGACTGTAGACGATTTATTAAAGGACAGGAAACGTGAACAAGTTCAAAAGCGTAGCCCAGGCGTTGGAGTCACTCCTGGCCAGCGTTCGACGCCAGGCCCGCGCTCGTGCCACCGCGCCAGTCCCGCCGCGCGCACTTCGTTAATGTCGTCTTCTAAGGCGACATGTCACTCTTCCTCCCTTAGACGAAGTCTCCATAGCGGTCTGGAGGTCGCCTAACCTCTGGTGGTCGCAGTTGCCGAGTGGCCACTGCCTGTGACGTCGACGGTTGCGAGGGAGTGTGATCTTGCATCTCGGGCGAGTCAGGCGGTTGAGCAGCTGAGCTCGATGGCGTCTCTTCTGGCGTTGCGTCCAAGAGATCGTCAGCTGCGCTCCAATCTGTCCGCGATTGGGTTGTTTGTCTGGTCTGACTCGTTTTCCTCATGTGATTGAGGTGACGCCGAACCTTTCCTTGGTCGCTTTTTACAAGCCAGGATCGTGGTCCGACGCGGCGCAGTATTTCGCCTTCAATCCAATCTGGCTTTTTCAAAAACTGCCGGATAAGCACTCTATCCCCTATAGCGAAGCGGCGTGATTTTTGCAATGCCTCCTGGCTCTCAGGACTTCGCTTATTCGTCTCCCGCTTAAGAAGATCGAGAGGGCAGAGCAATTCTCGTCCGAACATCGCTCTCGCCGGTGTCATACCTGTGGTAGTGTGTATTGTCGTGTGCTGCCGATACAGAAATCTTGCAAGTCGGCACTGTATGGACTTGTCTGCATCTTTCAACAGCGCTCTTTTCAGCTCCGCCACATAGCGTTCTGCCTGGCCGTTTGTTGCCGGATGATATGCTGGTGAGGTTGCAGCCTGTATGCCGTTCGACGCATAGAACTGCTTGATCTCGTTGGAGATGAATGCTTTTCCGTTGTCGGAGATGACCTTTCGGGGAATGCCGAACGTTGCAAAGAGGCTTCGGAGCACGTCGATTACAGCCGCGGATGTTGCTTGTGTCACGTGCCGGACTTCCACCCACTTTGTGTATGCGTCCACAACAACCAAGTAGGTGCGTCCGAGTAGTGGCCCCGCGAAGTCAACGTGCACCGTGTTCCATGCTGTCTGGGGACGGTCCCACGTAGGAATAGGAGCTTTGGGTGGGCTCTTTTGCGTTGCTTGGCATTCACGGCACTGTCGCACCGTTTCCTCGATCACCTTGTCCATTCCGGGCCACCATACGTAGCTCCTTGCGCACTTCTTCATGGCTACCATGCCTCTGTGACCAGCATGCAGAAGTGCCAGAACACGGGCTCGTGCTGAGCTCGGTATGATCACTCGGGATCCAAGTGTGATGCACTCGCGATGTAGTGCTAGTGCGGTCGCTCGTCGTCGGTAAGGAGCAAACTCATCTCCAGTGAGTTTCTCCACTGTACCATCCTGCACTGCCTTGTACAACCTCTGCATGATGCTGTCTTGTTGTGTCAGGCGTGCTATCTCGGCAGCAGTCAACGGAGGTCTCGATAAAGCTTCGAACAATAGTACGTCACCTGGAGGCCAGGGTTCATCGAGACGTTCTTGTAATGGCAAACGGCTCAACGCATCCGCGTTTTGATGGTTCTTGCCACGCCTGTAGATTATGCTGTAGTCATACGCCGATAACTTGATGCACCATCTGGTCATCCGTGGAGAAAGGACTTGAGCCGTTGGCTTTTGTGGACCCAGTATGCCGAGCAGTGGTTGGTGGTCAGTGACGAAAGTCACCTTTCTTCCCGCAATATACTTGTGGAACTTGTGGGCTGCAAACACCACAGCAAGGCCTTCTCTGTCCAATTGAGCATAATTGCGTTCTGCCGGCCCTAGCGTCCGAGATGCAAAAGCGATTGGCGCCTCTCTATTCTGGTCATCACGTTGAGACAGAACAGCTCCTATGCCATATGGTGAAGCATCACAAGAGACAAGAAGCTCCTTCTGTTCGTCGTAGTGTGCCAGTACGGTCTGACTGAGCAGCAATGCCTTAAGCTTGTCAAAGGCTTCTTGATGCTTTGTCTCCCATCTCCACGTGGCGTCCTTCTGAAGAAGCTGGTATAGGCAGCTGGCAACTGTTGCCCTGTTCTTCAAGAATCTGTCGTAGAAAGCCAGCATTCCGAGAAATGATTGAAGCGCTTGTTTGCAGTTTGGTGCTGGAGCGTCCGTTATGGCTCGAACTTTCTCTTCGTTTGTGTGGACGCCTGTCTCGTCGATTCGGTGTCCCAGAAAGAAAACTTGTCGCACCGCAAAGCAGCACTTGTTTTTTCCGAGGCGCAGATTGTAGTTTCGTAGCCTCTTCAGCACTTCTTCCAGTCTCTCGGCGTGTTCCGTGGCGTCTTTCCCACTGATGATCACGTCATCTAGGTATGCGCACACGCCTGTGATGCCTGACAGCATTGTCTCCATAAAACGTTGAAAAATGGCTGGGGCTGCAGAAATTCCGAAAGGCAATCTCTTGACCCTGTATAGTCCCTTCAGCGTGTTCAGGGTCAATATCTCTGCTGTCTCTGGCGTCACGTGAAGTTGCTGGTACGCTTGTGCTAAATCCAGGGTGCTGAAGACCTTGCCTCCCCTCAAGTGGCTGAGCACTTCATCAGTTGAGGGAAGTGGGTAGTCTGCCTTCTTTGATACCTGGTTCACTGTGCAACGGTAGTCGCCGCATATTCGCAACGAGCCATTTTTCTTTCGAACCAGTACGAGAGGCGTTGCCCAATCCGAATGCTGTGCTGGCTCGATTATGCCTTGACTTTGCAGTCGATCCAATTCTGCTTCTACAGCTGACCGGAGCGCGAAAGGAACCGGCCGTGCTTTTAGGAACTTTGGTTTCGCTCCTTCCACGAGGTCTAGTTGTACCGCTGGACCGATGTGTCCTGATATGTCCTCGTCGAATACAGATTGGTACTTGTCGAGAAGCTTCGAAACAAGTTCATCGCCGGATACATCATTGATGCCCGTGATCTGTATACCCAGGTGAGGAAACCAGTTTCGTCCAAGGAGGTTACAACCTGCTCCCTTGATGACAACAAGTGGTAGTGTCATGGTCTTGTTTCCGCGCGTAACAATCACCGTTGCACATCCGAGAACTCGAAGAGACTGTCCTGACCATGTGCGTAGGAGAATGTTGTCGGTCTGAAGCCGTGGTCGATCATCTGTCCACGTAGCTTTGAACGTGACCTCACTGATGAGTGTGCAGGCTGCACCCGAGTCGACTTCAAAATCCAAGAACTTGCCATGTACGCGTAGCCGAGTCATGACCTTCTGTGTGCTGGACGCGTTGGTTACGGTGTTGAGCTCGTAAAGGGCCACGTCTGATGAGTCCTGCTGAGTCGTCACTGGTGCTGAGGCAGCTGTCGAAGTTCCTTGTTGGGGATATTCGATGCTGTTGCTCGTTTTTGCTTCTTTCCGCTTTTTCAGACAGGCTTTTTCAATGTGTCCTCGTTTCTTGCAGTAGTTGCAGGAGACTGTCTGGAACTTGCAAGTGTCCGGATTATGTAGCGCGTTACAACGCCAACAGCGTTGTTTCTTCTTTTGGGCAGAGGCACTAGAGTGACCTTGGTTGTCTATCTTGCATGTGCTTATGCAGGATTCGTGAAACTCTTTAAATTCGGTTTTCACGCGTTTCTGGTCTTCGATGGCGTTTTCAGCTCGCAGTGCAAGGTCGAAAGCTTTCTTGAACGTCAAGTCCTTTTCTGCGAAGAGCCGTTGCTGGACCTGCTCGTTCCGAAGACCGCAAACGAAACGATCACGCAGCATGACGTCCATAGGCAGCATTGTCGGATTCGCTGCCGTGTCTGCGCTTGTCCCGAAATTGCAATCTGCTGCTAGCTTCTTGAGCGCCGTGACGTAATCACTGACCGTTTCGTCGTGCTTTTGGTCACGTCGCTGGAATCGTGCCCTGCAGAAGACTTCAGACGGTTGTGGATCGAAGTGAGCCTTGAGCATCTTGACTATGTCCTCGTAGCTCACTTGGTTGGGCTGCTTGGGTTGAACGAGGGCGCAGACGATGTCATAAGTCTGTTCCCCGCACAGCGTTAGCAGATGAGCACGTTTCTTCGATGCGTCTGTAATCTCGTTAGCCTCGAAGAAGAACTGTAGCCTCCCATACCAGGATCTCCAGGAGCTGGGGCTGCCGCTGAATTCGGGTAGCCGACCGAAGTCGGGCGTCGCCATGTTATTTCCTTGACGTCGGTGGAGTGCCGATGAGTCGATCCAGTCTTCCTCGTCGCCAACTGTTACGTCTGTACAGCCGCTTGTGACTGTAGACGATTTATTAAAGGACAGGAAACGTGAACAAGTTCAAAAGCGTAGCCCAGGCGTTGGAGTCACTCCTGGCCAGCGTTCGACGCCAGGCCCGCGCTCGTGCCACCGCGCCAGTCCCGCCGCGCGCACTTCGTTAATGTCGTCTTCTAAGGCGACATGTCACAAGGGACAATGGAAGACACGAAATTAAAAGCGAAGAATTCAACAAAGGTTTTGTGCCTTTTGCACGTTGGAAGCAGCAGGTAATGCTACGTTTCCAATCGTAATGGTAAGAAAAAAGAGGGAAAGACAACTAGGTTTCATTAGATAATTCTTTGGGGATTTACATTCTAAGAACAAACGTAATGAACATGAAACACGCCTGAAACGTCTTGGGTAATTCTAACCCTAAAATGCTCTAAAATATATAATTTGACCACGAAACCTTGGAATAAGATTTTGCATTGACAAATTGACGCGAACGAAAAAAAAACATTACAGAGGAGCACACAAGTAAATAAGAGTGAAATTAAAATAGAAATCAAACTTAAATTGCCGAGGTATGCCCATGATGTTCTTGTTGAAGTCGATGCAAACTCCGAAATGTTTACAGGGTGACTTCGGGTGCCTTGGTGCAATCAATACAACCACAGGCTGGCTCGAAAGAGCAAACGAAGCTACACTGATGTACTTTTTATAACGTTTCAAGATTTCTTGGGCTACGATTCCTTGCACTGTCCTATTTTTGTTTCTTGCGAGCCCACGTGTTTAATTGAAGATAGGCCGGCACTCCCGATCCTGACAATACCTGAATACCTACTGATAACCTTACGTACATTTTACCTCTGTTCCTAAAGATGTTCATTAAGAAACCTAATAATATCCCCTATATGTTTCGTCATATATTTGTCAGTTGTCATTATTGTCTAACTATGAAAACGCGCCCTTAAATGTACCTTTTTTTCATTCATAGCCGGGGCCTCGTTCTGGCAGACTTAATGCCGTCAGCAAGAAAGCGAGGGATCATTGGTCAGCCGCCAGCTCGTCAACGCCAACAGGCAAATGGAAGTTCCACATTCACCTCAATGACAACAAATAGTACTGACAAGCTCCCATGTTTAAATGCACAGACATACCCCACTGCAGGCGTTTGTCCTGCAGTGGACGTAGTCGAAGACGACGACGATGACGATGAAATACTCCATAAAATGGGCGGGGGGATGGCCGCCATGATTGCTCAGAGCAACGGACGAGTTATTCGAATGTCGCTGGTTTGGTACCTGCCCACGGCAATTTATCTATTCGTCCACCTTTTCTTTCCTCACAACTAGATTACAATTACTTCTAATACAATCCCTTATTCTCTTATTGGCATAATTGTCAATTCTCATTAATATTCTGTCTAACAATATTTAGAAAAATTTACAAAGATAAATTTTTTGGCAAAACTTGCGATACCAATAATCGGTTGCTGTTCCCTTGACTAATTTTATGTAGCTCGTCTTCTCTTTCTTGCGATACGCTCATATATATATTACTGTGGCAGAAAAATAAACAGTTGCAAGTTCAGAGCTTTTTGTCTACTCTATGCTCGTCCTCATTCCATGCGCTGTAAAGCGCTATAACCATTCTACATCAATTAGCCCAATGCTCAGCCTTGGTGCACTTTAACACTATGGAAGCCTTCCTGGTTAGTAACCACATTATTTCTGTACTAGCCTTTAGCCAAGAAAGAGCACTAGCGCCAAACTTGGGCGTAATTAAGTCAATCAAGTGTAGTTACTGAGAACAGAAGCAAGTAGCGCTAGACACAAGGCTGTCAAACTATAGACAGTCAGCGCTTTGTCTATCGATCTATTAATGTCACTTGAATACTGTCTGTTCCAGTATTAACCAACAGCTTAGTTATATGCGCTCAGGCATTTAACGACTGATTGATTGATATGTGGGGTTTAACGTCCCAAAACCACTATATGGTTATGAGAGACGCCGTAGTGGAGGGCTCCGGAAATTTAGACCACCTGGGGTTCTTTAACGTGCACCCAAATCTGAGCACACGGGCCTACAACATTTCCGCCTCCATCGGAAATGCAGCGGCATTTAACGACTACCTAAATGTTTCGAAGAGTTAGGGTTTCTTAGCATGCCGTCTACGTCAGAACACACGAGTTCTTTTATAACAAAATATGTTCACCTGCCAATGCTGCAATTATAACAACACCCACGCTATTGGCTCGTATGAGTGCAACTCTGCAGTTTCCAAGTCGCTATGGTGAGTGTTGGGTATACGGTCATATTTCGGCATGACTATGGCAACCTTTTGAGACCCATGGCAGAGATTAAATCAGCTAGAAGCAGCATTTTTTGTGTGTTCAAAACGACTTGTGGAGATATGAGAAAGTGCTTACTCGAGGAATTTCCGCGAGGATGCTCACCAGGCGATCTTCTGCTGAAGTGGCTCATAGTGTGTTGTGAAGAGAAAGCACCTGGGGAGAAGTGAATGAACCTATTAATCCCTCGAGTCAACGTACACACTCTGACGCAAGTGGTGTTTTTCTGATTATTGCGTCTGGTTCCCAAGAGAGATCATGATAAAAGAGCTTGTATATATGACACACACACACACACACACACACACACACACACACACACACACACACACACACACACACACACACACTGACATGAGGAGTCAAGACACCCATGCTGATTGCAATACTGCCCAACGTTTTTTTTTTACATCCCCGTCTTTACTTATTCCTTATTTGCTGCTAAAGGCTGCAGCCAACCACACCAGTGAATGCACGGCGTTATTCTACGGCTCCACGGGCGAGTCACATTCTAACTACAATGACAAAAGTATCACTTGCTTGATTTAAATGCATACAACCGAAACAAATCGCACACAAACGTTGAATATATGATTTATGTAAAAAGAAATGATGACGAACTGCCCAGTAATGAAAAAAATTACTCAATAGAAATAATAACTACACCTAAATAAACCAAGCCAATGTCTTTCCTGGAGTGTATTATTCAATCTCATGAAAACTATTAGACAATTTTCCTCTTCCCAGACAGTTTGTCACAATTCGTGCGGAAAAAGTGTTGAATAAAAACTCGTCAAAAATAAAAAAGAAAGGCCAACCTTAAAGGCTCCTTTTTGTTAGTCACAACATTAGAACTAACTGACAAGAGACATGGCAAGCGTAGTGGGTGTTATTCCTAATGACTGATGTAAATTTTGAAAAAAAAAAGTGGACGAAAAGAACTCGCACCTAGCAGGGATCAAACCCGCGGCCTTCAAATAATGCGTTTGATATTTTATCAAGCGAAATACAGCGAAAAGCATCCTCTTGTCTACTTTATGCAATAGACATATGCATACAAACCTGGTAGCGTTAGTCAGCATCGCTGATAGCTACGACTCAGCTGTGGAAAACTTGCTGTCTGTTGGCAACACGAAGCACGCGTGATGTTTCGCGAACTGGCAGCTGACCAATAATCCCTCGTATACTAGCATAAGATACCCAGTCTACCAATACGAGACTCTTGCTACGAAGGAAAGTAGAAATTTCTGGGTTTGTTTTTCTATGTTAAGCACAACATAGAGTAGAACAAATTAATTAGACTCGCACTAACAGCGACACGTTAGAGC
This sequence comes from Rhipicephalus annulatus, assembly GCA_013436015.1. NCBI lineage: Eukaryota > Metazoa > Arthropoda > Arachnida > Ixodida > Ixodidae > Rhipicephalus > Rhipicephalus annulatus. The sequence goes on along the minus strand of WOVY01011058.1, from coordinate 651,351 downwards.
CGTAAATTTAGAGGAAGAGACATTTTTGACATAGGTTCTTAAATTGTTGTTAACGTATGTGCACAACCCTGTAGAAAATCTCATTCCAACATAAGAAAAACCCGTTGAATGTAGACAATGCACGAGAATATACCGTTTACAGCATAATCGACCACGGCCACCATTGTGTTACTTTGGCTGTGCACCTGCGTCAGCAAACAGACTGAAAATAACGGTTATTTTTAAAGTACGATAAGAGACCAGCACAAAGTAAACAGGCAAATTAACGTATTTTAAGAAGTACCACGCAACCTTCAGTGACAAACTAGCTACCATGAGGAGCACGCGGATGCAAGGCAACGAGCGGCACCCAGAAACCGAAATGCTATCAACGAAATGCACGCACCCAACATAGTCGCTGCCACTGAAAAGCCCAAGTTTCCGACTCCGGGATTATGAAAGCGACGAGTAAGACGTCAAGTCACTATGCGGTGCATTGTGAGCACCTCGACACCTTTGGACAAGATGACATTTAACAGAACGACGGCTGCCACAAACAAAGCTTGAGGCAAGGTGGGCCTTTGCTCACTGTTGCACTCACGGAAATACAAGAGTCATGCTTACTCGATGCAATGCTGGTTGCACGACCACCATGAAGACACCATCGGTGATGTAGCGGAACATACTCGGGAGTGGCACGGAGTTTATCAGTACGTATATGTACTGCATCAGCGCTCCAGGAACGAAAGCGAAACATGTTAGGGGATAAGAAAGCGTAAAAAATATAAATTCAGCCTCACGAATAATGTTTGAGCACGAAGCCACAGTTGGTTCATGCGCACTTATCTAGCAGCCAAGTTCCAGCTGCAAAATAAAGAGTGCAATGGGTCAGCATCTTCAAAGGAATCACGTAAACCATGGAAAAAATCCCAGCTAGAATGGGCAAGTGAACGAACGCAAGTGAACTTAAGCACCTGGATGCCGCGTCGCGACCGGCGAAAACCACATTACGCACCAGCAACGATACTGGCACGAAATGATGGCTGCAGTCGAGCCACGTGCATTCCGGGTCGGGTCCTCCTCCAGTTGACAAAGGCCTAACTAAGCTACTTATGCTAACCGCGAGAGCCTGCTGTGTGCTTCATGGAGGTAGACCCGCGGTGGCACTATTGAAAGAACCCACTCGCTAAAGTTCCACGCAACCTTAAACTTCAGTTGTACTGTGAATCTACAGCGAGAGATGTTCGGCGAACAACGCCCGAACACCTGGCCGCCCTGTCATGGTGGGGACCTCACCAATTTGACGCCGAAGACGAAGCTCCCAGGGGTCCTCCAACATCAGGCGACGTTGTTTGTGGTGCTCAGATTCATAAGTTGAGGTAAAGTGAACAGATAAAGTCCACACACACACACGCAAAAGAAAGGTTGAAACACGACTTGTGCGTATTACGACTATCGCACCCTCCGGGCCTGATGCAATTCATCCCACATGGCGCCAGCGAACTGCAGTCCAGAAAATACGCAGCGCCACCGGCAGCGAATGAAGAACAAAGGGGGGTAGGCCACGTGTAACATTTTCTTAACTGATATTCTCTGATATTCGCGCATGCGCTGTTGCAGCCGCATCTGCTGGCGCCATTACGTCATTGAATCGTTCTTTGCCGTCTTATCGGCGATCATCAGCGCGCGGCGCACTGTGGAGAAAAGAAATCAAAGTAAACAAGTACAAAAAATTTCAGGATATGACACACACGGCGCAAGATATTCGGGCTCAAAAAAAGACGGGAGCGCCTAAAAAGCAGAGCTGAAGCATTTGGATCGCATCCATGCGGTCGCCTTTTCGCGCACACCCTACGCTCTTAAAAATCAACCCAATATATCACATGGCTTGCAATTATGTGGAGAACGTGAGCAAATAATAAAGCTATCTATATTTGTAGTCATTGCTTTACCTTTTGCCGCGCCACCATTTGTTCTTTTTTTTCTGTTTTAACATGTATATGTTCACTTTCTTTTACTCATACGTCAAGTCCACCGTTTTGGTACATGCATGGTTACCGCGTTCTGCTGATGTCTCGAAGGTAGCTGGTTTGATCCTGGCCGCGACGGTTGCATTGAGATACTGAGTTTCTGGAGCAGTAAGTACGACATGCTTCTCAACCATTACGGGTTTCGGCTCGTGAAACAAAAGATATAGATATTGTAAAGTAGATGTAGTGAAGCTCGGGCATGGGTGCCCGTGGAGCTTACTAGAAGGTAGAGAAGAACGAAGGGAGATAAAGAACAGCCGCCCTACAGCAACGGCTGTTCTCCGAGTCCCTTTTATTACAATGGCGTAATCAACGAAGAAGAAGGCTTACGTTTCGGCTTCGTCGTCCAAGACACCCGCAGACGTGCGGCTGCCGTAAGCGCACCTTGAGGACGGCGTCCACGCTTCCTCGGCAGCTCTTCACCTGCCGCCCCTGCCACCACCATTCGGGTACGGCAAAAAGACTCCTCGGCAGCTAAAGTACACAACTTACAAGGAACGCGGTCCACGTGTCCTAAGTCATGGATCCTGCCGTGAGCAATAAAACCACCACGTTCTGGGCGAATCCCAACCATGGTGCATGCGGCACTTCAACCGACAGCAGCGCCAAGTTCTGGGGTGCCCTCAGGCAATTGTCCCACCAGCTCGTCCACTTGGTGTCGTTGAGCTCCGGATTCTGTCTGCCTCGTCACCATACAACGCTCTTTCGGAAGTGCCGGAGTTCTGAGGCTTCTAGGATGATGCTGATAACACCATCAGCTCTCGCCACGCCTGGCGGTGGTGCCGAGGCGTGACACAAATACGAGGGCATCAAGCTACTGACCTTGCTGGAATAGAGGGCCAAGCTCATCGTTGTTTTCGGCTGGATCCACCATGAAACATGCACGCCGAACCAGATGAATACCGAGGATGGAGCTAAGGAGGAGCACGTCCTCGAGACTGCACTTAAACACTGTGGCTCATCGACGAGTTGTATTGACTTCATTCCTCTCAACAACACCCGACTCTGCTGGTTCTCACATCCAGTCAAGAGAAACGACCTCCCACCGAGCTTCGATAACTGGGCCGATAAGGTGGCACCAGCACATGCACGATATCAATGAGCCCAATACCCAACGCGGCCTCTTCCTACGGTACAAGTCCGCGTCGACGGAATCGGCAAGTTCACGGCAGTTGTACCAACAGAAGCTCCACATACTGCGCTACATCGACGTCATGCCCCGGTCACCCTCCAGCCTTGGTCCGATGCACCCTTGTGTGACCTCAGCGGGGGTGTGTTGCCTGTCGGTGCACTGGACCTATGGATGCACACCGAAGCCGGCAGCAAGCTTCTTGTTACCGTTCCTGTCCTCGAGGACTTGCATGTTAATATGGATGTGGGGGCGTATTACCTCATATCAGGTGAAGCTCAGCTCACCATAGATGGTGGCGGAGTGGAACTCCGCTGCTTGACACCGAGCATTCTCTCATCTCTGAAATCCATAGTATAACAACCGCAGTCACAGGCATCCAGCAACGAGATCACCTTCAGTGACCAGCTGCATGGAGACCTGCCTACGTCAAGGCATGTCATTTGCCAAGTGTGCGAGTGCTTCTCTCAATAAAGTCATGGCTGCCGACGACACACCCTGCAAGGAAGCAGATCTTGAGCTCCCACGCTGGCACCAGGAAGCCGAGCATGGTGACCGTATGGTATCTCCAGGAGGCCAAGCATGAGGCGCAAAATCTGCCCCATACATATAGTGACAAAAAAGAGTGAGGGGGAGCTGCTATAAACCATATAGCCCCCAGTTAAGGAACGATGCGCACGCCTATGTGAACTGCCGACTGCATCCACCCATCTGGTTAAGGCAGTTAATGCTCGCGCACCTCACCTCGCTCATGTGTTTGAGCATTGCGTCGCTTTTTATTTATTTATTTATTTATTTTTATTATATCTTCAATGGTTTCATAATAAACTCTACATGATGTGTGGGCGACATGAAAAATAATGTGGGGCACGTGGCATTCGGGCCAGTTTCTGGATATATGACGGCTTCGATAAAACGGTCTGATGAATTGCGCCGTCGTACTTCTATACGGGAAAGATCCATCTGCCAGAAGCGATGCAGTATACTGAACCACTTCCCGTTGCCGAAACGGGTTGTCTCTTACGGTAGCTTTTAGCACAAAATAAACCCGATAGACAGACGTTGCAACTGTACAGCAGGTGTATGCCGGGAGTGCTTTCAGCTCGCACTTCTTGTAACTTGTCGGGCTCATCTTAAATAAGTAAGCTATAGTGCAAGACCTGTGTTTCCCTAATGGCATCCTTAAGCACATGCACGGATGAAAGAACCTGCACTGAACCCCTCGCCAAGAGAGCTTTCCGTCTAGTACGTTCCTTGCACTTAAGGCAGCGTGCAATATGTATGACGCCGGTAGTTCGGATCCACTTTATCCGCTTTGCTCCTAGTCGCTATTCGCCCACTGGTACTCTGTATACTTCAAACACCCAGATAGTGTTTCAGTGTCAATCATATGGTGGTTTTGGGACGTTAAACCCCACATGTCAATCAGTGTTACAGTTGTGGTATGCAACACGCCGCCAAAACAAAGCAAGGAGTCACTGAATCTTGTCAGTACAAGGAAGAGAGCATGTATTCATCAAGTGCGGAACACTTGATGGTCCTGAGCTATCGTATGCTGTTTTTTAATGCTGCCGTCATCGTCCCATGACGCATATCTTCGTGAAGGCAAAAGCATCTGTAGGCAATGCCTCTGCTATAAAGATGCCAGGTGCGTCAGTCACAAAACTCCTGCTTTTCCATTTCCCTTTTTAATAGTTTCTAATGGAGGCGGTTGCTAGCGCTCCTTGGGGTGGCCACTTGCAACCTACATGCACGCATGCACGCTCCACCACCCGCGGTACCACAACACCCCCACCCTTTTCAACATAGAGTTTTCTAATATACACTAGAGGGAACTCTGGCGCTAGTGTGTATGGAAGCTGCAACACACGGCGTTTCAGGAAGCATGGGAATGATGGGTAGTACACACATTTCTCTATTCTTCGTGCTTCTAGCCTGCTTTTGGCTCTGCTTGTGTTCGTGTGGCTTGGAGCTTTTCTTTTTTTTCACAAAACAAAAATTGACAAATGTTCAGCGATTGCGCTTCACCACCTTATTCTTATAGACTTATCTTTCAAAATCAGGTCACAAAGTTCAAAAAGGTTGAAACTTTAAAAAAACGAAACACAACAATAAACGACCCCGCAAGTATGATTCGCTGTCCGCAAGTACGAAGACTAGGCAAATGTGTGTACTACACTTCATTCCCATGGTCGCTGAAAGATCGCAGCGCCATAGTCTTCTCTAGTTAATTTTAGGAAACTCTATGCCTTTCAAGGCATTGATGGATAGATGGATGCTATTCGCGGCAGGATTGGGAATTAGATGGCAGCACCGTCTCCGCGAAAGTGAGTATCAGCGGTTGACGGCGCACATACAAATACACGCAGCAGCGCTTCGTTGCGCACAGTCAAGCCGTTTGTCAGCGGATGAAATGCATTGACTACACTTTACTGTTAATATCTATGCTCTTCTCTACTGAATTGGTGTACGGCGCCTATGCAACGTTAAAATTACCCGCGAGTAAAGCGCGTTCTGCCTTTCATAAGGATGCTCGTCCTGGGTGACTCTCTCCACACTTTTGAACTAAATCACCCCTTTGTGGCGTTGCCCCGCCGTGGTGGTCTAGTGGCTAAGGCACTCGGCTGCTGACTCGCGGGTTCGAATCCCGGCTGCAGCGGCTGCATTTTCGATGGAGGCGGAAATGCTGTAGGCCCGTGTGCTCAAATTTGGGTGCACGTTAAAGAACCCTAGGTGGTCGAAATTTCCGGAGCTCTCCACTACGGCGTCTCTCATAATCATGTGGTGGTTTTGGGACGTTAAACCCCACATATCAATCTATCAATCGTTTGTTGCATTGTTTGTACGTGGCTAGCTTGTGTTCCGCCTGTTACGCACTGCTGTAGCGGGATGAAAATACTTATTTACATCTTTACCATCTCCATACTACAAAGCCTAAAGAAAAAGATGATCGTAGAAAGCTCGCATATCTGTGCGATTAGTTCAGTACCATCGTTCACACCTTATATGCATATGATTTTTTTCTCTCATTCTGCTCACCATGAAATGTGAGACAGTCGGTAAGTCTTGTCAGGAAAGCTTGGTGGCTCATGGCACTTTGCGCTGCACTGCGTTTATCACGTGCACGCTCATGTTCAGCAGTAAAAATATAAAAATCTTGTATAAGAGTTCAGCAGAAAGCTTTCGTCGATAGATCACGTGCACAGTGTGCTGTGCATCACGTGCACAGAACACTGCTACAACAAAGGCCTGGTTAATGAGACAGGCTTGTTTTTTTAGACAAAAAATTACCCCTGCGTTCCGTCGGTCACTAACAATGCCACACAAAGGCTGAAGACAATGTAAAAAAAGATAAAATTTTCAGTGAATTTATACGACATTATATATAAGGCATGCCGTCTGAATCAATTTTCAACGTCTGGGCTCTTTAAAGCGTTCTTAAAATATAAGCACACGGTTGCGCTCGGTAGCTCTGTCTTATGTACCCTTTAAGCACAGAAGTGTAACAGTTTATGCGATAGTAATATTTCTATGTAGTGGTACCACGGCCAAATAAACACAACTAGGCTCCTCGCATGATCAATAAACTACAGTGCCGTAGTTGTACACCTACTAACAGCGCGCGAGTGCATGATTTAAAGTCTTTTTTTTTGTTCACAACCATGTCGCTATAAAACAGTGCATTCACATACCATTTATTAGTCCTCATGTTTAAAAGGAGGTCAACAGCATTTTGCCATGTACTGGAAACAGAAAGCGGCACCCACTCTGAAATTATTCTGGTTCACCAAGTGCACGACGACAATAAACAGCACTCTGTAAAGTTGCAATCACCGATCTTATTACAATGCATTAGCAGTCGAGCAAGACCAAATGCTTCGTGCGTCGTTTCTGGCTCACGTAGACACAGTTACATTCACACTGATATGAGTGTACAAACCACACTTTGAGAACGTATGACGTACGCACACATAGAAACACGACGGCGCTAGCAGACGACGCTGGGAGCGATCCCCGATTCACTAGTTCAGCCAGTTGCTGCCAGGCGGTGACTCTGCTCGATATCGCGGCCAATAGCGTCCCCTTTATAACGGGGTGGTGACAAGTGTGCCACCAGGCTCGACAAATAAAAAAATGTTTTCCTATTTTTGAAGTTGCTCTAATGCACCAATTGATTATTTCTATTAAATGTATCTTACTATAGAAAAAAACGCAAATTGACAGCCCTATTCTGTGCCCTTTAAGTCAGAATTTTCTTCTTTTTCCCACTACTTCCTTTGGTTCATTTATCCTAGTTTTCTGCCAGCAGTACTCTAATATTGTCTTAGTTATTTCCATCAGGGGCGCTTTCAACTTTCCATTGTCCTCTGTAAAGTCCAAACTCGCGCCCAAGATCTCCACATTCAACCACAACATGCTCTGTCGTTTTCTTATCTTGCCCATGGCATATGCATTGTCCTTCTTGGCTCAATCTTGCTTTATAACCGCGCGTTCTAAGGCAACCCAATCTTGCTTCAAATAGTAAAACGCTTCCCCTTGAATCATCATGAAATTCTTTCTTGCTTATCTCATTTTTGTCTTTTTGGTAGTTATTCAATGTCAGTTTTTTTACCATCCCTGATCCATTAAATTCCTTTCACCCCTGTGACTTTTTAACGCTCTTTGTTGCCATACGCCTCACACTTTCAGTCGTATATTTAACAGACTCTCCTAGTTCTTTTTCTCCCCTGTGTGACAGCGCTTGCCCTATATAAATAACGGAACACTTTCTCTGCCTTTCCATTCTCTTTCATATTCGTAGCCTCTCTTCGAACCTTATTTTGCCCTGAATTTCCTCTCGAAACTTGTCAGTTTCTTATCGCCATTAACATCCTCAATTGCCGTCTTTTCGTGAGTGCCCAACGCAAAAGCATCCCGCTGTCTTCTGATCTACATTTATTCCTGATTTCACCTCTGACCTCATGCACACCACCGAAATCCCAAAGGAATGCACGGAACCATTACACCTTTGCACAATCCTCGAAGCACCTTGTACCTATTGTATCGCCCCAACGCTCTGTACTTCATTATTGCAGCATTCCTCTTTGGCTTTGCTGCCGATGTTCTTTCCTATACATGCACACATCTATCACCCTCATTTATCCATACTATGACGTACTTGTATTCGTTTACCCTCGGTATTTTTTGATCTTGTGTTGACACCGTTTGATCGTTGGGTGGTGTAGAACGGGGCGCCAAGATGGCGCATAAGAGGGTAGAACTGGGCGCCGTCTCTCGACAAGTGACCACAACTCAATGCAAGCGGCTGCAATTGTTTAGCGAGTGACGCAGCAGGCATCTTTCTAGAGGAGGCGTCATATAGAGTGTTGTTCAGCATTGAGGGGCTGGACAGGGAAGCGAGAGTGAGAAGAAGGGAAACCAGGAAAGGAGATCACAAAAGCACAGCACAGCCTCGCATGTCATTATGCAGGGAAGGCGAAGAGATAAGAATATTTATTGGAATTTAGCTTCCCAAAACCACGATGCAATCCTGAGAGACACCGTAATGTATGGATCCAAAAAATTTGATCATCAGGTGTTTTTCGGGCACCTAAATCTAAGCACACGGGCCTCAAGCATTTTCGTCTCTATCGCGGCCGCGATTCGATCCCGCGACCTGCGGGTCAGCACGTGTAGCACCTTAACCATATTAGACAACCAAAAGATAGAGTAACGTGAGTATGCTATTTTAAAGGAGCGAGACAGGGTAGCAAGGTGAGAAATAAATAAAAGCGGGGGAGAGGGTAAAGCAGAGCATATCAATCTGTAGGTCATAATTCCCTAAATATACGTCCCTCAGGACTCCAGTAAAATTTTCATGTCATGCTATTTTACAACACCGAAAGAAATCTATAGGTGTTGTTATATTTTTTGAAGTGCCTGCTATCAGTTCTCCGATGCGGATGCCACGACCAGTTCACCTACCAAACCGTGAAACTTCACCACCTTTTAATACAAAAAGGCCATGACATCGTCTTTCAGTGGTTACCTGGGCATTGTGGTATAGGTGGCAATGATTCTGCCTATCATGTTGCTCGCACGTCATAAGAACAAGCAAACAGCGTTCAAATTCCACTTTCAAGAGCGGACGCGGCGAGGCAGGTTCGTCAACTGGCCCACTGTCTCACACTGACTGAGTGGAACACACCAAGCATGACGTACAAGACTGCACGAGCTTAACCCTTCACTACAACTCCGGCCTCCACCGGGTCTATGTCGACGTAAAGCTTCGATTCTCTATCGCCTTTGGCTGGGGTTGCTTTCACGAAAGCTTATACAACGTTATTTGGAATTACTGACATTCCGGCGAGCGATTTTTGCGGCACCGACGAAAATATCGAACACCTGCTGTGCCACTGTCCTCGATTTTCCTCAGACAGACAAGTACTTGCCAACGCAATGCGGTGACTGGATGATCGTCCTCTTTCTGTGCAGGTGCTCTTACAGCAACGTCGACATGCCTCGACAGCCCAAAAGGCAGTGAAAGCCCTGCTATGTTTCCTGAGAAAGACAAGCTTGTGTGAACGCCTCTGACAGGCGGTGGAGTTCTACACGCTGCAGTAAAATTACTGTTAGCCTCTCCCCTTTTTTTCTTTTCCCTATTTTCTCTCTTTGTCGTCTTTTTGTCCCCTTCACTTATCCCCCAGTGCAGGGTAGCCAACCAGATGTCTTCCTGGTTAACCTCCCTGCCTTCCCCCTTTTGTTGCTTCTTCCGCCTTGAAGTAATGGCACGCAATCTCTAAATAAATAGGGAGATTGCTTGACGTTCGTAAAAGGCGAAGCAGACTGAAGCTCGTGAAAGCGCAAAAGGTAAAAAAAAATTTGGGCTCGTCCGGGATTTGAACCCGGGACCTCTCGCACCCGAAGCGAGAATCATACCCCTAGACCAACGAGCCGACAACGATCTCAGTATTTGCATATCCATCCTTTTTTTATCATGCCACAAGCGGCATAAACTACCAGAACATGAATATTATGGGTAGTGTTGAAATGTTCGGGGGCCTGTACATAGAGCGCTACGCCAGAAAAGAGCACTCTCATATAAATTAAACCAACATGTTGTGGCTGTCCGGACGTTCATTCCATCTTTGACAGTCGGGGATTTCGCTTGTAATGACAGGTGTCGAAGTGTCCTCTCGCGGACGTTGAGGTCCGCGGCTGGCCTTGTCATGCCTCGAGCCAAACGGCCCGCCCGTTCATTCCTCTCCACTCTTAAGTGCGCCTGGCACCAGCATGGTCGTTCGATGTCTCTTGTTTGAGGGTCACAGATCGGTCAATTACAGTGGAAAAATGCATCGATACAGCACGACTTGGAAGGTTTTTTTTAATAGCTATTCTGTGTTTTTTACAACTTGTTTTGTTATTGGTTGTGAAACACTAAAAACAATTAAGTACCTCTCGAGACTAGGCAAGAGAACGGCTACGACAATTACCGTTAGCAGTGAAGTCTTGTTCCGCTTATTGGTAGAGCAACACGCTGTGATTGCCTCACCTGTTTCTTAAGCAGGGACTTCCGGTTCACCGGCGAACATCTGGTTAGTTTTTACTTCAAAAAAAATCACAAAAATGTTAAAGCTGTATGACATGGTTTCGGTTCAAATTATTAGTTATCAATATTTATTTGTTTATTTATTCGTAAGATATGTTAGATATGATAAGAAATCAGACGTTTACTCATGATGTAGACCAATGAGCTCTCAGAACAAATAATGAAAATAATCAAACGTGTTCACTGCAAGAGCAGCGGGGACCGTTGCATCCTTTGGGAAAGAAGAGCTTAACGACACGCGTGGGCTTTGTGCTGCATTCCGGCAGCGTTGAGAGGTATATAGCGAGAAAAAGCACCGGAACGAGCTTAAAGAGCTCACACACTTAAGGGCAGAAACTTCAGCGTTGTTTCTTTTTTATTTTGCTATGGTCCCGTATCTTCTAACTAGAATAATGCCTGAGGCACGTGCCAGTGAGCATCAGTATTTACTTCGTAACCACTCACTTTTTCTCTTTTACAGGAAGAGCATGTCATATTGAAAGCAAACAACTGTCCTTTCTTGAAAAAAATCTCCACAGTTTTCTCAAATGCTTAATGTGCTTTCTATTTTCTTTTGGATGCTAATGTAGTACGCTACATTGGCTTTCTGCTTGAAATAATTTTAATACTTTCCTGTGTGCTTCGACTCATTTCATTATTCATTCTTTAAGTGGTGACAAACAATGTTAAAACTTTTCAATATACGTTGTCCGCCAGCGCTTTTCATAATGTGGTGCGAAAACCGAAATGACAGACACAAATAACGACATAACACAAGCGCTTTTTGTGTCCGTCGTTTCGTTCTTTGCGCTACAATATGAATTGGATCCCGCCCCAACTAGCCTAGGAACAAGTACTTCAGCCTGTGCTTTCTTTGTTGATTAACGCTTTTTCCATCAATTGACTCTGGAGTGGTTGGTAAATTCTTATTGATGATGATGATTATTATGATTATGATGCTGCTGATGATGATGACCTAAATGCATGGCTCATACCCATTCTGAGGGGAAATTAATTACCAAGTAGAGATTGAAGCCATTGTTTGCGTCTGTTTCATTAGCTGCTATAGCCCATGCAATTCACTTAACTCCAGAAATGAATGCTATGAATGCTCGATTAATGATGAAACAATACCTCTTTCTCGTCGGCTCCTGAAATAGTGCTCATTTCGCGCCACATCCACTGTGAGGTTGGCTCGCTAAAAGGAGCAGAAACGATATATAGTAGCTGCTAGGATTATCATGGATTAGACAGAAAACGTTTCACTTGCGAATAACAAAAAACAGATGCTCTACCAGAGTATTACACAACAACAAAACAAACATATCATTTTCGCTCGAGTGCTACCATAGGGACATGCGTTAGCTTCGAAGCTGAAGTGACTCAGAAAACGAACTTGAAGGAGGCAAACACAGTTCAGTATGAGCAGGCTCTCGTCTGCAGTGCCATAAGAGTTGATATTTTAAGAAAGCAATGTTTACTTGCTTCGCAGTTTAATCACCCGTATATTGACAGCACAGGACAGGTTATCGCTGGCAGTGTCTCTGCAATTTCAAGTCTCACGCGACAGTGACAGAAAAGTTAACTTGGAGTTATTGTTGGGGCCACGCCTGAATAAAGAAAGCTAAGGGGATGAAATTTTAAAAAAAACTACGGCTAACCAGGCGCACCAACCGCGCGCCAGGCTTCTCGGCTGTTCGGACGCTTGGCGTTCGCCTGCTCTGAAGGTTAGGCCAAGGATTTAGTAGTTGTGATTGAATTTATTTTCATGGGTGTTTCTATAGCACCCTATTTGATTAGCGAGTGTGTTTTCGGATAGTGAGACCCGGCATATGCCGTTTTCGTCACCTGGACCAGGGGCTTTCCTCGGGTCTGCTTCTCTTCCTCCACAGGAATCACCAGTCAACTTGTTTCTACGCAGTGGCATGTGATCCGTGCCAGTGGCATTAGTCCTAAGCAACGATGGTATCATACGGGTGAAGAATCGAAAAATGCTTCGACGTAGCTGAGAGCCGCTACAACCCACTACCAAAGCATCACAGAGGTCAGACAGTTCGGCAAGGGTGGCATTCTCTGCTTCTCGTCTGACCAGCTCTGTGTTCGAGACCTACTAAAATGCTCGGTATTCGCTACCAACCCGGTTAGCGCATTCATTCCACCTCGCCTAGCTTGCGTCAAAGGCTTCGTTCGGGGTGTCGATGTCAACTTGACTCCAACTGAGATACTAGATATGTTTTGAGAATCAAGTGTGATAGTGGTATATAATTGTAATCGAGCTGTGGACCAGAACAAGGTCCAAACTGAGTCCATGACTGCTACATTTGCCGGGTTGAATCGCCCAACCAAAATCAAAGCGTGGCCTTTATATACAGAGTGGAGCCGCAATCACCTCGTCTGCAACAGTGTATTAAGTGTTGGCGTTATGGGCACACAGTGAAAGGATGCAGGTCAGTACCTAGATGCAGAATTTGTGGTGAGGCGCACAACTCTAATGACTGTAAAAGTAATGAAGAAAAGTGCTGTCTTTGTCATGAAGCACACCGTGCTGATAACTCAAATTTCTCAACCAAGACACGTGAAATCCAAATTCTTGAAACTGTAAACAGAAGATGATGCTCCCGACAGGATGCCATTGCTGAAATTCAAGCCAGAAATTCAAGGGCACGCAGGAGCAGCAGCCCGCCATAACAAAGCAATGGAAGCATAACTTTCCCTTTCAATTACGGACATGATCAAAAAAGATGTGGATAAGGCTATACACCGCCTTGCTACCACCCTGTGTGAGTCACTATCGCATGATATAAATAACCAAATCGCACAATTCATGGAGCGCAGATAGATATAAGTACGGCTTCAGAAAATGCTGAGTCTGCACACCCGACAAGTTAGGCAGAATCTTAGATAACTCCGTTGAATACACAGTCTGCAGGACCCTCTGGATAAGGCATTCAGAGGCAAAGTGAGGGCATACAGGAAGTTTCTCAGGACTCAAGATATGCACATGTATCTCAAATGCCTAAAGCGTTCTGGATCCCCTGTATTGAAAAAACCTGGCTAGCCGAACCATGTAAAAAGCGGTAAATAAAAGAAGGACAACATTTCAAAGACCGATTTTCTAAAATAAAGTACTTTAGATAACGTAGTTGCCGAAATCATTCTCATGAAATCATAGGGTCTCTTACAATTATACATTGGAATGACCGATCTCTTCACTCAGCCATAACTGATCTGTTATGCCTGTTTTCAGATTCAATCCGGCTATTATTGCATTACAAGAAACTTGGGTTTCCACACATCACAGGTTTCACCTACCCAACTTCCAATCTTTTCGACTAGACCGTCCATCCAAAGGCGGAGGTTTAGCGTTCTTTATAAAAAAAAAAATTAGTTTAAAAGTTAAAATCTTATACAAACGTATGTCTTCTGAATTCAAAATTTTCGCGTCACATATTATTTTGCCAGGACTTTCCTTTCTCGCTAATAAATGTCTACTTTGCTGTAGGCGTTCTATAGACGAAATTTTTAGACATGACTGCTAATTCAGGCTGTAAAGAAGGAATTTAGCTGGCGGCTTCAATTCTCACCATACATGCTGGGGTTTTAGAACGGATCAATGGGGCCAACGGTTATGAGACTGGTCGGTAGACAACAATTTATTGTGCCTTAACGCTAGAACTCCCACATTTATTCGAGGTCGTCCCCACTCCGCCTTAGATATGAAGTAAGCTCGGCTGTTGCTAGTACATCATGGACAGCCCTTGATTGCGCCTCCAATAGTGATCACTTTCCTATAATGTTCAAGATCGCTTGCCCCGTTAAAACACCCTGTTCTGTATCTATATATAAATTATATCATCTATATAAATTATCCAAAATTTAAACACGACATAAAAGATGATTTAGACTCTCCCTCTCAAGATTGTGATGACACTAAAGCTATGAAATGAAGCGCAGAAATTAAAAGGGCATACAAATAAATTGGCAGATCCAACGTACAGAGGGAACCAATGGCATGCGAATCACGAATGAGGAAGGTTGATATCTCACTTTAAAATCAGCACAACCTTATGAGATGGAGACAAATTATGCCGTACACGACTTCCGTGTCATGATTATCATGTTTGGATGTGTCATTTACCTTTGTCATCTATTCACATCACGTGATGCCAAATTTAAAATACTTGAACCTCGTGAAACGGCCGCGAGAACTTTATGAACTTGGTATATTGTCATGTAACACGAGTGTCATGGTTATGTTTGCACCAGTCATACACCGTCCTCATCCATTGACGTCACGCAACACCAAATTTGGCATATGTGGAGCAAGCAAATGGCGGCGAGTGCATAATGAAGGGTCCAATGTACTCCAACGTAACGTTGGCGCGCGCGCACGCTGGGACCAGCGATGCTACACGTTAGCAAAACGTAAGAACTCTACAGTCTGACGCCAGGTGCGACCAGCGCGACCAGCGTCCTTCGGTGCGGCCCAATGCCAACTTGCACGAAATGCGACATGCTGCATTTCACACCAACTACGTTACCCAGACGGCACTGCGTCTGCCTGTTTTTCTTGACGGAGAGACGCTGGACGCGCTGAAACGCGCATCCGTAAAAGCAACGCAACGCGGCGCGTGCCTCTGAGTATTTGGCAGGACCAGCGACAGGCCTGGCAATGCCGGCGTGACACGACGAAACGAACGCCGGCGCGCACGCGCGCCTTGTCACGTCGAAGTGTATTGGCGCCTTGACTGTGGCATGAAGTCATGTTGTCACCTGACAAGCATCTCATGATTATCATTTTTGCACCAGTCACATACCTTCGTCATCCATTGACGTCACGTAATACCAAATTTAGCATGTGTGAAGCTAGCGAAATGGCCGCAATAGCATCATAAGTGTGGCATGTAGTCATGTTGTTACATGACACGCATGTCATGTTAATCATTTTTGCACCAGTCTCATACCTTCGTCATCCATTGATGTTCCGTTATACCAAATTTGGTATAAGTGAAGCTAGCAAAACAGCCGCCAGTGCATCAACGGCCAGGAGGGCTAAAAGTTGACAGACAGACAGACAGACAGACAGACAGACAGACAGACAGAAAGACAGACAGACAGACAGACAGACAGACAGACAGACAGACAGACAGACAGACAGACAGACAGACAGACAGACAGACAGACAGACAGACAGACAGATAGACAGATAGATAGATAGATAGATAGATAGATAGATAGATAGATAGATAGATAGATAGATAGATAGATAGATAGATAGATAGATAGATAGATAGATAGATAGATAGATAGATAGATAGATAGATAGATAGATAGATAGATAGATAGATAGATAGATAGATAGATAGATACGCTCAAAGTCGCTGAAGTTGGCTAATAAATGCTTCGCATTTAAGATCCATTGACTGGAGCACTATCTGAGCATTGATGGAAGGAAGCAACGCTGTCCGCGAACAGTCACAGTTTGTTCGGTTGCTTGCAAGAACCGCCGCAACGCCTTCAGAGCAGCTCGCGATGAAGACCACGTAGGCCAGGGCCCCAGGATTTTGTTTTCTGTCAGGGGGCGGTGGTCCAGCTGTCCTATAGGCTGACTGAAAGGGTCGCTATTTCACAGTTAAAGTGGGTGCAGTCACAGAGAAAATGCGCGACGGTTTCCCTGAATCCGCATATTTCAGATAACGCGCTGTCAGCCATTTCAATCAGACACGAATGAGCATTTGGAATGCCACTGCAAGCCACATACGTGCCAACACGTCATTGTAGGATGACTGGAAGAGCTGGAGGTCAGGGTCCAAAGTACATAGCCGTGCCCTTGTGAATGTCGATGAATGCTACAAGTCTAACGTTAAACAACGGGCTAGCGCACGAAGTTATTTTGCTGCGTGTCAGCAGTGTCGCCATTTTCCTTTCAAGATCCTACAAGTTGAATGGTCTTCGTTGGACCTGTGTGTTGCAGTAGTAGACTGGTGAGTTTGCTTCCCTCTCAAAAGTGGCAATATGACATGGCAAGTGGCAAGTGGCAAGATGAATATTGATTCACCCCAGCATCTCGCGCATGAAAGCTGCATGGACATTGCTAGTTCAGCAGGCAAACGCAGCGCTGCAAAAGTAAGGGCCAAAAAAACAAAAAAAAAACGTGCACCAATACTTTTGCCAACAATATGTTCTAACTGGCCCCTACACAAGCGTTTCTGAATTGATCGTTTATTCGTAATCTTCCTGTAGCGCAGTTGGGAGTTTGGCTTCCTTTTTTCGAGCTGCCCGGAAAAAAGCTCTTTGATTATATCGTTTCTTCAAAAAATCTCGAATGTTTTTGTGCCCTGCTAATATTGGACGCATATTTGGTCGTTGCCATCATTTGCAATGGTTTGGCCAACGGCGTCAGCCAAAGAAAAGACCCCGTGACGACAAGTCCCAACCGTTCCCCAACCGTTCTCCTCTGCCATGCTCTGACACAATATGGCATGCAGCAGTTTATTTTATTCAGTAATGTACACGTCATCGGGACGTTCATGAAAACAGACGTCGACTACGTGCCCTGTCAGAAAACTCGAAAGCGACTGAACAGGTAAATGCTCTACAGATGTATTCGCCAATCCGGGCTGACAAACACAAGATAGTAAAGAAACGAAGAGCTGTTTCTGCGCACTTTCTCACGTGCACCCAAGCCTCAAACTGAAAGTCGTCAAGTCCCGTCTGCATAGGATTGTTTGTTCAGACAGCTTGTTTGCCCTTTCCGCTCTGCCGCATTCATCGCACGACAAGCCTGTTCGACCGAGACGAAAAAGTTCTGATTTGCACTTGCACGCGTGGTCGACCACCGCCATCAAAGTATGCGTGAACGCAGTTGTTGCACGTAGTCCAGGCATCCACGCAGCGAAAGTCCTTCCCAGCCATTGAATGTTTGTAGTGCTCATCGAGGTGTGTAAAAAGTTATTCGTTGACTACAGTACGCGCACTGATTACCGCTATGGCGCTTTACGGGAGCTCTGTGTAGAATCAAAGATGCGTGCTGACGTGAACATTGCTTGTCGGTATTCCGCGGTTATAGTCAAGTTTTCCTTTGCAGAGCGTAGCAGTACGTCATCGCGTAGTTCAAGCTCGAAAATCATACCTTGGGTACAGGCCCACTCTAAAAATATGGAAGTAAATGTTTATGTGTATGTACTCAACATATTTCAGTATGCAAGCATGTAAGTTACTTGTCTGATATGCAATCAAATACATCACTGTCTCTTTGCCTTTTCTCCCTCACTATAGTGTCCTCGCACCAGAAGCTTTGTCGTGCATAAGACCATTGGTCAAAAGCTATTCATTGAATCGGATTTTGATTTGATTTTTTAGTATACAAGCATCATTCAAGAATTGTCACAGTGTAACCTCTACAGATTGTGAAAAAACGGGAGCTCATGAATACATCGAAGTTTCAATGGTTACTTCTCTCCAACCAACAATATTATTGGCCCATGGAACTTGTCACTTTTTTCCAGGCGTCTGTGTTCTATATACTCGCCGAAAAGTATTTATTTTTACATGAACCAGTACTATTATGAACAATATGATGTTTAGGAAATTGAGATGGGAGATAAAGGTTTCTTGAAACAGAAAAGCATAGAGGTTCACCTGAAAAGTTCTCTGGCCTTCTACTCAGCGTTATGAAAAGGGAGAGGGGAAAGAGAGAAAACAAAATGTACAGGTGATTTTAGTAAGGAAGTTGGCAATGGCAGCAAAGCCTTTTGGTGTCCAAAGAACATGTGCAGCCTCTTGCAGAGTTTTGTACTGTCTCACGCTAAAACATGTTCAGGGCTTTCAGGATATCACGCTGATGACCAAGTGGTGGTCCCAACAGAATTTCGTCTCCCTCTTTCTTATTTGTATGTTTAAAGAAAACTAAGGGGCATACTGTAGCATTAAAACACACTAATAACAAAAGAAATTGGGCAGATCGCACGTACCGTGGGAATTAATGTTACGTGAAGCATGCGGAGGAAGAATGAGTGTCTAGTATTTTTATGGAGCGAAACGTTACTTAATGACGTTAAAGATATGAACAGGCGTTGTACGAACAGACATTTACATGCAACAGTCGCATAGGTTTTATATACCAGTTGTTTACAGTAGCGTCATCATGTCAACAGCAACATGAATATAAGAATTGAAATTGAATAAATAAAGATACAACACCAGAAGCAGTGGGCTGATATTTAGCGCTTTTGCTCGCAAGGATGGTAGCCCTGGACGCAGCTACATAGATCAACTTCAGTCGATGGCACTTTGCAACAATAGACTTCAACAGGATGTGATGGCTGTATAATAGGAATACCTGCAGTATTTATAAAGTGGCATAGCAAGCACTGCAACTACTATTGAAATTTTATGAATATTACGCCTGCACAGTGTCTGTTCCCAAAACAGTTTCGAGACCCGGCATGACACTGTGGTAGAACACAATACTTGAGCGCCACGCACGATGCATGGGTTTGACTTCTGCTGTGAGCACAAATATTTATTCATGGATTCGTCAGCTCAACGCTGCCAATGTTAGTTTTTTTAACGCTTTCGCATTTAAACTACCGATGTCTCTTCTCCGCCGTTCATCGTTAGATAGAAGCTGTCAAACACCTGTGTCGCATACCCACCTACGTGTGGCACACACCCACCAGTGGAATACGAATATGCCCGTGTCTGGCTGAAAGGGTTCGATTCTCCCACACTAAGTTTAGATTACCAGAAATTCATGGGGTGATCACTGGCTGAAAGGGTTCGATTCTCCCACACTAAGTTTAGATTACCAGAAATTCATGGGGTGATCACGAGAGCACCCACACGTGGACGGTCAGACAGACAGATAGATACATACATAGATACATAGATACATACATACGTACATAGAAACATAGATAGATACATACATACATAGATACATAGATACATACATAGATACATAGATAGATACATACATACATACATAGATACATAGATAGATACATACATACATAGATACATAGATAGATACAGATACATAGATAGATACATACATACATAGATACATAGATAGATACATACATAGATAGATACATACATACATAGATACATAGATAGATACAGATACATACATAGATAGATACAGATACATACATACATAGATACATAGATAGATACAGATACATACATGCATAGATACATAGATAGATACAGATACATAGATAGATGGATACATACATACATACATAGATACATACATACATACATACATACATACATACATACATACATACATACATACATACATACATACATACATACATACATACATACATACATACATACATACATACATACATACATACACCCATAGATAGATAGATAGATAGATAGATAGATAGATAGATAGATAGATAGATAGATAGATAGATAGATAGATAGATAGATAGATAGATAGATAGATAGATAGATAGATAGATAGATAGATAGATAGATAGATAGATAGATAGATAGATAGATAGATAGATAGATAGATAGATAGATAGATAGATAGATAGATAGATAGATAGATAGATAGATAGATAGATAGATATGCAAAGAATGGCTTGGCATTTAAAACAGAACTATCGTATTATTGTCGCATGGCATACCAGCGGCCTATATGCGCATGTTTATACCTTACAAGTGCCTGATGGAGCGTGCAGCAGGCCCCTTCATGTGAACAGCACTCCACTGACCACGGCCTACTGCGCTACCATAGGTGATGAAACAGAATTATAAAAAAATGACATTGCAAACAAGAAGAGTCAGCCACGCTATATACATAAATTCCGATAATTATATTGTACAGCACATAGCACATACATCATGCTTGCCGCCTCATGTGTAGCGTGGCGCATGCATCATGCTCGTGAAATAATAAAGCATAAGAAAGAAAAGTGAGAGAAAGTGTGACTGGATGAAATGAAGTTGCTCATTTGCAAGACTGCACGGAGGAAACAGAAGTCGCATAGGTCATAGGTTTGTTTGCCGAATTCCACTGCTCATTGCGTGTGCGATGATATTTTACATGTATACATTTTTTTCTACCAGTACCAGTATCGTTGCCTTAGGCGTTTCATTTCTGAAGGTGCCATATATTTTTATGTTGGGCAAATGGTAATGATCCTGCACATGTAGCGGTATTGCTGCTGCAGCGAATGCCACAATACCCCCTCTAGGAACTGTAAACCACACTGTGTGTAGTTACCATTAGCCGTTCGGTTATCCTCAGATATAGAGTCCCTGTTGGGGCATGTTGGGCGCAGTAAATGCAGCAGTTTGTCAACGATACAAAGATACGTGCTTCGTAGCTTTATTGGCAGCGTATATGTCTTTTATAGCACTTCGAGGTTTGCAGTGAGTTCTTCAGGTTTTCGCGCTTACATTATAGCTAATTTTCAGTCCTATTGTACGTCTGAGATAATCATCCCGCACCTGCGACCAGGATGAATACGGAGTGAATAACTGGGTATCGTTCGAAGCACCTGTGAAAATAATATAGTCTTGTTGTCTTTCTTTCGTTTTTTTTTTGCCATGTTCAGAAAAAAAAATATGTCATTTATAGCATCAGCAACTGGCATAAAAGGCTCATTTTTATTTAGTTCAGTGGTGAAAACCTCAAGCCAGCCAGCTCCTCACTCATCTCGCCCCCATTTACTGCATTACACTGATGCCAAGTCGAATGGAATGGAATGGAAAAACTTTATTTCGGTCCTGCAGGACGCGCTTAGCGCGTAGCGGGCGTCTCCCACGTAGGGACCGACAGGGAGTACCTGGCGGCCGCTTCGTGGGCCTGCTGGACGGCCCATCGCTGGTCGGCGAGAAGTGAGCTCCTGAGGGACCTCTCCCACTTGCTTGAGGTAGAGTCGGGAGGAGTTGTTCTACACTCCCAGAGCATATGTTCGAGTGTCGCTGTGTGTCCACATGATGGGCATGTGTCGCTGGGGTATGCATCGGGATAATAAACGTGAAGCGTGGCAAGGTTTGGGTACGTGTGTGTCTGTAATAGGCGTAGGGTTAATGCCTGCGGTCGGTTAAGTTTCGGATGGGGGGGTGGAAAAATGCGGCGTTCCAAGTAAAAGTGCTTTGTAATTTCATTGTACGTAATTGGTGCATCCCGATTGGTATCCAACCCAGCAAGATCAGGTTGCCCTGTGGCAGTGCGGTCGGTAAGTGCGCGCGCTGCATCATGGGCGATCTCGTTGAGGTTGGGTAGGGCACCCGGCACCTGGCCGAGATGGGCGGGAAACCAGATGACAGTGTGGTGCTTCAGGGCACTCGGGTCCGCATTGCGCAGGATACGTAACGCCTGGTCGGAGATGACTCCGCGTTCGAAGGCTTTGATGGCCGGCCTGGAGTCGCTGTATATGAATTCCCGTTTGCTGTCGAGCATAGCTATAGCTATAGCTACTTGCTCCGCTACTTCGGGGTTTCGGGCGAGGATTGTGGCTGAGGTAAGAGTCTGCTGCGCGGATGATACCGCGACCGCAGCGAAGGCTTGGTTGTTGCGATAGGCAGCGGCGTCCACGAACGAGACGTTGTCCGCTTCCATGTCTATGCGCTTGAGAATGGCGGTCGCCCGCGCAAGGCGCCTGCCTCTGTTGTATTCGGGGTGTACATTTCGTGGTATGGGAGCGATCGTAATAAGGTCGCGGATTTCACGGGGAATTAGAGTCAACTCTGGGGGGTCCCTGGCCCTCGAGGAGAAGAAGCCGAGCTCGCGCAGAATATGGCGGCCCGCCTTGGTTGTAGTGAGTCGGGTCAATTGCACACGTTCCTGAGCTTCGGCGATCTCTTCTAGCGTGTTATGTACGCCAAGCTCGAGGAGTTTGTACGTTGGAGTGGTGATAGGGAGGCCAAGGGCTCGTTTGACCACCTTGCGAATAAGCGCATTGAGTTGATCGCGCTCAGCACGTAGCCACTTGTGTATAGCGGCAACGTACGTAAAATGGCACAAAACAAACGCGTGTACGAGACGCAGCAGGTTGTCTTCTTTGAGGCCATGGTGCCTGTTGGCTACTCTACGTACGAGTCGTATGGCATTCTCGGTCTTAGTCCTGAGCTTGTGTACTGTTTGGGTGTTGGTTCCGCGGGACTCGATGATCATGCCGAGGACCTTGATGGTGTCTACCCTGGGTATAGTACGACCATCTCTGGTGTGGAGGGTGATATTGCGTTCCGCCGGAGGTTTCCACCCTTTGGGCTTGGCACCCCGGCGTTTGGGCAAATATATCAACAGCTCCGACTTCGCAGGTGAGCACCTGAGACCGGTGTGGTCGCGGTAAGACTCGGTGGTGTCGATAGCCTCTTGCAGGGCGGACTCAATGAAGCCATCCGACCCTGTGGAGCACCATATGGTTACATCATCCGCATAGATAGTGTGATTTAGCCCGTCTATTTTTGAAAGTCGTTCGGAAAGCCCGATCATCACGAGGTTGAAGAGCGTGGGTGAGAGGACGGATCCCTGAGGAGTGCCCCGCTGTCCGAGCTCCACTTCTTCCGACACTAGGTCTCCTACGCGGAGGACGGCTCTGCGCCGAGTGAGAAAAGAGCGGATAAAGTAGTAAAATCGATGACCTAGGCCGAGGGCTGCGATCGCTTTCAAGATTGACGAGTGCGTTATGGTATCGAAGGCCTTTTCTAAATCGAGACCGAGTATTGCACGAGTGTCCCGAGTGTTTCCGCCATCTAGAATTTGATGCTTTAGGAGTAACATGGCGTCTTGTGTGGATAACCCTGGTCGGAAGCCAATCATGTGGTGCGGGATGTAGTCGTTATCTTCGAGGTACCGACCAACCCTGTTGAGGACGACGTGCTAAGCCACTTTGCCCACGCACGACGTGAGAGATATGGGGCGTAGGTTATCTAGGCTCGGCGCCTTTCCCGGTTTGGGTATCAGAACCGTGTGAGCTAGTTTCCAAGCATCGGGTATCTCACCCTTTTTCCATATCTCGTTGATAGTGTCAGTGAGGTAAGTGACGGAAGAATCGTCCAGGTTGCGTAGGAGCTTGTTGGTGATGCCATCGGGGCCAGGGGCTGAGCGGCCATTGAGCTCATGGAGAGCTCGGCGTACATCTTCAATAGAAAACTCGGCGTCTAAGTTAGTGTTGTTGCTGCCAGAGTAATCAGGGTGAGGGGTCGCAGGGCCCGTGGGGAGCGGGAGATATTTTTCCACGAGGTTCTTGACAACATCTTCCGGTGACACTGTTTGTTTAGCCTGATGAAGTATCTTCACGATCGAATGACGCTGATTTGTGCGGGTGTTGGTTTCATTGAGGAGGTGTTTGAGTAAGTTCCACGTTTTGCCATTTCGAACCTGACCATCAATCGAATTACAAATTTCGTCCCACTGCTGTTTTGAAAGGATGCGGCAGTGATCCATCATGGTCTTGTTCAGCTGAGATATGCGTTTGCGTAACCTCCGATTAAGGCGCTGGCCCTTCCACCGGGCCAATAGAGACTGTTTGGCCTCTAGTAGGTGGGCGAGACGACTGTCCATCCTTTCGGTTGGAAGGTCTGTGGTGATAGTTTTCGTTGCCTTGTTTACATCAGCTTTGAGCTGGGCCGTCCACGTCTCGAGGCTCGGTGGGGTATCGGGAGGAGGTCGTTCTGCGCGGGTCTTACGAAGGAGGTCCCAGTCGACCCACGTGTACGACTTGGTCTTCCTGCTTACTGTGGGGAGGTGTACAGCCAATATGAAGTGGTCACTACCGAGATCTACCGCGAGGTTGGACCAGTGGGCGTCGGAGATATTCTTGACGAAGCATAGATCCGGCGTAGTATCTCTTTGCGTGGACGTACCAGTGCGAGTGGGGAAGGCCTTGTCCGTAATGAGAATAAGGCCCATGTCATTCGCACTTTTCCAAAGCTCGTTACCTTTGGGTGTGTCGTACGTGTAGCCCCAGGCGCTATGCTCAGCGTTAAAATCGCCTGCAATCACTAGCGGGTTAGGCCCCGCGAGGCGGACAGCTTTCTGGAACAAGCGTGTGAATCTTTGTCTATGGTGGCTGGGACTACTGTATACATTGAGCATGTATACGCTTTGTTGTGATATGTTTCCAGGGAGGATTTCGACCATAACGTGCTCAATTTCGGGCACATTGAGACTGTGCGCTGTGCAGGTAATCTTGTTAGCGACCAAGGTGGCGATACCGCGTCCTCCCGAGGGGCCGGGCAGCCACTGGTATCCGGAAAACGTGGCGGTTGGTACTACAGTCTCTTGTAATAGCATGATGTGAGGTTTGGCTTCGTGGCTACGGAGGTATTGCTGCAGGAAAGCTTTCTTGTGGGTGAAGCTCCTGCAGTTCCATTGCCAGATTCGCAACTCGTCAATTGGCCTGGCCATCTTGAAGCATTAAGAGTTGGCCTGAGCACCCGGCGGGTGCATAAGGGCCGCGTGATGCGGTGGACTGGGCACGGCTGTACGTTGCGACAACGGCTTATCCGCGGCAACGGCAGGGGCGACGACGTGATGAAGATATTGCTCCACTTGGCCCAAACGATTACCGTGTACCGCGAGAGTAGACTGCACGAGAGCCATGCTTTCGCCAAGAAAGCGAAGGCTTTCCTTAATCGCCGATAGCGTGCTCTTAATGTCGTCTAACTCTTCCTTTAAAGCTGGCTGGTCGTGGGCGACCGCGCGTTTCTTGGGTGCGCTCTCGCCGTCGTCGTTACCAACGCCTACGGGTTGCGGCTGCAACGGAGTGACTGCATTGTCGTCGTTGTCGGTTGGGGGCATAGCAGCGCGTGCGTTTCTCTCAGTTTTTAGTTCGGCAATTGCGACTGTGAGTTTGCGTATTGTTTCTTTCATCATCGCATTTTCCTGCTTTAAGATCGCTATCTCAGAGGTGTTGTGTGTATCATGCTCTGGGAGTGATCCCGACCCTACCTGTGATGTAGTGTTTCCTTTTCTCCGGACGGCGTCCGCCCAAGTGAGAGGTCCCCGCTTATTCTTGCTGACGTTGCCTGGCGATGGTGGTGCCGATGGGCTAGGCGATCGTTGACGCGAGACCCCGGTGAGACTGGGGTGAGGCCTGGAACTGGCGTGAGGCCCGGAACCTGAGTTGGAGCCGGAGCGTGATCCGTGTCGGGAACCTGAACGGGAACCGTGACGTGAACCAGAACGAGACCTGGAGTAGCCTCGCGATATAGATCTGGTTGGGGTCCCACTTCGCGCGCTGCGGGAGTGGGTCCGAGGGCGGCTCCGGGACCTCGATACACGCATTGTGCGGTTCCTGGGACGACTCCGGGATCGGGACCAGGATCGGCTGCCATTGGGTCGACCATCTGTAAAAAGCTTCGAGGCCTGGTCGTCGTCAGTGGTTGCATTGAACTCGTTCATTGCATCGTAACTGTTGTGTCGCATCGAGTGTGCTCGCTCCCATCGTCGTCGGCGCACCACGTATGGAATGTGGTAGCGTTCTTTACATTCCCTGTCGGCAGTGAGGTGGGTTCCTCCGCAAAGCTTGCATGTTGGTGTGCAGCGGTGTTCCTTTTCGGGGTTCGGCACGCTGCAGCCTCTGCAGATAACGTCTCCAGGGTTCGGGCACACGTCCGCTCGATGGCCGAGCCGACCACAGGTGTAGCAAAGTCGAAGGGATTTTTTTTTATTAGCGGGACTCTTTTATTTTGATCGCATGAAATGGTATCGCGTAAGAATCGCATACGCATAATCTGCGTTTTGCGTTGCAAGCATGTACCTGATTAATTAAATGTCAATAGAATGGCGAATAAAAATGGAAGCTTGGGCGAGTCGGTATGTTTTCATCTGGTTCATTCAGCAAACTTGAGACGACATTGAAGAATGAAGAGCGTTTGACGGCCTGGGGGCCTTTTTTTGCTGGGTTTTTCTTTTTTCTGTTTTTTACACTTTGTTATGTTGTACATCATCTATATATTTGCTTGTTTTTCCCCAATATAATTCAGTTGCTTTCACCTCCTGTCCAGATTTACTTATTCACCATCGTCGCATTCTGTGCACTGTATCAACCAAGATGAACAGCGAATGAGTACAGAATATGTGAGGCGGTAAACATGGAAAACATCATCCAACACAGACATCTCGGCTACATCGCACACTGTTTAGTTCACTCGCGCGAAGGTCTGCACTGCATAGAATTATGGGTGGACAAAGTGCACAACTTCCTCCGAGATCCCGAAGAAGTACTTAATATAACAAGCAAGCGAGTTCCATTGCACCAACATGCGATCTTTTCACACCGGACGTTCCTCATCAAGGTGATGGCTCTGCGGCAGGCTGGCGGCCGCAAATAACTCTGCTTGTGGCGCGAGCCAAATGGGCCATAGTAACTGTACTGCCTTTCCCTACTCTACGTTTTTTTTTTTTACCAGACACATTCGCACGTCGCTCTGTTCTACGGCATGCATTTCTTGTTTACTTCTCCTTTCGTGTGTCTCGTGCAGCTCTTATCCGAGTTAGCTACCTGTGCATGTTGGTTGTGTTTGATACAACGGTGTGTTCTTGCTGACGATTCATTATTGAAACGCTCTTCGTCAAGCTTGTACACCTTTCTGGTGCTTCCAGTGCTGTGAGATGTGCGTTGTCCTCCTCGCATTAACAGTTCATTATGAATTATGTCTCTATGCTAGAGAGAATGGGCCGCCAACATGTCAGCATTTCCCACTGTTAACATATGAATTCGGCTCAACGCAAGAGATATTCCTCTCTCGCGAGGAAAGTAGCACCGAAATTATTTCAACAGCCTGCAATGCAATTCACGGCTTTTTTTTTAATCTAGGGAATGTTTTACGTAACGATGTTTTTATTTATATTAGTACAATACAATCGTAGCGAGTTAGCGGCTGTGAATGGCCGCGTTAACCTATAATTACAGAAATCTCTTTTATCAGCACTTATATGTGTTTCAACTATGAAAAATTATCTTTGTTTACTTCATTTTTCGTGTGAATGCTCATTCGTAAAATCTATTCGAACAAAAAAATTGAACCAAATATGACCAAAGAACTATTAACCACACACGTCATTTGCTGCTTTCAATTTTGTATATCTGCAAGCATTATTGCTAACTAACACCCATATTTTCCAAAAGTTTATTGAGTATGTGTCTATATATCTTTGTTTCCGTATACGCATACATGAACCGTAGAGGCCATAGAGTCTTTGAAATGAGGCACGATAACTATATTATGTTTTTGAGCCAGACGCTTTTGTCACTATGGTAGATTTGACTCTTGGAGAAACATTCGCAGCCGGACCTTTCATCCATGCCCTCTATCACGGCGCCATGCGCAGAAGCATTCACGTAAGCCTTCGTGGAAGCATTCAAGCTTCAATTCATTTTCTTTAACGAAATACTTACATCACTGTCGCTCTCCGTAGTAAGCAGCACCAGTATGCCGAAGCTTTTTGGTGTGCGGAAAGATTGCGCGCAGTCTATCTAAGCGAATTCGTCTTGAAAGAAGAATCATGTCACGAACCGCACCTTCACCATCTCCTCATAGCACCAACATTCCGGATGCTTCTCTACTCTTTAAGATACTTTGGTGGCATGGTTGCTGAAAGCCACTGGAAAAACAAGCGCTATATCCTCCCGGCCTTTGTTGCCCAGGGGGAACCTTGGTGAAGATGGGAGTGACAGCGCCCTGTGAAACCCTCTAGCTCTATTGCAGGTGTGCACACATCCCCAGAGATATAGTTGAGTTGAAGTTTTTAGTGAAGCCAGTATTGCGCGCACGTTTTTTGTATATCTGTGTACACATCAAATATGTAGACTGACGGCCATTTGGAAGCACATCTTGCTGTATTGAAGTGGAGTGTGAACGTTTTAAACCGCGCAGAGAGTGTTCGAGACATAGGAAAACGGGTGAGGGACAAGTGTGTTCCGCAACGCCTTCTAGATTCTCGCAAATGCCTCAACTTGCGACCGGGCACCTCTCTTTCAAAAACGTGTCTGCGTAGGCTCGAATAGACTCTATACGAGGATACGACACTGTGTGCGCGAGATTACTTATTGAAGTTAAAGAAAAACACAAATTTTATTTCTTCCACCTCATGTGATGACAGTTGGTTCTGTGCGATTTTAGTTTTGAGCCGATGCGCACCTGTATTTTACTTCACACTGACATATGTCCTTCGTTCTTCGTGTCGAAGCTGATTATTTTTGCACTGTTTTTTTTTTTCTAGTTTTAACGGAAGCTCATTTTCACTAAACACTTTTTTTATGTGAAAGCTTTATAAACATTGGGTTGGTGAGTTCTCTGCAACAGAACAACTTTGTATATAAGCGTAATCTTTTTTCGGCCACATGAAGCTTTTACGCTACATTCTATCCAGAACATTACCGTAATTTCCAAGGGCATCAAGTATAATTGTAGAAGTATAGCGAAAACGTATTGCGATTCCTAATGTTTCATCGTGATACTGTACTCGTACCTTTTCTATATCTTATTCCACTTTACTTGCTAGAACACACACACACACACACACGCACACGCACACGCACACGCACACGCACACACACACACACACACACACACACACGCACACGCACACGCACACGCGCACACACACACACACACACACACACACACACACAGACAGAACGTTCCAAGACCAATGCGTTAGTATAAAGCCAGTTGTTATCACATCTGGCCAGTTGCGAATACCACTTCACTGTGAAAGCTGTTTCAAGAATAAAAACCAAAGACTAAATCGTAGATGAATAAAAACACTCAGTGATTAATGACATCCTGTCACGCCGTCTCTGAAGCGCGGAATTGGCAGGCAGCTTCATTGTTGTAAACGTGGTTCAGCGTCGCTCCATTTTTTTAGGAGTGGCTTACTATCTATACCCCGAAGCATCTGAAGAAAATACTCAGCATTTCGCAGTTTTTATTTTGTCTTTATATGTCACAGTCCGACCACCAGCTCAAGAGCCGAATTCTGTCCAATTTCGTTGATTGGTTTTTTCTCGTTCACGGAAAGTTGCACAGCTACAGAAAGAATACGGTTCGATTTGTCCAATTCTCGACACTCCACACCTTTCATTCTTGGTCTTTATATTGCGCTCTAAACGATAAATGGAAACGCTTTGTCTAGTTGATTGTCTGTGAACTACACGTGTAGCGGGAAATAGTAACTCACGGATTGTTCTTTCTACATTAAAGTTCGCGCTTTAGATGCGTTTGTTGCTCTAACATCTTTTTTTTCTTCCAAAGCTTTGTCAGAAAGTATGGCAATGTCACTACCGTGGGCGATTTCAGAACATTGTGTTACGCTTTTTTCGGTGCGCGATAATGTGAAGTCGTGGCTCCATGACTCCATCATCAGCTGTATTCGGTAAATATTTTACTTCTTTTTTTGCGAGGGGTGTTCCCGTTTTCAAATGCGAAGCATTTCTTAATGAACTTCGGTGACTTTGATTGTTTCGATCTATCTAGCCGCTTAGGTTTGGGTGCTCTCGTGGTCACCCACTTAACTTGACGTAAACCAATATTAGCATGGGAAGGTAAGATGGTTTGACGAATATGACGCGCTGGTCAAAACATGAATAATGTCACAATCCCGTCGCGCACGTTGTCAAACACTTTCCGCCAGTTAGTCGCACATACCCACGAACGGGTATGTGCTGCTGGTATGCGGATATGTGCCACGGTTGATTGACACTTAGTAGCTATCTAGGAATGACGAGAACACACATGGGCAAATTTATTGCGTGAGTGAGTGAGTGAATTAACTTTTATTTTGTCTGGCAATACCCGACATCAGTAGCGTCGACCCGATGAGTGCAAAGAATAAATGTTGGAGTTCTAGCGGGAATCGAACCCAAGTATTCTGCGTAGCAATGAAGCAGTATACCACAGAGCTACGCCAGGTCTTGGAACTATTTTTCAAATAGACAATAGTCTTCTTGAAACGTCAATAGTGGTTGCAGTGCTGCCTACACAATTTTATCAACATTGCATACGTACTCCTTTGGTTCAGCCGTCACGTCGGGTTCATCTGAATTGTGGTTACTTGCCATGCGCTGAACTTCATTTATGTAGCAGTTTCCAGGGCCAATATCCTCGCGAGCATCAGCGCTTCATATCAGCTTTTGGTGTTCGTAATACGCATGTTCTAGTTAACAACATTGCGCAAGTGCAAACAGCTGGTTATAAACATCTGCAACTCTTCAACGTATGTCTGTGCGTGCAACATTTGTACATATATTTAGCGCAATTTCATGACGTGTCGCTCAATAAAAAAATTGCAACACGGTCACTTTCCCACCGCATGCTTCGCATAATGTCGATTCCCTGATCTGTCGAATTTTTGTATGGCCATTCTTGAAAGCAGCGTATTATATGCGGCACATCTTATTTGATTTGTTGGAAGAGGAAGGACTGTCGGTTGAATTAACGAGCACTACGTGAAAAATAGTGCCGTTTGTTGGGCTAACTTTCACCTTAGTAATTCTTAGTGGGCCAAAGGAAAGTCGCCGGATTAGCCCAGTTTTTGTGGCACATACCCATTCATGATGGTCATCGTTCTCTGGTGGCCAAGGTTATTTTACGATTGGATATGACGCCCTCGCTGTTAAAAATAGGTACTTGCACTGAAAAGTAAAGGTGGTTGCATTCATTTTCGGTACCTGCGGGTGTGATAACGCTAATCACATGAACATTGTGCCACAAAGCTTAATCGTAGAACTTGCTGGAGCTATCTGGCACTTTCACCTTGCTTCTCTTGGTTGTGCGTTTCTAATGTATATAGGTGGCGTTAATGTATACCGAATGCTGCCCACTCTGTAAGGGCCGGTTCACGCTATAGCGGTAAGCCTGCCGTAACGGCGCAGTGCCGTAGACCGTCGGCCGCCGCCGTGCACGGGAGCGCTGTTCAAAGTGCACGGCAAGCTTCGCCAGCTGGCATGCCAGTGAGGCATTTCAGACTCCGACAAACATGGCTGATCTTCCTAATGTAGTTGTCGGCCACCTCGAATCTATCAAGTGGCCTACGTGCGCTCTGTAGCTCGTAAGCTCCGAACGGGTGCTTCAGCTTGATTTAGACTCCTTTAGCTTCGACAACACTACACTTGAATCAATTCGGCACCCTTCTTATGAGGCACACTCAAATAATTGATGTTGTGGGTTCAAGCAAGCCTTCTCGAATCCCGGGAGGCACATATTACACGTCTGTTAGTTTTTGCTAATGATGGGTAGCTGGCGTCACTTGTACAAACGCCTGCTTTGAGAGATGTCATTTTGAATAGCTGAGTGCTTTTTTTGTAAACCGGACAGGGTTAAATACTATAATCACTGCTAGAATGTAGTCTAGGAACAACACGTACGACATACCGGGAAAACCGCGGAGGAAGAAGCAAGCAGATGGAAGCGTCCTGCAGACGATGCGGAGAGGCGAAAGCATGCAGACGGCGCGGCTCAGCCATATCGCTGCTCAATCGCAGATTGGCTACGTCGCTTTGCGGTGAACGGCAAAGGGCGCAAGAATAGGTCTCGGACCCATTCCTAGAACGTCAAAAAACAGTAGACGTGCGTGAAGGAAACAGCTGCGCTCGACTGCCTGAGAACGTCAAACGTCCTACGACGAGGCATGCTTGCCACCAGCGTGAACCGGCCCTAACACTTATAGCACACAGAAAGGACAGCAACACAAAAGTATTACGTTGACGTAGCGCCAACTTTCAGTAAATGTCTCAAGGAGCAGTAGAAGTAAAAAAACTTTTTAAAAGGCGAAGCAACGCACTTAGGCGCATAAACACGAGATTAGATTTGTAACTACGACGAAACAGTTGAAAATGGGCAGCCAGAGGTAGCATGAAAGCACAACAAATAAATACCTAGAGTATTACCACGCCATGCTCAAGGAACCATCTTCTTCAAGTAACCCTTCATATTGCATTTAAAAGGTATAATATTTTTGTTGTAACCTCGATTGAAAGAGTACTCATGCATCTGTCGTCCAAGTTAGCGATCTTCAGCGCATCGATAATTTCCAGTGTTGTCTGCACTGAGGCTCACCCTGTGTCACTGCACTGTGTATACATAGGGATGTACACATTTTCAGCAGTGAACATCGAGATGGCACGCAAGTCCGCACGTTATTTGCGTGCTCACGCAGCCTGGCATTCATGCACCTTTTAGTTTGCCCGATGTATTTTTACACAACAATGGGAGCTCATACACGACGTTATTGCGCATTACGATGTCCTGTGTTTCTTTGCAAGCGTCACAGTAAGAACTGGTGCACGCTGAAAGCGAGGTTTTTTTTTCTTCTTTTCCTGTACAATATATCCACTGTATCTGAGTCAGTAGCCAAGAACATTATTCAGCAAAAAAGAAAACGAGAAACATAGTGAAAAAAACAGAGATAACACACAGGCCCCTGGTCCATGATTCCCGTCGATTTGATACTTCAGCTGCAAATGAAACTTGCTTTTTTGGTGATGAGTTGCATTGGTTGATTTGGTCGTGTGCTAGCCACACCTTAATACACGCAAAGATGAGTTATTAAAAAGTGTGCTTCGGAAAGCTGTCCCACAGCAAGACTGTATACCTCGTGAGTGAGAATTTATTAGAAGACAGGGCCTGAGATAGCTCGCTCTAGCCTGCTACTCTACACAGGGGATAAGGGAAGGGGGAAGGTAAGGGGGATGAAGGATGATGATGGAGACAAGAAGAGGTGGTGTGTATGTACAGTAGCCACTTAGCATAGTACCGTATACAGTCTAGTATCTAGTCCAGTACTTTTGATAAAGTATAAAACAGCCTTTGTAGGAGTTTTTGACACTGTTTGGTCGTTGATTTCTCAGCATATGTGGCTTTCACTCAATGACGTTCGTCCGATGGTTGCCAACGTTGCAGTTAGCATTTTGCTTTGCGCCACGTATAATGCTCAGTCACAAAATTTGTGAGCTAAAGTTTCGCGCACTTGGCGGCGCTCACAATTCTGTCTGTCCGCACGGCCGATTAGGTGGGTGTAGTAACGAGTGAAAGCGATGCCCAGGCGAATCCGGTGAGGTATATAAGCATGTCTTTGGCTGATTTTAGCTGGAAGACGAAAAGTCATAGCGAGGTTCGTTTCCCACAGACTCTTGTTCCGATGATCTGGTAGCGACCGGCAGCGCATTCGCGCATGAGTGATCTCAACAATGTGTAGGCGTCACTTCGCGAATATGGTACTTTAACGTACATAGCAGCGTTGTATACTACCACTCTTGCTTCGCTATCAGCTTTTTCGCTGCCAACCAGGCCACAGTGTCCCGGAATTCATGGGAGTGTAATCAAGTGACCGCCCCTGCATGTTAGGTAAAATGCTTGGACAATTACTAACGCTAACGCGTAAAATTGGCCTCTTCTTGAGCAAGAATGAATTGCTTGAAGCGCTGACTTTGCATCGGACAAAATCGTCCATTTACGCGGTGCTTGGTCATTCACAAATTTTATGACTTCCTGTATAGCAACAAGTTCTGCAGCTTTCGAATATGACCTGTGATCTAATTTGTACTGTCGGGAAATACCAAGTTGAGGGATCACGAAGGCTGCAGCTGAGGTGGACCAAGTTACGGATCCATCGGTGTAGATGTGCACAGAGTCACTGTATCAGTCATCCAAATGTGCCAAGGTGAGTTGCTTGAGGTAATATAAGCAACATGTGACTTATGCAAACTTCCAGGTATGTGAAGGCGCACCAGTGGTTTAGTCAATGTTCATGGAGGCATTGCAGAGATTACGACAGGTGCAAAGCCTGAAGGGATCAAGTGTCTATGCGTATCGAGGCACCGCGAATAGGTACAGCCTAGTCGGTCCGCTTGTAGCGAAGACAATGGGTGCTGTGCATGTCGGGTCAGCAGACGAAGGTGCACTCGAAGAGGCTCACAGGACGTGTAAACCTGTATGTAGGACTCCTCTATAGTGCCATAAGTTGACGTGCACCGTGGCAGGCCTAGGCATGTTCTCAGTGCTCGCGCCTGAAGGTTCTCTAAAGTACGAAGGCACGTTTCACGCATGCCGGAAAGTACAGGTGAGCTGTACCGTATATAGCCCACAAACAATGCCTCGTATAACTGCAGAAGACTTTTCTCTGAAAGGCCCCATCTCAGACCTGCTATAACACGAAGAACATACACAAAACTGATTAGTTTGTTCCGCAGCGCAGTCACATGCTTCGACCAGGTTAGGTTGCGATCAATAACGACACCTAAATAGGGGTGGTGCTTGACCGCGGTAATCACTGTCCATCAGCGAAGATTGGGTACCACGCCATTGATTTCTTCGTAAATGCCAATGCAGCACATTTTGCTATTGAAAGTTCCAGGCCCTGACGATGCAAGTACTTAAATGTTACTGATGTGCCTTGTTGTAGCCTTGCTCGCAGTTGTGGTCGCGTTGCTCCAGATGCCCATATGTCGTCCACATACGCACTGATTCTGACAACATCGGGAAGCTCAGCTTCAGGGCCAATGCTCAATTAAGAAGTGCGTAGCCTAATCTCGTGGGTGGCTTGGCTAGACTGCAGGGGTTCAAGGAACACATGTCAAGTCTTCTTTTTCGACTTAACTCCAGTCTTCTCAACGTCAACACTGCAAGTACTTCGAATTTCCAACTTCCAGGAAGTCGTGACCCTGTCTCAAATGCCATCTTTCTCACCGTGCCGAGAACGTCATCGCAAGCTGCTGAAACCTGCAGGATACAGCGGCTGCAATGTAAACGTGGTCTTCATGCCCCGGCAGTGTACGTTATCGCAACAGTGTCTTCACACCACTACAGCTTCGTTTTAGGGACGAAGCTCTCTAAGGCGTGGGTCTGTTCATCCACCGTTGTTGTACGTAGCCACCGCTGGAACATACCCGCTCTAGCCACAAAAGATGGGAGATGGCGGTAATTACAGTGTTCACTAGATGGACGCATGGACAGACGGACGGACAGATGGACGGACGCGTGGACGTTGTTGCGAAGCGCGCCTCCGACGACGTTACGAAGGGCGTCACGAATCTCACCGCTGCAACCACAGTTTCGAAAGACGGCGACGCCAACACGGTACCGAAGGTGCCACTGCTCCGATCTCCGCCGACACGGTCACCAGCCGTTTGGTAGCGTAGGTTTCTCAGCTCGCGACTGCTTCTGCGCAGAGCTGATAGACGCGCGGACGAGACGACGGTGAGTTAAACAAGGTTTATGTACAGCATATATACAGAGGCGTTACAAATTCGGCACTGGGGCCGACAGCTTAGAGACCCGAAGAGCCAAGCTCTCCTCTCTAACACATAGGTCTGCTGCTAACACATAGCTCAACTGCTCACACATAGCTCAACTGCTAACACATAGCTCAACTGCTCGCGACGCGCCGCAGGGCTTTTTTTATATGCACCGGGTGGATTCTTTGAATAACCAAATGTCCAACCAGAAGCGCCGCTGGTCATGAGGTCAGACTCCTCCAATGGGGTCGCCACTGGGCCGCGTCATTCTTTCTCATCGAATCTGGAGAGGCTGCGCTGCAGGTGGCTGCACCCAAGTACGAGTGACGTCACCAGGCATTGCGTCAGACCCGGCAGACAGGAAGGCGCCGACTCGCTGGCTGAGGTGACTCACTGCACGTGCGCAGCAGAAAGGCGCCGTCGCGTGATGACGCCGTTGAGTTGTTCATCGCGTCACGCGGGCTCGCGTGCTGGCCTTGACACAGATTTCCTTTTTCCGAGGCATGGACGTTCGCTGCGGACTCGCAGGCATAACAACGTACGGACGGATGGACGGATGCATTGATGGACGCACGGATGGCCGCGTGGACGGACGGAAACAAGAACGAACGGACGGACAGAAGCACGGACAGGCTGACGGACGCTTAGCCCCACTCACCATCATTTCCTTCATGAATATGCTGTGATTTTTTTTCTATCGTACTGCATCAATCGCTATAGCATCTTTGACAGGACGTCATTCACTTTCATTTTACATAGCAGTGCGAGTCATTCCAGAGAGAAACAGCATTATTTGTTGAAGACGCACCCATTCGTGTTTCCATTGCTGCTTGCCTTGTTGGCCCATAGTCAGAACAGTATGAAATGAAAAATGGACAAAGAAACAAGGGACTAGCACTCTCTAAGTTTCGCTGTGTGCTTTTTACCTTTGGGTACCCGCGAACTAGTTTGTAATCATACATTATGAATTTGCTTTTCTGTCTTTTTTCGCTAATACACTGCACTCGTCTGCAAGCCACCGTTCGATTTAGCTGATACCAGCTAAGTTGGAAGAGCAATTTTTACATATGCTTAGTGAACAGTGATGGTACCGCATGAGACAAGTGCTATTACTACCACTCGCTACGAGTGCACCGCTAATTTATACCACGAATCACTCTTGTGTAGGGTCAGGTTTGTACTTTCAGCAAATAGGTTATATACTCCTCAAAATCTTACGCTAGAAATGGTCTTTTAAAAAATTTAGCCAAATATTGGGCCAGACTTGTAATTAGCAAAGCCTAGTGACGTATGCAAAAGGGAATTTCAATTAAAACTTACGTGCTAAATTGAGGCCTTCTACTATGTAATAAGCTTATCGTACTCTGTTATTTATGCACGCGCGACCACTTCGGGTAAATATCAAAAGAAAACAATGGTACGTTACTAGACATGCGCCACGTATGTATGACTCAATTAGCGCGATTAGAGCGGGATCAATGCATCTGGCGATGCACTCCAACTGTCATAGTACCTTCGTGTATGCACCGCTAATTAGGCAATTAGCCAGACTCTTCAAGAACGTAAAACCTGCAACCCAGCATAATTAGCTTGGCAGAAACTGTAAACTCCGCGTCTTCTTAAGTTTGCCTGTCAAACTTGGGGATTAGCCTTTCGTTTACGAAACATTTTTGTTTGCTTCTTGTTTTTCGCTGCATTTTTTTTCCTTGGCAAGCTGCAGCATAACAGTAACACTGAGCGTTTGGAAAGTTCATTCGTCATGAAGACTTATTAACCTTATTTCCAGAAAGATCGCGCGCTTTCTGCAAATGATATTAAAAAAAATAATAGTCACAGCTTTGCCCCAAAGGCGAAGCAATGAACACGATAGCAACAAATTTAAACGTCATACGCGGAATGGAAATCAGATCAAAACGTGCCCCGCGTTTCTCACGCACAAATGACGCGTGAAACGTACTCACAGGTACGGATGCACGCGAATAAGCGTCTCATTTGTTGCTCTGATGTGTCTGAAAAGCGCGTGCTTTTCGCATGCGGAGACTGGAATGATTGCAGTCACCTTTGTGGGCCCGGTAACTACAGCAGAATCGTTCCAGCTAAAGTCCGAGGCCAGCCAAGGCGTATGATCCTCCCCTCCTCGCCACCTCGAGATAAGGGTGCGCGAGGGAGCGTCGCTCCCTTTCTGTAAGCCGGGCAATGTACGCGTAGGAGATTAGAGCAGGCACCGCCGCGCGATGTGGCGATGTGCACTCATTGCGCATTCTTGCTGGTAATACTGAAAACACAATTCTCCCTCGAGATGCTCGTGAGCAGCGGTAAGCGGGAGAGAAAATAGCTTGCCGTTAGACCAATGAAGGACGTGCTCCAGGGTTGCTCAGTGGTTAACGCCTCGCTTTCACAACGCAGAGGTCCTACGTTCGTTTCTGCACGCCGGGGTGTTTTTTCCTGGATTTTTTTTCTTTCTTGCGTTTTCATATATATAGATACGTATACATATACGGTGCATGACGTCGACATCGATGCCGGCAGCAAAATCCAGCCGAGAGTGTCCACATAATTGCTATCGCAATAAAAGCCAATAAGAGATACACCACAGTGAGGGGTGGGGGAGTGTCCCTGATAAATTATGACTAGTTCAAAATACCGTTACTCGGAAGCCTCATAGATCACCTAGGCTACCGACCCTATTTGGAAGAGAAGCTTTTGGGTTCCTGGAAGCGCTTATATAACGCCCAGCGGAGGTTAAAGTGGTTGTTATCTCAGCCAGACAGGTCTTGATGTTCATCTTCGGAGCATGTGCCATGGCATAAAAACATTCGCGCCTGTCCTACACCGCACAAGACAGGGTGTACAATGACTTGGTGTGCCATACCATAGTCAGCCTTGACTATATCTTCCTTATTTTCATTTCTTTCCTTCTTCCCCTTATCCCTGTGAAGAGTAGCAGGCTAGAAACCCGCTTTCCAGGCCGTCTGCTTTTTTTTCTTGTCAAGAAACCACTTCGTCTTCTTCATCGTGGCCTGTTGGAAACTTTTTAACAGACCTAAGTGTCAGTGCATGGGTTTTTTTGCATTTCAACCCCATCTAAATGCTGCCTCCATGACTGGGATTCAACGCGCGTCCTTGAGTGTAGCAGCACTACACCTACCTATAGCATAAGCGGGTGTAATATTATCTCTTAGGGGGTGAAGGATCACCGCAGCCAAAAGTTTTACTAAAGTTTGTGCATACCATTCAGAACATGTAATATTGAAAAGACTTCCTAATCTAGCTCACTTGACTTATTTTGTTTGTATAACTTTCTGTGTGATCGGGAGAAGCACTAAACTTTCCACCTATGTGACAAACCAAGTCCTTGAAAATTTTGCAGTTCTATACATCAAGCCGGGCCCAAAGTGAATATATTCAGGACAGAATGGGCTCGCCATGCGCGGGATTAAAAGCAAACGGGCTCGAATGAATGAGGCTGGGTGGTGCCGCGTATGGCATCAAATCAGAGGGAGCAGCTTACACCGATGAACAGCGGCAGCAAAAGCGAAAGACGAATGAAGAGGCAAAAAAAGGTGGGTTGTTGGGTGGACAGGGGCTTAGCGTGGCTGACGATGGTGCGGTTTTCAGGAAGGACCGGTACTCGGGCTAATGGCGTTGGAGCCCTTTGTGTTCCTCGCGAGCGGTCACAACGGGCAAAAATGAAAATCGAAGAACAAAAGACAAATGAACCAAAATGCTGGATGGGAAAATTCGATATATTCGTACCAGAAGGCCGATAATGATATTCGGAGCAACAAAAAAGCTGACGTTTAGCAATGACTATTCATGCTGTCACGCAGTTAAGCACGTACACCTCAAAAACTTGAGCCGGGTGCATGGTCCAGAAAAAAAGCCCCTCCTCTCCTGTTCAAGTTTTTTAAAACGTTATGAGAAAAGTACAAAAATTAGAGTACAATCAGAAAAAAAAGTGAGGCCTTTGAAATCTCCAGTGCACCGCTTAGATTTGTGCTGCTCGCTTTATTATACATGCACTTATTTGAATTAGGTGCATTTACTGGACACACAAGCTTGTACAGCGTCCCTTGATTACAATGTTTTTTATAGAATTTTCATCGAGTGTGTGATCATATAGAAATCCAAACGTAAATATTACGTACCGAAGTTTGACAGATTGTGAGAAGAGCCTGCACCACTACTGTATCGCAGGTACCGAAGTTTGACAGTGGAGTAAAATTGTTCTTCACTTTATTTTGTTATTTTACTGACTATATTAGTTTGTATCATCGAAATTAGGAGCCTTTTTCACAGCCATTACACTAAAGACTAGATGGTCTTTGGAAAATTTTGTAGGCTCATATAGGTATTCTGTTTCTCTTACATCTCTACAGCTTTACTTTGGTAATTGCTTAAAAAGCCTGTTTTGTGATAGATAGATGGATGGATGGCTGGATGGATTAAAAGACTTAATTTTGTCAGAAAGCAACTATGGACGAATCCGTGTTAGATCACCTTGAGCCGAAGGTTGATGGTGACATCGGGAAATTTCCCTATTACTGTTACTACTTAACTCGCTTTGTGGACCTTTGTTCAAAACAATATCTTGTGCGGAGTATGTTCATAAAAGAAAATTTCAGCGAATGGTGATGCTGCACTCGCCCGCCTTGGTAGCTTGGCACGTAAAGTACCACGATGCTAAGTCCGAGGACGTGGGCTCGATTCCAGCTGCAGTGACCGCACTTTGATGCGGCCGAAATGCAGAGGACAGCCCATCTTTACGAGTGTGTTAAGGAATCGCAGGTATTTTCTAAATTGATCCGCATTCCCACACTAAGGAGTGCCTCATATCATTTCGCACTTCTGGCAAGTAAAAGCCCAGTAAATATGATTATCGTTATTTTTATATAGGTATTATTCAAACGGCAGATATGCCCGTCAATGATATGTCGTACCCTACGTGTATATTTATGAACATCAGCCTCCCTACACCCACTGCAGAGCAAAGGTGTCTCCCATGATCCGCCTATCAACCCGGTCCGTTGCCATGCGGGTTATACCTGTGAGCTTTTTATCTCATCGGCCCACCTAACTTTGTCTCCAAATAAATAAATATATATAAATATATATATAGACGTTGCGAGGAAGAAAGCGCACTGGCTCCGTAGTAGAAACGGAAGCGAAAAAGCACGACTAACGAGGAAACACTTTTATTTTTCACATACCTTTCGGCCATTGACGAAGGCTGGCCCACCATATATATATATATATATATATATATATATATATATATATATATATATATATGGTAATTTTTTCATCCACTTTTCTTTCTTCTTATTTACATTCCATTGGTTTTAATAACTTCCACTGTGCATTCCTTGGCATTACTGTCTGCTATATCTCATTAATATTGTGTTAGAACACGGAAAAACGAGCCCTTAAGTACACACTTCTTTCCCTTATATATATATATATATATATATATATATATATATATATATTATTCAAACGTTATTCAAACGGCAGCTATGTCTGTCAATGATATGAGCCTTCGTCACACTGACGAAGGCTGGCCCACCAGCCGAAACGTATGTGATTAATAAAAGTGTTTCCTCGTTAGTCGTGCTTTTTCGCTTCCGTTTTTTGCTACGGAGCCAGTGCGCTTCCTTCCTCGCAACGTCTATATATATATATATATATATATATATATATATATATATATATATATATATATATATATATATATATATATATATATATAGTCTTTTTTTTTGGGGGGGGGGTTACAAATTGTGTGGGTGGCCCTCTGCTATGGGAACTTGTATAATTTCTCTTAGATCCTCCGAAGAAGGCTGGTCCACCAGCCAAAACTGTTAGGATTAAATAAATATTTATTGTTTTCTTTCCTATATTGCACTATTCTCGAAGTTTACAACTTTTATTACGGTAGCTGGAAGAAACTCTGATCATCTATTTGTGTGTGGTGTGCGTGTTCTTGTGTGTGTGTGTTTTACGCCTAAAGCGATCTTGAATGGGTGGGCTTACAGAAATTACGTTTAAAAGGTTCACCCACAGAATAGAACATTTCATATTAACCTAATTTATTTATTTCAATCTGCAGCCTCACCATTTGTTTCTAAGCGTGCAACAAATGTGGTCACCGCGCTTTGATGGCAAGAAACACCGCCACCACATCTCGGAGAACTTTTCTTGGGTTCTACACGAAAATAACTCAGCATCAAAGGGAAAAAATAAAGAGTTCCTTTGAAATTTGAAAGCATAACCACTCTCATCCGAGCTCCCATCCGTTGCGACGATTGAGCCCATCAGTGTACGATAAGCAGTGGAAGACTCGAAGAGCCTACGGCTGTGGTGTGAAGATTTGGCGAGAAAGAATCAAGGAGCCCTCGCTATGGACAGTTAAATAGACAAAAGTTTGGCGCTCGACTGCCTCACATAGCATTCGCGTTATTTGTGGCATCGCTTCCTCCACACTTCCTATTCAGTCACAGTTCTGAGGGACCCAACTGTCTTCGTTGTGTTGCTGCTGCATGAGTGGTCAAGGCGCCTTCTCGCCGTGCCCCGGATCTCTTGCGCAAACGTGTTTGCGACGTTGCAATTAGGTGCGTGATTAATCCAAATATAACGATGCTGTCGCAGCTTGTGAGCACTCGCTATTAGCGCTCCGGCACTCGCTGAAACGATTCATTTGAAATTTCAAAGAAAGACTTATCGAAATGTCCTTTCTCCAATGTCGGATGAAACGAAACCACGTATTCAGAAATAATATTTATTTTTTTCACATAGCTCTGCCTTCGAAACAGCTATTCGCTACGGTATTCTTGTGGTCACGACACTCGACTGTTGCGCGGAAGGTCAAGCGATCGAATTCAAGCCGCGGCGGCCGAATTTTCGATGTAGGCGAAAGTGCTTGAGGCCTGTGTGCTTACATTTAGGCGCACGTTAAAGAAACCCATGGGGCCGTAATTTCTGGAGTCCTTCACTACTGTGTCTCTCATAATCATATCGTGGTTTCGAGATAATAATTAAGCCCTAACAATTAGTATTATTCGCGACAGATGTATCATTGGTGCTACAGAGACAAATGTTGCATAATTAAATACTTTTCTGCTATAATGCGGCTTCTTCGTTGAACAAACACGACCTTGGGAGAGAGAGAGAAATAGAGAGAAAAGGCAGGGAGGTTAACCAAGCTCGGCTCGGTTGGCTGCCCTACGCTTGGTGTGGGGGAAAGGAGGAATAATAGAAAGGAAAAAGAAAAAAAGAAGAGGAGTAAGGCAGGGATGGACGAATAGTCAGCTCGAGACTACACAGCATGGCCTCACACTGTTATTTCACAAGCGGTCGTGAAGTCTGGTGGTTTTTAAGAAGTACAAGAGGGCTTTCGTGGCTTTACGTGTATGGGAAATCGTCGGCCGAGGTCCCAAGATCTTCTTTTCTTTAAGCGGCCGTGAATCCAGCTGGTGGAGCTTGTCTTCCATAATACCTCGTTCGGAATGGCATGCTGGGCAGTGGCATAGAATGCGCTCAGAAACGACTCTTGCAAGGCATACCTAAACCTCGTCTGAAACAAGCACGTACGCGTCACTGTGTAGGCTGTATAATAACTTTGTTGTGGGATTACGAGAATGGCCGCGCTTAACGTTTCTCTCCTTTGAGATATAGCGTTAGAGCCGTTTTATTTCTAGTTCAGCACTTCATTTTTTTCCGCTTGGTTTGTGTACCAATTGGTTGGAATCGATCATACATCAAGTGCTTGTGGTTCCCTCATTCGATGCGGAAAGCTATTTCGATCTCGGAGTCTGAAAACGAAAGAAAAGCAGTGAAAGTATTACGACCAGTGGGATATACGACTTCTGGCTATGACTACTTTCAATCTCATTTCTATTTTCCCTTCGTCTTTTTGTTTTATTTTCAGCCTGCGTTGCTGAATACTTCAAGCCCCCACTTATCTGAACCGAAGTGTGGCTGTGATTAAAGCGGTAGAAAACTGAACTGAAACTAAGTGTACGAGTGTAAATGATTCGTAAAAAGGACATCGATCGACAGAGGAGGCTATGTGTCGTTTCTTCCCGGTAATTACTTCCCTGCGCGGTGGTAGAGTACGTTCAGCATTATGGAATCTCCATTTGGCAGGCCATCTTCATTGTATATATATATATATATATATATATATATATATATATATATATATATATATATATATATATATATATATATATTCTTCTTATTTACA
Source organism: Rhipicephalus annulatus (assembly GCA_013436015.1). Classification (NCBI taxonomy): domain Eukaryota; kingdom Metazoa; phylum Arthropoda; class Arachnida; order Ixodida; family Ixodidae; genus Rhipicephalus; species Rhipicephalus annulatus. The sequence goes on along the minus strand of WOVY01011058.1, from coordinate 607,181 downwards.
TTCAATTGGTTCTAATAACTTCCCCTGTACATTCCTTGGCATTACTGTCTGTTATATCTCATTAATATTGTGTTAAAACACGGAAAAACGAGCCCTTAGGTATACACTTCTTTCCCTTATTTCATTGAACGAGGGTCTCGTACTGGCAGACTTGGTGTGTTTAGGTTGTATAAGAGGGACAATTAATCAGCTGCCCGCTCATAATAAGTACACGTGCTACGTGACGCCAAACATGCGCATAAGAGTGTTTTCACACTCGTCGTTTGGCTTATAGATGGGGCTGACTGTCACTCCTACTTCTAAATTCACAGATAAACCTAAAAAAGTGGATGGAGGGAGGGCCGCTGTGATAGCTCAGTGGTTAGAGCATCGAACGCGTTATTCGAAGGTCGTAGGTTCGATTCCTGCTCACAGTTGGTAATTTTTTCATCCACTTTCCTTTCTTCTTATTTACATTCAATTGGTTCTAATAACTTCCCCTGTACATTCCATCGCATTACTGTCTGTTATATCTCATATATATATAATTCCAGCTTAGTTTCGAATCATTTCAAAGTGTGTATAGCGGGGTCAATGTTCTGTACTTTCCATATCGTCAATACAAAAAAAATCATGAAGCTACACAATTCTTTGTTGTACCAATTTCCTTGCTGCTACAAAACTTTATAATATTGGGGCACAAGGAAGTAGAGCAACAGACTGATGATGCTTTTTAAAGTTCCCACTCGTACACTTTGATGGTAGCTAGTTCTTAGATAGCATTGCGAACAGGCCGTGTCCATTGCAGCATCCTATAGAGTCGCAAGATATCAGCAGTGTTGGGTGGCCCTGCGCGGACACTTTAACGTTCTGAGTATGCTGCTATTATCAAATCCATCATTCGATGGTAGAATCCTTGCCTCCGTTACTTGTATGTACTTTTATGTCATGACTCAATGTGTTACGGCCCCTCAATTCACCTGAATAGCAAATCATGCAAGAGTATATTCGTATTTCAATTGCTTTTCAGTGGTTAAGGCGTTTCTGCATCTGAAAATGCAACTTGGCACGAGGAAACAATAGTATAGGGCATAAGTAATACCTGCTGATAACAAACTCGTGTAGCCTCCCATGTATAATACTAACGAAAGAATGCAAGTGGACAGTTTCTGAGTCACGGTAAAGTTAACGCTACGTTAGTACAATCAACGCTAATCCGTTATTCGACGGGCTTATAAAACTTTTCTTGGAGCAGAGTACACGTTCCTTGCAACAAAGCAGCGCAAAACAGACAGCACACGAACATATAATTGCACGGGACACCATGATCGCTACCGTTCTCTGTTCCTGTGTTCTTTTGTCCGTGTCTTTCGTGCTGCTACCTGAAATACTGTTCACGAAGTCCGAACGGCTTATTAAGGCAGGAAGGCTTAAGCCGTGACCTGGATTACGCTGTCGAAGAATCGAAACAAACAGAAGTAGATATGACTAAAGAAGCCACGCGTTCTTAATGACCTCGTGCTTCATCTGCATAAATCAATGACGCTCGTACCGGAATAAATCAGCAACTATATAGAAGCACGCTTTGGACAGTAAGGGTCGCAGCGGGCCGCAGATGAAGCGGTGTGGCGAGAGAGATAGAGAGAGAGTGAGTGACAGCGACTCGTGCTTTTTTTTATATTTATATGCCGGCCTTCAGACGTTTGTCTCGCAGAGTGCCTGTTACAACCATGTGCCGACCCGACGGCGCTTCGACGTTATAAATGCTCACACAGGGCTCACCTCAGTGCGGGCCAGGGCGCCTCATCAGTCAACTAATAGCCTCCCACCTTTGAAGATTTACGGCCCACAACGTACGACCTTTTTTTCCTGCCCTTTGTTTAAAACTCGCTTTCCTTCCGTGTTCAGAAGCACCTGCTTTCTTGAAGTTCGTAAAGGGCAAGATGGTTGCTCGAAGCTGTTCCACCTTTCTTGTAAATTCTTGCTACTTAGAGCTTTCTCTCCCGTCTGCGAAATTCTCTTTCACTTCTCGTTTCTTTTCCTCTCTTCGTTGTTCTCCCTTCTTTGCATAATCACGCGCCTGACGTCACTCTTTCTTTGCAGGCTGCGACGATTATAGGTGCCAGCCGGACACGTGGAAATCAGGGCTTCTTCGGATTGTTTTGCTAAATAAAACAGCAAATAGGTTGGGATGCTCTTGCTTTGTTGAACTAGCCCGACACCGGCATCATTTCCTTCAGCATATTGTTACGAGCGCTAGCTTTTCAAATGATTAATTTCGCTTCTAATGAGCCGTCTGAAAAGTGCAGGTTCTGTGAGTTAAGCCTTCATGAATAACGACGAGCTTAACTCAGGGATCTATGTTATTTCTCTTTATAAGGTTTTTTTTTTTTTGCTGAGAATTTAGACGAGGGAGAGCGGTCATTTCCCTGCACGGTAAAAAGTACAACTGTGTTACACTATAGGGGCAAGGTTTTGGAATTCAGCCAGCATTTCTCATTTTTTAAACTAGAAAAATAGGTGCGCTCAAAGTTTGTACCTTGGTGTCCCTGCGTTACACTATAGCGACAAACTTTTGGATTACCGCACATATTCTATTTTTTAAAGTAGAAAAATAGGTGCGCTCGAAGTTTGCAACCTGGTGTCACTGCGTTACACTATAGCGGTAAGCTTTTGAAATTCAGCCAACATTTCCCATTATTGAAACCAGAAAAATAAGTGCCCTCGAAATTTGTAACTTTATGGCACTGCGTTACACTGTAGCGGCAAGCTTTTGGATTACCGCCAACATTTCCCTTTTTTTACTAGAAAAATAGGTGCGCTCGAAGTTTGTAACTTAATTATTGTCACCGCGTTACACGATAAGGGCAAGCTTTTGGAATTCAGCCAGCATTTCTCATTTTTGAAACTAGAATAATAGGTGCGCTCGAAGTTTGTAACTTGGCTTCACTGCGTTACACTATAGCTTTTGGAATACAGCCACCATGTCCCTTTTTTTTAGCAAGAATAATAGGTGTGCTCAAAGTTTGTAACTTGGTGTCACTGCGTTACATTATAGCGGCAAGCTTTTGGAATACAGCCAACATTTCCCAATTTCGAAACTAGAAAAATAGGTGCGCTCGAAGTTCCTAACTTTGTGTAATTGTAATAAAAAACGAAATAAAGTCTGTGAGCTCTGTTTGTATTCAATCGTGACGTCACCTCAGTCTTTCGCGTGTCTGCCTCTTCATAGACACGTATCGCTACCGATAATTGCTTACGAGAGGTAATCGGCAGAAAGATGGGCCTCTGTATTAATGCAGAGTGATTATGTGAACGTCTTTGCACAAAGTGTGCGATAAAACCACAGAAGTTATTTGCTCGTATGATTGTTCCGCAACAGCGGTATCAAATATCAAACAAAATCAATGAAATCAGACGCACACGTTCAAGATGGGTAAATGAAGGGCGTTTATCTGGCAATATGGCGTCAGAACTAATTACTTTTTTCATTCGAACTATACCTGACAGATTCTACTGAGGAACATAAGGTGAAATCAGGTAAAGCGTGGGGGAGGTTCACATTCCTGTTTCGACGATGAGCGATAATGCAAAACTGACACTATGACATAATTATATGATCTCAGTTACACGCAGAAAAATCTTTGTTGTAAGGAAGACAAAACGTAAATTGAAATCAAGCAATACAAAAACCTGCACTAATTGCTGTAGATGACATTATCTTGAGTTGAACCATGCTCGTCTATCAAGCCAGAAAGTTTAGCAGTAATACTATGTTCATGGTTTTCTTCGTATTTAAGAAGATCTCGGAGGATTTAGCTCGTAATGCTTTTATTTATTTATTTATTTATTTATTTATTTATTTATTTATTTATTTATTTATTTATTTATTGTCGACTCGAAACGAAGTTATAAGGTTCTATTTGCGATGTAAAAGAAGGTAACAGAAAGGTTGCCAAACGCGTGCCTAGGTAATTACCCTGACCACTTTGCTATTTCTGTTTGCTGTGTCGTTTACAATATTCCACTGTTCAATGAAGTATAGTAGCCCGACTGGCACCTGCCCGAACGAAAGGTTGCGACTGTGCAACAAAAGTCTGTATGTGGTAGATAAAAGCTGCATCTTACTGGTGCTTACCTAGGGCGCATAAACCTGGAGGCTTATACACAGAGAGCGCTTAACTTAGGGTCGAGGACAATGTAGTGAGAAATGGAAAGAAAAGTGATGGATGTTATCTTAAGGGACAAGAAAAAGGCAGCGTATGTGAGAGTACAAACGGACGTTAGGGACATTCTAGTCAAAATTTAGAATGAATAGGCACGGGCAAGGCTGGTACCGCGTAGGCCAAATTATTTTTTTAATTTAATTTAACATACCTTACAGGCTCTCGTTAGAGCATAGGGTAAGGGGGGCTTAGAGAAAAAAAGAAAGAAAATTGAGAACGTATACAGTTCAAATATACAAATAAATGCAACATAACAGCGACACTAATCACAGTAATAGAACAATTAAAATATAGTCACCAAGTATATGCACCTCCATACAAATGTCTATGAAATGATGCTAGATGTAGTGAGAGAGTGGTTTCTCGCGGAACGCGTTGTTGTTAGTGACTGAAACTATCTCGTCGGGAAGATCATTCCACAGTGAGATTGCCTGTGGCAAAGCAGATAAGTTGAACGCGCGTGTTCTGCCAAAAATACGCTTAAAGCTGCGCTGATTTCGCATACGTGCAGACATGCGATCCGGTGTGTGTAGAGGGAAAGCGCATTGATTTCTGCTATTAATGTACTTGTGAAACAACACAAGGAGGGCTATCTTGCGGCGGATATCCAATGGTTGTAAACCGATCTCGCGTTTAATTTGAGATACACTGCTGTGACATTGGTAGTTCTGAGTGATGAAGCGGGCTGCTCTGTTTTGAATGGCTTCGATCATCTGTATTAAATAGTTTTGATAAGGTGACCAAACTGGGTAGGCATATTCTAACTGTGGACGTACGAATGTTCAATAGGCTATTTTGCGGACGCTCGATGTGGAGCAATGAAGATTTCGACGTAAATAACCTAGTGTTTTGGATGCCTTGGAACAAATGGAAGTTATGTGGGAAGACCATGAAAGTTTAGAGTCAATAATAACCCCTAGATATTTGTATGATGTGGTTCGAGATAGTTCACTATGTTTAATTTTGTATGAAAAAGTGGAACGGTGGTCTAGTGGCTAAGGTACTCGGCTGCTGATCCGCAGGTCGCGGGTTCGATTCCCGGCTGCGGCGGCTGCGTTTCCGATGGAGGCGGAAATGTTGTAGGCCCGTGTACTCAGATTTGGGTGCACGGTAAAGAACCCCAGGTGGTCAAAATTTCCGGAGCCCTCCACTACGGCGTCTCTCATAATCAAATGGTGGTTTTGGGACGTTAAACCCCACAAATCAATCAAATCAATGAAAAAGTGGAAATCGAGGTTTTTCGGGAAGCCGACATTATTTTACATTTTGAAGTGTTCAAGCTCATTAACCACTTATTACACCAACTGCAAACGAGGTCTAGGTCACCTTGAAGGGCCTGATGATCAGAGGGAGATGTTATGGTTCGATAAATGACACAGTCGTCTGCAAACAGGCTATACGGGATGAAATTTTATCGGCAGATCGTTGATGAAGATTAAAAAGAGTAGAGGACCAAGGACGCTACCCTGCGGCACTCCTGAAGTGACTTCTGCGATGTCTGAATGAGAATCATTTGCAAATGTGAGCTGTTCACGAAATGAAAGAAAATTTCGAAGCCATGATAGCGTTATGCAGTCCAATTTAAGAGAAGACAGTTTGGAAATCAGACGACAATGGGCGACACGGTCAAAGGCCTTCGAAAAATCGAGGAAAGCGCAATATGTCTGTGTGTTCATGTCTAAGTTAGTCTGTAGATCTGTCGTGAATTCAAGTAGTTGTGTATCGCAAGAGAAACCTTTCCTAAAGCCATGTTGGGTGGAACTAAAAAAATTGTTTGAATCAAGATGACTGTAAATGTGAGAAGCAATGATATGTTCAAGTAATTTACAGCTGATAGAGGTTAACGAGATGGGACTATAATTTTCAACCTGATCTTTACATCCTGCTTTAAATATGGGAATAACTTTTGCGACTTTCCAGTCCCTAGGAAGCTGACCGGTACACAAAGACTGTCTGAAAATGTGAAATAATATTTGAGAGGACATGGGAATTGTATTTTTTAGTATCTTTGAATTGATATTATCTTGACCACCAGAAGTAGAAACTTTGAGGTTGTTGATTAGTTTAGTGATGCCCTCAATGGTAATATCTACGGTTGCCATGAAAGGGTAATCAAGTTCCGGAAACTCAGGAATGCTAGAATGATCTTCCCGTGTGAAAACAGAAGAAAAATATGTGTTAAATGCAATCGCACACTGGTCTCTTGGGAGAGGTAATTGATATTTGCTTTTCAAAGTAATATCTGTCACAGCAGAAGCAGGTGATAATTGTTGCCAAAATTTTCTGGAATTGCATTTTAATAATGATGGTAGGTCATGTATAAAGTACTTGTGTTTAGCAGTGAATAACGCCGAAGTATAACTTTTAAGACATTCCTTATATGAATTCCAAGCAGAGGCACTACAAGCGTTCATCGCGGTCCTATACAGCCTCTTTTTTTCGATTTCTCAAAGTTGGCAAATATTTGTTAAACCATGGGTTTCTTTTATCATTAGATATGGCAATTTCAGTGACGTATTTTTCGACTAATAAGGTAATCTCCTCTCTAAACAATGACCAATTTTCATCGACGGTACGACTTGACGATGAGGGCAAGATGTGCTGTGATAAAATTCTTCCAAGTCAGAATTCATACAACTATAATTGGCCTTACTGTAGTCTCTAATAACTTTTGTAGTTTTACCCGCAACTTTGAGAGGAATGTTTATTGATAATTGAATGAGCTTATGATCACTAAACCCTTCAAAGCAAGAGATTTCACCTACATTATCAGGATCTGAGGTAAGTAATAAATCTAAAATATTATTGCCCCGTGTTGGCTGGTTGATTATTTGAGCGAAATTAAAATCAAGGGCAAAATTCACAAAGTCAAGAGACATTTTTGAGGTGGATGAACAATCGATCCAATCAATTGTTCATTACTAGTAACAGACCACATTCGAAGAAAAGGCGAACGTGTTAGGTGGAGGTTAAGAAGTTTACAAGCGTTACGTGGCAGCAGCCAGCGTATGGGACCGGGTTGAACGGCGGAAAATGGGAGAGTCCTTTTCGCAGCAGTGGGCGCAATCGAGTTGGTGATTGAGATGACGATAAACAGCAGCCTGAAAGGTAACCCCCTATCACTACTTTCTCTCTAGTGGCTAAGGTACTCGGCTGCTGACCCGCAGGTCACGGGATCGAATCCCGGCTACGGCGGCTGCATTTTCGATGGAGGCGAAAATGCTGTAAGCCCGTGTGCTCAGATTTGGGTGCACGTTAAAGAACCCCAGGTGGTCGAAATCTTCGGAGCCCTCCACTACGGCGTTTCTTATAGTCATATGGTGGTTTTGGGACGTTAAACCCCACATATCAATCAATCAATTATCACTACTTACTTCTCATTGTCACACATGTGATGGTAAGCCGAAATTATATTTTAAAAAAGCAATGTCATTTTCAGGCACGTGCAGAAAACTCACACAAAATCATTGAAGAATTTCATATTATGAAAACTCATGATTGCATATTATTTCGATCTGTAAGTTCACTGGATTAAAATGACTATCTTCTAATATTTTTGCCTATATAAATTGCAATGGATGCGTACACATGCGGTCCCTTTGCATAATTATTCCATCTCGTTTGCAATAAACTTTGCAGAGACTGTGGTCCTGTTTGTCTTGTGTTGCCATCTTCTGTGCCGCCTTTAAAAATTAGGCTTAACAAAGGTGTCTGGTTCATTAAGAACAACGTATAGTAAAACATTTGGCGTTTTTTTTCTGTCTTCAAACTCGGATGGAGGGGGGGGGGGGGTGTTGATACATCACTAATAATCGAGATGAAGCTTGACAGGAACATATGCAACCTGTTGCTATATTTTCGAGCATGGTGTACCTGAAATGTAATTGTTTCGGGGTATCTACACTTACAGCACGTAGTAAAAAATTTGAGAGCATAGTTTTCAATTGATGAATTGACTACTGTGTTGAAGGTTTACTTCCGCTGTAGTTGAAGTATGTTGGAGCCTGAACAAACAACTAGTGTGCTGCATGTTCCCAGTACCACAATCACGTCACTATGATGTCGTACAATAGCTGCGCGGTAGCGCATTTTTTGTTTTCTTTTTTTAGTTGGCAAAAGCATCATAAAATGAAAGACTGATATCGATTTAATAATTATAACAAAAAATTAAACAAAGAGCACGGAAAAACAAACTATGAGCGCATTATCAGTGACGATGAAACACAAAGAACATCAACAAAATATAGAAATAATATATCTCTGTTAAGCGAACGGCATTGAGAAAATACCTACAATCAAAGGTTCCCCAACCAGAGAGCTTGTTACACCTGCTAATGCTGTACCTCGCGTTATTGAGTGACTCCGGAGGTCAAGTATACAGTATGTCCGGTTCTTTTTACACCTGCTAATGCTGTACCTCGCGTTATTGAGTGACTCCGGAGGTCAAGTATACAGTATGTCCGGTTCTTATGCTATACGTGTTGTGGTCTTCCGATTCCCTCGATTGTGCCATGACCTATTCACGACCGAGGTTGAACTGTAGGTACTGTCACCACCATTTTTAGACGGGCGTTATTGGACGCACCTGTCACACAGCGCGAATACCCGTCGCTTAGCTGGTGTGGATTCTGTTCGCCTTTCTTCGCGCGCATGTGTGTACACGCGTTGTATGTCGCGTGCTTCTTCGTTCGAGTCCCGCCTTGACAACCACTGCCACTGATGCGCCTTGCCTTCATTGTCTGCCACCCGATGGACGTGCCTTCCGCTGCGGCTCCTTATTGTGGCGGGTATGGGTCGCGCGCGATGGCTCGAAAGCTCTCTTAGCCCCTTCGCGCGATTGAGAGGTCACAGCCTGCCTACAGCAGCTTCGCCAACAATGAGGATCCGTTGTTTATTTTTCATCTTTGCTAAAGGTGTGCTTTTCAAGTCACCTTCGTCTTCTCTTTCGCTCACTCGTCAAAGGGCGATGGATATTTCTTCTGATGTCCGTGGCTGCTGCTTCGATTTCGCGCTCGACTTTGAGTGACCTCGCTTGTTGGAGCAGTGCCTGTTTCCCTTCCCTTTCAAGGAGAGAGCCCTATCCGAAAGCCCCTAAAGCCTTTCAGGACAAAAACGCTTGGTTTTCTTTTGAGCACGTTTGAAAAAAAAGTCTGCCATGAAAGCCAGCAGACAGTGTGCAAGGAAGTGTCTCTCATTCAACTCAAATCTCTTCATGACGACATAATGGGTGCAGAAGGCTGCTGAAGTGGTGAAATCACTGGTCAACTCTATAAAGTTCGTACATTTTTTTTTTCCTTTAGGAATAAAAAGTTGCATTAGATCCTCAGGCCAAATTGTTTCATGGATCAGTATTTCATTAACGTCGATTCATACGAAAATCTCATGATTTCTGATGCAAAACACGTTCATGATTCTGCTCAGGAGGCCTTTAGGTGATGCACTTGTTTTGCTTTCCCTATGCCATGACTCGAGGCACTGTGTATTTTTCTATCGAAACAGTGGATTCTCTTACTCAGACATCGCCCCACATTTTCTGTTTATGGCCAAAATCACATCTTCTTCCTACTTCTTGTGTAGCCTTTCCATCTTGATGTTTCTTTCTGATTTGGTCTATCGTGGGACCTATAAATATGTCGTCTTTGGCTTTAAACTGCCTAACGTCTTCAGAATAACTGCGCCTCTGGCCTTCGTCCACTTCGAGCGCTTGCAAGAACATACTCCAGCATGTTCTCTTGTTTTCTTCACATTCTCGACGGGCTATATAGCATTTGTGTGTACCGCTGCTGGTTTATCTCTCGCCTTGCTTTGTTTTCTTTATTCGTGCGTGGCTCTACGCTGCTTTACCTCACGATAGATTAACGATACCAACCTCAAGCATCTTTTTATCGGCAATAAAGCGATAAGGGAAACGATGCGGCATCTGATGGTCCCCGAAGCAGCCCAGGCCATAGGAACTACTGCAGTGGGGGGGGGGAGGCAGATGAACTGGAAGCTAAGCTGCACAACGACCCACGTAGGGCAGCAGCAGCGGCTGCAAGGCGGGTAGCCACGGGGAAGGGCTCTGCCTTTCTCAGCTGTCTCCTTCGCTTTTATCCGCACTGACGCACCATCGAGGCGGACGTGCCAAGAGGGTTTCATGAGGTCCACCAGTAAGCTTATCATGGCACTCCTCAACAACGCATTGTGAGGGGCGAGTGTGTGGCATCTGTCTTGGATATTACGAAGGCTTCTTGCGATATATTTCTCCTTTTTTATTCAACTCACGACGGTTCTTTGTCTCAAGCTTACGTTTTTACTTTCATGTATATCTATTTGTTGTGATTAAATATGAAAGAAGCCAGAGCAGCTGCAACGAGCAAATGCACAGATATTCAAAACGTTACTGTTTTTGTAAGATAGGTAATAAAAGTAAAGTATATGAAAGATAGAAGGGGCAATTTTAAGACGAGAGCCTAAAGCAGCCCGAAGAGAGAATCAGACGAAAAAAAAATATTTTTAAAAAGGCCAAGTGAAAGAGTCCTAAAGAGTTGTTAAGAAAAGCAAACATCTTATTCACATGGCCGTTTACTAGCTCTGCGAATTCCTCTGTGTGTCTCAACTCGAAGTGACGAGCTCAGAAAGCATTTCTACTACTGTGGAGAGTAACATCACCCTAATTTACTCGATATATTGTACGAGGTAATCAGGATACATTATTTTGTTTACATGCTTTCTTTTTCGTGAAAGAAACAAATAAGATTAAGCCGTAGAAGGTCCGCTATTCGAAGAACAGACAGGCAATAGCTAGAACTTCGCTGCAGATTTTACAAGTTCTCGCGAATGTGTGCGCCGGCCTTGCAGTTAGACTGATATTCCGCGAGTGGTTACCCTAAAGTTGACGTGTACTGGTATATTTAATCCTGTGAATCGGAGCCAGGAAGTGAAATGGGAAGTCTTTCTCTTTATTTTGGCCACTCTTGATGCGTCGCGTAGGCACTACCAAACTTGGTTTTACAGTAGATCAACAGTAGCGAGAAAACACTGACGCAGGCTATCCAGAAGACAATTGACATTTACAAATAAGCGAGTAGCCATGTAATAGCACGAATGCAGACAGCTGGTGGTGTGTACAGGACGCGGAGTATCGCGAGTGCATATATGAACGAGGCTCCAGATACAGAGAGCAAGTCTTGGGTACGCTCACACACCTGTAAGTTATTGACTACGTCTCGTTATTTGCTGTTCTCATGCGTATTCTCAAGCTTTCGTACTTTTTTTTCAAAAACAGGTTGCAGGTTTCAAGACCGAAAAACTACCAGTTGCTGTTTTTTTTGTCGAGCTTTTTGTATAACAGTTTTCAAGAATATATCCACAAAGGCTAATAAACTTTGTCTTATTGAGACGAAAACATTCGATGCTCAAACGCGAAAATTAACCGGCGTACCCGTTGGCGGCTATAACACGAGTGATTCAAACAATCAGCACCATGTGATGGTGTCACTATATGACGTCTTCACGACGTCATGGGTTGCCGAAATTTGTGACATCATTATGACGTCACGTGATGTAACGTCGCATGGTGAAGTTGTCGCGCAGCATCACAGCTTGGCGGGTCGATAACGGCGGCAGTGCAAAACCAGGTGACATGTCTACAAACCTGGAGTCAGTCGATAACCACATTAGGTGCAGACAACATTGGGGGAGGAGAACGGGGGGGGGGCGCAGCATCAGTATATTATCTGAGAAGAAAAAAAAGAATTGCCTTCCCCTTTCAGTCATGATCAAATTATATTCGCCAAATTTAGAACGAAATGTGTCGAAAACTTATTGCCACAAGCATCAACGCCCGCCGACGATTTAAGTGCGACTAGGTAAGAAAGGGCCATATAACCAAAACCAAATGCTGAATATTTTTTTCATATGGTCATAGTTTTTAGGGGCGAAGCTCCTTAGGGCGTGGGCTGTGCGTCCCCTGTAGCCTGTATGTAGCCACCTCTAGTTTAGTTCTTGCAGTGTTCACTAGATGGCGGTACCGTCCCCTGTATGTAGCCACCTCTCGTTTAGTTCTTGTAGTGTTTACTAGATGGTGGTACTTGTAGCTGATGATGAAAAGATGCAAGATGTTATAAACTAGAAAGCGATACTTGTAGTTGATGAAAGACGCGAGATCTTATAAAATAGGAATGATGTCACATATGGCGCGTGTCATTGGTTGAAGGCAATCGTTCGATTTAGTGCGGCGACGTACGCTAGGGGGAGCGATGTAATAAAATCGAGTGGGCAAAATGTACAGAGGATTCATGGTTTACCAGGTTTACCTCCGGAGCTTCGCCCACTCATCATCATTCACTTCGTGGATATGGCGGAATTTTTTTATTAGTCAAAGTAAACTACAAATTTACTTTACGGCTTACCGAACACTTGGCTAAATGGTTGTTTGCCTCACTTTTGGTCGAGTGCCATAAATGGGGCGCGTATTCAGGCAATCTGCCAACAGAGCTTGTTTTAGTTCGGCGCACCGGGTGAGTGAGGCATCGCTCACTTTTGCGTGGTGGTTTCGTGGGTACTTTCCGTGCTTTATTTATTTGCTTACATGTTGTTCACTGGCGTGGCATTTCAGAGCTTAACTATAGCTCACAGAATGTATAGATAGCCGCTCCTGTGACTGCTGACTGACTGCGCTGGCGCAGTGCCGGAGTTCCCTCGCCTTTGGTGACGGTGAATGCGACACACTATGACACGAGACGCTGCACTCCACGGTTGCCAAAGCGATATACTGAAGGCAACCATCTAACTTCAGCGGTTTTCCGCGATTGCGAAACGCGAGTTTTCGAACTATTATGCCATTGTGCCCGTCAACAGTTGTGTCACAATTTCATTTGCAAAGTTTTTGGTGTATATTGCAAGTACACTATTTGAATAATAAAACCAACCTTGCTTCTTCAGTATTCTTCGTTGGTCGTCCTTTTTTTTTACGCATGCAATTGGCGAGCCACGATTCCATGTTCTGCCTCGTGGAGAAAAAAAAAACACTAAAGATGTGGGAAGCCTTTCGAGTTGCCCAAAACGTTACTATAGTTGGTGTCCGCACTTTCCGGCACGAGATCCTGTTCGCTTGCTGTCTGCAGCTTCGCGTCGGCTTGTACCACCAACCCCAGCCTTCATCATCGTTTTACCGTCTTTGGACAAAATCTTAAAGAGAAACTAATTTTTCTAAAAGGCTGTGTCTTTCTTCTCAAATGGTTTGTGTGGTCTAACATACCACCGTTCTCTTCTTGTGAAATCGATAACTGCAGTCAAAAGTTAGAGGGCGTTGCCAAGCGCCAAAAAAAAAAGCCTCTTCTTCTATAGGATCTGCTAGAAACACTCACCGATATGGGCATTATAAAGTTATCATTCTAAGCACCGTTTTCTGCACCCTCACTTGCTCTCTATTCACCCTGTAACTCGAACTATAGATATTTGCTCATTCATTACCAACACGAAGTGTTATTAAAAGCGTTGATATTTAATACAAACGCGAAAAAAATGCAATTATTGGGTAGGTATACCTCTCGATCAAGCGCCCCGATGATAGTTTTGTCCCCTATGAGCCAAAAAATAAGGCGAAAGAAAGAGCGATGCGGATGGAGGGACAGCGTTACACAAGCTAGCCAAAGAGCCCCTTCGCATCTAAAAATCCTGAAGTGATCTGAGCTTGATGTTGCGATAAACGCAGCACATTTAGTCATCCGAAGTGAACAATTTGAAAAGCCGACTCGCAGACAGCCTGCGTAACACGTTCGCAAGTGTAGAACATTCAATCAAGCGGAATGAAACAACGGAAGGAAAAGGACAGAAGGTCTAAGGGGCCTGTTACGTACCACGAGCGGCCCCTATAAAAGTTTCAACCAAACGACTTTCAGATAGGCGCAATATAAATTTTCCAGCTTACGGGTATGCGTCCAGGCGAAGCGGGATCAAAGACGAAACCTCTCGAGATGTGCGTAAATGGCCCTTAAAAACAGAATACAAAACGACAGACAATATATATAAAAGCCCTATAAAAAACTACAGACATCGTATCCTTAAAAGAAGCAGAGGCAAATTCAAACACAAAAAACAGGGCCTCACAAGAGCCGTAAACCCTGAGGAAATGGTTCCATATCGGAAACAGACAAACAGGCTATTATTTCAGTGTTCGACGAGGCAACTACCCGAAAGGCCGGGGTGAAGCAAGAAAGCGAAATAAAGAGCGGGCTATCCATTCGGACAGCCTTGAGGCAACGGCACGGAAAGCAAAGGAAACAACGAGTTAACTTTTAAAGAATGCCTCAAAGTTTGCGCTAAGCCGCGCAATGCTCGATACGCAGCAAAGTTGATCGGTCTCACGCTTATTTATTGCTGTAGACCTATAGGTGAAAGTTTTACTTGAAGGTCTGCTTTAACTTGGCTTGTACTAGGCTTCCATTCGGCTGCAGCGACGTATAACGCCTGCTTGAGCAAGCGTATACGAGCAGCTTCGGACTCGCGCTTCCGCGATCTGTATTCGAGATCTTCGTGCCAAGGCAGTTTCTTCTGTTTCGTTTCCGGATCCAGACTTGCCTTTCGGATCGCATCTTCTTTCTCGGGAGTACGTTGGGCTTACTCATGGCTGTGTATACGGTTAGGTGCGAGCGGCCCACAAGCTTTTATAACCACAAATTATCAAGTGAGAGTAGTGTGACTATGATAACGCAAATGTATGTGGTGTGTGGTTTCCAAGCAGGTGGTACTGTGCTCTCAGATACCCGTTTCATAAAGGTACATACACGTTAATGATGATCATAGTTTTCTGATGGGACACACATATTTTTGGGGAGCAAATCCGTTTATTTGGCTATATCTGTCACCGCCTTGAACCAACGACGTGTAGTGGGTTTACCCAAATTGTATGGTCTCTGCTCTTATTTGATGACAATATGTTTTCAATGCGAAGCATTTCTTAGCGAACCTCACATATTCTGAGTGTTTCTGCCTGCGTATCTATCTGCCTATGACCGAGTGCTCTCGGGATTGCCTCCATAACTTGTTCTAGACCGCAATCGGTATTGGAGGGTAAAAAGCTTAGTCGAATATGACCACCCAGTCATGACACGTACAACGTAAAAATACCTTCTTTTATGTCGCCAAACTCTTCCCTCCAGACACGTGTGGCACATAACCGTATACCTCGATCCGCAGTGCGCAAGTGTGCGTCACTGCAGATTGATAATATTTATCACTGCAGATAAATAGAGGATATCACTGCAGAGGATAAATATTTATCAAGGAATGCCGACAACAGACATTGGTGATTTAAACGCAAGAGAGTTAAGAAAAACAGACATCGGCTGCTTTCACCACCTGAACATAAACGTTGAAAATGAGGAGCTCGGCAGGAATTGAATGCAGGCTTTCGGCGTAAGAGTCACCTGTTCTACCACAGAGTCACGCCTTATCTTGAACTTGATTTGGAAACAAGACCCTACATATGCGAGTGTAATATCAGTGCTGCGTCAATTTTAGTTGCAGTGCTGGCTATCACATATAATAATGAAGAAACAATCATTATATATTTACTCATATACGAAGCAGCCGTCATGTTGCAGCGTTGGTAGTACTTCCATGGTCTACTCCGCTTTTCTAGCAGTCTAATAAACATTACAATTGTACTCTTACGATTCATCAAGCTACATGCAAGCGTTGCTTTACTTCCAAAGAACGCACTGACGAAAGTTACATATGATAATCGCATAACCATACCGTAAATAGTATACTACATTTCAATAATACAGAAGTGTGTCCTCTAACGCCAGTTCTAGAACATGAGTCACCTTTTAAATGCCAGTATATTCTACGTCGTTGGTAAACCCACAATGTGCACACACCAAGTAGACTTGGATAAACACGTCGATCTACCTACTAATGCTTCTCTCAAAGCAGAAAAGAAAAAGTGCAGCCTATAGGCAATCACTGGCCGGTTGCTTCACATGACACCGAATCTCACGAGACGTGGGATCCGCTTAACTTTCGGTACGGGAACGATATGTTAACATCTTCACTGTGAAAAGAAAGGAGCCACATTTGCTTTTATTCAGTGTTCAATCGCAATTTTTGATGGTTTACTGACCCGGAGAAATCCTTCTGGCAAGTACTCTTTAAATATTTATCTAGCAGACACCTTTCTTACTTTAGACGCAACTTGGTGGCCACGTGCGTCGAAGCATTCTTCGATATCAATGTGACAAGCACCTTTGGGTCCGACTTCTGAAATGTAACTTTATTTATTTATTTATTTATTATTTATTTATTTATTTATTTATTTATTTACTGAACAGGCTTATTATGGTCAGAGGCATTAGAAAGGCTAGTGCAGCATACAAACAGGCCATGAAACAAAAAACGTGGCGATCCCCCTATATAGGAATCAGTTTTACACGACAGTGAAACGTGCCTTTACAAAGTGGTCGAGGGTTTAATGGGCATTGTTCCAGCAACAGCTACAAATTGCAAAGTCTCGTTAGGAACGGCATGCTGCTCGAAACTTGCAGCGGGCACCTCAAGCAGAAAGCACGCACGAAATTAGCATACACAGGACCGTGCACGGACTAACAACTGTCACAGCTCGACACTTAAAGCGCGCTGCTCAAACAGGAAGACGCACGAAATGGGCGCACAAGTATACGCAGGACAAGCGCCAACAACTGTCACAATTATTCCTGAGTCGTGTGTCATCAGCGCGCTTCTTTCGTAAACACGGCCGTAGTAGCGTGCGAAGTGACCTTGGTCCTCTCCCGAACGACGAGTCAAATAAGCGCGCGCGAAGCAGAGACAACGATACGTGGGGGCAGCGCTTCATAGAGGTGACGACCTTTAGAGCGCGCCCAACGCGAGCCCATCGCGCCATCTCGCCGCTCATAACGAAAACTCACTAAAGTTCTGAAGCTCTGGGAACTGCCAAACGTGTATGGTGTATGTAAATGGCATGCCGTTAGCACTTCCCAGGAGGACAAAGGTTCGTCCTCTGGTGTATTGTATTGAATCTCTCAGTATATCTTTTAACGTCATTTCCGTGACTGATGTATATGAGCAGAGCCTTGGTGGACCTAGGCATAAAACACTTTCGTGTTCAAATGAGAGAAACACGTCTATTTCATTCAAATGATGTTAGCTAAGGCATTCTTAACCAAGGGGTTATTCGTCATTAAGGGCGAGAGGAAAACACCGCAAAAACAAGACAAAGAATAAATGACCACACAACACAAGTGCTTACAAACACAACCACGTGTAAGTTTATTACACGCAAAGTTATATAACTGGAAAAAAAGAAACAAGACTGCAACCATCACGTGCGCATTAAGATAAAAAGCAAGCGGGCAGACCGGCCGCTGTGTGAACGAACACCTGAAAGAACATCCGCACAATCTCTGGAGTTCAACAAGCAGCACCTTAGCAGCTTATTCTTCCTCGTGCGGCTGCAGCCAGCTCTTCCATAATTGCGATGTGCTCTCATGATATCGTCACAGGATAGAGCGTGAAATCAACGAAGACTTCTATATCAAGAAGAAAGGAAACATCTTTGTCAGTGAGCCATCACTCGCCAGCCTCAAAAATGAGAGTGTGTTTTAGATGCGGAGCATCTAATACTCGAGGCTTGTAGTGCGGCACCGTCCGCAAGCTTCCTCCTCCTTCTTCCACCATCTGTGCATCCCTTCCTCCTCTACACACCGCGCGCGCTTCACTCCTCCACCATCTGTGCACCCTTCCTCCTCTACACACCGCGTGCGCTTCTCCTCTTCACGAACATTCGCTAGCTATATAATGTAGCGCGCATGCGCCGTCACGCTTCGAGAACATCGGCAGCCGACGCGCGCTCATGCGCCGTCGCGCTTCGAGAACATCGGCAGCTGACGCGCGCGCATGCGCCGTTGCGCTTCTCCCCCTTCTCGAACATTCGACAGCTGACGCGCGCATGCACCGTCACCCACCATCTGTGCCGCGCGCGCTTCTCCCCTTCGAGAACATTCTACAATTCTCCCGATTCTCCAGTGGACGCGCATGCGCCGTCGCGCTTCGAGAACATTCAATAGCTGACAGTGCATGCGCCGTCGCGCTGTATATATACTCAAGGTCGGCGCTCGCTCGCTCGCTCAGTTGCCGCTCGTCGGTTGGTTTGTACGGCGCGTCGACGTCCAAGGTCGCGGTGAAATGAATTCCAACGAATCCACAAACACAATGATCGACGTCCCTTCGACCAGCGCCGCCCTTTCGCATACGTGTGTACGTGTTCACTCATTTAACACCCCCTCCTACAACCACGTTAACCAATTTAGCCATCGACTCAAGTAAGTCGCAATTTAACACCCCATTTCACAACCACGTTAACCAATTTTAGCCATCGACCCAAGTAAGTCGCACTTTAACACCCCGTTAACCAAATATATGCTCCGCATCCTCCTCAGTGTTCCCCCGAGGAAAGCTGCGGGCAATTTTTTTTTAGCTGTTAACTTGGGACATTCCTACTCGTGGCATATTTATCTTGGATTTCATCTTTACGCACACATGATTGTAGCCTCACTTCTTTTTCAGCTTTATATTTTCTGATGTAATAAACTTACACGCAGTTGTTCGTAAGGGGGGGGGGGCACTTGTGCTGTGTGGTCATTCTCTCTTCATCCATTTTTTGCGCTTGCCCCTTCAGCATCATGTGCTAATTGGCCCTTCAATAGAGCCTTCTGCGACTAAGGTTACTTGCAAACTGAGGCATGCACTGCCCCCTGCCCCTCTTCTGGTGCTGGTGGTAACAATGACACTATAAAAACGCCAGTCTTGTGCAGTGAAGTTCTGCATTCTTGAGCGTGATCTAACCGATATTATACATTGAGGGGAGGTGGCGTCAAGTCGTTTAGGAGAGGAAGATGACGAATCATGACGTTAAACTAAAAAAAACACATGAAATAACGTGCAGCGAGACGCGTCTCGTGAGAGGACTAGACTTCACTTCACGGTTACTGAGGTGATATTTGGCGGTTCCCATCATAGACGACACTTGAGGATGTTCTCTGAGTGAACCTTGACATTCACCTTTCGTTATTGATAAGGCCCAGTATTTTAAAAACCAAGAAAATAAACATACAGTTAAACACACTCAATTTTAAAGTAAGGCTCGGGCGTGCATGTATACTACACGACAAAAAAAGGTTCCAACGTCTGCGAAACACTTGCTTCTCTGTTAACGCTTCTTTCGACGCTCCCGTGTATACAGCAAGTACACGCCAAAGCAGCGATATCGATTTGGTCCATGCCACCTGCGTGAAAAGCTTTATTCCCCTGAAGTCTGGCTATATATTGTCTGCTTCTTGCACTTTTTCCTTTTGTCACAAAGTGCTCTGGAGTGGCATTTTTCCAACTTTCTTTTTAGCAGCTGCCTCTGCTGCCACGCGGAAAGGTAAACGTGGCCTTGAAGAGGGAAAAAAAAAGAAAAATTGGCAAATCCCACGTTCAATGGGAATCGATTATATGCGAAGCACGAATGAGAAAGGTTGATGTGTCACTTTAAAATCAGCACAACGTTATGATGCAAGGTAAGTTATGTCGCACATGACTTCCATGTCACGATTATCATGTTTGGACGTGTCAATAACCTTCGTCATCTATTCATGCTACTCGATACCACATTAGGTATATGAGAAGCTAGCAAAACGGCCGCGAGCGCATTATGAGTGTGGTACGTTGTCATGTTCTTACATGACACGCGCGTTATGATTATCATGTTTTCACCTGACATATGCCTTCATTCTTCATTGACGTCACATAACACCATAATTGTTTTATGTGGAACTAGCGAAACAGCCGCGAGCGCATTATGAACGTGCTATGTTACCATGTTCTGACATGACACTTATGTCATGATTATAATGTTAACACCAGTCATATACATTCATCTAGCATTGACGTCACGTAAGACCAAATTCGATATTTGTGAAGCTAGCGAAACGGCCGCGAGCGTATGAGCGTGGTATGTACTCATGCTTTTACGTAACGTGTATCTCATGATTATCATGTTTGCACCATTCATGTACCTTCGTCATCCATTCAGGTCCCGTAATTGCAAATTTGGTATACGTGAAGCTAGCGAAACGACCACGAGCGCCTCATGAGCGTGGCATGGTCATGATTAGTCATAACATGAAAATCATGACACGCATCATGATTTTCACGTTATGGCATATCACTTATGTTCACCATGAAGTCATGTCATACCATGCTAGTTTTTCAAAATGTCATGTGAACGCAACCACCGCAAGAGCAGCGGCACCTTGAAATGTAAATCATGACAGTCATGACAGTCAAATATGTTCTTCATACAGTCATGTTATGTCATACCAATTTTAGTATTATTACCATTATCGATACGGCCAGGAGAGTTAAACTCGTAGGCGACTAGATAGACAGACAGACACGCTCAAAGTCGCCAAAGTTCGCTAAGAAATGCTTCGCATTTAGAAGACTTCGTGTAATGTATCAGGGCGAATTGCTTCTACTCGGCGAGTTTGTGCGGTCTTCGAGGACAGTAAGTGCCACTGGCAGAGTAAGCACAAGCCTGGCAACGACTGTCATGCACCGAGAAACCTCAGCCGCATTGGCCAGTACAAGAAAAAGTAGAGAGACTGAATTAGATACACGAAAAGCCATATACGATACATGTCATGAAAGAGAGAAAGAAGTGAGAGAAAAACATTCAGAGAAAGGCAGGGAGGTCAACCCAGAAATGTAGCATCTGGTTTGCTACCCTGCACTAAGGGGAGTGGAAATGAGACGAGAAGGAAAGCGAATAGAAAAAAAGATGCTAGAAAAAAAAATTGGCAGATCCCACGTACACCTGGGAATCGACGTTATGCGAAGCATGCGGAGGGAAGGTGAGCATGTCGCAATTTTTTTTGTTGAGCAAGACGTCATGAATTGACGCTAAATATATGTACAAATGTCGCACGCACAGACATTTCTTGAATAATTGCAGATGTTTACATAACCACTTATTTGCACTTGCGCAATGATGCCAACTGTAACATGCGTATTTGCAGGACGTCAGACTCTGCCGAGGTGGCGCTGAGAAAAGCGCCACCACCAGTGCCCCCATAGCCGCGCCGCCCATAAATGGTTAGTGCTCATAGAGCCGTCCGCAAGCGAGCGTGCATAGGCCCTCCTCTCTTTCTTTGGTCTGTAGGCATAATTTCCTGAAAATCAAGGACCTGGCAAGCTTCTTCCTTCAATCCGACCTTGCTTCATAAAAGTAGGAAGCTCATCAAATGAAATGCTGGTACAATGCAAAAGATGTTTCATTTATTTCAGCATGCTGCAACTGGTGATTTAACTGCAAGCGTGCAACGCGTTACATTGAGTTCGAGGCAAGCACTCGAACGGGCGTTCTGTAATGCCTAAATGCGTTAAACTTGGGCATACACATGATGCCAGAGCAAAGAAGTACCATCTATGCGATCAGCGGTGTGAAGCTCACTTCATCCGGCACGAATGGCCCTGGTGATTTTCACTTTGCAGTTGCATTCTCCATCGATTTCTCAATTCTTGTGCATTGAACTGTTTTATTACGCATTCTCGAATATTCTGGTGATGGTAGTCTTCAGTTCGTATGTACTGCAAATGAGGATACAAGCGTGTCCACTTTCTCAGTGCACAACGAAACGCAAAACCGGTGCCTCCGAGATAGCTCCGGCAATCGTGGAGACCAACTACACAAAAAAAACTTGTAGTTTACCTGTATGACTCACGTGTTCGCATTTCCTAGTTAAAGCCGCGACTTAAAGCCTTCAGAGCCCTACGTGCGTAATGCTGTGAGGTGGCGACAACTTCAGATTATCGGAGGGTGGCGACGTGTGCGACGCCCGAACCAGCGGGCGTCTCCTGTCTAGTGTTGTACGTCACGCAAAACGACCAGAGGGTCTGTTAAGCTTGATAATAAAAGTTACCGTGGTTATCCGTGAAGGCTATTCAAAACAATAACAGGAGACCTACGTTATCACGCTTACCTAAGTGAATGGCTGTAGAGAACGTGAATAATTCACTTACCCAACACGTTCACAACGGCCTGTGTTCAGCGCTCTCGCCATTCTGCTTTGCGGAAGCTGCGGAAATCAATAAAACTGAAGTCATTCACGTACATGGCAATTCAGAACGCAACAGTAGCACAGAATGGGGTCTTTTAGGGGCGAAGCTTCTTATAGCGGCACCCGTTCGTCCCTCGTAGCCGTTGTAGCAGTGTGTAACAAGTATAACATTTTGACCTCCAAGGTGGTGCCGGTGAAAGATTTCTTCTGTGCGTTGTTGAACAATAAAAGATAGTGCTCAATGTAAATGCCAATGGCTGCTAAGGGGGAATGAGAGACGAAAGAATTCGGCTCTTAGTTAAGGCGCACGCTGCGAATTTTTTTATTGTTCAACAACGCACAGAAGACAAGAAAGGGTTGCTACGTTATACTCGCTGGGCGTAACCTCCTAGGTTTTAGAAAGGTTTTGCGAGCATTGGGCCGCAGTGCCATGAATACAGTGAACTAGTATATACCATGAACTCGAAGTGGTTATTAAAGGTGAGAAGTAGACACGAAGAGCAAGCCGTAAGAAAGTGTGCATGTGCCTTCTCTCGTTCAGTCCTTGGAATGTCCGCTGGATGGCGGTGCTTCTATATGAGGAGTATAGAATGAAAATATGCGAGATGATGGTACTTGGAGTGTTGAATAGGTGGACAAACGGACACACAGACAGATGCATGGACGGACGCACGGATGGCTGCGCGGACGGATGAACGCATGGACGGATGCAGGAGCGGATGCATGGACGAAAGCAGGGATGGATGCACAGATGAACGTGCGGATGGGCGCACGGTCGGCCACACAGACGCACGCGTGGATGGACGGAAGCAAGAACGAATGACGAACGGATGCTTCACCCCACTATCCATCATTCACTCCGTGGATATGCTGCCATTTTTTTTTTTCGTAGAGCACGGAGCTTTTGCGTCTGCTCTGGTTTTCGTCGTCTTTCAGGTGAGTGAACGAGAAAGCACTTCACGGTTCGGCGACGCGTCCCACTAGTGGAGAGAAATTCATAGTTTTTTTTTTTTTTCGAGTGTTCCGTCCGCAAATGCATCTAATATTTCGCTCCACTATCGTTTCGTGCGCTGTAGTTGCACCTGGTTGTGCAGCAAACTGTGCAAGGGAGTCGGGCTTTGCACTACTCAAAACTGCGTCGACAGGTGGCATTGCATGTCCACAAAACTCCAGATTCTGACTTCTATTAGCAACGCCAGAAGCTGATATGAAGCGCTGATTCTCGCGAGCATGCTGGCCCCGGACACTGCCACATAAATCAACTTCAGCGCATGGCAGCTAACCACAATTGGCGTTAACCCGACGTGACGCCTGTATCAAAGGAGTACATATGTAATTTACAAAATTGGGTTGGCAGCACTGCAACCACTATTGACGTTTCACGAAGATTAACGTCTATTTGAAGAGTTGTTCCGAGACCTGGCGTAGCTCCGTGGTAAAATGCTTCATTGTCACGCAGAATGCTTCGGTTCGATTTCAGTTGGGACCCTCACATTTATTCCTTGCATTCTTCGGGTCGACGCTACCAATGACGGGTATTTTTTAAAGCTCACGTGTTAAAACTTCCTATGTGTGTTCTCGTCGTTCCTGGGTAAATACTAAGTGTCAATCAACTGTGGCACATATCCGCATACCAGCGGCACATACCCGCCCGTGGGTATGTGCCACTGTCTAGCGGGAAGTGTTATTATGTATTGACCAGCGCGTCATATTCGTTAAACCATCTTACCCTCCCATGCTAATTTCGGTTCACGCCAAATTAAGGGGGTGACCACGAGAGCACCCAAACGTAAGCGGCTAAATAAATAGATATGCTCAAAGTCACCGAAGTGCGCTAAGAAATGCTTCGCATTTAAAAAGAGCGGGCATGATATAGCCTATTCAAAAGAGACAATGAACAGCACCCAGGACTTAAAAAATGAAAAGAGGTACCAAAGTTGCACATAGGACTGGTCTAAGCTGCAGAGAAAGCTCGGCGTATCCCAGAAGACACAGGAAGAACCACACCTCGGAGTATATCCCAGTGCCACCTCCATTAAGGAAGGGGCATTTGGGAACAGTGCCAAACTCTAGGTCAGCTGAAACGAAGGCTTTGTGTTCTTGCGCGGTCTCTGTTCCCTTTCGTGTCTGTTGTTGTCCATGTTAATAGCAGTGAAAGGCTTAGTGACTTTGACGTTCACGTCCTTATACGAGCATTCTGGACCACACTGCGCTCGCATAGCCACGCGATTGCCCACCAGCTGATGCGGTGGCGTGTCCACCAAATGGTTTTACGTACCTTTCAGAACGAGGTCCTCGGTTACATGACCTACTACACTCCTGACCTGCCCAGAGAGCACCTCTTCCAGCGCCCACGTTCTAGTTCATACCTTCTGCCGCTAGGGCCGTAACCTACGAGCGGCGTGGCGCTAGGCAGCACCTGCTCGCTGACGTCATCTTCACTCTTTGTGGTCAAATTTTGACCAACAAAGCACTCGTAGTGCGTATTTATGATCCAAAATTTAGAATTATTCAGAAATAATAATACTAAAAGACATTCAGAATTTTTTTGCAATAAAATGCACGCGACCACGCATAGGCTGCCCTACATCGTGTAAATCTACGGGTTCCCACGTTTGTCAACCAGTGTGCTATAAATACTCAAGCGCTCTGAACACCTTGCTTAACCAGCAATGTATGGGAAGAAATAGTCACATATATGCCGCCAGTTCACTGCAGAATGCAGGCATTCTTATACCAGCGCCTACAAAACAACCGTAAAGAAACAGACGAACAGGTTATAGGTAGCGCCACCTACGGCGAGCGATTGAACGAGAGCGGGGACACGCGCTCCCATAGGAACCCCGCTATCTGAACAGGTCAGGAGTGTAGTAGGTCATGCTCGGTTATTTGTTTTCACTTTTGGCTGTAGGCTCAGCTTGGATTTGCACGGCTCGGACGGGGCATGTACGGGCTCTTCGAAGCCGCAGTGGGATCGACAGACAACTCGGTGGAGGCACAGACTGTGGCGCCCTGCTGAGGATGACAGAAAATGGCAATCTCCCGTTCAATAACTGGACAGAGGGCCTCTGGGAAGCGCTTATTTGAACTACAATAGCCAGCGTAGGGGCTACTCGGTTGTACATAGTTTACATTTGCGACACGCTGTTTGTACACGAATACACACGAAAGCCACAAGTAGGACAAACGCGAGCGCAAATGTAGCGCTTGTGTGTTTCCTACCTGAGCCTATCGTGTGTATTTCTTCATGCGCAAACAGCGCGCCGCAAGTGTCATCAGATTTTATTCGGTCACATTACTACCCTACCACATCCTCCGTCCTAAATATCATCAGCTAGAAGCTGGAGTCTGAAGATAACTCAAAGCAGCCTGATCCACATATACTACTGAAGCAAAAAAATATGGCGATGCAAACTTTATCTTGAAGCTATCGACATGTATACATGGTACGTGCTTTTGCATCTGAGGGTGACTGAAAATTGTTCCTAGCTTGAAGCAAAGTCCTGTTTTGTTGTCGTTGTTGATTTTTTCTGAGATCATTGCATGTTGTACCAAAGTCATACCGGTGAGCGTAACAGAACTAATGCCCAGTCATTGACTCGTGTATAAGCGACTTTCCCAGAGAATACATATTTAATCCAGATATCTGCATATATGTGTAAGCTTTACTTATTCACATAGGCAAGCTAGAGTTTGGTGGTAATCAAGGTCGTAAAAAAAAGAGAGAGAGGCTGCCTGTACACTCAGCCGAAGCCAACTATACTATCGAAGCAGATGTATATTATTTGTTTGATACCTTTCTTAAATTAACATGCGCATCGCGTAGCTGTATTAGAAAAATATTACTTAATATTATTTGCTGATTGTATTTCATCAAACTTTTGTCCAATACTGCAGATTCATCATCGTCGCAAGGGCTGGTACAGAAATCATGTGAACAAACCAATACTACAGATTCATCATCATCGCATGAGCTGATACAGGAATTATGTGAACAAACTGTCAACTAAAAATTGTTTGAATGTACCTTTACCTTGCTCCTCATGCATGTACAAGACGCGAGACGAAATCATCGAACACTATAATCACCAAAGACTTCAAACTAATGGTTAAATGTACGATCTTCTGGAGGCTTTTTTAAGCTTTTCGACAAGAGCAGCACCAAAAGTTCATAAATACGCAACTACGGCCCAAACAACGAAACGTTCCTTTCCTTTGACCGCGTCCTCTCCTTACGTGAGGCTTCCTTACAACCAAGTACCGACGGAGGAAGCAAGCGTACTCTGAAAGCTCCCTTAACCCGTCCTCGCGGGAGGAATGGTTGCCGCGCTCCTGCGTTCGAGATTATCGAATATAAGCTTTGCTCACAAGCGTTTATTCTGAAAAAAAAAGTTGGGTCACCACATCACTTCCAAATTGAAGTGTTAATATAGAGACGCGTGTACGCTTTCTTCAAACTACGATTACTGAATGTGAAAAGCCACTGTAGTCGAGCGCAAAACGTGGTGCATTCTAGCAACACTGAAACGCCCCATCTAGCCACCATAGCCCCACGGAGGAAGGAAACAGGTTTCCTTTCCTTCCTCCGTGGTGCAGTGCACGCACGCTAGAGGGTGTTGGCTCGCCGCGCGCGTCTCCTTCTAGATGAAGGAGGAAATCAATTGGAAGGGTACGAAGCGCTAGGTTACATCCAAAAGGTAACAGCCGATTCGTTTCAAAAGAGCGTCCAGGGGATCTCCCCAGTGAGTAAAAGTGTGGCGGAGAAAGCAACAGAGGAAGAGCTAGTACTAGATAATTTCAACTGGAAAAAGGCCGAAGGAAAAATTCCAAAGCGCACTGCCGCGGGTTTAGATGGGATTCCCGTTAGCCTCATTAACGAACTAGGACATAACACTAAAGAAGCATTGTTAAAAGCAGTAGAAAAAAGCTTAAAGGACGGACAAATACCGGACAGTTGGCGACAAAGTAGAATGAACTTAATCTATAAAGGCAAGGGAGAAAAGGACAAGATTCGCTCGTATAGACCACTAACCATTACATCGGTACTATACAGGTTGGCGATGCAAGCAGTAAAAATGAAAATAGAAACATGGGCCGAACATAACGATATTTTGGGAGAACTTCAGAACGGATTTCGAGTCGACAGGCGGTTAGACGATAACCTGTTTGTTCTCACTCAGTGTATAGAAATATCTAAAATAGAGAATAGGCCCTTGTACGTGGCTTTTCTAGACATCACTGGGGCATACGACAACGTTAATCAGGAAATTTTGTGGGATATACTGAAAGGAATGGGCATGGGCGACGACTGTATACAGCTTTTGAGGGAGATATACCGAGAAAATACAGTTTGCATAGAGTGGGAAGGAATGCGTAGCAAAGAGAACGTTGAGGTTAGCAGGGGTCTGAGACAGGGATGTCCTTTGTCCCCACTGTTATTCATGCTGTACATGGTGAGTATGGAAAAGCGCTAGAAGGTAGCAACATTGGTTTTAATCTGTCACACAAACAGGGCGGCATGATGATTGAGCAGAAGCTTCCAGGTTTATTTTATGCGGACGATATCGTCTTATTTGCGGACAGTCGAGATGATATACAGCAGCTGGCGAATATATGCGGAAGGGAAGGTGAAGCTCTTGGACTAGGATTCAGTGTAACGAAGTGTGGTTTGATGGTATTCAATGATCCCTGTGATCAGACGGTGTCCATACAAGGCCAAGAAATACCGAGGGTAAGTGAATACAAGTACCTTGGAGTATGGGTAAATGAGAGTGATAGATACATGGAGGTACAGGAAAAAGCCTCGGCAGCAAAAGGAAAGAGGAATGCGGCAATAATGAAGCACAGAGCGTTGTGGGGATACAATAGGTATGAGGTGCTTCGAGGTCTGTGGAAGGGTGTAATGGTTCCAGGGCTTACTTTTGGGAACTCAGTGGTGTGCATGAGGGCAGAGGTGCAATCGGGAATGGATGTAAATCAAAGGACTGTGGGACGCCTCGCGTTGGGTGCTCACGGGAAGACGACAAACGAGGCTGTAAAGGGCGATATGGGGTGGGCAGGTTTTGAGGCGAGGGAAGCGCAGAGCAAAATAAGGTTCGAAGAAAGGCTAAGAAATATGAAGGAGAGTAGATGGGCAGAGAAGGTGTTCCGTTATTTGTATAGGAAGAGCGTGGACACACAGTGGAGAAAAAGAACTAGAAGACTCACTAGTAAATATACGGCTGGTATTGTGAGCCATATGTCAACAAAGAGCGTTAAGGGAAAAGTCAGGGAGGCGGAGAGGATTTACTGGATGGCAGCTATGGAGAAAAAACCGGCTTTGAGTAACTACCGAAAGGGCAAAAATGAAATAAGGAGGGAGGCATTTTACGATAATTCAAGGGGAAGCGCTTTACTGTTTGAAGCGAGATCGGGTTGCCTTAGAACGCGTAGTTATAAAGCAAGATTCAGTAAAGAAGAAGAACAATGCACATGCTGCGGGAAAAATAAGGAAACGGCGTAACATGTTCTGATTGAATGTGGAAATATCCACCCAGGTGTACGTTTGGGCACGAACCTACAGGAAGCCTTGGGTTTTAGGGACAACAATGGAAAGCTGAACACACCCGCGATTGAAATAAGTAAGAGACGGTTAGAGTATTGGTGGCAGAAAATTAGAGAGAAAGGACAAAAATAAATATTGGAAAAATAAAATATGGACAGTGTGCCGTAAATGGCAGAGAACTTAAGCTGAAAATTTACCTTTTTTCCATTAAGATAGAATTTATCGAAGTAGAGGCATTAGGCCAACATAAAAAAAGGAAAAAAGTTTTTTTTTTTTTTTGTCGAGCCTGGTGGCATACTTGTCACCACCCCGTTATAAAGGGGACGCTCATAGCATCCATCCATCCATCGTCTCCACACAGGGGTGGGGTGAGAGGGTTGCCTCGAAAACGAAAACATCACGTGGGCTAGCTGTGAGGCGAAGCGCTCGTTCAGGGCAAGGAGCGGACCTAAGGGCGCACGAAGGTAGCCCCAAAGCAACCTTAAGCTGAGGAAGCGCCAAGGAAGCCTTTACCGAGGGCTCCTTAGTGAGGAAGCTTTCAGAGTGACATAAGGCGGCCTCACAAAAATGAAGGCTTCCTTACTGAGGAAAGGAACGTTTCGTTGTTTGGTCCTACATGTTTTCAGTTGATCACGCATCCGAAGACACTGATATATCCAACGCCATTCTCGAGGTGCTGCGCTACCCCGAAAACTTTCGGCAGACACCCTTTTTCCACGCAACATTGTCATAGCCCTTAATGCTTATCATTCTGTCTTTCGCGTAACACTAACATAACCCAACGTGTGAAGAGAAAGACAACAGTGGAAAGTAGGAAGACAACTCTCGGATGGCCGACCGAAGGGTGGGTGCAAGCGCACCAAGTGAGAAGGAAATGGCAGGTTGACTCGCGCACTATGTGCTAAGGCTATGTAGCGTCTGCAAAGAAGGGACTACGCGTCCACAGCAGGTGACTGCCCTCGGCCACTTGTTCAGGATGCCATGGTACCATTAATGGAGCAAAGAAATCTCCTGCTCGTGCTCTAATGGCTCAAAGCGCGTATGTGTGGGGATGGTGTATTTCAACGGAATTTCGCGGCACCGGAGGCACGCTATTCTTTCAGGCTTCTCGTGTTCGATCACTGTCTGTTACGAATAGGCGGCGCTAGTCAGAGCAATATACACGGGTGGTTGGAATCGAAAGACTAATCGCAGACGGTGCGTGCAAATGAACGTGCTTTCACACGTGGCAAAAGGAGGCTGTTAGCGAAAAAGAAACTGCTGCGTCGCTTGTATGTTGTGTGGGAGCTTTCATTTTTTCACTACAGAAAGAAGGTGCGGAAGCACCTATAAAATAATGGGTAATAAATATGGACCACAGGTGGCGTACTTGTGATAATCGTGACGAAAGCTTGGTTGTTCATTGGTGGTGCTGACTGGACAGCAGCGCGATTGCAATTGCTATCCGCGTGTGAATGTTGCCATGAACTGTCAATGGCAAGGAGCAAAAAAAAAACATAAAAAAGACTTATGTAATGAGAGACGTTCTAACTGTTTACTGAGTTTAAGCTGTGACATGCCTCAAGTGAAACTTTCAGTCTAGATTTGCCAAACTTAGTAATGTGCTGGCCAAGTTTCTGTTCATATGTTGTGCTGATTCAGATATATGATCGAGAAGCAAATCAGCAAGGTTGCCTAACCATACGGAATTGTGAAATATTTTATGTGTTCTTTCTTTCAGGGTCTTTCTGTAGTCACGAAGTATGGGTTTCCTAATGTAAGTTTTCTTAATGCGCGTATTCTGCTCCATCTGTTAGGGAGCTGTTGCGAAAAGGAGGCTTCGTATAGGTTCCCAAAGGTATACTGGTATCACGACATAACTTACGAGGTGCGCAGGCCTGAAAACTGTACTTGCCTAATGCGTTTTGTAGGATTTGTCGACGTGTGGAGCTTTCACGGGGCCGGTGTTGTGCGCTTTTGCGGTGCAGAGTTCATTTGCTTTGGTAAAGTTTGCTGATTCGAAAAAAACAGACTTTAAAAATCGTGCTCCAGTTTGTTACGGGTATAGTTTATGTAAATGTACAAACAGAGTAGCCTACTTTCTTCTCGTTTACATTTTTAAAAATTGGCCCTGTATCTGCATGTTTCACTGAAAATGTTGTCGAAAGACGATAGTCTTGCGTCTGCAGAGAATGAACAAAACTTTGTTATTAAGGAAAGAGAAACGTAGCAACGGGACCAGTATGGCTGCCATAACCGCTTATCATTCACGACACAGATAGTCGCACGTGGGTGGAAGTGGTGCGACCATCCTCCTCTCCCCTCCTCGCTATAAAAGTCCTAATCTGTGATCAATAAACGTTCTTATGCTGCCACTTGACTCGTCTCATTCGGCGATAAGAGCGCACGATTGGCAGGACGCTATGGTGTAAAAGAAATGCTTATTCATTTAGAGGAAAAATCCACACAAAATGTCCTTCGGTGCTTGTGCATGTGTTAATAGCCTTCCTGTGAGCGTTGTTCTCGGTTGACGTGAGCATGGAGTCATTCATCTACAATGATAGCGTTCGTCAGCGCCTGTAACTGCCGCTTATAGAAGGCTCTTCCCGCGACCAAAGAAACTAGTGTTTAGAGTTAAGCTAACGCAAAGCCAAAAATTCTCATGCGTATAGCCATCAATATTGGCCTCTTCTGGAGAGGAATTTTGCTCGAGTACCCCGAAGCTGAACAAAATCTTCGTAGGAAGTGTCAAGTTTGATGGCTTTTTTGCACCAAAAATAGAACACCTTCATATGGTTAAAATACTATCCGCGTCAAATCAAACCCGAACAGCAGCAAAGCCTTCGCGATGACATAGTGCGTGCTGTCCACTTATCACCATGAACAGGCACGCATATATGCGCAAAGCTACCGAACAGGATGCGCGCGCCTGGCAATGGTAGAGACAGGTACTGCGTCGCTTTACCGCACTCTTCATTTTTTTTTTCTATTCAATCATCTCTCTTCCGATACCAAGTCTATCTGCAAGAGAGGTATTAAAGCTGACATGAAGAGTCAAACCCATTGTGACAATCCGGGTTTCGCCAAAATTCGCTGGTCATGCTACTCGAATTTCAAGGGGCTGTTCGAAAAGCTGAGGATAGCTATAGAAAAAAAAACACTTCATGCCGATTACGCCCATGCAATGCCGATTCAAACAATAACTAAGTTTGCACCTTTGCTGATAATTTTGTGAAAATATTTGTGTCACCTGCAAAAGAGCTCATTTGGTCATCCGTGCATCTCCACGGTATTGAAAAACCCCTAAACTAGTTGTTCAATCTAAGTTATTCCAAGAGAAAGCTTGGTATTTTTTAAGGGTAAAAATCCTCAAAAGTCTCATCGAACGCGATGACATATCTCCGGCGTCTAGCAGCGTCGGCAGTAACATGAGTGATGCAAAACATCACCGTCAATGATGCCACAGATTGTTAGAAATCGTGATGTCATTATGCCGCCATCAGGACGTTACTGTGACCTAACTTCACATGAAGACGGGATCACACGACATCCTACATGCGCAAGGTAGGCCAATCATGGATGCAAAAAAGCTTTCGATGAGGGACGAAGCAATAGGAAACTAAAGAGAAAAAAAAGTGGATTTCGCCTTCGAGTTGTCTGACCACACGTACGCGCTCAAGCGCGTGGCTTGTTGACGCGGCGTCGCGCCTTCTACCTATGGAGAGAGAGGGTGCGCGGCTACGCGAATCTTTGCACTCTCCCTTTCCATAGTGAGAGGACGCGACGGCGCGTCAAAAAGCCCCGCACTGTCGCGCTGCGACGGGTACATGTGGTCAGGCCTTTCGGTGAATGGACAAGGGACCTCGTGTGTTTTCTGCTTCTCTGTCCTCCTCATCCTCCCAGTATAGGATGGCCAGCTGTACGCCACCACATTCATTCTGCAGAGCTAAAAAAACAACAAAGAACTTGTGCAGCAAGAAAGACGAGGTTCGTGCCCGATCCACTTTTCAGCGCCATGCATGTAATTAAAGTAAGCTGTCCCGTGTCTAACTGAGTCAGATGTTTCTGCATCATGACAATATTTATCCTCTAGCTAGCTTGCCACTTATCGCAATTGATTTATCACTTTATCTCTGATGAAAGTTATTACCGGCGTTTCAGAACGAATTTTATGTGTAATATACGTTCTCATCTAAACAGTGCTCAAGAGGGCCATGTGGTTCTGATAAAACCTAGAAATAAGTTTTTGGGGCTGCCAACTCGCAGAGATGTAATAGGCATCAAATTTGCATAGCAATAACGGGCCGTCCGAGTAAACTCGGCATACCCGCAAGTGATTTCGAAGTCTCTAAACTGAATGCATCTGGACTAACTTAGCAAATAACATGGTCCAATATGATCACTTCAGACAGCTCGCATCAGTCTTTTTGGATATCGGCACTCTGCACGTTGGCATCGTCAGCAACAATGCCTGCAACTACTGCGTATACGGAAGTGTCGAAATCATCGATCATACTCCGCGTCACTGTCATCTTTCATACCGAGAGCTCTTTCCACACTTAGTGGTATGAACGATCGGTCGCTGTCGGAGCGGATCTTCGGCGCAAATATGACCGATCACACGTCAGAGCGCATTTCTGGCAGCGGAGCGCTTCCCCGGGTTATCAGGACAGCTGTAAGGCGTGTGTTGCATAAATATGTTATCTTTCTCAACTTTTTTTTGGGGGCTACATGTGTTCATAACTTGCGTTCTGTTCATTATTTTCTTTTTTTTATCCGTGGCCCGTATATTTAACGTTTACTGAACGTCTTAACTTCGATTTGACAAACATCATTTATTCACTAAAGAAATCTTCCTTTCGCAGAACCTAATGGAACAGCAGTGAACAAAGTATGCCGTGGAAAAGCACTCACATTGAGTCTGCTGTAATACACATGTTTTCTTCGTTTTGGTTATCCTGCCCCCTCGTCGCACGTTGCCTTATATGTACTACACACCGTAAATAACCTATCAGGAGTGCTAGACAGTGTTCATGTTCATCAGATAGTGCATCTAACATTCCGAAAGTAAGAAAGTGAAAGTAAGAAACCGCCCATAGGAAGCGCGAATTTCAGGCGTAAGCCTATAATAGAGAGAACAGAGGGACAAAATCTTTTATTTTATTTGTTTCACAAAACCGCAAGCCCTTCTGGTGTCCATGCAGAAGTGGGTTGAAGAAACCATCTATACAGAGCAATACCATCTATACAGAACACTAAGTATGAACACATACAAATTACAAGGAATATGAAAATTGTGCAGTAAAGTTGTACAGGCTGTTTCACTTAGGGGAAGTCTAGAAGCGCGTGTAGCCCCGCCGCGGTGGTCTAGTGGCTAAGGTACTCGGCTGCTGACCCGCAGGGCGCGGGTTTGAATCCCGGCTGCGGCGGCTGCATTTCCGATGGAGGCGGAAATGTAGGCCCGTGTGCTCAGATTTGGGTGCACGTTAAAGAACCCCAGGTGGTCTAAACTTCCGGAGCCCTCCACTACGGTGTCTCTCATAATCATATAGTGGTTTTGGGACATTAAACCCCACATATTAATCAGAAGCGCGTGTAATCACATGATAATGCCGCCAGCGCTGCAACCACGTGCCGTCAGCAGCTCGAGCGTGCACAGAAGATTCAGGAGGTCCGTTTTGAACCACGTCGTCTGGTACGGTGGCTCTTGCTTCCCGCACTGCTGGCGAGCGTGCGGATATTATTGTTATTGTAGGAACTGAGCCGATAATATGCACTAAACGTTGCGCGACGTCTTCTCAGCCTTTATTTGTGATAATGGCGTGCTACAAACAGATTCTGACAACATACCTTGCTTTCTCTCTCGAAACGCCGTGGTGCTGTGTGCGTTCTTGAATATTTCTTCTCTTCGTGTGCAGCGCAGTACATTTGGACGAGGAAGACATGAAGATTAGCACTCAATGTGCGTTTCCTTGATTTGACTTTGAATAAAAAAAAGCACTCAACACTAAGAGCCGTACTGCTGCACTGGATTAACACGATGAAACATTCGAAAACACATACAGGATGCCCCACCGCGGTGGTCTAGTGGCTAAGGTACTCGGCTGCTGACCCGCAGGTCACGGGTTCGAATCCCGGCTGCGGCGGCTGCATTTCCGATGGAGGCGGAAATGAAGGAGGCCCGTGTGCTCAGATTTGGGTGCACGTTAAAGAACCCCAGGGGGTCTGAATTTCCGGAGCCCTCCACTACGGCGTCTCTCATAATCATATGGTGGTTTTGGGACGTTGAACCCCACATATCATCAAATACAGGAATGCTTTAAGTGAGGACAAAGCCTGAACGTGTCTCTTTACGACGACGTTTCATTACCACACGGTTCACTAGTCGGCTCCGCAATGTAGTGCAGTTTTTACAGCACAGTTCAATAATCTTAAGTCGCTGTTTTTCTGGTATACGGGACATGATAAACCTGGCAAACAACGCAGTAGTGCTTTTTTCAAACAAGAAAAAAAAAACGTACGGCAGACGAGCACCTGTTTGATTCAGCTCGATCTGGATCTTCTGATGCCACGCCCACATCGTCAATGAATGGGGCATACTGCAGTAGAACACATCACTGACACCATGCATTCACTACCGTCTAGAATGATCGGTGCCACCGCTACCGCTGGGGACATGAACTTGGAAGCGTCACGAGTGCATTTCGGCGCCGGAAGCTAGTCCTTTCTGTCATTATGAAATATCGTCGAGAATATAGGAACATTCAGGTGGTTGTTCTATCCTAAATCATTCCTGAACTTGTTCCCTTTCGTTTTGTTGTGCTATACCCTCTCGGATGCTCAGCAGTCACTGATGAGTGCTTTGTTTTATTTAAAGTCAAATAAAGACCACACACGGTAAATGCTCATTATGATGTCTTTCTCATCCAAGCTTATTGCAGTGCGCACACAATGATGAAACATTTGTGAACGCACACAGTCCCACACTGTTTCAATAGAGCAATCAAGTTATGCGGCCAAATACTGTTTGTAGTGTCCCATTAGTAGGAATAAAGGCAGAGAGGTTGGCATTGCACAACTTTTAGTGCAGAACAGAGTTGAAAGGTGGGCAAGTTGAAAAGAGAACATCTGAAAAAAAATGCACAGGAAGAAGGAACGCGAAGAAAGAAAGCACGTGCTAGTTTATTGTCTTTTGCTTCACGTATCTCATCTTGCAGCGCAGATTTTTGTGAAAATGAATAATGCGGAGTATCTGCCCAGTTTCCACATTAACAATGATATACGTGCTCTGGCCAACAATTCGGCATGCGCCTTTTCGTAGTAGACGACGCGGTTCAACTCTACACCCTTGAAGCGTCTGCGCACTCCGAGATTTCCCCTAAGTATGAAACATCCTGCACATATAAACAGCAAACAGTATTATAATAACTGTGCAGGCTTGAAGGGGTAGCATAAAAATACTAATAACATCAATCATTTTACCATTTAAAATCTAAATTCTGAATGTTGCTAATGAATTCATTGACAGTTGAGTCGTTTAAATCAGCAGGCAGCGCATTCCATTGAGAAATGGTGTGTGGAAATTGATTGATATGCGGGGTTTAATGTGCCAAAACCATCGTATGATTCTGAAAGACGCCATAGTAGAAGGCTCCGGAAATTTTCACTTGGGGCTCTTTAACGTGCACCCAAATCAGAGCACATGGGCCTACAACAGTTCCGCCTCCATAGGAAATGCAGCCGCCGCAGTCGGGATTCCATCCCGCGACCCGCGGGTCAGCAGCCAAGTACCTTAGCCACGAGACCACCGTGGCCGGGCTGGTGTGTGGAAATAAAAAATATTTATAAGTGGTATTATGACAGGGTTGATGACGTATTGTTTTATACGACTCGTTCGAGATGAATGCTTGAATGGGGTACGAATGTAGTCGCTTGGGCATTTTTTTACCTCAAGCTATAAAATACGGAAATAGCATCGATAATGTTTCCCGTTAAAATTTAACTGTTTGATTTTGCTTCTGCAAAAGATGCCCGTGCTTAGTCACACGAAAATTCAAATCAGGTTTGCGTCATGCCACTAAACATCGGTTTTAGTCGCGGCTTTGGCATCGCATAGCGGTGGAAAGTAAGAACACGTTTCTGCTTCGATACAGCAGAATTATTGCCGCATAATCATGTTTTTATTTGGACCTGCAAGACACCATATTTTCGTCATCATTATTTCCATCATTTTGAAAGATATGAGGATTTTGCCTGCACTAGGTTTATTTGTATCGAATGCATCTGCGTATCTGGACGCGTTTTTGCCGGTGTGCCAAGCCGCAGGCCATGTCGACAGCTGAGTGCACCATCGAAAAAGTTTATTTCGACCACGGCGTTTGTTTTGCGCAGATTAATATATCTGCGATGCTCGCACCTGAAGTTAACATTGCCCTTTGTTACACCACATTAAGCCGGTGCGTACCGGCTTAAAGCCGGTACGCACCGATGATCTCACCAGAGAAGGATTGGCCACCCTGGTGCAGTATCTGGCCACCCCCTCCCGTAGGCATTCGTCAATTAACTCACGGCCCTCAGTCCCCACCAGCTGCGGAGCAACTGACCACGGCGGCGGTCAGATCTGCAAAGCAGCAGAGGGTGCTAGGAATCTCTGGATACGGACAGGCCACCATTGGAACTTGAACTTAGCAACGTTTAACGTTAGAACGTTATCTAGTGAGGGAAGTCTGGCTGTATTATTCGAGGAGCTAGAAGGCATTAAATGGGATATAATAGGGCTGAGTGAGGTTAGGAGGACAGATGAGGCCTATACTGTGCTACAGAATGGGCACGTCATTTGCTATCGGGGCTTGGCAGACAGAAGAGAACTGGGAGTAGGGTTCCTAATTCACAGAAACATAGCTGGCAACATAGAGGATTACTATAGCATTAATGAAAGGGTGGTAGGCATTGTAATTAAACTGAATAAAAGATACAAAATGAAGGTAGTACAGGCTTACGCGCCTACATCCAGCCATGATGACGCTTCAGTTGAAAGCTTCTATGAAGACGTGGAATCGGCAATGAGTAAGGTGAAAACACAGTATACTATAGTAATGGGCGACTTTAATGCAAAGGTAGGGAAGAAGCAGGCTGGAGACCAGGCAGTAGGAGATTATGGCATCGGCACTAGAAACGCCAGAGGAGAGCTACTAGTAAAATTCGCAGAACGCAATAATCTGCGTATTTTGAATACCTTCTACCGAAAACAAGAAAACCGCAAGTGGACATGGAGGAGCCCTAATGGCGTAAATAAGAACGAAATAGACTTTATAATGACTGCACACCCAGGAGTCGTGCTGGATGTGGAAGTGGTTGGCAAGGTAAGATGCAGTGACCATAGAATGGTACGGGCTCGAATCTGCCTAGACTTGAAGAAGGAACGACAGAAACTGATACGCAAGAAGTCAATCAATGAGCTAGCACTGAGAGGGAAAGTACAGGAATTCAGAGTGTCACTGCAGAACAGATACTCTGCTCTTAGCGAGGAAACCAACCTTAGCGTAGATACAATGAATGATAATCTGACGAGTATCATCACGGAGTGTGCAGTGGAAGTTGGAGGCAGGGTAGCTAGACAGGACACCGGCAAGCTTTCCCAGGAAACGAAGAACCTAATTAAGAAGCGTCAAATCATGAAAGTGTCAAGTACAACAGACAAATAGAACTGGCAGAGCTTTCGAAGCTGATTAATAGACGTAAAGTATGCGATGTAAGAAGGTATAACATGGAGAAAATTGAGCATGCTCTGAAAAACGGAGGAAGCGTCAAAGCAGTGAAGAGGAAACTTGGGATAGGCAAAAGGCGGATGTATGCGCTAAGGGACAAAGAAGGCAAATTAACTACCAATATGGATAGGATAGTTAAAATAGCGGAGGAGTTTTACAGAGATCTGTACAGTAGCCGAGACAACCACGACCTTAATACTATAAGAACTAGCAGTAACCCAGACGACACCCCACCGGTAATGATAGAAGAAGTCAGACAAGCTTTGGAGAGCATGCACAGAGGCAAAGCTGCTGGTGAGGATCGGGTAACATCAGATCTGCTGAAAGATGGAGGACATATTGTGTTAGAAAAACTAGCCACTCTATTTACGAGGTGTCTCCTGACGGGAAAAGTACCAGAGTCTTGGAAGAACGCTAACATCATCTTAATACATAAGAAAGGAGATGACAAGGACTTGAAGAATTACAGGCCGATCAGCTTGCTCTCTGTAGTATACAAGCTATTTACAAAGGTAATTGCTAGCAGAGTAAAGAAAACATTAGAATTCAATCAACCAAAGGAACAAGCAGGATTTAGAACAGGCTACTCAACAATTGACCACATTCATACTATCAATCAGGTAATAGAGAAATGCTCAGAGTATAACCAACCACTATACATAGCCTTCATAGATTACGAGAAGGCGTTTGATTCAGTAGAAATATCAGCCGTCATGCAGACACTGCGGAATCAGGGCGTAGATGAAATATATATAAACATTCTGGAAGAAATCTACAGGGGATCAACTGCTACCATAGTGCTTCATAAAAAAAGCAACAGAATACCAATAAAGAAGGGTGTAAGGCAGGGGGACACAATCTCCCCAATGCTATTCACTGCGTGCTTACAGGACGTTTTCAGAAGCCTAGAATGGGAACAGTTAGGGATAAGAGTTAATGGAGAGTACCTCAGTAACCTGCGCTTCGCCGATGACATTGCATTGCTGAGTAACTCCGGGGACGAATTGCAACTCATGATTACGGAGTTAGACAAGGAGAGCAAAAAGGTGGGTCTTAAAATTAATCTGCAGAAAACGAAAGTAATGTACAACAACCTCGGAAAGGAGCAGCGCTTTGCGATAGGTAATAGTGCACTTGAAGTTGTAAAAGACTATGTCTACTTAGGGCAGGTAATAACCGCAGAGCCTAACCACGAGATTGAAGTAACTAGAAGAATAAGAATGGGGTGGAGCACATTCGGCAGGCACTCTCAAATTATGACAAGTAGATTGCCACTGTCCCTCAAGAGGAAGGTATATAACAGCTGTATCTTGCCGGTACTTAGCTACGGAGCAGAAACCTGGAGACTCACAAAGAGGGTTCAACTTAAATTGAGGACGACGCAGCGAGCAATGGAAAGAAAAATGGTAGGTGTAACCTTAAGAGACAAGAAGAGAGCAGAGTGGATTAGGGGACAAACGGGAGTTAAGGATATCATAGCTGCAATAAAGAAGAGGAAATGGACATGGGCCGGGCATGTAGCACGTAGACAGGATAACCGCTGGTCATTAAGGGTCACCAATTGGATTCCCAGAGAAGGGAAGCGGGGTAGGGGGAGGCAGAAGGTTAGGTGGGCAGATGAGATTAAGAAGTTTGCGGGTATAAATTGGCAACAGCAAGCACAGGACCGGGTTAACTGGCGGAACATGGGAGAGGCCTTTGTCCTGCAGTGGACGTAGACAGGCTGATGATGATGATGATGATGAGTGTCTACTACTACATAGTCTCTTGTGACTGTTTGAGAAAGCGCCATTCAGTCAAATAACCTAGGTTTTTTTGCATAGGCAGTAATAGTAAACCACAACGCGAATTCATGGTAAACAGCAACGGAGTTAATAACACGTTTCAACATCGCAGTCTAGGCCTAGTTGTATTGACGTTAAAATAACATTGTCATTATAGCACCGCCTTTTTAGAGCCCTCAGTGAAAACAACCAACGTCTTGCTGGCCTGCATTAAAATTTTTAAAGGAAATCTACCATTTGCACGGGAGCTTATCTGTCCTAAGATATATCAAAACTATCTACAGCCTAAATGACTAATAGTTATGAAACTTCCACCTCGTACCTTGAACGATATGCATCGCGAAATTCGGGAGTAATCACCACACTATTGTTAAAGAGCGGGAGCGGAAAAGGGCGAAAAGCGGTGGCGGAGCAGATGACTTCTTGCCGTGACGTAACATCGTCGCGACCGCAGCGACACCAGTGTTGGTTCGCGGGGCTAATACGTTCGGATCCCCAAAATTGCTATATTTTATTTTTCAGACATGAAGCATCTTTGAGCGGGGCTCAATCCGGTGTGCGGCGTGAGCATTCATTCTGGGCATGCGTGTCCCCTCCCTTCTCTGCTCAAATACGCTCCCCCCTCGCAACACCCACAGCGTCTGCTACGCTCCTCCTCTCTCTCCCTAGGCTTTCCGCCCAGCAGTGTTCACATCCTTGAAGGGCATTCGCGTCCCCTCCCCCGCTCTCTCCTCTCCTATGCTCCCACTCTCTCGCCTCGCAACGCCACCGCAGGCAGCGTCTGTTAGCCTTTTCTAGCTCTCCCTCTCACTTCATAAGCATCCCTTCTCGTCGCGTTCTTCCCCCTCCTCCTATGTTTCCCCTCTCATCTGCCAACATGTACGAAAGCTTGAATTTCTAGGTGATTCTATAAGGCCAGTCCGACCTGTTAGCTAGAGAAAACCTTCGAAAAACATTTCGAAGCATCACAGAGGGCATGTGCAAGTTTGTACAGCAAGTAACCAAGTTACAAATAACAATCTTCTAATATTTATGCGGCTGCATTTCCGATGGAGGCGGAAATGTCGTAGGCCCGTGTGCTCAGATTTGGGTGCACGTTAAAGAACCCCAGGTGGTCAAAATTTCCGGAGCCCTCCACTACGGCGTCTCTCATAATCATATGGTGGTTTTGGGACGTTAAACCCCACAAATCAATCAATCAATTCTAATTTTTATATTGTCCGGCCTCTTTCATCAGAGATCCATCGAGGTAAAAGTAATGCGCCAGGTAAAAGTACTCCTGCAAAAGTACTGCGCCTAGGCCATAATCGCTTCCATCAGTCTATAACAAAGAAAGGTTTGCTAATATCTGGCAGCTGAAGGGAGGCATTACTGGTGATCACTCTGTCAAGCGTGTCGAAAGCGCTTGTCATTTGCTGCTCCAGAGCCATTTAACGCCTTTCTGCAGCGGCTGTGTTAGTGGCGGAGCGATGTCTGCGCACTGTGCAACAAAATCACGATAAAAAGCAATCATTCCCAGATAGATTTGCAAACTTAATGTTTCGGCGTGGCGGAAAATCTGCGGTTGCATGGAGCTTATCTGGGTTAGGTTTTAGTACACTCTTGACGACAACAAACCAAAGCGAGTTGACCTTTTAGTAACGAGCTGCTATTTTCTTGGATGAACTGTTAGACCAGCCACTGACATGCGCTGCAGAACCATATGCAAGTGTTCCAGATCCTCTTCGAAAGTGCGCTAGAATACCGTCAGATCATCAAGATACTGAAGTGCATAATTAAATTTTGCATCACCTAAAGTTATATCCATCATGTGCCGATAAAAACTCGCATTGTTAGAAAAAGTAAAAAGCATACGCACAAACAAGCCTCTATGGCATGTGAATGCAGTCTTCGCGATATCGTCCGGGTGAGCTTTGATTTGCAGGTACCCGCGAGAGCAATGGATAGTGATGAAGAACTCCGCGTTTACCGGCGCATAGGTTATGTACGATATTGCTGGCAAATGATATTGAATCTCTCACCGTGGCCTCGTTGCACTTGCGGTAATCCACACAAAGACGCGCCGTATACCATCTTTCTTTGGGGCTAGTACAGTTGGGAAGGCTCACGGACTGTCCCAGAGTCACACGGCTCCGGTGTAGATCATCTTGCCCAGGGCTTTGTCGAGAAGGTCTCACTTGCGCTGGCTCAGTGGTCTCTGGTTGCAACACCAAGGGTGGGCGTGGCCAGTAAAAGTGGACGATTGGGCCAGTTGGTGATACATGAATTAAGTATACTACGTGGTGGAAAACACGGATGGCAAAATGACGAGGACAACCGCAGACTATCAACTGAAAGTTTATTTATCCCGCATTGCATTTATATATGAAACAAGAAAAAAAAGAAGAAAGGAAGGAAAATATCATTTGAGCATACGTCAAACTTTATATACCCTAAGCACGAGGCAGAATATCAGATGCATAAAACACATACGCCATTTGCCAGATACTGAAGCTCCTTATCTATAGGAGGGCCCCCGATGGTTTGCTCACGCAGTTGTCAGGTTCTTGAGCCATTCTCCCAGCTTCAATAATCATACACGTGTGATAATCTTTGTGCCTGTACAATACCACTGTATTTTCAAACACTGCAGTGTATGACAACCACACTTACTGTCATGCTGAGCCAAGAAGCCTTCATTGCAATTGCGTGCTGTTCGCGCAGGCACTCGCTGAGGCCCCTCCAAGTCTGCCCAATGTAGCACGCCCCACATGATAGTGGAATCCTGTATACTACATTCGTGACACATCGGACAAACTGAGATGTGTCTGGCTTTGAAGGAACGCTTAGGAGTAATGTTTTGAAGGAACGCTTAGGCCTAAGAGTCGGCGCAATCGAAGATCCTATGGACACACCACTGTTTTCATAAATATCACCATTCCATTCTACATAGGAAGAGGTCAAATAGGTAGCTAGCAGATAAAGAAAACTGCTGACACTAACTTCAGTTGCATTTTGAAAGGTTATGTCACCCAACTAATCAATACATTGTTCTACACATGAGTACGAAACGTCACGAGGAAGAGATTAATACTGTTGTTTAATATCTATTGAAGATGCGCTCAAATTTTGGTGAGGGTACTCTTTAAAAAATTCTGCGATCTGGCACGAATTTTCGACCATGAATAGATCATTAATTGCGAGAAGTTCAAACCTTTTTTTTTTAAAGAACAACCCTAAGGCTTATTGTCGAGAGCCCTTCTCTGTGACAATGACCCGGAATGGCACGTCATTTTTGTGTGCCTTTGTCGAGAAAAACATTTCTAGGGCTAAACTCTTACTTTTTCAATCTTTTTTGCTACTTCAGACAAGTCAAGCTGAGTGCATAATATTTTCGCTTTGGATTTTACCTTAAGAAGGTCAATGCCACGGCACTTTTGGAAGACGGATACGAGACACTTACAGCTTTCTTCAGGTACAGGCCTTTCTTGAGAGCCGCGAAGCCACTCTCTATGTCCGATGGTACAACACAAAGTTCATTCTCTCGGAGATAGCAAATTGTCCTACCGAATACTAAACTGCTGATGGATGGCTCACCTCGCTGTATCACGCCTATTCCTTCAGACACGCATTTGTAGCAGTCTTCTGGTGAAGCAGGACTTCAAACACGTCTCACCATGGCCAAAAGATCCGGTGGAGTGTACTTCTTGTATATGGCGTACTTAGGGCCAAAACCCAATGTTCGCCGTACGATGTCTGGTAGAACTACGTCAACATAAATGTGGACGATCAGTTTGAAGCAGTGCTTTGCCGCAATTGCAGAGCGTGGCCTCCTTAGCTCACCCACCCACAAAGTGTCAGTCGTATCCTCGATGTGCGCCAAGTGCTCCTTCATTCTTCTTCTTATATTGCGACTGAACTCTCGTTGAAGCTGAAGCTGCAAGGCTTCTCTGTACAGGCGAGCCTGTCTATTCCACTCTGATTTGAGTATTATTTTACAGATCACGAGACCAAGGCTGCTGGAGGGGAGGAAGCGACCGAATAGTCTTTTCACATCCTGTAGCAGATGCTTCTGTCGAATGTTGAACGCTAATGCACGGGCACGACAGGTAGCTAGAGAAACCACAGTGATGGTTAAAGGGTTAGGATGAAGGGTTAGGAACAAAACACTGCCCGAAGAACTAAAAATATAGGTAATAAAAGTGCACGATTGGGCCAGTTGGTGATACATGATCTAAGTATACTACGCGGTGAAAAACACGGA
Organism: Rhipicephalus annulatus; assembly: GCA_013436015.1. NCBI lineage: Eukaryota > Metazoa > Arthropoda > Arachnida > Ixodida > Ixodidae > Rhipicephalus > Rhipicephalus annulatus. The sequence goes on along the minus strand of WOVY01011058.1, from coordinate 562,555 downwards.
CTGGAAAAAGACAAGGACAAGCGCAAACTATCAACTGAAAGTTTATTCATTCTGCATTGCATTTATATATGACAACCCGGAAAAAGAAGAAAGGAAGGAAGAAAACTATCACTTCAGCAAACGCCAAACTTTACATACCCGAAGCACGAAGCAGAATATCAGATGCATTACACACATACGCCATTTGCCAGATACTGAAGCTCCTTATTTAGGAGGGCAATCGATGGTTTTGTATACTACATTCGTGACACATCGGACAAACTGGACACGAATGTAGTATACAGGATTCCACTATCATGTGGTGCGTGCTACATTGGGTAGACTGGGAGGTGCCTTAACGAGTGTCTGCGCGAACACGCATGCAATGTTCGCAATGGCAACGGGGGCTTCTTAGCTCAGCATGTCAGCAGGTGTGGTTTCCATGTGCTGTTAAAAAATACAGTGGTATCGTACAGGCACAAAGATGATCGCACACGCATGATTGTTGAAGCAGAGAGAATGACTAAAGAACATGACAACTGCCTGAGCAAACCATCGGTGGCTCTCCTATAAATGAGTAGCTTCATTATCTGGCAAATGACGTATGTGTGTAATGCATCTGACATTCTGCCTCATGCTTCGGGTATATAAAGTTTGACGTTTGCTCAAATGATATTTTCCTTCCTTTCTTCTTTTTCATGGTTGTCATATATAAATGCAATGCGCGATGAATAGACTTTCAGTTGATAGCCTGCGCATGTCGCCAGTGTTTATGCGATGCACTAAGACATCGCTCTTACCACGAAGCTCTGTGAACATTCACTATCAACGAAGTCAGCACAGCCTCCAGCTGTTTTCGCTAGTGGTTCATTTCCTTCAATTCGTCGAATGCCCAACTTCTGGTGGCATATTGCTGTGCATGGCTCTCAGTCTCAGTCTCACGCTTCCGTGCTTCCTCGTACCAGCATGAAGTCTCTTTTCTCTGCAGAAGGTGTTGTCTTAGACTGTTCGTGAAGGCGGCAGCCTGTTGCCAGAAAGTCGAGCGCGAACCCCTCATCTGCAAGAAAATCTCGGCCTATCATTGGCACTGATAGATCAGGCAAACGAATAAATAACAGGCACTTCGTTTTCTCATTAAAGCTTATCTTCAGGCGAACACCAGCTTCAGCGTTTGATACGTGGTTGGATGCCATTATCAAATCAGCATTTGTGTTACGAAGCTTTAGCTTTTTATTTTTACATTGTTTTAACAATGCGCCACCGATTAAAGAGATTCCTGAGCCTGTATCAAGACGTGCCAGTACAATAATCCCCAGCGCTTTTATGTTACTTGTCGGTTCTGGCGACTGCACATGCGCTATGCGGCTAACATAAAGAACGATAACTGACTCACCAGCTCGTTGTTCCTCGTCTGTATGTACTGGGCTGCGTGTCGTGCTCCTGGGATTGATGGTCGTGTGCTGCGGCACACTACCAGTAGTGTTCAGTGTCGCCGGCCGCAGCAGTTTCCCGAAATATTTGTATTCGCGCTTCGCGGCGTGTAAAGAATTGTCGCCTCACATGACCAGTTTGACCGCACTGGTAGCATGTATACGCCTTGCTCATATCTGCGTTGGCCAGTTAGCCTATCACTGAAATGACACCCGGAGTACCCATCAAAGGAGCGCCTGTCGCAGTCAGCTCACACAAGACTTGTTAACCCGGCATATCGAAACTTTGGGTGCGGTCGATTATGCTCTCATATGGCTCGAGTCAAGAGCAAGCGCTCTGCACTTTGACGTGGCTCCGCGGAGACTTGCTCTCAAGAACAGCTTACCCATGGTACGGTATTGAATGAGACCTCACACCACCCTTGCATATACGCGAAGTGGTCCAGGGCGCGGAAAGAGATAGCCATGAATGCGCCTGGGCTCGTCAGGTTGCATGAGGGACTGGCAACGCGGGCGAGCCCAGCCAATGACAACTCAAGAGCAGATAGAGGCGCTGGTGGTGGCACGTTAGTGGCCTCAGCTAATAGGGCGTCTTGTACTCCACGGGCCTCCCGTGCTTAGATGCTCAAGGGTTTAGAATGTGCGCCCATAAAAAATGACCTGAATCTTGAAGGACCCTCGAATGACCCGAGCGACTGACTCTTTCCGAGGCAGTCGGTGCTGCTCGGCGACGCAATCCCTGCATCATCCGGACGTACTCAAGCCAACCTGAGTTCGGACGTACTAAGTTTTCAGTTCGAGCTCAGCCCAGGGGGCTTCCTCTCAGAAGCGCTTGTCAATGTCTGTCCATTTGGGGGAAATTAGGCGATGCCTGAGGCTTTAATTAAGTCCACCGCCAGTCTGCTGCACGCGGCCCATTACCATGATGCACAACTCATCGACATGCTGAAATGTGTGCAGCTGTGGTGGCAGCAGTTTATCAGTGGGCTGGAGCACAAAATCCTCCTTGCCACCAGTAGGCAAGATCGTCTCCCCCCCCCCCCACACACACACAAATCCTGCAGTTGCCATACAGAGTTGGCACAAAAAAAGCTTTATTTACCGCAAAAGCGAAGCCATGAACGCGATAGCAACAAATTGGAAGGTCACGCGCAGGATGGCAAGCAGATTGAAACATGCCCCGCGTTTCTCACGCACCAATGATGCACGGGACGTACTCACAGGTACAGATGAACGCGAATAAGCGTCTCAGTTGTTACTTCGCTGTGTCCGAAAAGCGCGCTTTTTTCGCAAACAGAGACTGTGCAACGATTGCAGTGACTTTTGTGCGCCCCGTAACTACAACAGAATTGTTTCAGTGCCCCAACGCCAGCCAAGACGTTTGATCCTCCCCAATGAGGAGATAAGGGCGCGCGAGAGATGCTCCACTGTCCTCCTCTCCGTGGGCCAAAGTACGCGTGAAAGATGAGAGCCGCCGCGCGCTCATTGCGCTACTTACTAATAATGCTGAAACACGATAGCCCCCCCCCCCCCCCCTGAGATGCCCGCCAACAGCGGTAAGCGGTAGATATAAATAGCTCACCGTTTGAACGTTGAAGGAGGTACACCTCAGTGGCTCAGTAAAAAAAGAAAAAAAAAACCTCGGTGGCTCAGTGGTTAATGCCACGCATTCACGACGCTAAGGTCCCACGTTCGATTCTGTGCGCCGGCCGGCGAGATCCAGCCGAGAGTGTCCACATAATTGCTATCGCAATAATACTTAAAAAAAAAAACGTCCAGACCTACGTCTGTCGTGCCATTTCCACGGGCGGGAGCGAAAACCACGTTTGGCGACAAGTGTGGGTATCGGGCTTGCTGCGTCACGTAACGTCAACACACACAACAGTTATTTTTTTTTTAACCAAAACGTGGCATACGGCACGGTCGGCCCAGGGACACGATACATCTACGCAGCGTCCATGATTGTCGGGCAGCAGCAGTCAAGTCAGCCAGCGCGGTTGGCAGCATTCATTTAAGGCATGTTCAGGGCACCTTTCGCCGTTGGCCGCGCGCAGGCTGCCCCTCTTGAATAGCGCTGGTGGGCGGCGCGTACCGCCACATGCATGCATGCCTCCACTGCGCAACACGGCCGATATCTCTAGATAGCCAGTGCGTTGTGCGTGGCGTAGTGTTTTCACAAGCTACACCACAGAGGAAGGAATGAGTTTTGGGGGCGAAGCTTCTCAGAACATCACCCATTCGTCTCTCTTAGTAGTGCGTAACATGTCTTACACCTTGACCTGCAAGGTGGTGCTGGTGGGAGATTTCTCCTGTGCGTTGTTGAACAATAAAAAATTCGCAGCGTGCGCGTTATCTAAAAGCCGAATTCTCTTGTCTCTCATTTCCCATTTAGCAGCCATTGGCATGTACATTGAGCACAATCTGACAAGAAAGGGTTGCTGCGTTATACTCGCTGGGTGTAATATCCCTGGTTTTAGAAAGCTTTAGCGAGCATATGACCGCAGTGCCAAGAATACAGTGAACTAGTATATACCATAAACTCGAGGTGGTTAAAGGTGGGAAGTAGACACGAAGCGCAAGCCGTAAGAAAGTGTGCACGTGCTACCCCTCGTTTAGTCCTTGGAATGTCCGCTGGATGGCGGTGCTTCTATATGCGGAATATATGATGAAAAGATGCAATATGGCGGTACATGGAGTGTTGACTAGATGGACAAACGGACACACAGACAGATGCACGGATGGATGCACGGATGGCTGCACGGACGGATGGACGCAGGGGTGGATGCATGGACGGACGCAGGGATTGACGCACGGATGGACGTGCAGACGCACAAAGAGACGCATGCACGGACGGGCAGATGGACGCACAGACGGTCACACAGACGGATGCATGGACGGACGGATGCTTTGCCCCACTCTCCATCATTCACCCCGTGGATATGCTGCCATTTTTTTTTCCTTCCTTCATAGGCTGTGCATGCTTTTGAATTTTCACAACAGGAAGACGCCATGTTTAAATGTGCGCTGTCTATCATGCTTTTTTAGCAAACTAATCGTCTAGGGCTACTCGTAATCAAACAGCGCATTTTTCATTGGGAGGTCCCTCCTTAAGTCTGTGTTCGCCAATCTTTCGTTTGCTTAGACTGTTTTGCCACTGACCGATCCGTCACTGTTTGAACCCTTCGGCGGCATGCATTTGTGCTAATAACGCATGAATGAGCTCGGCGTCAGGGAACAGTAGTGCTTCGTCGCCTTTACTAGCAGCAGCAGGTGCAGTACCTTCAGCTTTTTTTGTACAGAGGTAATCACACTTGTCCAGAGCATTAGGGTGCATGGCTGGGCATGTTGTTGCTCGCAGCTGTTTCTTCACATTAGCGACATGCTTCCCATTATGCAGTGCTGATGGTTTTAGAAAATTGAAGACCACATATTCTTTTACAGAACTTTCTTTATTTAAAAACACTTCAGTACAAGACTGACCATACTAGAGTGTCACAAGTTGAAATCACTTTTCTTTTGTCCTCCCTTAACAGAAGAGAGTATACTTTCCTTCTTCAAAACAATGCACAGCTGCTGTCCCTGATAAAACTACAGCATCGTAAGAACAACTGAAAGCCTTCTGGCTGCAGAACACTATATACACGCGCTTCAGTCTGCCAAGCGAACTGGTACATTGTGTGCCAATTCTAGCCACACTTAGGCAAATCAAGCCTTGGCTGGAAAAGCCGAAATGCCGGCAAGAACCGTGCGATAAATGTCAACACATTTCCAAAAACCGAAAAAAAAAAAGCATTTAAGCATTTACAAGCTGTTCTTCCTGTACAAGCTTTCAAACTGTCTCGTGGAGGGCATGGACACGCATTAGACCTCCAGGTCTAAAAGCCCATGCATGAACACACCATGTAAGTACAAACACCTCGTGGATTTCTGTACATTCGTCGGCATTGTTGCACTAGAAATAACAAACTCGCCTTAACACCATTCACATGACCATAGGAGATTAAAAAAAGGAACAAGGGAAACGCACACACTTCATCCGAATAACTGGTGTAAAATAACATGAAAACACAAGGAGAAAATGTCTCTACATTTTACATGTGTTTTTTTTTCCCTCGTGCAAAGAGAGTTGGAAAAATAATACATATCTACAGGACGTGTGTTTTACTCGACGCACCTTAGACCACTCCTCGCATTTATTTTCAGTGCACCCGAGCACCAGGCTTCTACGTCTAGAATTACAAATGTGTCATTGATGCAATTCACAATTACATATTTTTGGCACATTTACCTAAATCAAGCAAAACACCTCTGATGAAGTGCACAACACAAGCCATAAGCGGAGAGTGGGGGGAAGGGAGGGGAGAGATAGGGACTCTTTGGGCTGCTTCATTGGGGGGCAGAGCCCCCCTGCCATCCATTACCAACAGACTGTAGGCCACCCTATCTTGTAACTTTATCACAGGGGACTGTTCAAGCCATACCATTTTCCTTTCAGACTAAATCAGACTAAAAAAAATACATCATGGGTCAGTGACAAGCAGGAAGTCTGGTGCCATGGTTACATTGAACAAAGTCCCAGGATGACAATAATTGCACAATTTGCACAGCTCTTGTGCAAAATAAGTATGGAATGTACACATCAGGAAAATTAAAGTTTTTTTTTATGTAACAGACACTAGTTTATTAGCTTCCTAATACTGTCAGTAAAGCTTTCTCTCTCTCTTTCTATAAATATTTATGAAAGAGAGAATGTCAAAGAGCTATTCAGGGCCCTGCCCCCTCCGGGAATAGGAAAACTCTCCGCCTATGACACAGGCACAATATACATTAAGTAGCCCAGAAAATGGTTTTATGCAAATAACGCACTTGCAAATCAATTAGTAAATCAGTTCTGCTATGAAAAATGTAACATGCTGAGGGACCATGCCGGAGTTTTATATTAGATGAATGGTTCTGTAAATTATAAGAGTCAATCTAAAATCAATACCCTTCAACAAATTTGTTCTGTAAAGCGGTTCGATCGAAGCAAGAAATGGTGTTTTATAGCGCGTTTCTGCATCATTCATGCAGTTCTTTTCATTCTCTAGTGCTGAAAATATACATACTTGACATGGCAACATTAGGCCAGTATACATTGGCTCATGCTTGATCATCGTTCCAAAATCTCATTATTTGGATACTTCTTACCACTATTGCACATCAAAACCTGCTGGAGAGTGCTAGCAACGTTTGCCTTGTCATCCAACAACACGAGCTTTGACATTGTCATGCGGCCTTGAAAAACTCTGCGGAGTGCAAATATCTTCAGCTATACAGCCTCTGTGACCCTGCACCCACCTATCACTACAGTACATAGGAACAGTTACAAACATACAAAGAAAAAAAAAAGCTGTTACTTTCTTTAGTGAACGTTATTTCAACATTAATTTCAATATCCACAAACTTCTTTATTATTTGGTGTTTAGGATTTTGTGTAGATTCCAGTCACTACAAGGTGTTCTAAGGAAATGAAACATAGCAGTGTATTTCATACGCACAAGTTTTGTTTCCAAAATGGCTGTGTTCACAAAGCTTTAGAACCAGATTGCTATTAGACCTTTCTTTCCTTTGCACATGCCAACCAGGCCGCCAATATTTATTAGAGATAAGAAAAAAAATGTAGATCCTTCTAGCGGACACGTACACACATGGCACATATTTTACGGCCATGCATGCATGTAAAAAATGCATTTATTACATTACGTTATTTGATTTGATATGTAGATGTCCATGTAGTCACTTGCTTAGCTTATCCACCTTTTGCCTTTAGAAACTGCACGTGACACATTTTGTAATGTTGAAACAGGGGTAGAGAGCTTCTTATTTGCTGCAAAGGTCACTCTCCGACATCCAGTGATAACTGGAAAAATGACATCTCTAATGAAGCCTTGGAGCAACGGCACTGGTTACAAGCAGATGCACCTGCATTAGGTACATAATTGAAATACTGTGGTGCCTTTACAAACTGATAGTATTGCACATGCACATGCTCTGTCAACATCAGTAAGCTTTGACGATGCATAACCGAGCAAGAGACGCAAACAAAATCTGCCGTTCTTGCTATACGACAAAAGCAGGCAAGAGGTAGAAAACTGAGCTGAATTGGAAAAAAAAAATTCCGTTAGGGTTACTAGAATGCAGAATGCAGACAGAGTTTGTATTCAGTTCAAAGAAAAAAAACTGTTGATTTACCAAGTTAAAAAGCGCTACATAACATCTGGAAAACAACATGCATCATTTGAATGCTCAAAATTAGGAAAATGGCAAATTGAGTGCATCGGCCACAGCACATTCGGTTGTTCATTTCCCGCAACATTCTTTCCAGGCTTAATGCAAGTGAGTAGAAGATTACTGGTATGCCTCAATCAACACCAACATTTCAGCTTGTTGCCAACTATCAAAAAGCACATCAAAATACACCATAATCACGAGGTGCCTAGCACTGCCTCTAACATAAATGCGAGAGCTATATGCTAATAAATATCGGGAAAAGTCAGAAGCAAGCTTAGTAGCAGCCTGCTTACAGCAAGTTAGAATCCTTCTCCTTTTTATTTATCGCGATGCTGACACTCGTCCGGCAGGGAACGCACAACTCCACAAGGCTCCACAACGCACGTCTTTCAACTTCCAAGTACCGCTGTCTCATTCTCACAGCTGAGAAGGCACATCGCGCAAAATGTGCTCGAGCAGCGAAAATCGCAAACAATGTTGGCAGCACAAACGAAAGTCGGAAAGCTTGGCGATGCACTTGGCAGAGAAAAGTTTTCATTCGGACTACAATGGCACATCTGATTTCATCACGATACTCGTCTTGCCATGTGCCAGCTCATCTAATGCCATTCATTAGCCAGGACAAATACACACTTCTAGAAATTCCGCATGGACAACGTATTTGCGGTTTCATAGTACTGTTGAAATGCGAATAATGCGAGAGTTGTGAGAACAATTAGTTTTGCAACATAGAGCATCAGAATATTGAAAAAGTACTATCTTGCAAGCATGTACAGAGAAATTTCATTAGTACAGGGTAATAATATACATAAAAGCAAGTTAGTTATATCTGACAATAGCTTTGACACATTACATGCTGACACCAGCAAGGAAACATTTGAGACTTACTTCATTAAATCCGAATTCAATAACTTTATATTTCCTATAATAAAACTATTACATGATTAAAAACTTTGGATTTTATGACAAACAAGTACAGCTTGAATACTGGCTAATGATTGACAACATAAAAAAAGGGCAATCACATTTTAGGCACAGTATACCTGCCAAAGGCAAAAATCATAGTACCATGACTTATGGTTGGCATGAATCAAGAGCCAAGTACTAACCGGTGGTTGCATGAAAAAGTTTCAATGCCAGAGAGGTCGCCTGAGAATGTTGAGCATGTTCGGCAAGGCAACGACGCTTGCATCAAAATCACTGTGCCACTTGCATCATGCGAAATGATATAGATAACATGATTATGGTGCAACAAACTTATATTATGTAGGTGATGCTCAACCACGGCAGTGTGCTCCTAGTGAGAGGAGGGGTATGATTTTCTGTCAACGCTGCACTACTCCTCCGTATTAAGTACGTAACATCACTACTGCTTTGTTGCTTGGGGGCAAGGTGCCCGTCGAGACTCTGATGAGGTGGCAGAACACAGTAAGCATTATGCACGCTAATTTTCTGTCCATAAGTGTTGATTGAATAGTTTTCTCATATTAAATGTACTCCCACATAAAAAAAAAAATTATTTTTTACGTGAAGGATTTGTGTTATTGAAGTATGCTATCTTAAGAAAAGCATTTGTAGATATTTGCATATTGTTCAGGAGGTTTACAAATGCCTGCCAGAGCTTTTCTGCTTATACACGTCCTGCTTCATAATCTGCTATTTTTGCTCAACATTAAAGCAACAGTTACAAAGACATCCTGATACCCTGTAACTGCAGAAAATTCTAATATCCTGCCATCTGCTACAGGCTCTTGAAGCCACGACCTGCTATGTGCCAACAGACACAAGCAAATATTTTGTGCATGTGTTCAGACAAAAGCAAAAGCACAGGCAAACTGGTGATCTAATGGAAAATTTTGTAAGGCAGCTACAGTTCAACCAGATTATTTGCCCATTTTCGTGCGTGTCACAAGGTCATTTTAGAGCCGGTAAAAATCATTACTTTTGCCGGCTCCAAAAAAGGCTAACAAAGTTGAGAACAACCTCTAGCTAATTTTTCACCTGTGTTACGTCAGGGTAGGCAAAAGTAAGTATGGCAAAGCATAACCGAGTACAATCGCATGAGCATCTCCAAGTGGTATTTGATTTTGATGCAGAATGCCTGCCCAAGCTTGCCGGATGTTGATAATGTTAATAAGTAGGTAGTCAAAGCACCATATAGGCGCTTCTCTGATCCAGGACCACTTCACTTCTTTTAAGCATAGCTCACATTTTCACCCTGTAGCTCAACTCTGCAGCTGGCGGTAAAAAGACTTCACACTCATCATGCAAATTTTTTTTTCTTTCTTTCTGTAAGATGAAACAAAGTGTATTGCCTAGGGGGTGCCTAAGCTGAATCGACTAGACAGTTTCACATCATGGCAGCAAAGAAATAAATAGTCCGTAATATTAAGTACATTAACTCACTTTTTTGTCCAGTTACATTGGCTACAGTAAAAACAGAGTGAATTATGTATATGGAATGTTGCCACTTCAACAAATGAAGCAGTGTGACATTTACACTTGAGGTCGAGTCCTGCCCCGCAGGATATGTTATTATAAGTACAACCGCTGTCGTTAAAGATGAAACTAAATAAAGGAGTATGCTCGGAACGCTGTTTCTTGAGCTCCATATGAAAGAAAGCAATGCCGGCTGTTCAAAAAGCATTGCAAGTTACAATTACTGGCAATGTTCACGCAGCACTATTTAGTCAACAAAAGTTTCTAATCACAAATATTCATGCCAGAATAAAATGAAACAAAAAACTCAAAAAGGTTGACATTACGATTTCACTTCAGTCTGTAAAACCTGTATATGCCAGTGTGAAATTGGATTCATTTTGCTAAAAACATGCGAGAAACCTCATTACTAAAAACACACTTTATTCATTAAAGGCTAGATTTCAATGGCTGTAGTACTTTTCCCAGAGCCTGCACAGAAGTTGTTTGCTTACAGACTTGGCTAACTACACCCTGGCCAAAGCAGACCAAAAGGCTCAGAAGAGAATTCGGCACATTGTACTGTATAGTGTATACAGCCCAATTTTTAAAAAGCTCTAAAATTGCGGAAAAAAGTTCTGTCTTTCCTTTTTGGCATCTGTCGGTCACTCAGTCGTACGATATAAAACATTGAAGAATAATTCCAGGCATTCGAAACAGAATAAGCAAATTAAACACAATCTATGCCATGCTGCCAGCACACAGCCGGTAATACAAGTTTTTTCAGAGAAGCTGGTCGATCACTGGGTAGAGAAGCGACATGTGCTCGGCTCCCTTGATAGGCAGCTTGTTGACCGAGTAGTGGTGGATCATCTCAGGGATGCTTTCGAAGGGCTTGCTGAACTGGCCCAATATAAACTTCCCGTCTTCGTTGTGCACTATCTTCATGTGCATGAAACCCCGTGCACTCCTGCGCAGATAAAGGAGGGGGCAGTGCGTAAATGTAGGTAATGAGGCATACAACCTTTATATTGACATGACCTTTACCTTTACATAACCATTGCATAGTTTTAGACTTAGCCCTTACTTTTACCTTTCAAGGTGCAAACCAGGCAGACACACATGCCATATTGAAAAAAAAAAGTGCAAAAAACGAGAAAACAGACAAAGAAGGACACATGCAGAGTGCTCCGTATGTATGCCTCATTGTCTAGTTTCTTGTTTTTCATGCTCTTTGTTTTCAATATGTCGCACCAACACGCCCAAGCAACCACTATAGCTACATGTCATATGCTATGTAGGGCACTGTCATATGTATTTATTGAATGCATTTCCTTATTTGGATATGTGCATTTATTACACACGCTGTGAAGATACCATAGATACCATACTTTGGATACATGCATAAAAAACTTCAATATTGAGGTGAAATTTATTATGTGTTGACTGACTCTGGTGTTCGGAGAGTGTGTTAACAATGCACACCAAGGTAACGAAAAACATTCCTTTTACGACATATCGAAATTGTGTCAGTACTTCTTCAAGGAGGCTCCTCCAACAACGAGGCATTCATAGTATTTTTTTTATGATGCAGTGTCAAGAAACAGTGTTTTTCTTGGGTGAAACACCTGCTTGCCACACAAAAAGTTTGGTTCGATTCTCGTTCAGACCCCCAAAAAAAGTTACTTATTTCATTTCTATCTCTACAAATTTTCAGTCATGGAAAAGATGATTTTTCACTCACAACCAACAATATCATCAGCATTAACAAATTTCCAGATAACGAGCTTTTTAAATCTATCATGTTAAAATTTAGCAGGAACTTGGTCCAATCGATTCACTAGGTTTGCTGTCCTTGAAAAAGAGAAAGGTGGCATAAAGGACGGTCAGGAAATGTTCTGGCTGTGGTTTTAAGGAGGCATAATTAAACACTTAAGAAAGCAAATGCTTGGTAATAAATCTGTGCTTTTTATGGAAGTCAAGAATTTATAATGGACATGTTTCATTATGTTCTGTAGCTTTGTAGGTTGCAAAATATGCCTGCAAACATTGATAAAGTTATAACTTATGAAAAAGTGTATTTATAGCAGTTCAATGTATTTCCCTTGTCATAGTCACAAAACCATGATACAGTCGAACTCTGCTTCAACAAAATTTCTGCTAGCAACCAAAAATTCACAGTTCCCCTTCAGCAGTCCATAGGAGTCAATGCATAAATATTGTCGTCACAATGAACACTTTTTCTTCTGCCGTCTCGCTTCAACGAAATTTCACGGTGCAATTCCAGGCTCAGATATTTATTGCTATACAGTAAACACAGTCTTTAACATTTTGATGCATTTTCAGAATCTTGAAATACGTGCATGAAGTCTAAAACATGTGTTGGCACCACCAGAAATTCGCCGCTGTTCAAGCAAGCAAGGGCGCCACCATCACTCGATAGCAATGGCAATGAGACTGCCCTGCTTTTGCCACTGGCTTGCTTTTGAGCTGCAGAGGATCCGAAGCTGAAGCTCAGTCGCTAAGTTCTTGGTTTTATTTTACGCAGCTGTGCGGAACGATGCCTTTTTTGATGCCAATGCGTATCATTTCGTTCGTGCTTGGCCATGGTGGTAACTAATCAGAGCAGCTGTTTGTCCGCATTATCAACAAAATCAGCAAGCCGCGAGTGCTGGATGATAAGAATGGCATGAATAAGGCAAAAGTCAGCGCTTCACGATGCCCTACCTCCATCTCGGCGTTGACAAATACACTTTGACGGCTGAAAGCTGCTGGTGTTAACGTGTTAATGCAGCTGTTTGGTTAATTCACAAGCGAGGTTGTAGGCTTTGTTTCAGCGTGCTTTTCACCATGTGCTTGCTATGCAAGGGCAAGAATCTCATTGTGACGCTGCTGGGAAAAAATAGGAAACAGCGGATACTTTTTGAATTTTGAGATTAAACGTTCCTTTGCTTTGCTACCTCAGATCATGTATACTTTTTTTACTTCGCTACAACTAAATTTTCGCTTCAACGAAATTTTTCCTCGTCCCGTCAGTTTCGTTATAGTGGGCTTCTACTGTATGCACATATTATAACAGTAAGTCACTGTACCTAAGCTTACTTTAAATGAATCTTTGATATAGCTTGACATAGCAGAAAAACCTTGCTGTTTCTTGTACAGTAGATAGTTGCAGCAATATAATTAAACTATAGGCAGACAGCACAAGAAGATGATCAATTGCAATATTGCAATATGTTGCAGCATGTTTTTTGTCTGATAATGACTCCTATATCAGCTACAGTATACACTCAGTAAACCTAATTCTGTTAAACGAAATGACTGCCTCTGATGTGATTGGTTTTGTACTTGAATGCCACCACATCCTTATTCATCTTTCAGCAGTGGCTACATCACTGCTGAGAGTTTTAGATTTGGCAGAAATTGCAGTGCTCTGTTTGGTTTGGGAAGGTTAAGTTTAATGCAAACAATATATACTCTTATATCCAAGAGAAGAAAACAGCACTTCTTCTGCAGTATAACATACAGCTAGAAAGAAGTTTAATGAGAACAAACAGATAATGAAGCCAAGAAATGTACTATAGAAGACATTAATTCTACTGTTTTGAGTGTTTGTAGTAGAGCTGTGCAAATAGCTAAATATTGGGTGTGAATCGAGTTCGAATGTTGAACTGTGAGTGCGAATCAAATCGAACATTTTTTGAATATTTGTTCAATACTTCTAGAATATTTTTCAAAATGTTCAAAACAATATTGCAAACAAAAAAACTTGCAGAAGATTCCTAAGCATGTTCTTATAAGATAGCAGCATGAAAGTGTTCTTTTGACGAGGTTTATTTTGGCTAGTTCTCTTATCAAAAAGGAGACGATGCAGAGGCCAAATTGTATTTATGTACATGAATCGGTGTAATCAAATCGTTTCCCGAATTTCAGGTCTTGAGCAGCATTATTTCAGCCCCCACCTGTGCCACATCTCCATGTTGAAAACAGCGTTTTCTCGAGTCTATACATATGTGACCATAGGTAGCTTTGCCGCAATACGAGTGCGATGAGGCGAGGCATATTAAAGAATTGGCGGTGCATCTGCGTGCTTTACTGGCAAATGTCATCACAACATTTGCCAGCGAATAATACTTTCATTTGAGAAAGAATAAAATAAAGAGAGAATAAAACATTTATTTGACGTTCTGCACAAGGAAATCAGCGAATATGTGCTGTGTGAGATATGAAAATTTATCTGTCACTGATGTGAAAAAACGAAGTTTTTCTAGAACACAAAGGCACTTGTAGGTGGCAGCACCATGTAGTTTTAGTGAAACTTAGGAAACACCCGCTTTTTCGTTCATAGTGTCGCATTGCCAGCACCACGTAAAAAGCACTGCAGTCTTTACAATTACGTATCGAATTCAATGCATTTTAGAAATGAAGTAACACACTACCTAACACTGATGTATTGATGTTGCGCCCAAACATGCATACTATTAGTTAGACACCAAAAGTTGGTCTGTCTGTCTGTACATTTGTCTGTTTGTCGGCGGTAACAATCTTCCTAACGGCACCAAACGACCTCAAACAACCAACCCCATCCGCAGCGCCCACCAGTATTTCTGAACTTTCAACGTTCTTACTTGTGCGATTGTCAGCTAAAAACCCATTCTGAAGCACCATAACAACACCTCGATGTTTTTTATGTGTGCCTTTTTACTAGAGGAAGCACACACAAGTAATTCTAAGGACCGCAGCGTTTATCACACTACGCTGACAGTGCAGCGCGATGCACAAAAAGGCAAGTGTTTCCAACGCTTTGCTAAGATGAAGCACTCGTGGCACCAGCACATCGCTTTGCATTCTACACCTTATCCCCTCTGATACAGGCACGCATCTTAATCCACAGGCGCACACGCCTTCCTTCGTTTTCAACGATAACTGCCAGATGGAGTTTGTGTCCAACATGCTTCGATGTGCTCGTTCGCCTTCACTGCACGAATCAAGATTTTCTAAAGCAGCGCTTCCAGATTACAATTTACCAATTTTCTCGTGCAGAACATCAAATAAATGTTTTGTTCACTCTCTCCACACGCGAGACTATCGTCTTTGCATGACTTTTGCAGTAAAACATGCAGATACAGGGCCAATTTTTTTATTGACAATGTTCACTAGTATGAGCGCAGCCAGGAGGTAAAGATAAGTGGTCGTTCAGCGAGGGGTTAAACTTTCGCTCTGGTGGCTGCATCGATTGACAGACAGACAACTATTAGACAGACACACAGACAAACCAAAATTTCCAAAAAAAAACTATCGTTTAAAATTTGAAGGACCCATTGCCAATTGGACATGGACTGAAGAGTTGTGCTTAATATGACTCGCAACATGGGAGTGCATGGCCTCCACTAGCCCTTATTTACATTACTAAACGCTTTTCCCTCACTTGGGTATGACCCCAAATAAGGAAGTATCATTTGGTTGTTGAAATGAAAGAAACCACCACGTCTACACAGAATGCATAGCACAGTCACTGCAAAAGCTACAAGCTACAAACCTTTCTAGAGCCTTTTGTAAACACTCTTTGGGTAACTGCTACGAGCACACATGCATGGTACTCACTATGCCACAAATCATCATAATTTTTGTGCAGCAGAGAAGTATTCAGTATGCTGTTCTTGGTCGTTCCACGCAAAAGCATGGTACCTGCCACACACCATCAAGAAGTTTAGTGGAGTTTTTTGGTGCTGTGGATGACGACGATGAAGAAGTACACCTGAGCGTTTTGTAATGGGTTGGAGCATTTGACGATTGACTCGTCACGCTATTCGCATTGTGTGATGCCTGGTTGTTCCTTTGCTGTTCTAAAATCGTTTATTACTCATGTTAACACGATTCCTTTCCCGACATGAAGCAGCCTGCCTAGGGTCCGTTTATAATGGAGCTTCAAGCACTGGCATTACTCAGTGGTAGAATACTGAACTGGCGCGCAAAGGGCCTGGTTTCGAGTCCCAATCTGTGCGTAGTGTTTTTTATTTATTCAGTTTTTCTTTATTTCCCAAGATAGAAGTCATGGACAATGGCAGTGATGGCGGTGGACAACTACGGCGCTAAAACTTGTAGTGATGATCTCGTAGCAGCTTTTACTGCATAACAAGTTGAAGTCATGAGCAACATTTCAACTCGTGAAGCCACCCGTTGTTGTGTTGCACGTTACATTGAGCGTGACTGTATTTGTCTTCTGGAAGTTCGAATAGTTCGAATAATAATATTTCGGTGTGAATAGAACGGAATAGCAAACACCATTACAAAAATATTCGACAGTTTTAATTTTCGTACATCCCTAGTTTGTAGTAATCGTGATGTTTAAGTGCAAAAATAAAGAGAATCAGAAGACAACTTAGAGAAAACCTGCATCCTTCAAATTATGTGTCCGATGGCCTCACCACTTGGGCTACGGCAGAGGTCATCCCCTCGTCAACTTTATTGTGTGTTTATGTGCGTAAAAGCCTGGCAACATTTATGAACACATAAAATAGTACAACTAATCCCCTCTATATTTCCCTTGACTTCATTGTGTGCTGGTTTTCAACCAAGGTTGTATTTCGCACAAAAGAAACGATCCCTCAAAATTCCCTTCCTAATTGACAGCTATAAAATCTTTTTCATTAAATATTGCCAACACTATTTAAAAAAGTATGAATAGGCCACATGCTAAGAAAAATGTTGGCTAGAAGCTTTTTGCACAGCTACCAGTAGTATAAAGCACCAGAGGTTAAACACTTATGCTAGAGATGAGCAAAGGATCTCTACTTTTTCTTTAATACAATAAATGAAGGAGAGCTTGTGAATGTCAGCTTGTGAACACAGTCGCTTCTGAGCATATGAGCCTGCTGGAAAATCGCAGAAACATTTAATAAAAGGCTACAACAACGTGTGAAGTTCATCTGCTTACTTCAGGGAGAGTGAGAAGTCGTGCTTGGAACTTTCGCTGTTGCGGACGAGGTAGCTTCCTTCCTTCAGAACCCTGAGCAAGTTCTCGGCGTCAAGGCGACTGATCGAGCCATGGTACCACCTTAATGGAAAAAAGAATAAAGTAATTGAAAAGTATTTGATAACAGACCATGCTCAAATAGCGCCATAGTACATCACTCTTTGATGCCTGCGTTTCCCGGAGTGTAAACCTATAAAACTTGCATGGAAACACAACAGCATTGCCCAGCTCACCAAACACATAGGAAAATGTGTCTAGATACTACAGCTGCTGAAAAAAGTTTGTGTCGTTTTTGTTGTGTTAAAGACAGCAGACCAAGAAACATCCATTCAGCCATGCTAATGCCCAAAGTATCTTTGTCAAGCCATCACTTTGCAATTTCTTCTGTTTAAGGCACATGAAATATCCATATATGAGAGACTTGCAGATCAAATCAGATGGCAAACAGTCATTGTGACTGCCATGGCAATGACAAGAGCGAGATAAATACCGAAACCTCAATATAACAAGCCCAAATATAGCGAATTATCGGTTATAATGAAGTAACTGAAAATGTTTTGTCATAAGCATAGTGTGGATATATGTTATTAATGAATCTTGGACATAACGAAGTGTTTTTGTGGCAAACATAACTTTGTTTTAACAAAGTTTGAGTATAATACAGCCTTACAGGAGAAGCAGCTACCTTCATTGAATTTTAAAAATACTTCCTTTTGCATTTTGCTTTTGAAGCATTTATGCTTAAACACTGAGGCGTCAGTCACTCGCGTACTTAAAATAACCACATGCAATAGAAATGATTTCGTACACTAAATGAGTAGCTAAATAATATAATACCGACAATAGGGTACTGAAAAGTAGCCAGAACTGCACTCATGCGCATTGTGTACTTGTAGAATTAGACTGCACCATTAGGGAACTCTCGGAGGGCCTCTTCTGGGTCACTAAGTAAACTGCAACAACCATCAGCTTCACATTGGTTTCCATGGCATTTCTCTTTGTGTGCCCTAGTGCGCTTGTGATATAAAGTAAAGTACAGGCTCACTCGAGTGAAAGAACCATGGAGAAATGAGTGGCCATGGCTCTAGGCATCAGCTTCATATTGCGTTAGCATTTTTGATTGTGACACAAAGCAAGGAAGCATCGTTGTCCTTGATAAGTGATAAGGTGACACTCCGTGCACACGGTTCTTTTGCTAGAAGCACATTTGAGACCACTGCAATATGATAGCACACTAGTGCAGTCCCGTGGATGTTTTCATATTTTGTGCGCTTTCTTTAAATGGTTGGAGCATGTATATTGCCAGAAAACATTGCACCAGTTCTTTTGGAATGTCCTTTACAACGTAAAACTTGGCCCTAAACTTGGCCCTAATGTGAATATTAAAAATTCTGCATAATCAATCATCGTCAGCTCACTAGTTAGGTGCAATATAAAAAAACTTGTGAGGACGCTTCAGCTTCGTCTTCAAACCTAGAATGTGATAGCGTAATCTGGCCTCATGGGCATCAGCTTTTCAACTGCTAGCCTGGTTTCAGTTCTTGGTGCGAACCTCAACCGTGCCGTCAGAAAATGGGTGACTGTGTACGTAATGTTGGCTGTTTAAAACTATGCTAGGATGTTGGAATGTTTACTGCAAGTACAGTTGTCAAGAGCCCACCACGCCTTAATTATTCATTTTGGGAATCAGGAATGGGCTTACTGTGCATCTGTAAGGATGCACAGGCACGCACAGCAGTTCAATTTGTTGATGCTTCTGCTGCTCATGATGATTAAATATGCCTGAGCGCTTTGAAATTGGTGGGCCTCTGAAACACCCACTCTTTGCACAAGCACATGTTTCAATGCCTGCCTCAATTCTACTCTTCTGCCATGGAGTATTACATGCATTAACAAGACTCCACGCACTACATGATATTCATACATAGCTTTTTTTGAAGCAGTTAAAAAAAATAGCATGGTTCAGTGGTAAAACACGTGCTTGCCATGCAGATGACCTGGGTTCAAATCCGACTTGGACCTGGCAATCTTTATTATTTAATTAGCCTTTCTTGATTTTTTGGTCACGGTCAAGAAGATTTTTGATTTCCAACCAACAACCTCAGCAAGATGCCAATGCGAGTATTTCTGCAAAACAACCTTTTCAACGCTATCATGTTAATTTAATCTTACAAGCAACGTTTGATATTGTTGGTTTCATTCAGTTGCGATTAATCATTTGATTTAAGTGCGTAATTTTGGTTATGTGAAAAATTACCGCAGATCTATGAAGTGAATGCTGATGATGGAGTGAAGCTCCTTGGAAGCCAATGTACGTCACTTTATTTTGCTAAGCATAGCACCATTGATAGATGCACTAGCACTGCACAGCCTAAGTACGAGCAATGCAGTATGCTGTACACGGCTTGTATACGTGCTCTGAGTACGAGCGGCTCATTGCTGGTTCAACACATGTGTGCGGTCGGTATGCACAGTGCATGCACTCTATGAATGATTCTGCGGACGACGCCATGACCTTTATTGATACGCTTGCTGAGAGAGGGTGCTGGAGCGGCACTGCAGCTGTTTCGATGACCAACAGGTACCTATGATGACAACAGTGAAAACGGACATCGTGCGAGCCTACAAAGTATCGCTCCTAAAAACTAGGTGCGTGTCTGTGTGAGTGTGCGAGTGTGTGCATGCCTGTGTGCATGTGTCCGTGTTGTGGGGCCCATGCAAGGAGAAAGGAAGCTTAATTAGGCAAGCAGGCACTCACCCTTGCTTTTCAAGAGCGACACTGGTGTCTACTTTTTTCGCCGACGACGCTCAAAGCGGCGCAACCAAAGTTAAGTGTGAGGTTGTGCCGAGACCGCTTGGGCGAGTTCGATGCATTCAGGTTCAAGTTCAGGTTGAGCATGGGTCGCGCTGGAGCTGTGAAGAGGGAGCACAATCAGAAATTTCAGAAAGCTGGGCATGAATACATCCTGAACGGCCACATCTTTTACAATACTTTTTATGTAACATACAATCTAATGTGATGTACTCCATACAGTTCAATGGCAATAAGTACTATCAGATTTGTAGCGTCCACTCGGTCTATTCACCTTATATGTTAATACAATAGTATAGAGACAACACAATTGGGATATGTGACGATGGACCATTGTGATGCATCGTCTTCTTAAGAAACAAATCCATTTTTGGTTTTTTGGGAATACTGCGTCACAAAAATCTTTTGTTTTCTAGCCTTTACTTTTGGCCATGATATACCAATGCTATGATTGGTGTTAGTACAAGGCAATTTACAGCACTCAGTTGAATATTGAAAACAGTATTTTAATAAACCGTAAATTAGTTTAGATTGGTGCCCCTGTTAATCCTTTCTCGTCCAACGTACACGTATTTCGGTGAGTTTCTTTTTGTTGCCAACTTCTAGTAAATATAGTTATCACCTAAAATATTACAGTCTACATGGCCTATTCTAGATGCTGGCTGGAATTTCTTTTTGTACATAAAATTTTGCAATTACTGTCAATGGCAAAACAATAAACATTTGTTGAACTAACATTTCAAGAAGGAGACTTGAAATCGTGCAAGCCACAGCTGCCCTGCAGCTGCCCAGACAGAAAGTATGCAGCATTTTCTACACTCATAACAGCCAAACAGAAATTTTATATATACATGAGTCCCAAAGTCTGCCCTTTTTGTGAGCACAAGCTGACATGCCTAAATCATTAGTATAAAGCAAAGCAATGTGCACTGAGAGCACAGGGCTCGACCTTTGTCGTTGACATGAACCGCACGACGAATGTGCATAAAACTAGTCAATAAATAGATGAAGAGAAAGCTGTGCTACATGGTTTCGGTCATGGGAGAATGACCAGCACAAAAGAATTCGAGCCTGTTCCTATAGGCGTGGACTTCAGACTGGGATAAAAATCAGGATGGCCACTGAATTCACAGTCTAGCTCATGAGTGGGACGATTTCTTTAGCCAGGGAGGCAATCAGTGATGAAGAATCAGTAAAGCAGTAATGAGTGAGAAAATTATCAATGAAGAGGAAAGCAGTGATAAAATCCTAAGATAAAGAAGAGGATGAAGAGTATGTGTGCCAACTGAGTTATTGTGTTGCACACACAAGGTGCAGCTAGTTTTATGGTAATGCGAACTGGCAGAATAAAATCTTGAACAACTTCACTGTTAAAAATTATGTTGCTAATAGCTAGATTCATGAGAACTGACCGACAATGATACCAAGGAAAGTATAGGTGATGTCATCAAAAGTAATTGTAAAATGTACAAATGTGAAGAAAAAAAAGTAGCTGGTTAACTGTCACTGCCATGGGCTGAAATAAATGTGAGGCAGCAAGTGACTGACCACTGGGTCTGGCAGCTGGACCTGCAGCAGGTGACTCCATCGCGATGGACGTGTTGGATGAGGATGAGGAGGAGGAGGCCATCATGGCCACCGAAGGAGAGGAGGAACTAGGGCCGCCACCACTGCAGCTTGAAGCTGTTGGCGCAGGGCTGGCGCGACAGGGATCTAAGGCTTGCAGAGCTGTGCCCTCGGGGGACGGAGGGGGCAGCCGGACGGCTGAGAGGGGCACAGTTGGAGTGTGCTGCGTGGGCGACTGCACAGCCGGCCGGGACCTACAGTGTCCGTGAGAAAGAATAATCAAACTCTGGGGCTTTACGTGGGGCAATGAGATGTGCCACAGAGAAGGACTCCCCACTAACTTGGACTTCTAGGGCTCCTCAGTGTGCACATAAATCTTACAAGCACACAAACACACTTTCATTCCACCTTCATCATGACACAGCTGTCGTGGTAAGGATTAAACCTACAATATTAGATTCAATATACATATAGTGAAATAATATGGCAGGTTATGTACGATAGCAAAGCCAAGAATTCTTTTTGGAGGGAGCATGCCCTTTCCCAAGAAGTTGGTGCTAGGCCAGCGGCTGTTGTGAGATATCAATTCTATGCTAAATATTTCATAACCTATAGAAATTTTTGAAAGTGGCATGCGCTGGGTGTGCCATGTACCTAGCTTGGGTATATTTTCAGTTATGGAGACAAAGGGAAGTGACATAAATTTAATGATTCAGGGCAAAGCTCTCACCCTCTGAAATAATTTGACTACTTGGAAGTGCTCTGAAATGCTTTTTAAATGTTTTTTTTTGTGCCAAACGACAGGGTTTATTTTAGAGAGACAGATTAAAATAAGAGTTCTTACAATGAATTAAAAACATGCAAAATATACAGGGTGATTAGGGCTCTGTGAGTACATGTATAAATTTCTGCATCATAGATTGAGCATTCAATACACAAGAGTTAATCAGTTCTGAATTAATGACTGTGCATACTGAAAAATGAACTTTCAATTATTGGCCGCGAGGGCATCAACTAGAAAGGTCAGCGCTGCAATCGTTTAGATGTCACAGATAGAATGGGTAGTTGTGGAATACGACAGCTTTGCTTTCACGACACCACTTGCATTGTGCCCCATGGCTGCACCGGTTCTTAGTAGTGATTTTACGATGCAAATTAGACACTACAGTGCCACTGGGGGCACCAATTCATAGTTTGCTTGCCCTTATTATCAGGTCTTACCTATTCTCTAAGCACTGAGCTTCAAAACAAAGAGAAGCACGCACGGTGTCCACAGCAAAGGCGCAGGCAATGTGATGTTCTAGCAGACAAAGTCAACCCCGCATCCTATGAATGACGCCATAACGTAGGTAGCGACACGGTATGTCCTCGAGGCCAACACACGTATCTTTTATTCTAAATGATAACTTGTGCAGTTTTTATCCTTCTAGACTGTTTGTATCAGGTTCTGATATTTGGGCTGTGCTGAGAAAAAATAATATCGTTTCTCTGTAAACCTCTCAATCAATACTCAAGGACTGTGCACAGCATTTATAGATACACATCTCCTCAACAAGTTAAAAGTTTCACAGCAATATTTTCACAAGAATTTCCTGGTACTCCTTGACAGAATTCGAGGAGCTCGTGTACCTATTGAAGGACTCTAGCAAGTTCATGAGCAGTGCACTGGAATAGAAAGCACTGTTGTGCTATTAACAGTATTATTATACGAGAGGCAACTGCACTGCTTGACTTACTTTTTACGAACTTCATGCTGTGCTGCGAATGGTCTTTCTTATTTTCAGTTGCAAAGGACAGACAATTGATGACACTGAGTTTGGTGTAGTGCCTATGCAAGTCATCTTGACACAAAGGACTGTGTAAATTCAAGATGTATTAACATACTCATTACATCTACTTGTCAATGCTCTTGTGTCTGTCGCTCTCATCACTTTATACCTTTGAAGACCCTGCTGAAACAATATACAAACTGTCTCATACCAAAATTGTAATTGAGCATGTTTTTGTTTCATTAGACTCAAGACCCATTAATATAATTGGGGAAAACCCTGCAGCCAATTTTGTGTCAACATTTTAGTGTTATTGTTAACTGTTACAACCATCAAGGTCTTTTGTCACTTGGTGCTCCCGTGTGTCTGATTTACGCCTGCTTCTTTGCCCTTGCCTTCCTTTTGTGCCATTGAATATAATGGCTTAAAATACAGTTAGCCTGTTTTCTAGCCTGCCTTCAGTGATGTTGGTAGTGAAATATGAGCAACGAGGCACAGCTATTGGAGATGCATGGGTGTCAACTCATATCAGGCTCATAAAATCAGATGTCATTACAAGTTTCAGAGGAAGATTACTCTACAAATCTTGCTGAAAGTGCTAACCAAGCAGAATGACAAAATAACAGTTTAACAACAATGAGTGGGCTTTATACAAAAATTAAAGCGGAATGCTACAAATGAACTTGTGGTGGAAACAAACCAAATCATGAAGCATATATAACACATTCAGCAGTTCAGTAGGCCGCTTTGGTTTGTTACCTATGGTCGGGGACTTGCGGAGGCGAGTCACCATTGCTGCGCTTGATCCTTGGCAAGTCCCAGGGCCGGTCGTAGTCACTCTCTGGTCTCGTGTCCGAGCTGGGGCTTTGATTGTGTTGAAGCAGTGGCCTTACAGCAGGATGCCGTTTGCTGTTGTCCGAGAGCCGCCGCTCAGCATTGTCAGTTTCAGTCGAAGCAGAAGAGACCCCCTGAATTAGAGGATTCCACATTTGAAAAGTCAAACTGAATCTGCATCTTTGCCTATGAAGCATTTACTATTGTCTCTAGACAGGCTAGATGAGAACACTCTTTTCTTTATAACTGAATAAGTGTAACGAGTAGAAAATTTCATGAGGTAATAATTACAATATATGAGTTACAGTTAGTGCAGGCAGTGTAGCGTGGACCTTGAGTTTGATACTTTCTCAATGAAAAGGGAGCCAGTCTCAGAGTGCACAAACACCTCAGAATGCCTGAGCGGCTGCTGTTCACAATTTTTTCGACCTGTTAGGTAGCAACGTTTGCAGATTCGTGGCGCTGACATCACAGGTGTCGTCAGGAGTAGTGACTGTAGAGCTGTGGCAGGTTTCCCTGAATTATTGTTTGGGAAAGTTTGTCAAGGAAGCAAACCACCACTGTGAATTCTCAAGATGGTCAAGCAGGCATCGCGGTCCAGGCCATGTGACTGCAGTGAGAGAAAAGCAGAAGTGGTGCCTGAAGTGGAATATTAGGTTTTGTAAATCAGCAGTAATGGTCGGTACCAGTTGTTCCACTGAAGATGAGTATCACTCGAATTCCTGTTCTCTGCTGAGAGAAAAAAATGGAGGAACGTGAACTGTTTGTATGATTGTTTCTCAACTGAGCGGGAGTGCGCTGTTGGAAGATGGGACTGGAAGAGTTCGCTAGGTGCACCTTGGGCGAACGGTCATGGTGAATAAGCGCTGCCTTCAACCAGACTCTGGCTCTTCCTTCACGTTGCCAGTGTGCACTTGAGTTGTTAGGGGCTGTTGATGTTACATCATGGCTGATTTGACTAGAGGTGAGCAATGGATTGATGCCCTAAGCAGCTTATAGGTATCCAAAAGATTTATCTACTGGAATCATTAATGCAGGCGCTTTGATTGGCTAATGGCAGCCAAGAGCTGATAATCTTACAGAGAAAGCTGTTATCAGATCACAGCATGGTTCACTAGTGGCGGCGTAGTTTCTACCACCGCCCCTGTATCCACTATTGAACGAAATAAGAAAAATAAAAAACACCAAGGACACAGTGGGATTTCAGCCCGGGTCCCCTGAGTTCCAGCTCAGTATTCGACCACTGAGCCCCGTCGGTGCTTAGGACTTGTTGGCAAGCTGGCCTTAGTCAGGCTTGATGTCGGGAAAGCAATTGCGTTAATATGAGTAATAAAGTGTTTTAGAACATCAAAAGAACAACCAGGCATCACACATTGTGAATAGCGTAAGGAGTGGGTCTTCCAATACTCCAACCCATTACAAAAGCTTGTTCTTGACCGCTTATAAACTGTGGCACATACCCACTTCAGGCATTGTTCTTCAGGCATAATATTAAGGTTTAGTAAATACCTCACTTCTCTGAAGAATGACGAAGGATGGCATAGTGAATGTCGGCCAACTACACAAGATAAAGTTATTTTTCTTCCTTTCTTATATATGGCGAAGTGGGTACTCAGCAAGAGTACTTGTAGTAGTTACCCAAAAAGTGATCAGAGAAGGCTGTGAAAGGCCACTCTTCCAGCTTTCGCAGTGACAGTGCTGCGCGTCTTCCACGAAGAGATGGCGTTTTATTTTTTTTTAAGAGTGGAGCACTTTAGGAGGTTGGGCTGTCATATGCTGTAGTATAGTGTCATCATCGCTTAGAGTAATGCTCCATGAATAGCACATTGAACACTTGCTCGTGCCCAGGAGCAGTCTTCTTCCTCTTGTTCTTTGAGCACCTTGATGATAATCACTTATCATCATCACCAAAAAATAAAAACAATAGCTTGTGCACTTGACGTAACATAGGCAGAACTATGTAGAAAAATAACAGCAAGAGATATAGAAGAGCAAGAAAGAGAAGGAAGCAGATAAAGAGAAAGAAGCAGATAAAGAGAAAGAAAGAAATAAAGAAAAAGAAATAAAGAAAAAAAAACGACAAAAAAGGCACAGGAGAAAAAGAAAGAAAAACAGGAGGGAATAATGAGAAAACCGAAAAAGAAACAAAGAAGGATGGCCAGCTTTACACTTCCTTCAGTATTATCGGCATCCTTACTGTGCAGATGCCTTAACTTTGCTTTTCACCGCAGGGAGCACTCATGACTTCTTCATGAACACAACTGCACTATAGTACTAACGTGATATAAGCAATGTCGGGGCTATGACGCCTTTTCGACAGAAGCTTTATACATGCAGTGGATTAACTGTAGCTTTAATTGTTTTACGGGTTCAACTAATCTATCAGAGGCTGACTGAGCCGGTAATCTAAGCACTTTCTGCCACTGTCGATTTCTGAGATCAGTTCTGAACATCTCTGCTCTCAAGTCTTACTCATTGCATGTCACTAATGTATGCCTGAAAAGAACTAAAGAACTCATTTATTGGCTTCTTCACCTTTAATAGGTTTTAGCACTAACTTGTATGCAACGATACAAGTGATTGAGGAAGGAAGAAGGGTTTTATAGCTTGCATTCTTTTTTTCTGAAGCCCCTTGCAGTGAGTCTTTGAACAGGTTCACCTTCGTTGTCATATCACTAGCAACATAGTCTCAGTACCTACAACTACTGCCCAAT
The DNA here is from genome assembly GCA_013436015.1 of Rhipicephalus annulatus. NCBI lineage: Eukaryota > Metazoa > Arthropoda > Arachnida > Ixodida > Ixodidae > Rhipicephalus > Rhipicephalus annulatus. The sequence goes on along the minus strand of WOVY01011058.1, from coordinate 535,787 downwards.
TTTAGTAGCGTTAAGCTTTGCTGTGACATTTCATTATTTTTCTTTTTTTGTAAAGTATTTAAATTTGACTACCCTATATTGCTATCTTTCAATGTCAGTGTATGCATCACTTCTCTTATGTGCCATTCCAATTTGAATATCTTATATTTCTGGTCTTCAGTATCTGTGCATGCATCACGTTTTTTCCGGTTTCACTTGGCTGAAGATTAGTATAGATGTACTGACACACTCTAACGTCTCCTTGACAAATGTTAAGAACTAGGGCTGTGCAAATATTAAGAAATTTCTATTACTAATGAATCAAACAGCATTTTACTCAATTTGGTTGGTAAATTAAACTGTGCAATTGTGAAGTACCAAACAGCTTATGAATACTTTTCAAGTAATCAGTGCCAATAAAAAAACCCCAAAGGAATTTAACATTGGAGAAGTGAGGGGCAAGTTTTTGCATAATCATTGAATTATAAAGATGCATGCAACTCAAGCTTTCGCAGGACTATCAACTCCATATGTTTCCTCACATGTTCTCGTATGTATGTTTACATGAATAACAACAGACACATAAATTGTGTTGGTACAAATTTTTTTTGCCGACACAACACGTTTGTGGGATTAAGTCTCATGCTGTGACATCTTGTATTCTTTTTTATTGGTTTTTTTATGTATCTAGCTGTATATGTGGTGTCTGGTTCAACAATGCATAGTTTTTACGATTCAGTTTTATCCAGATATTGTTTACAAAGTGCCACCTTGAACACTGAAATCACTGCTACACATTAACCTAATCACAGGGTATCTCAAAGGGCTGTATATGAGTTTACCTGAGTTTTCATAATGTCATCTTTTGCCAGTAAAGAGTCTTTGTAATGGTACTTATTTTAAACTTTGTGAATCCTTGTTTGAAATGAAATGTCTAGGGCTATATTGCCGGCGTTCACTTTGGTATTTGTGAACTATTCAAATTGCATCTGACTTGTATATGTGATTTGGTGTCGTCACTACATGATTTGTATTCAATTCCATCGTAATTTTTTTTTTATTCACACACACCGATAAAGAATGCATACCTTGCCCTCCACTACGGCGTCTCTCATAATCAAATGGTGGTTTTGGGACGTTAAACCCCACAAATCAATCAAAGAATGCATACCTTAAACGGCGCTCCATTGATCACTGTGGGCGGTGCGACTGCTACCAGTCTTCCCCGCTTTTCTTCAGGTTTTCGAGGACTGTCACAGGAAGAGTTGGACAGGCTGTCCACTGATGGTGATGCTCTGAATGACTGGAGGGCACAGTTGGAACCATTTTGAAGTGGTGCAGCCGTGGGTGCCATATGCTGCAGGGCAACACCCACCCATATATGCATGCCATAACAACTTCCACAGTAATGTTCCCCTCTGAACCTCTATTATGAATGAATTGTGTGGTAAATAGAAAGCAACTTCAAAGCACAATGTACTAATGAACAGCGTACCAAGCTGTAACTCATAAAATTGGAGGTTCTGCTATTATCTTGCTTTCTTCTTTTATTCATGCGTGCCTACATTTCTTCTAACTTAAGTTGTTTCCTCTTAGAATCCGAGGCTGGACAACATATTCAGACTGACAGAACATGTGACTGAACTGAACACACAGAATTTATTCAGGCTCAACGAGCATTTAGGTAGTTCATCAGACTGACTGACTGACTGACCGACTCCATTTCATCATTTTGGTGAGAATGGTGAAATGGTGACAAAGCTGGACAATAGTGACACAATGATGATGGTATATAGATGACAATAATATTGTAGGGACCACGTTGAGGGTAACAATCACAATGCTATTGTGATGCCGATGACAAACACAAGCATGGTGCAACAATATTGGGATGGTGCGACGATATTGGAATAGCTTCGTATGCTGTCAAATGTTACCGTGCAGCAGCACCACTGGTAATAAGGAGGTACTTGGTAATAAGGAGGTACATGCCCTATCTGTTTATTTCTTCCACATTTTTTTAAAAGAAACTTTAAAATCATGATTAGGTTGACTGTTAGCCCGAGTGATTTCTTAGTTATCCTTGTTTTCCATTTCATACAATACCCTTATCTCTGAATAGATTTTTCTAGTCAGCATACTGCCACATGTTTTTGCATTGTGCTGCCAGAATAACCTTTCTGCTTTATTCTTTAGCACTCTGCATAATTGTTGCTATTGTTAAAATACATAAAATCTCCCGAGTTCAATTTTACGTCTCGGAAATGTTGAGGACAAATACGTAATATTCTGAGCATGCCTGGAGTATACAGCTGCACAAATTGTGGTTGCTACTTAGCATCCCAGCTAATTTTAGCTTTCATAACATACATGACAATTCACTGGTGAATGTGGGAAACAAAAGAAGAAGGGAACAGTTGACGTAAACTGGTGTTCCAACTGATTCCATGACACACATATAAGACAAAAATTATTACAAGCCATCTAAAATATGTTACGAAGAGGAGTTGATAAACATTGTTACACCAAATTCTTCAATTGTGTCATGAGCATCCCTACGAGTCGTTTTATGCTATTTTCTATAGGCACTGAATTTTCAGTCATACTGTAACAGGTAACTTGACGATACTTGATGCTAATTGTCACAGCTACAAGGACAGCTACCAGTATCACGGTTCTATACTTATTCACTGTGGTAGCTTGATATGAAACACCTTTTTATTTTATTTGGTATACTTGGTTTTCACTTTTAGGCCACCATTTATGCACATATATTAGCTTACTGTTAGTGATAATGTATCAGATCTATAAGGGACAGCAGTGTGAATTGTGGCTGCACCTTGCAACGCTTTGTGCAGCACAATACAATACGTGAGATAGTTCTCAGTTGAACATGCTATTTCCTAAAAGAAAATTTGTGAAAACATTGCACAATCCTGACTACATCGCTAAGGAATGGCTCACACCAGCAAACATGAAGAATATGAAAATTCATTGAAGTTGTATGTCTTGTATCCACATACAATTCTCAAAGTGCAGCTGAACCCCTTTGTAAGAGACACTGATGTAAGAGACAAATTGGTACAAGAGACACCAGTGTGCTTACATGAAAATAAGGGTTGATAAGAAAATGCATACATGGTAACCGGATCATGAGAGACAGCTCATATAAAGGACAAGAATTGTTCCCCAGTGCATGCCCCTTATAAGAGATTGAACTGTATGCATGAGAAATTCTGAAAAATATTGCTACCATTGCTGTTGCTGCTGTCAACCTTTATAGTGATCTGGTGTTGTGTAAATGGTAATATGTTAATGAACAGGATGAAATCCCACATTGGTCTGTCTAAAAAAAAGAGTGCTCATTCACACAAGGAGAAGGAACACATCACACAAGGACAGGTGCCTACTGCCAACAAAGCTTTTATTGAGTGAACTCGATATAGCGAACACAGATATAACGAAATAAATGAAAAATAGTCTTGTCATACAGTCTTTCGAATACATATATGTTTATAAAGAATTTTCTAATATAACTTAGTTATGGGGTTAGGAAAGTAGATAGTTGCAGTTGCATGTAATACTGATGACAAAAATGGATTGGGACATCATTAGGATTGCTGTAGGAACCTGTATTCCCTGACAGAAAGGATGACCGATGAAGTTCTAATGAACATTAAGCCTTTACCCATCATTGTGAAGGTCTCGAAAATTTCTCGAATGCGATCATTTTTGTACTTGTGCACCACCTTGGTTTCATGGAGCAGAGGTGCACACCCAAATTTGGCACACCGAATTGTGAGATTACTGGCACTCTTGTTCCTCATGTGCAACAGCAACTATCTTCCTTTCTCAACACTTCCGTCTCCATTTTCCTAAACTATATACTGGTGCATGTTATTGGCAGTCAGAGCCCGTCCTCATGTAATGCTTTCCTTGCCCATGTGTAAATTAGCTCTGGCTCACAGCAGAGCTACTGTATTATGGTCCAGGTGTGCCCGGTGTCATAAATATACAATAATCATCATGAACTGGCATGAGCTCAAAAACTGACATGCAATCAAAGACTGGCATGTGCCAAAACATTCTATACAGTTGGTCAAAAGAAAATTGATGACCTCCCCTTTTTTCTCTTAGTCAGTAGCTACTGACTCGCTAGTAGCAGCAATATAACACATATACTTATATGCTCGTGCATTACAACCAGAGGCAGTTTCGATTTCAAAGAATACTCAGGTGCCCCAGTACATAACTGGCATGCTCATTAACAAATTCGCTATTTACCACGAACGCCATTGCTGGCATGCTTCTGCCATATAGTCAGTGCTGCTGTTTTGTCTGCCGAGTTCAGCTCTGCGATTGGTTCTTTTTTCGATTGTCAAACTATCTTGCTTGTCTAATGCGGTTATGAATGAAAAAGCCAAGAGGAGTGTAAAAAACAGTCAGAAAAGCTCGATTCTCTTCGCGTATTTTGCCAGAGGCTGCGGTTATGTTCGTGTCATTGTCGTGGCTGCAATTTTGTTTGTGCGATGGTCATCTAACTGAGGCAATGCCATGGAGCAGCCGCGAAATCGGGCACACAGAAACATTTTCGCTCCAACCATCTGTAAAGCAGCAGGTTGAGAAGCGACAAAAGAAGTGGCGACAGTACATTGTAACAGTGTGTATGTGTAGCATAAAAGTGTGGAGATATACGCTTAACTGACTCGTGTTTAGATTAGATTGGGCAATGTAGCCTTCTACAGGCATTCCGATCCCACATACACACATCGGATCATCGAAGCAGCTACATGTCCACTATGCAGTACAATCCCGACAGTAGAGAGATTTCACTTGTGTTTAGGCTTCCTAACATTTGCAAATACATGACCAATGGAGCCGTTGATGGCTCTGCAGCTGCAGAGTGAGTAGCAACATCTTCTGGCATTTTCTTCAACTACAATATAACCAGAGACCTACAAGCACAACATTGCAGCTAGCAACTCACTAAGTGACATTGTGTAAAACATTGGCAGTGAGATAATTATCAACTAACATTGCTCTCATTGTTTTCTTTTTTCGACAAGAACAGCAATGCGAATGACATAACAAAAAAAAAGTTATATATATGGTAATGCCATATGTAATGTGTGAATGCATGAAAATGACATAACTAGTGCAAAAGGTGTGCAAACAAAAAGCCTAATGCAGTTTATAATATACTAGTACTTTAAGTTTTCCTTTTTGTGTTTCTGAGTGAAAACACGAAAATGATAACTGCGCCACCTAACACATACATAAAAATTAAACACACACACAAACACTTGTGTGAAATTCTGGTTTTATGTGTGTGTCAGGTAGCACAGTTAAGATGCACCAACCTTCACAGCAACAAATTCTTCTATCCTAAGTAGAGCTGTGCAAATAACAAAACTTTGGGTGCAAGGCGAAATCGAATATTTTTTTTAATGTTGAATGTTTCTCGATTATACTTCGAAGCAATATTGCAGAAAAAGACGTTTGAGAGTATTTCTAAGCATATTCTCATAAGATGGCAACATGAGAGTGTTTCTTTTGGCTAGGTTGATGAAAAGCTGGTGGGTTGGTATTTCATAGTTATCAAGAATGAAGCAATGCAGAGACTGTATGGTACTGATGAACAAGATTCGGTCAAATCAAAGTGTTGCCTATAACACTTCACACGTGCAAGGCCAAGATGGCATTTCCTAAGCCTCTCCTCCTCTTTCAACATCTGTGAAAGCCCAACTGATCTGGCAGACAATGGTGTGCTCTCTTCGAAGTGCAGAGTTTCAAATCTGCCTCATAGATGCCAATATATAAAAATATCTCAAACTTAGTATGCTGAAAATTTTTGGCTTCCAATTTTTCGCACTTTCTACCCCAATTTCAGATCCAGAAGCATTAATTGAGCCCAACATCTGCCACATCTATCATCTCCATGTTGGAACCAGCGTTTTCTTGAGTCAATACATTTGCAACTGTAGCGGAGCTTAAAAGGCACCTTGGCAGCAGTACGAAAGTGTAATGAAATAAAGCATATCCGAAATCTGAAGGGCCCACTTTTAATTGGACTGACGTTGACCGTATTAGTTTTTCGAATAGTGGAACGTAGCAAAGCCTGACAGACTGCTTTGCCGCACTACAAAAATGTGCGCGGGTGAAGCATATTGAAAATTTGAAGGGGTCATGTTCAACCGGATGTTGATTCTACATGTCTTCAGAGTTCAAACAGTAAAGTTCCAATGCGAATCTAATCGAATAGCAAACACTATTCCCAAAATTTTGAAATTTCGAATATTCGCACACCTCTAATACTAAATACAAATGGAAAGTATCGCATCGAATACTATGATTGCACTATCTTGTGCTTGTATCTCAAATACTTGCCCGAGTAGCTTGTATCGTATCACGATACAATTTCAAAGTATATACGCCCAGCACTGATTTCTAGAGATATGGATAAAAAAGTGCTCTTGTTCGCTTCATCCAGCAATGCTGAAAGCACGAAAATTGGGAATGGACAACTTTAGTCCTTTGTTCGGTGGGCAATCATGTTAACCAGGCCTGTTTTAGCAAATTGTATAAGCAATGTGCCTACCTGTGCCTGTTTCTTTAAGTATATGTCTCAATTTTCTGAGCTTTGCACTTCATGATCTGCGCCTAGATTGGGCAAACCAATGCATGTAGCTACACATATATATGTTTTTTTTTTCGCCTGTGGGTCGTGGATCATTTACAGGAGATTTTTCTTGTAGGCAGAGAGGTGCTACTGAGATTTCTATTATGGTTTTGAAAGCTTTTTCTGTGTATTAAAAGTTTTATGAGCGTATAATTAGACACGTTTACCATTATTTCTGCATTGGCAATCGACTGCAATGTAATAGAACAGATAAACAGACAGAAACAACAAATTGTCTATGTTGATTGCCGCTGCACTATGAAAAATCTGCCAGCAGGAATTTGTGAAACTCACACTGGAATTAGCAGTGACTGGTTGTAGTGGACCGTGTCGGCCTCGCTTCTCGTCAGGCCTGCGGGGACTGTTGTCAGAAGAGGAAGACGATGACACATTGTCTGAGGATGTGGACCGGAACCCATTGAGCAGCACCGGCGCCAGGGCCATTGGCTCTCCTTCCTTGCGGTGGCCACCATGCCTTGGGCGCCGCACTGGCTCTGAAGGGAGCACCTGAGCCAGAGTCAGGATTAAGGCTTTTGACTCCTTCAATGTTGCAACAGTCCACAGGAAAAATTTATAGCAATGTTTAGATTGTCAGAGAAACATTTTGAGTAATGAAACAATTAGGAGTGTTACGGTTGGCACCTAAACCAGAGATGAATAAGCAGCATGGTAGTTCTTTTTGAATGATCTACAAAAAAGCAGATAAGCTTGGTTACTAAGCTGAAGTGAGCCAGAGATGGGGACACACTAACGACATGCTCTGTACCTTTTGTTAGAGTAACTTTTAGGTAGAAGAGATCAGTCCCCACACATGCGAGATACTGATGGCCTCAGCAATGATGCAGTGTTCCTACCACAACAAAAAAGATGCCAATCGGCTCTGTTGTGTGCTCGAGTATTGACAAGTGTGATATCGTATAAGAACTAGTCATGCGACTATGAATCTCGTAACACCATGTAACTACCATATTTACTAGCCTAATCCTCGCACTCGCATAATTCAGGCACCCCCCCCCATCGCCCAACACAAATACGATTTCTTTTTCCTTGAGTAATTATCGTACCCCCGAAAATTGTCACAATAATGTCGTCCGCTCGTTCCAGCCGTTGATGATGATAGCGTGTGCCATCTGGCGCCATCTCTTATGCATCAAGCGCACTAATATTGCACAGAGATTCAATTCAATCCAAGCCAAGCCAGAGCAGAGAGTGCGCGTTGCGGCGTGTTTTGTATGTTGTGTCGGTAATCTTGTCACGTTATGGGGCGATACTGTAGCTACACGGCTGCTTTCAAGTTGAAACTGATTGATTATACACTGAACAATGACAACAGGGCCGCGGGTAGGCCCTTTGGAGTTGACGAGTTTTGTGTTCGCTACTGGTGACGGCAGCTGTAATGTCAAGTCACATGACTAAATATAATGTAACATCACATAACAACTAGTTGCGTGACTAAAATCATGTACATAATATATAACAACTACTCATGTGGCATGTTCCCGCACAACCACATAACAGTTAGTCCCGTTACATGCTCCTGACAAAACCATGTAACACATGCGTAGTGTGGGGAACCTACTGAAACTGGAGAAGTCATACTTATTAGCCATACTAGTAAGTCATACTAGCCATATTTACTAGTGCTAACAACTTAACATCTTTGGCAAAAGCTTGGATTACTAGCAAAAACATGGAAGAAGATAGCTTCTGCTCTCCTTTCCAGCCTCACACCACTAGGACAAGCTGCGTGCATCTGTTGCTTTTTTTGTAGTTGTTCACTTCTTTGCACTGGTTGTTTTCAGGATGCGACAGAGCCACTACGGCACTTCCAAGGCCTGGAACAGAGGTGGTACGATACCTTGTCTTTTTTGAGGGTGTCATATTGAGTAGTACACTAGAGGGCCCACTGTAGATGGAATCAACTGCACAAGAGCTATTAAGTGGGCTAGCTGGAATGCCTCATCTTTCTCACATGTTCATTCTTCAGTACTGTTCTGCCATAAAATACAAGGAGGCCTCCTACTTTTACAATTCTTTTAGCTGCTTGTCTGACTTGCCACTGGGTAGCCTCATTGCTACCTTGCTTTTTAAGTGCAGCAAACATGCTAAAGCTGTAGGAAGTATGAGTCTATTTTGTTTTGCTGCCATCTGTGAGGCCGGCAACAGCACCAGTTTCAAACAGATGCTTAGTGCTATGCATAAAGGAGCCTACATATGGCCATTCAGCATTAGAGGTATGCCTGCCAGAGAAAACGAGCACTGCAGAAGAATGCAGAGATATATGTGGAAGCAGCTTCATCAACACGATACATAACGGAATTTGGTGTTGAAGGAAAGCACGGATAATCCAACCATAAGCAAACAACTCCTAACCTTGACGCCTGCGTGGATGCTGCGCTTAACGGCAACTGCGCCGAGAGGAGCAGCAGGGGGATTCTCGGAAATTGGGGATTGTGGTAATGGGTGGTTCTGGTAAATGGCCTTGTCGGCCGCCGACACTTGCTTGCTCGCCAAACCCTGCCCTCTTGTGGCAGGAATTGGAACTGAAGGGTTGCCACTGCTACTGGAACCACGAGGTGTCGGTGCTGGTTGTTGCTGAACATTACAAGAAGCTGAAGTACTGCTACTGCTCCCCTGCAAGTGGTGAAAATTGAAAGTATACTGTAACATTGGTACATGGCACTACTTTAAAACATTTTTTGTTATTTATTAGAGTAGCATTTGATGCTGTCACATGTGCACAAGCATCACAGATGGAGGAAACCAATGTTAATCGCACAAGCGCACCTATGTTTGATAAATAGATTACTAAGATGACGCAAAGTTCATAAAGAGAAGTCTGTGCCAAAGTCACTACTAAGCACTACCATTTTTACCACCTACCCACCAACTATGTGGAAAATGGATGCTGCCAATCATTTAGCAATGAGTTGAATTTTAGTGATCAAAGCATAAGATAACAAGCTCAAATGTACACCATGTTTTGTGGCACTGCTGTTACAACTTTTCAAAAAGTTATGTACATTAGTTCAAGATATTCTAATGCAGTAGCTAATATGACGTTCAGTAGACCCCAGAGACACGGCAACGTGATTACACCCAAATCACAGATCACAGTCAAGGTGAGTCCCTACAACCAATGATGAAGAAGAATGCCACACAATGAACATGTATGAAGAACAAAGATGTGCAATGTAAATGCCCACAAAAATTTCTTTTCACAAAAAGTTGCCATCCTAGCCGCAGTTTAAAGCAAAAGAGAACGCCTTGTGAAAAACTGCATTTGAGATACATGAACAATCTTAGCAGCATGGCAGTGATGGCCCGTCGCAACAAGACCAGGTGCCTCACAATAACTCATGGGAGATGTCTGCTCCAAAACTGTGTGGGTGCCAACGAAGTGGAATTGAAACTTGTTGCGCAATGTCAGTCACATTGTCCATTACATACTTTATTCATTTCCCTAATGTGGGGTTACTTCCTATCATAAAAGACAAAGTACTCCCGAAATTCCAGTATAAAATAGGTTTCCTTTCCCACTAACTTATATACCTTTATATTGATCGCCAAGCCGCAACGTGTAACTGCAAACTTTTCGTTCCACTCATCGTTCCGAGTGTGTGCGTGTGGTGCATATATCATACCATATGCGTATGCACATTGGCATGTGTGTGTGTGCATGTATTGCATGTATGTATGTATGTATGTATGTATGTATGTATGTATGTATGTATATGTATGTATATGTATGTACTCTGCTCATTTCTATTTATGTCTCTCTCTATTTAAGGCTCGCATCCCCTTTCTCCTCTTCCCTTGCTGCGTCCTTTTTGGTTCTCTATTTTTTTGTCGCACTTTCTTTGACTCTCTCTCTTTCTCTTTTTGTACTAATTTCGCCAAATTTCTCTCTTTCTGATTCTCTGCTATGCTAGACTGGCTTCTACAACTTTTCCTCCTCCTAACCCTCACTTTTTTCCCGAACCCTTGGTATAAAATACTACTAAAGGCTACACTATGATCTGCTAGCGCGCCTGGACAGCTCAGTGGTTACGACGCTCGCCTACGGGTTACGGGCACGCCAGTTCGAATCTAGCCTCGCCAAGACACTCTTTGGCAAGAAGCTTTCTGTTTTTCTCTTTTTTTCTCTCTCTCTGTACTCGTTCACTTGCCCATCAGGGTTATCCAGGCCATATTAGACCAATCGGCGCACATTCTTTGGGAGCGAATGCAGAAGAGGATGAGGAGAGTGCGTGCCAATTCATGGTCTTAATAATTTTTGCTCACCTGTCACGAACCAATGATCTGCTTATACAGCTCCGCTGTTCAAAACCAGCAGCCGCCCGGTAGCACAGGAATTCGAACCAAGTGCCAAGTTGGACACCACCAGAAGTACGCACTGACCGCTGGTCTCTTCCTTCTTTTTTCTTGCAGTCACCCCTCATACTTGCTCGAATTGTTGCTCACCGCTTTGCTGCAGCCTCACACAACAGTGGTGAGCTTTGAGCGTTTCCTTTTTTTTCCCCGTCTCATTTAGGATGCTGCTAAATATGCATAAATTTTGTCTACACTGTAAGAACAGTATTCACCGTTTGTGTAGTTTAAGTCCCACAACAACAACTGTCGTTTGGCCTGCTTGCTTACTTCCCTTATCGAAAATGGCATGTCATGTTGATAGCACGCACGCATGCACGCCGTTTGCAATATCGAAGTACAGTACCCGGTGCGAGGTGATAGCGTACGAAAATGTGCGAGAAATTCGTGAAGGCTATGGCTGTAGCATGGAAGGACGCCCAACTACATTCTCCCTTTCTTTTCAGGGGGCATAAAAGATCGGCGCTCTTGAGCAGGCACAATCAAAGCACATGCTGGACTCAAACGAGAGAAGAATGCGAGCTCATGGCATTTTGAGCGAGATCGTGGCTTCATCATAATGAGGATGCTCACTTGGTTCTCAGAGTGAAAACAGTGAAGGGGTGGTTTAATAAAAGTGTTCGCTTTGACTTCATGGTAAAAAAAAGCAAGGTAGCAGCTTCCTAAGAAAAAATTCGCAAAACGTTTGTCTGACGGTGAGCCGTAGATGCCACATATCCTTAGTGAGCATTTGCTAAGGCAAGATGGTACACTGCTTCTGAACTCAGTTTCAACTTTTGAAAGAGAAAAAAAATTTTTGGAATTCATCACGACTCATAAATTAATAATTTGTACCTCATAAATTAGCAGCTGGTAACGTTCATTATGTCTGGGCCACGTAAGTAGTAGCCCCTTTAATCAGAAGCTTTAGTTGATTAAGTGTAAGCAGCTGTCCATACTGTAAGCTAAGACGTATCCAGTATGGAAGTACAAGGAACTATGAAAAATACTGCTGACACCATTTCAGGAGGGGTCAATTAAATCTGTGTGGGGCCAGCTGCCTTAACTTTCGTGACTTCATTTATCTTAAAAATCCATTTATAACAAATTTTTTTCCTAGTATTAAGAGGTCAGAGATTACAGAGTTTATTGGAGTCAAATTAGTCCAGAAGACAATGCGAACTCTCATTAAATTTACGTGCAACAGGATCATCATGCACAGCTGTTTCAAAGGTCAAGATCAGGTCTGGTTATGCAAAGAAGCAGCCTGATGTAGAAAATGATGGTAGAAATTTATGACTACTTAGAATAACTTAGTTTACCATGAAGTGATCGCGCCTTTTTTTTGTTCTTCACTACATCAAATTTATTTCCATTTTGGGACATAAATCAGACTCAAAAGGCACTTTTTGATCGAGAGAATTGAAATAAATGGTGGATTCAGTGAACAGACTACTCTACCTATTAAGCTTTGAACGACAGATACCGGGCGAGTCGGATCTAGTATGATACTTAGAAGTGAAAAAAAAAAAAAGAACAAGTATAACACAGGAAAGAAAAACCTGACAGTATGAGCGCTCCCTTTAAGCTAGCTAGAATTTACTTTCAGAAATTCACCAGGTCTCAGGTCTTGTACACCAAAAGATTTCCAAAAATAAAATTTAGTTTTAAGTCAGCACTCGTCCTGTATGGTTTTCCTTTCTTGTGTTGCCTGTGTCTTTTTTGGGCTTCTAAGTATCATCATGGATGCTCTCCTACATACTTGATGCGGTGGTGGCTTTGGGCCACAGGCATCCTGCAGTGAAGGCTGCCTCGTGACGCCCCCCTTGCGACCTGGCGTGACTGCCACTCCCGAAGACGAGGATGACGACGGCACCGGGTAGAGTGGACCTGCACGCGGCTGCTGCTGCTGCAGCCCAGAGAGGAGTACTGGGCTTTGGGCCATGCGGTCCAAGTCCTGGTCCGGGTCTCGCTGCTTGACGCGAGAGTCGAACGCCGTTTCGTAGATATGCCTCTGGCGGGCCATCTCGTCGGCAGACAGCACGCCCCCTGCAGAAGCGGGCGTGGCAGCGTGTGCCGGAGTGGGGCTCTTGTTGTTGCGCTGCTCTTCGGCCCTCAGTAGCCGCAAAGCCACAGCGGCTGGGCCCGTGTCCCAAGGATCGCAGTACTGCACGTCGCCCGCGTCGTCGCCACATGCCTCTGCTGCCGACGCCGCTGCTGATGCTGCTGAAACCAACGTGAGCAAATAACACTTCATACTGAACATTTCCTGATGTTAAAGACAGCTTCTGTTCACTAGGTGTAGAGATAGCTGGGCAAGTTGGTGCAAATTCATATTGAAAAAAAAAAAAGCTCGAAATAAACCATTACACAGTGAAATGATGCGTCATAAAGCACTGGAAGGCAGAAGGTATGTGCTATATGTCTGCACAAAATAAGCTCCTAGGAAAAAAAAAATTGCCCGCAGCTTCCCTCGGGGGAACACTGAGGAGGATGCGGAGCATATAATTGGTTAACGGGGTGTTAAAGTGCGACTTACTTGGGTCGATGGCTAAATTGGTTAACGTGGTTGTGAAATGGGGTGTTAAATTGCGACTTACTTGGGTCGATGGCTAAATTGGTTAACGTGGTTGTAGGAGGGGGCGTTAAATGAGTGAACACGTACACACGTATGCGAAAGGGCGGCGCTGGTCGAAGGGACGTCGATCATTGTGTTTGTGGATTCGTTGGCATTCATTTCACCGCGACCTTGGACGTCGACGCGCCGTACAAACCAACCGACGAGCGGCAACTGAGCGAGCGAGCGCCGACCTTGAGTATATATACAGCGCGACGGCGCATGCACTGTCAGCTGTCGAATGTTCGAGAAGGGGGAGAAGCGCAACGGCGCATGCGCGCGCGTCAGCTGCCGATGTTCTCGAAGCGCGACGGCGCATGCACGCGCGTCAGCTGCCGATGTTCTCGAAGCGTGACGGCGCATGCGCGCTACATTATACAGCTAGCGAATGTTCGTGAAGAGGAGAAGTGCACGCGGTGTGTAGAGGAGGAAGGGTGCACAGATGGTGGAGGAGTGAAGCGCGCGCGGTGTGTAGAGGAGGAAGGGATGCACAGATGGTGGAAGAAGGAGGAGGAAGCTTGCGGACGGCGCCGCACTACAAGCCTCGAGTATTAGATGCTCCGCATCTAAAAAGCTTGAAACACTAAACAAGAGCTTTATTTAAACAGCTATTATTGTACACACACACACCTAAAAAGTCCTCAATAGTATAATGTCTCCGAATGCAAGCATGCCTCACATGTTTTTCAGCTGTTGTTTTTCAAGTGAAGTTCGTCACCATCATTGCCGACATCGTTGGCATTCCATCGGTTCAGAATTGTGAGACAAACAATGGTATTAGGTAGTCTTCATCGCGAACATTTCAAGAAGAAACATGGTTTATCCTTCTTTCATGGGAATCGGTAAAAGACAAAAATAAAACGTGTTGTTACAGAAGTAGCTTAATGTTTACTGCACATTGCTGTGAGAGAGCTTATACAATGTCTGTTGGTATTTGACAGTTAAAGAGCAATTCAACATCGATGCATTCACATTGATGCTTAGGAATGCATCTGTATCCCAACGAATGTAGTAGATGATTAATTATAAACATGCCCTTGTGGTCATAGATGCGCGTGTTAGCTGTAGCAGTTAACAGTCAGAGAGAAACCAGAGAAAGTGATGTGCTAGCCAGAAGAGCGTGACTGATTGTGCACCAAACTTGCGCTATGGTAGCCTACTCAGCACTTGTTGGAGCTCTTGAACGCCACTGCCCAATTGGTGGAAAACCCAGTCTGTTGACCAACCGCGGCTTTTCACGTGGCAAGCATAGGTGGAGAACGGGTGTTGAAGAACAATTTTTGGTATGAATAGATACTTTAAGTGATGCCAGCGCTTTGAGTAAGGTCACCACCTGGCTGTGTGTAAAGGCGTTGACAAAATTGCACTTATCCTACTACTAGAAACTCAGCGAATAGGATGGACGCGCAGAAACGATGCATTGAGGAAAATAATCATGGATGTCAAGGGTCATGATGTATTACTTCAGTTTACCAGGAGCACTGTGAGAAAACAGTGGTAGATATCAAATGTGTGTTTTCAAACCCTACAAAGTGTGCGATTGTAGCACAGCGGATAGGGTACCCGGTATCTGTTGTCGCGGACAGAGAGGTTGTGGCTTCGACTCCCGTTGACAGAACTATTTCATTGCTTCTCATTTTACGCAGTTTTTCAATATCACTTCCACGACGGAAATACGTCACTGAAACCTTGGTGGACTCCAGCATAAAACAATTTCATGTTAGAAGAAACATGCAATGCAATTCTCCAATGTTCTTCCACTTGTCCTTTTTTTTTACTGCCTTATAGGAACGGAGGGCTTGTAGTACCATATGAATTGGATGCCCAAAGTCAACAATCTACGTTTAAGCCATTCATGGCTAGACTTGTTTATGGCATCCATGGGAATTCGATATATAGTAAGATGTTTGAACACCATGAAAGGGAGTCAGCACCAGCGTTCGACACTGCAAGAAATGTGCATGCCAGCTGAATGTGCCTTTCTCACCAGCTTCATCCGCTGTCTTGGAGGCCTTGCTGCCGGGTTCGCTATGGGTGGCGGAGGTCGCCGAAGCGGAGCTTGAACAGGAAGCCTGCGACTGATGCGGTGGTGGCTGAGGGCTTGACTTGCTGCCACTGTTGCTGAGCCGCTGGTTCTCGGCAGCGTTCTTTGATGACGACGAGCCGCAGCTGACGCTCGGTGATGTAGGAGCCGCTGCATAGAGAAGAAAGTACATTGAACCCCCGAGACAAGAAAAACAGCCAGCATAATTACACAGATATCTATTATGTTAATGATATTACACTAATATTCACTTCATGCTTATCTCTTCGTATGCCATTTGATGAAAACGAAAACTTTAAAGCATGAAGAGTTGCTCCATTTAATTGTTGGCACTGCTAACTTCTGCTACCACAGACATTGAGTGCTAAAGGAGAAATGACAACTGAATAGTGCTTTAACAATGACAGAAGAGACAACATATGTCATACTGCAAAGTATAAAACGATTAAATATACATGTTTATCATACAGGTTATGACACCCTTAAAATGCACCAGAATTAGTATGCAAGTTGGAACAAATACAGTGGAAGAAATTTGTCACAAATTTAGTGTTTTGCTGTAATGAACATCACAAAATGATAGTCTCCTGCTTGAAGGCATTGTGTGAGATATGGCACCATCTGGCAGTAATGAAACGAAAGTTTTTTTAGAACACAGATCCGTTGATAGGTGACAGCGCCAGGACATTTTAGTAAAAGTTTCTGCAAAGCGTAGGAAAACCCACTTTTCGTTCAATGTGTCGCATTGTCAGCACAGCGTAATGAAGACTTTGGTCTTTAGAATTATGAATCTATGTGTTTTCTAAATAAAAAGACACACTGCCTAACGCTTACGTATTGATGTTGCACCTCAAATATGTGAAATATTCGTTTTTTGATTGACAAGGCTCACAAGTAAGAATGCAGCCGCTATATCAAAATAGGTGGGCTTTGAGCATGGGCTTAAACTGTCGCCGGGTGACTTAATCATTGGACACACACCAACAGAAAGACAGACTGAGCAAAACTTTTGCGTTGAAGTATCCCAAAAAAGACTATCGTTTTTGAAAAAGCATTGGGAAGCTTGCACTGATTCAAGCAAAGCTGGACACAGAAAAGCATGGCCACATCTACACTTAATGAGCAATCTTCTCTATATTTCTGACATACCGTGGTGCCACCATGCGGACGCATCCCTGTGACGTACACGTTGGATTGTTCCACCAGCCTCATTGTGCGCAGCCACTTTCGCATTTCCTTTTTTTTAACATTGTTTTTATTGTTGTACTTCACTTCATGAAATCGAAAATGCTGCTGCAGCTTCTTCACGGACTGCTACAGAAAAGTTTCATGCTTCTCAAAATGACTGACTGCCGGCATTGTCTGCTATGGCCACCTATATGAACACCACGGGGGCTGAGCACACCGCTTTTATAAAAGGTAACGACTCATTCCGTGTCCAATTGAAGCATCAAATGGGTATTAACGCATGCTGGCAGCAAAGATACTTACTTTTTCTGAAAGGAATGCGTGCAACCATGCCATTCATTGTAGGTTTGCATCTAAAGATAGGCCGAAGTTAACACGACAAGCATGTGCAAATTTGCATTTTTGT
Source organism: Rhipicephalus annulatus (assembly GCA_013436015.1). Classification (NCBI taxonomy): domain Eukaryota; kingdom Metazoa; phylum Arthropoda; class Arachnida; order Ixodida; family Ixodidae; genus Rhipicephalus; species Rhipicephalus annulatus. The sequence goes on along the minus strand of WOVY01011058.1, from coordinate 518,524 downwards.
TTAGCACACATAGCCTCAGGAAGCACAGCGCAAGCAGATTCCCCGCTTTGTGGGAAGCAGCACAGCATTCTTGCAGCCGGATGCAGCCGAAACCTTTCTGCTATGATTGCGGGCAAATGCAAAAGCATCACGCACGCGCGTGCCTCATTGAGATTTGCAACTAGGTAAAATTTAACACGAAAAAAAGTTTCTCTGCGGCACGGTCTTAATATTTAATGCAAAAATTTTGTACGGTTGCCACAATGTGCACATTCGATCACCATTGAGCCATACATGGGTGAAAATTATGAATGACTGGCTCACTTCCCCAGATTCTACAAGGAAGTAAAGCGTGATAAAAAAAATGCGATCCTGACCGGCTCGATTATCATAGCAAGTGCACTGTGTAGCAGCTGTATTATTTTGCACCCTGGAATGAGCATGCTGCGAGATACATCTTGCGTACCGTGATCTAAACGGCAATGTCATGTGTCAGTGAAAATGCCAGTGCCGAGTTTTAAATGCGAATGCATTTCTTTGTTGGGACATGTCAGGCGTCTGTCGCTGTCCACACGCCGGCAGGTGCTATCTCTCCACTCTCACTCCCTCTTCCATAGGAAGAGCTTCGGGCGCGCATGCTTATGCTCACCCCTACCAACCGAGCAGCTGGTGCGGGCGGAGAGCGGAGTGAGTGGAGAGGAGGAGCGCGCACTGGCTTGTGAGGGCACTAGCATCGCGGGAGCTCGGCGGAGCTTCCGCGTGTGTAGAGAGAGGGTAGGTGCAGTGCTTCCCCATTCCTTCTTTCGCCATTCGCTCTCTCTCCTCCCGGCGCCCAATTCTCCCGTCCATTCGCTCGTACGTAGTTATAAATGAACTGAAGCGCACGCCTTATGCTCAACCGTTCGCTGGCTGATGAATGTGTAAAGAAATAGTTATGGTACAAATCTTTACCTCGCAATTAATTTGCGCCATTACAGTTACTACGCCATATCCTCTCGGCGCAAAAAAATGCGTTTGCATTTCCTCAGGACTCTCTTCGAGGAGCTGGGGCAATTTTTTTACAGCTTCATTCATAAGCTGTGTGACATTTCACGACAGTTATTAGAAGAAGAATCAGTTTTCTAAGCTGACCACGTTTTTGCCTGTAGATCAAAACAACATTGAGAAGAAGCGACAGTGGCTGTGGGCCCATTCTACAGACGTATTTGGAAGGAACCATGTGAGCTGAAGTCGCGGACGACGGGGGCGTACTCAGAAACATTTTCCGGAAGGGGCATCACCTTGATAAGATTTGGGGCGCCGGCAGGCAGATGGGATCGACTGTTATTTTTTGCGCAATGCCATGAGAAAAAATTTCGAGGGGGGGGGGGCACGAGCTTGGTGTGTCAACTCTTCGTTACACCCCTGGCGGACGGGAACCCGTGTGGTCGCGTGCACACACGGGGACAGACACCCAGGGAAGCGAGTGGGGGGTGGCGAAGACTGTGATAAAAGCTAACTTGGCGAGAGAAGTAGCTTTAGAGGACTGGAACGGCACATGTATGATATAAAAAAAATATTCGTCGAACGCATTGACCGAAAACGCAGAAGCGACTGGTCACGAAATAGGGTTAAACTACCGAAAATTGAAGAAAAAAAAACTGGACTTCCGAGCTTCATCTTGACTCTCTGACAATTCAGACAAAGGCGCACATTCTTATATGTAATGTTTACATTACATGTACCCCTCCCCCCATGTACGCACGTACGTCGTATTTTAATACATACATAATCGGACTATTCGCACATACATTTTTCTTTGCGAACGAGGCTCCCGTGCGGTAACTGAAACATTCTGTTTTTATGTGAACAATCATGGTCGGTACTTATTTTAACGCCATGGATTTGAACTAACAACCACAGCAGTACAGGAGAGGTGACAGTGGCACCGCCGGCGGCCGTGGCAGTGGCATAACCGATAACTGTGGCGCGCCGCCGATAACCTTTACTGCAACTTTCCGGATTCTGTGGTCTGTGGAGGTCCGCACACACGAAGTGAGAGCGAAACAACTCTGTCCAAAAGTGAAAATCCTGCGATGTCGCAGATAGAAACAACGCATCCAACCGCCAGCTTTCCTTCGCCAGAGCGAGGCAATATCACGTTATCTAACCCTGCACGTCACCGCGATTGCAGCACCCGCTCCTCCGGTGGTAGGCCTCGCGCCAAACACAGAGCAGGGTGGCCCTCTTTGGTTCTCTTTAGCCTTCTCTATCTTTACTCATCTCTTTATTCGCCCACTTTTCTATATTTTCTTAATTCCCATTCCTTTCTTCGTCCCTCTTTTACATTTCACTCCTTTCCCTTTCTTTTTCTTCCCATATTTATGTCTTTTTCCATTATGTATCACTCTCAATTGCCAGCTTGCTTCTTTTTTCCTGCTATGTTTTCTTTCTTTTTCTTTTTTAATCTCTGTATTGCTGTCTTTTCGTCTGTTTCAACGTTACTTTCTCGTACTGTACATGCTATGCTTTGCTGTCTCCCTCCTTCTTTTTCTCCTCCTCATCCTCTCATCTCTCCACCTCAGCCTCGCCTCGCCGTCTTACACACCCTCTTGATATATTGTACTATAAAATGCTGCATTTCGCTCTGCTAACTTAGTAGTAGTAGTAGTAGTAGTAGTAGTAGTAGTAGTAGTAGTAGTAGTAGTAGTAGTAGTAGTAGTAGTAGTAGTAGTAGTAGTAGTAGTAGTAGTATAACTTAGAATCTATGCATGGCGCACACCAACGCTGAATAATCGGCCAAAAACCGGGTAGCTCTAACGAAATACTTTATTTTGTTAGCTTACGTCTTTTAAACAGATGAGAGCGATCAAGGAAAACAATGTTAAATACTAGAAATCGACAAATAAAAACTGCGGATATAGAAAATGAAGCAGATAATTTCAACAGCAACAATAAATAAATAAATAAATAAATAAATTTGGAAACCAGAAGTTTAGAAGTGATGATTGGTTCTACAGCTCGACTTTGTTAGAACCTTTAATAAACTCATGTATTGTATCGGCAATTTTCCCGTCACTGTATCTAATAGAAACAAAGCCCCTCCCCCCCCCCCCTTCCAAAAAAAAAGTACCTTTGGTGTGTTTAACTCCAATATTAGAAGAAGAAGAGGGCGTAGAAGAAGCGGCGTATCTTTTAGAAGACATTAGATAATTGTCTCTTGTCTCATGGACTCCACAAAATTAACAATCAGGGAAAGCAGCCAGACAGGCTCTGTGTAAATAAAAATTGAGATAAGGAGTTTCACATTGCAGATTGCGACGGCGATCTGCTAACGTGCGTCGACAGCCGGGTGTACAAGATGCTCGCCTTCGGATCGTGTGTGCGCGGATTCAAATCCAGCCTCATCAAGATAATTTCTCACTGTGAATTTTTCTCTTTTCGTTTCCGCGATTACATTTCTCTCTCTCTCTCTCTGTATTCATTCTCTTGCCCATCCGAACTACTGTACACCACTAAAGTGGAATGCCGGGCCAGTTGCGGTACAACATAATGTGGGAATATTTATTTTCTAATAAAAGTTCAGTTGTAAGTGAGCGGCTCTCCTGTCAAGTGCTTTTCCTTCTACCTTGTGCGCTCATATATTTCCACATTACTGTACACCACACCCAACCAATTGGCGTAGCGGTAAAGCCCGCGCCGGGCGCACATGTTCGGTGAGCGAAGGGGAAGAGAGCGCGCCACGAGCGAGTTATCCAGTTGCACGCGCTAGAAAGGTAGAAATCATTCATAATGATGATAGCGAACGCCTAACGACATAACGAAAAGCATAACTGCTTCTCTGTAAAGAAAGTTCTAACCGACATATTGTTCACGAACAAAAAAAAAGCGGAGAAAAATACGTTCCCATTTCCTTACAACAACGAAACATAAATGGACACGAAATAAAAGATATCTTGCTTTATCAGACTTCGTTTGTCGCGTCAATAAAATAAAAATTTGTATGCTAAGACAGCGAAACCTCCACTTCTTGTTAATGAATCAGGAAGGTTATTACCACCGTAAGCTGTAACCGTGGAATAGGGGAAAGATTACTTTAACGACACTGTTACAAAAATAAAGGCCTCCACGGCGTCGTCTTGACTCTGCAACACAAAAAAAAAACTTTCTTCCCAGCTTCGGTCGCTGAATGTTGATGCCAGACGGCAAAGACGACATACTAATCCTCGAAGGGTACTGTAAGACTACGCTGCCGGATGAGACGCGAAGGGATTACCGGAAGGACACGATAAGGAAAATCGCTCGAAAGAATGGGAGTATTAGAGAAGTGATTAGTGTGTCCGGAAAAAATGACTCCCCGAGGCAAGGCGAAGCTTATATAACAATGGAAGTAGAAGCGCACTCAGGGCTGAGCCGAGAGCAAATTATGAAGGGCGCGAACAGCTGGATCGAAGCTTCCTCCCTTTGTCGTGATGTAATATTTTTACCGCCGCGTACTTGCCAATTTCTTCTGCCCTTTTCTGCCTTATTTCTTAAAGGTTTTTTTTTCATATCTGTTTTTTTTAAGATTAGCGCGGTATATATAGACCGCTCGATTCAAGCGCGATCGGCTTCTGCAGAAATGCACTCAGTCCTCGGGGCACCGCGGGACGGCTTACGCCCGGGGAAGTCGAGCGGCTCGCCAAACTTGACGGGGCCTTCCCTGCGACGCGACGCGGAACACAAACCCTCGGGATTCCAAGCCGCGCGGGGAGGTCAGCTCTCACTCTTCCCGTTTTCTCTCCTTCCGTTCCCGTCTCTGGCACATCCTCGTGTCATCATCCGGGATACTTGCCTCAGGGAGAGACACGCGATTCAACCGACCGGACAGGACGATTCCGTTTCTCCTAGAGCGAGGATATACTGCGGCTCCCATCTCACGTACTGCACATCGACTCTACATTTTCTCCTGCTTCTCCTCCTCTTTGACTGGCATTCGCTTCCCAAACCCCCTTCGTATAATTCCAATACACGATGTCCCTCCAAAACCGTGCAGTCTTGCAACAACTGCACCCGGCATCACCCAATAAATCGCCAAATCGACCCGTCATAGCGATTCCTGAATGTTAAGCGGCGTTCAGGTAACGTCATTACAGTGTATTATACTACGCGGTTCAGTCGCAGAACAGGCGGACGTCATTCGTCGAGTATTCCTATACATGTGCAAACAACTTCGGGAATGCTCCCCTATCTGACGACGTCATTTCTAGCTGATCACCCTCCCTATTTAAGCCCTTCTGTTTTATCCTATAGTCTCAACAGCCGCTGCACAGATATACGTAAATCAGAGTATACACATACAGCCGAAGGAATCGCTCAACCGTCTGCAGCGGTTGTGTCTCGCCTTGATTCCTCAATAAAGCGCTCCCCCGCTTCATCCGAGGATTTATATACATAAAGCCACCGGAGAGCGCGCCTCCAATCGAATGGAAGCTTTCGCGGAGAACAACGGGTGATGCGTGCGACAGTGTACACACGCTGGAAGGGCTGATATATTGAGGGGAGGGGGGTCAATTTTCGTTCAAGACGGCTGCGTCTCCCGTGCTTCGACTTAAGCCGGAACAAGCGTCGATTGAGTAGATCGCTGACAAGCCATAGCTTTGCCAACCATGTTCCCAGGAGGTCGCCTTTTCTTTTGAGGGAGTGTATAGGACCTCCGACAAGGAGAGATACGCGAACCGATCTGTGGACAGTGTTTCCCTCGGGAGCGGATTAGTAGATGTGCGGAACCTGTAAGACGTCCGAATGGCCGTGTCGCTACGGTAGTAAGGATATCGGAGAGAAAGCGCACTCTGTCGGAAAAACTCAGACAATGCTGCGAGAGAGCAGCATGCGATATATGAAGCAGAAAGCGAAGCCTAAAGCTAATTTGAAAATACATAACTCCTTTTATTAGAGGCTTCCTGTTTCGTGTAACCTAATAGATCGCAAGAAAATATACCACAGGTGTTGCTAAAAAATAGACGTTAGAAATTTACAAGTGGGAATTAGACGTAAGAACACTGCATACACAAACAAAATACGGATGACCCTACCCTCAAGGCTAAACAAAAGAAATACAAACCTGTCGAGTTTCCGGAATGGCAAATATTGCACGTCACGGGCAAGTGATGCAAATTAAGAGAACAGATAGTTGCATCTCTTCTTTGTACATGTGACCTTCAACGCTGTCTGATTTGCTTACCGTGTAAGAATCATACAAGTTAGCCCGTTTTAAAACGTCCGTCAAATTGTACGACTCCATAACACACTTCAAATTTATGAGTCTATATTAACAGGTCTGCTATAAATATAGAGACGGTAGAGTATAAGGCCACCACAGTAGTTTATGAGCAATTGAATGTTGAATTGCCTTATGAGTTTATTCTCTATATAATAGCGCGAAGAAGCGAGCTCTGACAAACTTCCTGAACCTTAGCAGGAATACTCCTAATTCTTGCGCGAGCAGAAAAACAACATAAAGAAACGTCAATAAAAATAGGACATGTTCAGAATGCTACGAATTTCTCCGCGAACTAAGAACCATACAAGAAGTACACCCACATGTAAGCTGCATTGTGTGCGTGTTTCTTCGCGGTCAGCTCATAGCTCGCGTTGTGATTCACAAAAACAGATATCAACAGCTCATTCGAACATCTAGGTAATGTAAACAGAATTGTTCGCACTATCTCCTTAAACTTGACAAAATATATATGCAGGCTCAGATGCACGAGTAAATTTATTTCTTTTTATTCTACCCCTTTGAACAACTAGAGATTAGAAATAAAGAAGGAAGTCGCATGAGCCATGCCTCGGCTACGTTATGTAAAAGCTCTTAACCAAAGCAATGATAACGATATGCAAGAAGTGTGCACAGTCAGGATATTCTATACGGGATACAGCCTAGAACCCAGCGAGATGGGGAAACGGAAGGAACCGCGCGAGCTCTAGCGCAGCACTCGTTTCGCGAAAAGCCTCTCGCGCCTAAGGTCCCGTATATTGGCGATGTATCCGCACGAACAGCAAGGCGAAGCGACAAAGGCCAGACGCTGCTGGAAGGAATAAATTTTAACAAAGAGCTATAAGACGGTGACCAACAATAAATAAGCGAAAACGTTCCGAACGTAGAAGAGGGCGTTAGAGAGATACGGTTCGTCGTAAAGAACACTGCTCCAAAACTTTCGTCAGAGGCTTCAGAAAAAAACAAGTAGAAAGCGGATTTAGTAGCGAGACAGCAATGACCGTGAACATAACCAACAAAGGGAGAAAAGAAAGAGAAAAGTCCGAGAGAGGGGGAGAATCACGCAGCCCCCGACGTTGACGATAAATGGGTTATAAACTGCCGAGATTACGTACTGAACGGAGGAAGATATAGGCAAATATAGGGCACGCGGAGGTGGATTGCCCAGAGCTCGCCCGCGGGCATTAGGTTTTTCATTTATTCGTTCTTCGTTCTCCGAAATGTTCTCGTTTTTTAGAACGTTCATCGGAAAAGATACAGCACTTCGAAGCACACTGCGTGACAATTTCAACCTCCTCTCCCAAACTCCCCATGGCCCACCTTTCTTCAAAGTCGTCTTTTTAGCTTCCTTTCTCACCAGGTTTGGAACACCATCTATAGCCTTCTTCGTCTGCCTATACCGTTTTTTCGTACACCCATCTACCCCCCCCCCTCCCCTCGTGTCGTCTCATATTTATGTATCTATCGAAGGCTTACCCGGAATGGGTTTCTAATACGCCGGGACGAAAATTACATTTCTCCTCGACACGCACCCACACGAATACGCTGTAGCACGGTCCCCCAAAATACCCTTTTCTTATTCTTTATCTTTACATTTCATTTTCCCGTTATTTCTTAAATAAGTGGCTCGCCACGCTGCACATTCACTCTGCCTCCTCGTTCGCGTGCAGTCAACTTGGACACATTCAATGCCGCACACAAGCGCATGAGCCACCACCCTCAGCGCATCCCCCTTTTTGTTCGTGTGTGTGCTTCACAGCAGGTAAAATTGTTCCGGGCGCACCGCGAAGTGGAGGGTCAGAAAAGCCCCGTGTATACAGAGGCGATATAGGCAATCTCCACCAATCCTCCGAAACGACGGTGGTGAAAAACGAAACGGGAGCGTAAAACGCGGGTAAAGGAAAAAGCACGAAAGGGAGACGGCGACTAAACTTTAATGTCTCTTTTATTTACCCTTCCGGACAGACGAACTCTCGAGCTTCGTTTCCGCGCGCATCAACTCTTGCACAAAACTCGAACTTTGTGTAGATGGCCCACGAAAGCTTAAACGCGTCTGCACCAAACGACATCAACCGCGACTCTCTCGGGGAACAATTGAGATTTATTCAATGTCCTGCGCAGCGATTGCATTCTCCAGGTACAAACAACAGGCCCCAAGCCGAAGTAAATCCCTCCCACGAGCATTTTCGAAATCACTTGATGCGGTAAGTCAAGCGTGTAGCCTAAACGGGCGACACACACACACTAAATACACACACACACACACACACACACACAACACACTTTTAAATCATTTTTTTTTGTCTGTAAAAGTGTGCACCACCAAGCTAAGCCACTAAAGCACACCAGTGCTGCTGAGGCCAACGAGATTGCTCAAATACTGTATCTGATTCTCACTAGAAAGTGGCTATCTTTTTTTCTTTATTCACAATTTCGATCATTATCGAGCACTGCAATGCATGAGTCTCCTGGGGTCACTTCGGGGTCGCACAGTCGAACTAAATGCTTTAAAATATTTGCCCCTGTAAAGCGTGCACCGCCGTGAGCAAGCGCGCATGCGGAAAAGCTGCTACACAAGAATACATGCGCACTCTCAGATTGCAAGGCTAAGGAAATCACGGCGATGAAGCTCTAAAGCTGCTTTTTAGTACTGTCTGAATATCGATCTGCAATAGCATTAAGATGATCCTGTATCAAGTACTTGATAGTATACGAAGCGACAGGGATACTGAATAAAATCCGAACGCACTGTTTTGCCGCCCCTGTAAAGCGTGCACCACTGTGGGCACGAATGGACGCAAAAGAAGCTACCTTGCAAGCAGGCGTCTCGTTCGCATACTAGCTTATTAGGAGGACAATAAATTACGAAGCACAAAAGCACAAAAAAACGACAAAATGTAATGCCACAGACCCCAAATGATACGCAAGACAGGAAGGTGTAAGGTGATTGAAATGGCCGCAGCCACAGCGTCACGACAGGCATTCATAAATCACAAGCACCTATGCTGCGAGCGCCGAGACAAAACGAAGGAACCGCATTGCCTGGCTTCGTTTCAGCGGCTACATAAGCACTCAGAAATAAAAAAGCCCATTTAGGTTTTTAAACTTACAACATGTGGCGTGACCTTATTTTTAGACTTCTTTACAACACGTACTGCACCCTGAATAATCGGGTGCAGTACGTCGCCATCGAGGGTCAAAATTCGAGTCTTTTGCCAGTCACGTCGGGTGTGCCCCAAGGCAGTGTATTGGGGCCCTTGCTATTCTTGTGTTACATAAATGATATTGTAGATGTAATTGAGCCAACCGTCCAGATTCGTTTGTTCGCAGACGACTGCGTTTTATTCCGTGAAATTCATAACAAACATGATCAAATAGAGCTACACAAAAATCTAGACTACATATACAAATGGTGCAACAAATGGGGTATGATTGTAAATACAGAAAAAACAGTTTCCATGTGTATAACTCGAAAAAAATATCCCCTTCACTATGCTTACTCCCTTGGTTCATCTACACTTAAACAGGTCAATAACTACAAATATCTAGGTGTTACGTTCACTACAAACCTGTCTTGGAATTCACACATTGAAAACATTTGTGCATCTGCTTTCAGAAAATTATGCTTCCTGAGACACAAGCTCCGCAATTCGCCATCAAGTGTAAAACTTCTGTGTTATCAATCCTACATTCGACCAAAATTGGAGTACGCATGCGTAGTGTGGGATCCCTACACCAAATGTAACATAGACAAATTGGAAAGAATTCAGAGAAAAGCAGTTCGCTTTATATATTCTAAATTTCGTCACACAGATTCTCCATCTGAACTAATGTCAGCTAACAACATTCCACTACTTCAGTCTAGAAGAAGGCAACTGCGCTTAGACTTCCTGAGCTCCTTGCTTAACCATAGAGTTGCGATTGACCCTTCATTGTATTTAACCCCTTTGTCAACCAGATATACACGACATCACCAACCAAACTCTTTTACACCATATTTTGCTAGAACAGATACATATAAATTTTCCTTTTTTCCGCGAACAGTGTCTGAGTGGAACACCTTGTCTGAGTGTGACCGCCTTGCATAGTATGTATGTTTGTCTCATAGTGTATATTTGTTGATGTAGCACTGTATATATTTCCTCATCTTACTCACTTTGTTATTTATTACGTTCGTGATCAATCTTAGTCCTCTGTTTTTGTGATTCCTGATTGCCCGTCCTGCTTGGACCACGTTTTGTAGTCTGCAGTATAAATAAAATAAAATAAATAAAAAAAGAAAAAAAGAAAAAAAACAACAGGCATATGGAAGCTTCATTTTAACGTGAAACTTTCAGAGGGGAAAACATAATAAGTTACGGTAAACAAGCATTTGAGTAGGACAACTACGTTCCAATAATATCGTACTAGTTACCGAACGTTCTTTTTAGGGTAAGCGATAATGATCCATACACCTCTGAGCACGTTCGAGACACTTCAAAGGTTACGACCCACTTAATCAACGCGTACAGAAACACAGCGGTCTTTCTTTTTTTTCCTTGCTACTGCTTCGAGGAGCACAATAAAGAACGGTGAAAGATGAACATTAAATAATGAACGTAGCGACACATAAAAGATCGAAGCTTGCTTGTCACAAAGAGCGAATCTATAAGAAGGCTCATATAGGAACTCTTCCAGCCCACTCTGCACAGGCAGGGGAACATGTGCCGCGCGCCAGCCCGCAACGAAGAGCCGGGCAATAACTTAGCTGCTCCACCTTATCGCAGTTCGCCCGGAGCTTGTTTGTGACGCCCTTCGCTCGGAACAAGCCCAGCTCATCGAGAAAGCGCCCAGCGCTGGCGCGTAGCAGACCTTCGCACCGTGCTTTTCTCATCCAGGCGTCACGTTTCTTCCAGCGCGAGCGATACGAGTAAGCTCCCGCTCGAACGTTAAGAACCGATGTTCGGCACTTTCCGTCCTATTTGGCACGGAAGGCGTAGATATTACGCTGCGTTCTGGCGGTTAAAGTAGAACGATAAAAAATAACCGAGTAAGAGCGAAATATAACGCTCAATAGGCAACCCATCGTGCGACCGAGACGAACTACTAATACCGGGCTAAAAGCAGATTTCACAGCAGCGGCTGAAAATAGCCAACCGTCGAAGAGAGTGCTTGCTTTTGCCGGGATGATAACTAGCTCCGCTTCTCACGATATCCTTCGAACAAAAAGTATAACAGATAAAGCGAAGAAAGAAAGCCCCGGAGGATAGGAAGTAACCCCTGACAACAGCCGCGCCTGACAGCCCGTCGTCGTGAGGATTACTGCGAGTTGGAAAACTAGGATGATACCATCGCACTTATAATATCTTACTGACGTACCTTATACGAACCATTGACTTGGAGTTCATCGTTATCATTTAGTCTTGTCTCTTACTGAAGTAGAACGAGACTTTCTGTCGGAAACAAAGGAACACGGTTTGAGGGAAAGGTAAAGAAGCCGCAACGAATCGTCCGTCTGGTGCCAGTAGAGATTCCAAATCCCACTTAATAGCGCATGTAGCTCACCAATATGTGCAAGCTCACTTAAAAAGCTCCCAGTGTCCCTTGTACGTCCACTTCAGTCGAACCGACTAGAAGAAGGCCTTCTTTTCCTTCTGATTCGATGCACTGAACCTATGGCGCCTCTCTCCAAATAAAGTAATTCTGCAATGCATCTAGCATTAGATACATAACAAGCTTTTAACCATGTAGCTGTTTACCAGATCGTTCCTTGTGAGTCAATGGCAGAAAAAAATATCATCATCTTAGCGGGTACGTGCTACTGTGCGACCTACCAGAAACTGTCATCATCAGTGACAGGCACGTGCCACAGAAATTTGGTAAATTCGGCTGCTCACAACTGGTCAACTAAAAACGAAGAAAGCAGCATTTAGCCTGACAAATAGTTGCGCAGTGACGGCGGCGAGCCGACGACTCCGAGTACGTATACAGCAGAGAGAATACTAAGAAACGGGAAAGACAACAGCGGAAGCGATGGAAAGCCTGCGATAAAGAAGACGCACCCGTTGATCTGCGAGAGGTTCGAATGCTTGGTTTCAGCGCGAATTTTAATTTTCTGGAGTTTGCACAACCACGGATAGTGTCTGTGACTGAATTGACTCGAAGCTCTCTGCGCTGAGAATCAGCGTAGTAACAACCAATAGGTTCACCAAGCTAAAGCGTATAGCAGCAACCTGGAAGCCACCTAGCACCTGCTGCATCACGTAGCCAAGGCCTAGAAACCACCTGCAGAAGTAACTACACTAGTCTTGATAATCGCTCAGTTTCGCTGTTTCAAGTCTTGCGCAGCTTGGTGCAGGCTTCGCACATTTTTTTTTTCTGCACAGCCTTCGGTATCAGTTCACATTTCAGCAAGGAATACTGTCGTGTGATGACGTCATAGCTTGACGTCACAAATTTTAGCCTCCATGACATCGTGGTGACGTCACATGGCGACTTCTTCGTGTGATGACAATCTTTCACATCACTCGTATTGACCTCGCCGCCACCGGCGTACGTCGAAGCGGGACGTCGGTCAGTTTTCGCGTTTGACGAGGCATCCAAAGCTTACGCCTCATTGTAATTGATTGATATGTGGGGTTTAACGTCCCGAAACCACTATATGATTATGAGAGACGCCGTAGTGGAGGGCTCCAAAAATTTCGACCACCTGGGGTTCTTTAACATGCACCCAAATCTGAGTACACGGGCCTACAACATTTCCGCCTCCATCGGCAATGCAGCCGCCACAGCCGGTATTCAATCCGGCGACCGGCGGGTCAGCAGCCGAGTACCTTAGCCACTAGACCACCGCGGCGGGGCCCGCCTTATTACATACAATGTAATTGTTTAGCTATAATTTGTTGCTTTCAAGTTCGGGCAAATGACCAGTCACGACAAAAAAAAGGGCCAAACAAGAGAATAACATCTCATAAATTACGAACGCGTAGCGAGGAAACTTTACTATCTATTCAATCGAAAACAACTAACCCAAACTGCACACTTTCTCTCCTTCTCGTTCTCCCAAGCGCAAGGGAATGTCATCTCATTAGCCTCCACAAACTCAACCAGGCGCAGCAGCGTTTGTCTTTGGACGCGAGAAAAGGAGCGCCAATCTGGAAGAGAGCACCACGCACTTCCATTCGTCAGGTTAAGCGGCGAGCTCTGTCGGAAGACGATTGAAGGTACGTGTACACCGTGGGAGAAGTGCCGAGGCCGCAGCAACCGTAGGCCGTAGGCCTAATTACGTTAAAATGGGAAGGCACGGCGTTCATTAAGAGGCCAACGCGGGGCCTATTTTCGGGACCTGGCGAACTTTACGCGCCGAGAGTCTGCATTAGCATATTGCACGGGGGCGCCAAAGAATCTGACCCCATTCCTCTCCACTCTTTGTAGAATACTAACAGAGAGAGAGAGAGGAAGAAGGAGAGAGAGAGAAAGAAGGAGAGAGAGAAACAAAGCCCGAAACCTGTGAAGCTTCAGAGCTTGTCAGTGCCGACACACATGCGCCGTGACAGAGATTAGAAACGCTGCCGGCGCGTGGAGGCGGATGATCAATCATGCAACAGTATTCCCGGCAAACTTGTGCGGAAGCGAGAAAATTCTGTTGCCCGGAATAGCAAGGTCGATACGATTAGGCGCAGCCAGTGAAATTAACTTTTGCGTCGGAATTCTATAGAGCACCGTTTCATGTTCTTTCATGTATCCTCTATCCTTCCTCCTCACTTCCGTAAGCGCAAGGTAGCTAACGGCATATTGCGATATGATTAATTTCCCTGCCTTTCTCTTAAATAAGTGTATCTTACCCTCTTTCTCTCGTTTCCTCTCTAGCGGAGGCAGACACTTGTTGCTCAGGGACTGCAAAGCTTTAAATCATCCTTGCTTGCTGTAACCTGCAATTTGCGTGCGGCTAACGTCGTGCGTGCCTGTCGTCGATGTAAACATTCTCGATCATGAAGGCGTACCCGAGGCAATGCGCAGTTACGCAGCGAGTACTCAGATAAGGTAGTAATTATCGCATTCATTTTGTGTCTCACCACATCTTCATGTTTTTATAAGCAGTACTGACGACCATGTCTAGGCGCAGCCCTTCCTAATCGAGTCGGGTCCTGTGTAGGGCTTCTCGTGAAATACAAAATTAGTGATGGTGCAGCTTTTTAAGAAAGACTTGCTCCCAGAGACGCTAGCTGCCAAACGTCTCTATTTGGCTACCTGTAAGGCCTACCTGCCTTCAGGTGACCTTATAGTTCCAACTTGATAAATCACAGCGATACATTGAGTATTTTCTAAAGAACGCATTCCATTCCAGTAAGCTCGATCACATACCTGAACAATCATTCAGTGTTCGCTGTGGCTTCCATTAGGAATTCACAAAAACCATGCTTCTTTTTCTGACGTATCCTACACAGTTAGCGCAAGGCATACCTATGATGCATGAATGGCAAACACGAACGAAAGGGACACATCGCACGGCGCTTTTCTCGCTTTATTTCAACTAAGTATGCGTTAGACAAGTTAGTCTCTAACACGAACAAAAAATAGCCATATCGAAGGCGGTGAAGTGCTACGCCGTAACAGCGTGAAGAAAGATAGAAATGATTAAGGAGCATAGATTCCGACAACATAACAAAAACCAAAGATAAATAGTGAGTGGGAATCATGAGCCACTGACTACAGTAAACTATTAATTCCCCGAGTATAACTCTACGAGTAAGTTTAATTGAATGAAGTTTCATTCGCGCGTGTACACCGCACGAAAAAAAAATTACTACCTACAACCAGAAATGAACGGGGCAAGATAGAAAAAAAAACAGGTTGGTGACACTTTGATATGAATTTAACGGGAAACTCACATACTGCCGAGAAATTCTCCGTGTGAAGCAAGCCGCATACTTACACACCATTGCCATCTTTTTCTCTCTTTGCAGCGTGCAAGCGAATAAAATAATACGAAGAAATGACAGCGACGTACTCACACACACAAAAAGAGAACAAAAAAACTATCGAGTGTGTGATCACAGTGAGCTTTCGATGTTTTAATTTCCTCTCGTTTACAATGATTCGTAAAGGTTCGCGATAACTTCTCTTTTGTAAGGACAACGATGACACGGTCTTCTCGGGGGTCATGCAAATGGGTTAAAGCATTGAAGAGCTACTCACCAAGGTCCCAAAATACAAAAAAAGAGCGCAATATTCTTTCCAGACATTTCTCGTCCTTCTTGGCGAAGTACTGTTACGTAGACAGTAGCTCCTGTGGCGTCTACAGCGTACATGCTCTCGATTCGTTGATATACTCGAAATATTATGCGTGATTTGCTTCCTGCACTGCTGTGCCATGCAGCCGGACATCTGTTCTTCTTTGTCTCGCACGAATATCGTGCACAATCTATCGATCAAACTTCATTTTTGTGTGTGTTTACAACTGCGCAAGCGGCGATAACAGCGTGCAGCTGAGAAGCGCGAAATCCTGATACGCTCTAGCGCTTAGTTCTGACAATGTTCACGGGCATTCAAGAACTAAAGAACGAGGAGGATGCACCGTGTGTATCAAGGACAAGAGAAAATCACCCCCTCGTCTTTAAACGCGGGGTAATGATTGGCCCCTAAAGACGAAACATGTTTCTCGCACGCGTAGCACCCAGCAAAGGTGACAAATAACAAGTGTCACCAATTTTTGCACATTCACCCCAAGAACAAGCTGACGTAACGGTACTCTTTCGAGTTCATTTTGTTCAAACACAATTTATCCTTTTCACGAGCCACACACCTCCTGACGCACGTCTTTACGCATGCAGCGCATACATTCATACTAACGTCATGGCCCTTAACAATTAACATTTCTCCCCACAGTGCTGGTAATAAATTCACACAACACGAGAAAAAGACAGGCAAAAAAGAACGAAAAAAAGAAACTATCAAGAGATAAACGTCGGCAGCACGGGGAAGCGCGAATGCCGGAAATATAACATCCCGTTCTGCGTGTCGTTCGTACATCAAAGAGAATCGCGTAGCGAGAAGCGAACAAGATTCGTCCGCCGCACACAAATCCCGAAAACACGCCGCCAGGAAGGATATACGTAGTAAACACAAATCAGTCCATGCGTCGGTCACGCTTCAGCACACCTATGAGCGACAAGCTCGATAAAAAGAAACACTGCCGGGGATGGTGCCGGGGGTGAGCGCAACACAGTTCAACACCCGTCGAGAACACACGCGTGGCGTGTGTATACAGGCGTATATATACTCTGTTTCGCGCGAGGAATCGCGAAGCAGCAGCTCGCGGTCCATAAATCTTCGTTTAAGCCGCGCGTCTGGGCGGCGCGTTGCTTTCTGCGAACCGCGGCGGCGAGTTGATCGAGGTTGTCCCTTTCGGGCTCAGCGGGTGAGTTCCGACACAGATCCGACCCCGGCGCGCCTCAGAGATCACGGGAGCACAACGCCTCTTGCCGAGAGGCTCGAGCAATGATCTCTTTCGCTTCCGTAGGTACTTGCAGTTACACCGCAAGGTATCTAAGAACAGCATATAAAGAGAGAGAAAGAGAGAGAAAGAAAGAAATGGGAAAGAAACGCTCTGCAGGAGAAAGTGAGCAAGCAAAATGTGCTCGCGACCACGTTAGCAAGTAAAAGAAAGAGAACAAACCCAGCAAACCTTAACGTGGCACAAAAACAAACGCATCGTCAAGCGCACATCGCAAACTGCTGCGACCGGAAACGCGCCGGGGATCGTTAAAGATCCCCGAGCTCCTTTCAAAGTCCGTATACTACGTTGCGCAGAGAAATATCGCGCACGCATCGGAATCCTTTATAACTCCGTTTTGAATGTACATATAAACGAGAGCGCCATCTATGCCGGCTCCCAAGCGAGTCGGTGGCAGCGGTATAGCGCGGCTGCGGACTGAAACCAGGAGACTTTCTTTCTTGAGGCGCGAAACGTGTTCAATTATTCAGCTGCAACTGAGCGCCGCCGACACACACAGCAAAGCGACAGCTCCACGGCGCACAGTTTCGCGGTTCGATCGCGCTGAAAACCCGCGGGCACCAGCAGAGCAGAAAAAAAAAATTGGAGGATGTAAGCCCCATTTCTTTACATTATTTCTTTTCTTATGTTCTATTTCACACATGCGTGGTCTTCGGCTTGCCATGCACCGTTGCGAGATATCTTGTTTCGTCCAGCGCATTACGAATTCACTTGAGAGAACGCATACACGTCTTCATACTCACCCGACCTAGATGGGGAGAAATGGGGGGAGCATTCACTTCGCTGCTGTCCTGCGAAAAGACGAAAAAAAAAGAACAAAGAGTGTAAGAAACGGCTGGGAGAGTGTGCGGTTGGTAGTCATATTAATTTCAGTAGATGAAAGGTGTATGAAAGGTATCGTTATTCATCATTACCAGCATACTTTATGGCTTGCACAGGGCGAAGCACCCTCCCAATGATCTCCAATTTACCCTGTTCAGTGAGAGCTGAGTACATTCCATCCCCGCGAAGTTCTTAATTTCGTCCCTCCCTCTAACCCATCGCCGCCCTCGGCAGAGTTTCCTATCATTCGGTATTTATTCCATCGCTCTAAAGATCTGACCACACGTACGCGTATGAGCGCGCGCCAGCGCGCGGCGGCGCGTAGACTAGGCGCTGTACCCTTCCTATAGGAAGAGGGCACTATGCCGGATCTACAAGCCACCCACTGACGCGCTGCGACGCGTACGTGTCACGTCTTGACTGGTCACCAGTTGTCTGTCCCACACGTGAGCTTTGACAAATGTGGAACCACACGATTACAAGTTGCTTTTCTTAAAACGCGAACTCGTATACTAAGTCAAAGCATGTCACGTTTACGGCACGCTGTGTTACCGCGGGAGCGCCTTATAACTGCGCAGCTTTAAAGTCCAGAATAAACCGCTAAGCAAGCGGTTACGAAGCGAATGAAAGCAAACGCAACGACGTGTATTCTTGGCGGCAACAATAAGAGAAACGTCAAGGTACTGCCATTCGTATCGACGCTGGATGTATATTAAAATGTCGAAAGTGTCACAGACACTTCACGACAAAACTTGGCGCAGAGAAGCCTTCAGTGAACATGCCATTGCCGTGTCATCCTCGCTGCGTTCACTTCGTTCTGATTGTTTATTATAGCATCATGAGTTATTTATTCATTTGTTTTTGCTGAATAACATGTATAGAAAGAAACAGACAATGCGTGAAAGGCAAGGGGGTCAACCAGACAGTGGGGTATTGAAGCCGAGGTAATTTTCTCAGACGCACGTGCAAAGAACAGCAGACAAGGCGTGTGTACTGGAATAACGTGCGAAGCGTTTGTTTGATCATCGATTTTGACGTGACGCGTCTTTCTCATCTGCGCGAAAAGAGTGGCGAGCGGTTCAACAACTCAACCCACGTTACGATTTAAGGCGCGAAACGTAAATAATTGAGGCGTGAGAACATAGTGCATCAGCGAGTATCGACTTCCGTATATGCAAAGCAAAGAACGACATTGGACCTTTACGACAGCTTCATTCGCGGAACGGTGTCATATATAAGCCGAATTAGTTAACACGATACGAAGGTCGCGCGGTATCTTTATAGTACGCCGTTACCTGGGGCATAACGCATTAAGGCGCCGATATTTTCCTGGGCACCCATGCTTCGTACGCGGTAAATCTCACGCTCAGTTAAGCCCGCATTACTGCACCGGCATCGCACATTCCCACCTTCAAACGCGTTCCCATCGGAGACGTACGCGGACTCCGAAAACAGATAAGCAGCGTAAACCTCGAAACGCGCGGGGACATATCGTATTAATTATACGCCTAACAAGTGTACAGCAACAATTCCCATCACCGGCTATTAAGGAGACGAAACGGCCACACAAATGTTTAACAGATAGGCGGAGATAATCGGGGCGAAACTGCTCTCTGTTGAGACAGACAACCACGGAAAACCTATGCGAGTCGCATTGCGTTCCTTTCCGAGCCATTAGGCACCTAATTAACCGTACGCCCTGGAAACGCGCGCTCCAACAGACGCCGATCGCCAAAGCATGTCGTTGAGGAGCATGCAGAAGAAGAGCGGCCAGGCTCAAACAACGACACAAAGATTACAAAGCAGCGAAATGTGCACGCTTAAACCCGTCTTCGTAGCGATGGCCTGGGCAGCTAAACTTTTCTCCCTTTCTTTCTTCTTTTTTTCCCTCCCCATATTGCCCGAGAAAGCGTGAGGCCTTATTTGGGGATGGCATAAGCTAATCCCTCTCGCGCTCTACGCAATTGCTTTCGCCTGAACGGAGAGCAAAATTCAGCCAGTTCCACCTCAACAGCTATAAAGGCACATTTCCTCATCAACACATAGGTTGATTCAATGACAAAGCGGCGAGAGCGATAAGCATTTAATCCATCACAACGCATCAGTACTTTTATCATTACTTTTTGAATATCCATTGTTGCCAAATGGAGCGCAATACTGGCTGGAAAGTAAACCAAACAAAAAATACTAACGCGAGAGCACACATGAAACTAAAGTTACAGCGATGCAGACGGTGGCCACGTTCCATGGAATGCACGCTAATTATGCCTTTCCCGCGGCGTAGCAACTTCAGAGCCGCTGCTCCGCGTCATTTGCTCGGCTTGCAGTCGCTATACTTTGTCATCCAAGAAACAGACACACAAACGCGATCAGTGAATCGTGCACTGATTCTACGCCTGCTTCATAATCTAAACGGCTGCGGCGCTTGAAAGCATCTCATCACGACGAAACAACGGGCGTCAGAAAACTGGTCGATATTTGTATACGTCAGCCATATGCCGCATTATGTCAATCTGAACAGAATGGAATGCTGGGTAGAACAAATCACACATTTGGATAAAAAAAAAGTAGAGGCGTTAACAAAGATGACGCACGGTATGCGACTGAAAAGCAAATACGCAGCGAAAAGTTTGTTTCCGCGTGCAAAGGTATACAAATTGATTGATCGATTGATTGATATGTGGGGTTTAACGTCCCGACACCACTATATGATTATTAGAGACGCCGTAGTGGAAGGCTTCGGAAATTTCAACCACCTGGAGTTCTTTAACGTACACCCCAATCTGAGCACACGGGCCTACAGCATTTCCGCCTCCATCGGAAGTGCAGCCGCCGCAGCCGGGATTCGATCCCGCGACCTGCAGGTCAGCAGCCGAGTACCTTAGCCACTAGACCACCGCGGCGGGACAAAGGTATGAAAAGCCACCTGTTAATTCGGCACACTTGGAGGTCTATGCAAGAGGTAACTATATAGTCAGGAATTCCAGTTAACCTGTCACGCATTTCATTCACGCTTTCTATGCCTGCTCGTACACAGATGCAGTGTTAGTGTTTTTCTTTTATAGTAGTGCGATTTTTTCATTTGATGTGCGGCATTTGTGCTCTCTTGAAATTCTTCTCTTATGTCTATGCCAGCACCCCTAGTTTCTTTTACCAAGAATCCTTACCACCTATAGCTGGACTTTCCTATACGTTCTAACAAGTATACTGATTTGATTCTTGATATGTAGGGTTTAACGTCACAAAACCACCATATGATTATTAGAGACGCCGTATAGTGGAGGGCTCCGGAAATTTCGATCACCTGGGGTTCTTTAACGTGCATCCACTTGAATCTGAGCGCATGGGTCTACAAAAGGGGTATACTGGGTCACGCAATAAACCCCACCATGCAGAGTCTCTTTCTCTCTCTTCTTTTCCTCTTTGTCTCTCTCTCTCTCTTTCACGTACGCACGTTCGTGTATGTTTGAAAGACTGTGGGCATGTTCAAAATCGGCGCTTGCCTACTCCGCCACCTCTACGTAACTCTACGATGCGCTTATAATTCATGGCGATTGTTGCTGTCTCAGAAAACGGCAACTATGCATAGCGCTCTATTTTTTTTAAGCCACGGGAGAGCGTTCATGAAAGGAGATTTGGTCTGGTCTTTACAGTAAAAAACAACAACAAGACAAGCAAGGCAGTACCATATATAGGCCAAACTGGACGTTGCATAAATAGAAGGTTGGGAGAGCATATGAACGCTTTATGCAAAGGGTCAAGTTCTAACCTTGTTGTGCACTGTAAAAGTTGCGGGTGCCAGCCTCGATTTCAGGCCGTCACTGTGCTGGACTGGCATATGGGCAAATTAACATGCGAAATCGCTGTGGCGTACCATATTAGAAAATTTGGTGACGAATGCATAAGGCAGTCTTCCGTGGATTTGAATGAAAAAAAATCGCGCTTTTAGATAGAGGCTAGCCATTTTATCATTGTGCCTTCGTTTTTATTGCACTCTCTCTCCCCAGCACTATGTTGCTGTTAGAAGATTTTGCCTGTTGGTGTATATTAATATATGTGCTGCGAAAAATAAGTCAGTTGGTAATGAGCGCTCGTCTTGTCATCTGTGCCTTCCGTGCACTTTTCTTTTAGCAATTTCGTGCTTGCGCTGCAACCCTTTTTACAATGTTTTCATGATGTATTCGAACAGAAAAAACACAGAAAACAGTCCTCTGAAGCCGTCCTCAATATCTTGTAATATTTCAAGGAGAAAAAAGCTAGTATATTCAGCAACATACTTGTCACAGTGTATACTGCTGTCAGGTGCAATATTACAGAAGAATGATATGTAGCGCGTGGAGCACGCGAGCAGGTACAGCTGAGTTGAGTACTTAGGGTAAGCGCATAACCAGAACTACTTCAACGCGAAGCCGACATGCCGCATACACGAAGCAGTATATTGCACACTTAATTTTTTTTTCTGACCACCGACTCCCCCCTCTCCCTATTGGCATTGTACGCAGTATAATTTGGCCCCATATTACACCCACCTAGCTTGCGACCAACCGGCATCGTCAACATTGATATTGCGGAAAGAAGCAACGCACGCGATATTATTGACAGCGCGACAAAATAAATGTAATCAATCTTTACGAACGAGTGGAAAGGCCACGAATCTCACCTTTCGTCTGGCAACAACACTGCGACAGGAAGAGACAAGAACCGCCTTTCGAGTTCCGGTCGGCGTTACGCAATTTCCTGCCCGCCGCTTGCGCGCGCTCTTCGACACCCATTATTCCGACAGCGCTCGCGCCGACGGGTGTAACGACTGTCGAGCGAGCGTTCGCGGGCTCGAGGAACCAGTAATCCTCGCTGCCGCCTCCGGGACAGCGGTCAGACGACGTCGCGGACGACTTCTTCTTCGTCTTTCGGTCCACGTCACCCAGACAAGTCTGGCTTCTCTGTAGCAGCGGTCGCCGTCGCCAGAAGGTCGACGTCCCGCCGGCGTCGGGACGCCGCGCGGTTCGACGTCGCGTGGACGCACCAACGACGGCCGTCGACTGTTGCGAAGGCGACGCCTCGTCCGCAAGGTCAGCGCTCGAAGAGGCACGCATCTCGGGCAACCTCACGGCATCCATTTCCCGCTCGCGCAAAAGCAATCGAAGCTGTCACGACTTCATTCTGATCCAAAGACAGAAGTTTTCCTTCGGAATGAAAGCGCGGAGACAATAGAGTTAACTTGATATCACACACGCACGAAACAGCACACCTCTAATTGTTATATTCTCTCAGCAACACAGCATAGCACACACATTGCAACGTCACACCGTACTAGAGAAGAGACGAGGCACGCGGACAACGGCATCACCGGACGGAAGCGTCAGAGCGGTCCCTCTCACTGTGGCGCTGTCGACGCCAGCCCCTCGTGGACGCTTTGCCGGCTCCCACAATGCGTCACGGGGAGATCCCGCGGCCAACTGCACCCCCAACTTTGCAAAGGAAGAGAAGTGTGGGAGCTGTGGGGAGACAGTGCACGCGGCGCGCACTTGCCGCCGCACCGCCAGCAGCACTTTTGTGTCTCCCCACCATCTCTATGCACCCTTCAGTCTTCGCACGAGGGAGCGAAGCGCGCCACTTCGGGCAACGCCGCGTTTTCCCTTCGTTGACGAAAGCCGCCGCTGGTTGATGGCGAAAGCAAGCGCCGAAGGATGACGAAGCGAGCGCCTTGTTTCCCACTCGGTCTTCGCAACGACTCACTCTCTCCGTTTACCCTCCTCGCAGGGTTTCTCGTGGCGAGAGACCGAATCGGGACCGCCGACGCAGCGATGACTCATGCGAGTGCCCGACGGCCGGCGAAGTCACGTTCTTCGATTCGCGCAGAGCGAAACGCGCGAACATTAAAATGAAGAGAGCGCCTGTACCAGGAACGAACAAAAAAAAAAAAAACGCTGGCAAGCTAGAGAGAGAGAGAGAGAGGGAGGGGCAGCAATCGACCGAAAACGGCACTCCAAATCAGATAAGCAACCACACACGCAGAGGCAAACAGCAAGGTAATCAGGGCATCCTCAGGAGTGCAGCCTCGCGTCACTGCCTGTATTGATACGCAGTTAGTCGAAGTAAAAACAAACGCAACGTCTCTCGATGACCATGCTCGCAACGGGCTGAAACTGCTGCTCGGGCTTCACGAGCGTACTGGCATTCGAACGGCTGCGCCGGTTCTTCGACTCTGAAGAAATTGCATCAGAGATGGCTAGGAGGTGCAGAGAAAATGAAATAAAAACTGCGGCGCCGTTATATTTGGCACCGGATAGAGAGCACGCGCCCCAGTGGGTGGCGCGACGGAGCTGTAGCAACCGGCGGCTCGAGAGGTAATAGGATCGATAGGCGCAAAATGTGCTCGTGCTCTGCCACGCTCAGTTTAAATACCTCGCTCCCGAAGGAAGATTCGATCTGCCGTTGGAACAAAGGACACACACACAAAAACAAAAAAAAACAAAGATGAAACTGAATTATCTGTTACACTTTCGCGAACCCATATTTTATGCTTTCTAAAATATTTACTCGACAAAACTACACTAGCAAGAGAGTCGTGAGACTGAAGGACTTCACATTTCCATAGGCTAAATTGAAACACAGCTGTGACTACTTCGGATAATTGAAAAAGTTTCAAAAAAGTCCCAAATACAACTTCTCCAGGAAGATAACAGGGAGATGAAATTGATCGCTCATGAACCAAAAATAGGTGGATGGATATTGTGAGGATGTCCTAAGAAACGGGGCGGCAGGTGATAGCGCCAGACTGGTTAATTTTCTCTCACATTATATATATATATATATATATATATATATATATATATTATATATAGATATATATATATATAATATCTATATATATATATATATATATAGAGTAGAGAGAGAGAGAGAGAGAGAGATAGATAGATAGATAGATAGATAGATAGATAGATAGATAGATAGATAGATAGATAGATAGATATTGCAGCGAAGCCTCCGAACTCGGAAATGGGTCGAACTCTTGAGTACCTTCTAGTGGGGCTACTCAACAAGGACGCCGCTCGCGCTGAGAGTCCGTGCTTGGCCGTGACTGTCGCCATTGTGTATGCTCGCTAGTTGCCGGCTATTAAACGCCTTAACTATATATATATATATATATATATATATATATATATATATATATATATATATATATATATATATATATATATATATATATATAAGAAATATTCTTCAAATGAGAGGCAAGCAAAGAGGTTAATCGAAACCGAAACATCCACATTGCTACCCTACACTACACTAAAAGGAAATACCTAAAGACGTGCAGCATGACAGCCGAATAAATGTGTCCTAGGGCTCGAGCGCTATATTTATATGCAGCGAACGTACATCCACAGTCGGTAAATTTTGTCCTACGTAGCAGTGCCTTATCAGACATCCTGGTTTAAGAACCCTTTCTGAGCGACAAACCGACTTATTTGACTTATGTCCTGAGTAAAAAAAATTCCGCCATATCCACGAAGTGAATGATGATGAGTGGGCGAAGCTCCGGAGGTAAACCTGGTAAACCATGAATCCTCTGTACATTTTGCCCACTCGATTTTATTACATCGCTCCCCCTAGCGTACGTCGCCGCACTAAATCGAACGATTGCCTTCAACCAATGACACGCGCCATATGTGACATCATTACTATTTTATAAGATCTCACGTCTTTCATCAACTACAAGTACCGCTTCCTAGTTTATAACATCTTGCATCTTTTCATCATCAGCTACAAGTACCACCATCTACTAAACACTACAATAACTAAACGAGAGGTGGCTACATACAGGAGACGGTACCACCATCTAGTGAACACTGCAAGAACTAAACTAGAGGTGGCTAGATACAGGGGACGGTACCGCCATCTAGTGAACACTGCAAGAACTAAACTAGATGTGGCTACATACAGGCTACAGGGGACGCACAGCCCACGCCCTAAGGAGCTTCGCCCCTAAAATCTCTTTCAGTCAAGGCAAATTATTCGCGCAGGCATGCGAGCACAATCGGTTACATACGGTCGTAGCCACATCCATTAAGTGCCTACGCAGTTGCTTTGACAGTGTTATTAATACAGTACGAAAGCGTACGCCTATCGACCGTGTATGTTACCCGCCGCTGTACCATCGCTGCGACCGTGCGCTACCAGGTGTATACCTTTCCTCACTATGTCCGGACACAGCGAGGCGAAAAAGCGAGAGAGGAATGACGTCACCGAATGCCGTGACGCAATCCACAAATGTTTGCGCACAAAACGACCGGGAGGACGGGAAGCCACGGCTGCCAACACACGCGAAAGCAGCACGCCAGCGGACTACGCTGCGCGGAGTTATGTCCCCACGGGGCCAAGGTGGGAGCGGCTATCAAAAGCAACTTCCGCATCGCACGGGGAAGTATAGGGGAGCGGGAATATGAACGCCCGCGCAGCAGAGACACTCGGTGGAAAAGGCAAACACGATCAAAGGACGGTACAAAAAGTGGGGCGCTGAAAGAAGGAGGAAAGGCAAAAGGGACGGATGGTGGGAGGAGAAAAAGAAACTCGGCGTCGCAGGATTGTGCACCACGCAAGCAGCTTTAAGGAGGAGTTCTGGATCAGCGCAGAGAGAAGACGACCAATCAATAATGCGATGACGTCAGTCACAAGATGGCAAAGAAGAAGAAGAAAAGGACGTGTAGGTGAGCGCGGTGCTTTCGGCGATAAGCTCTAAATATGAGAGAGAGCGAGGCGAAAGGAGCGATATATTATTTGCGGGCAGCAGAGCACGTGTGTTTGGGCGTTCGATCCCTTGTTTGTCCTCACCAGCGCGAAAAGTGGGTGTGTTTACAAGCGCGGACTGTTGTGTCTAGCTAAAGAGCCAGTTTTAGAAACACTGTTCTGTTGGTTTTTTTTTTTTCGACCACTCCAGAAATGCAGGTGTAGATATTTGGCTATGAAATGAAAAACTGCAACCTTTGCGATAAAAAAACAGCCATTACGTGAAATCAGCGGTCAATTTGTAAAACGCTGGCTGCTTCGCTCGTTCTCAAATATGATCAATAAAATCTACAGTGATGGGACGTCATATTCACCAAGCTTTTTTCTCATGAATGCTCTTGGCGATTGGCTCACCATGCACTTTTTGTTCTAAAAGTACGCCTGGCATTCTGAATGGCTAACGCCTTCTTCCCGAGCAAGTTCCAAACTCACATGAACTCGCTGAGCCAAGCTTCCCAAAAACAAAAAAGCACGAGATTATAGAACGACAGTGGGCCATATATGACAGCCGAAGGAAGTAGACCAAATGTAAGATAATGTATACGACAGTCCAATACTTTCAAACATGTGCGTCATCGCAAGTTCAGGTAATTTGTCGCCAGTGACCAAGATGCATCAACTTGTGAGGGGCAGGTTGGCGGGTGCAGAGCGAAACACCAATTCAAGCAACCAAAGCATTGCCGAAATTTCTAAGGACAACGGACTTGCGCGAGCGGCTGTGTACTCGTAATGATGCCGTATATCGCCCAAGACTGATACTCCACGCTGTGACGTTACGAGTGAGTCTGTGTGCTCTCTCTCACTTTTTCTCATTCTTTATTCTTCCCCCATCCCCTACCCTGAGCAACGTAGTATACCGGTAATGCTAAAGTGGTAAACCTTTACCTTCATCCAGATCATCCATTTTTTTAATTAACATACAGTGCATCGATAAAATGACGAGGGTACCACCACCGAGATCTTTGACAATTCCAATTACCCACGGACTTTACTCTACGGCCGTAGTACACTACTAGAATTAACACTTCTCCGATAAACTTGAAACTTGGATCATAACGAAGTATTTTGTGTGTGTCCCTGAATACGCAACTCAATTTCGATTTAGACGTCCACTTCACCTTTAATAAAATGGGAAAGCTAAGTGTCCGGACTGCCTATACAGCTTGGTTTGGCGGCATTCCGAGGTCTTTATAAAGGCCTCGGACACAAACACGGGCTACGTTCGCCACTGATCTCCATATATGGAGATCAATGGCGAACGTAACCCGTGTTCGTGTCGGGACGTATATTCCATCACATGCAACCGCCCTCTTCTGAAATCGCCCCGGTACAACAGGCACGTTTGAAACCAGCGAGTCTTAGCACGAGGCTTTTTTGAAGAGTACTTCGCGGATTCAACGACAATGCACCCTGAGTAATTAAAACCGAAATAAAACCATTCATAAATATGTTAAGTAAAATAGAGTTAAGAGAAAGAAGGGTGCATTACGGCGACAAAACTTTTTGCAAATAACAAACGGTAACGATCAGTCGGAGTGAATATAACATGGCTGAAACTAATTCATAAGCTATAGCATCTCAATAAAGTCTATATGCTTTGTGGGAGTCGATCACATGCTCGTAGGCTAGCCAAAAATCTAGGACAGATTCGCTATCTTTATCTGTGTGCATGCACGCATTTGCAAAGGCTTTTTTTTTAATTCCGCAACACAAAGCAACATGACAACTTAAACTAAAGAAAAGAAAGAACGTCATCGTGCGTAGATAATAGCCGAGTGAACATTACAACAGACAGTGAACACGAAATACCAAGACACCATTATAGAAAGCACCCGAAAGTTTTGACAAGAAAGTGATCTTCGTCAGCTTGAAAGCGACGTCGTAAAATGTCTCCGGTCCTCCCACGCAGTACGGAAGTAATTTCTGGGCCATCGCGCAACAGGAAATGAGTGTCCGCCAACGACAAGCACGGACACGGTGAGAAAGATGACTTCATCACTGATCCGACCATCCCGGTAGAACCGAGGTCGCAGAGAAACGTAGACACGCCTCTGTGGCGGTTTGGCAGTGCAACGCTGGCCAGGTATAAACGTTACAAAGCAAATATTCTGTTCAAACGAAAAACAGCGCGAAAAGACCAGGACCCAAAGGAACACACACGAGCACCGAAGTCAACGTTTTGGAAATTAGAGTATATCTTCAGGTTTTGTATTCGCATAGACTTCTCACACTAGGATTGTTGGGAAGAGATGTGACAGCTTTGTGAATTAGGCCTCTGTTTTGTTTTTCAATGATGAATATATAATAAAATAAAAGCCCAAATAATAGTTTAACAATTTCTTTGACGATATCGTACACATGCTTTATTATCGAGATCACGAATGAACTTTAACAGGATCATACATTTCTTTTCACAAAGAAAGAAAGAAAGAAAGAAAGAGAGAAAGAAAGAAAGAAAGAAAGAAAGAAAGAAGGAAAGAGCTTTTTTTCTAATTTAATGCAATAAGAAGGATGATATAGGGACCGTGTTACAGGTACTCCATAACATTTGTATCGTAAATCAGGAAACATGCTGCGACAGTGCTCGGAAACTGGAACACGTTAAATTTTTAGGGTATCAGCCGAAAGAATCGAGTCACCCCAACTGTGGAAGATTCGGTAGTGAATATTTCTGGTCACTTCTGCCA
Source organism: Rhipicephalus annulatus (assembly GCA_013436015.1). Taxonomy (NCBI): domain Eukaryota; kingdom Metazoa; phylum Arthropoda; class Arachnida; order Ixodida; family Ixodidae; genus Rhipicephalus; species Rhipicephalus annulatus. The sequence goes on along the minus strand of WOVY01011058.1, from coordinate 489,513 downwards.
ACAACAGAAAGTGCAACGAAAAAAAAGGGGGGGGGGGGAGATATAAAATTATGTCGGACTAGGTTCTGGTCTGCTGCGGAAATTCTTTAGCAAGGTTTGTAAACCCTTCCACAAAATTATGTGACTCAAAGACAACCATAATTTTCCCTGTGACAAGACCCTTACTGTACGAGTTTTTTTAATTTGATTACAGGAAAGAAATCCGCGCCGCTAAATTTACCAGGAAGCAATGTTTTCAAGCATAAGAAAAAATAATGTGCCGTCAGATACACTCTGAGTCTGTCTGCTTGTACAGGCATGTGACATTAAGGATCGGCGTACGTTAGCATACAAAAGAAGATGCCACACAATAAGATAAACAAAATAAAAACACATCACCATGCACATAAATGCCAAAGTATCCATACTTTTGCTGGAGATCAAGCCAATGGGATCACTTGTAGAATGTTGAGTACATTGAGTTTCATTTCACTCTGATTTCTACCGCCAACGAGGTCATAGAATCAGTAAGAGCCACTTCCCTTTTTTATTATTTATATGTTAACAGCGGCCAACCCCTTTATGATTTCTGTCACGCTTTTCTCTCTCAGAACAGAAACCTCGGTCATGATAACGCCTTGCAAATTCCCTGTATTTCGAGACGGGGAAAGAAAAAAAAAGGGGGGGGGAGATTACAGTAGGAAGTGGTGAGACAGCCGGCCCATACATAGTATACTACGTCGAAACACAAAATAGAAAATAAAAAGACACACGTATATCTGCTTCCCTAAATGCCTTTCAGAAGACGAACTGAACACCAATCACGGCCCGAGCGGAAAGGGGAATAGAAAAGGGGGAGGGGATACCTATTAGAAGGAAAGACAAGGCGCCGAGATGGGGAGAAAAAGGAGCGAGGCTACGGCTCCTTCTCCTCGTTCGCTGGCAAAGGATGCGGAAAGGTCACCCAGGCAGGGATGACTCATCCTCAGGATCGATAGCGAGACGCCGGTGGTGGCGCCTGGCGAACGGCTTCCCCGCGCAGCGCCACACACACACACACTCGAGAGACGCACGGGCTAACGCGCATGCGCCAACCCTGCGACGTCGATGATGATGACCGTGAGAGTGCCGCGCCATGCCACCGGCGGCCGCCCACACGAGCATCCCCCCCTCGACCTCCTCCTTCAGAAGCCTCCGCCGTTTGGGTCAGCTGTAAGCAGTCCGTGGTGCAGAAATGCTCGCCGAGCTTCACGCTTTGCGCCTGGCCGACAAAGACGATCGCACATCGACGAGGGAAGGGGACGCGACCCGTCTCGGTTTGATGCGGTGGAGAACGGGGAGGATCATCAGCGAGGGGCGATGTTGTCGTTAGGCTCGAAATGCCCTCCCCCCCTCCCCCCCCCCAAAAAAAAAGGGGTGTTGAACTAGAGCGTCTTGCGGATTTTATCGGTTAAAAGAAGAAAGCTCAGTGAAAAAACGTCGGGTCATACGAGAACATCGATCAACAGAAATCGATAACAGACGTTTTGAACTGTTTATATATTATTGATAAATCATACGATTAGGACACCACAGACACTGTTATTGAGTTCGCATGTCTGCCAGTCAGAACACCCTTACTCCGGTGGTCATGTAACTTAGAAGTGTGGCAGCTTGGGCTAGTTGGTATGGCATGACGATAGTTATAGCGCGAGAACAAAACGACGACACAGAGACAAGAAGGAAGGGCACGAAAGACACGAGCACAGAGACAAGAAGGACACGAAAGACACGAGCGCTCGTGTCTTTCCTGTCCTTTTTGTCTCTGTGTCGTCGTTTTGTTCTCGCGCTATAACTATGGTCCGGTGGTCAATAACGCAAACAACAGTAATGTCTTGTGCAGCCCCTAGTGTTCCGAGAACAGGTTAAATGACAGCAGGAGCTCGCCTGCTGCCGCTCATCAATTATGAAAACGAGTACTTACAACAGGACAGCTAGAACCACATGTTACGCTTGGTACGAGCCACTAAATGGCCAAATAACGAGAAAAGGAGGTTCAATGAATTTCGGCCAACGTCTCCACTACGCTGCACTCTCAACTAAATGCAAATATTTTGGGTCTTTAAAATACACGCACCAAAAAGATGCTGGTTACCAGAATGGGAACGAGAAAGAGAGACCTTTTTTTTTTGAAGAAACTAAAAAATAAAATAAAGATTGTTGATGGTATGTGTATAACAGTTAGCATGTTACTCTGTGTCTGGAAGGGGAATGGGATTAAAATAATTCAGAAGAGAGAGAAGAAAAACAATAAGACAGAATGTCAGCAAATATGGAATTTGCAAGTGAACATGATACCAATATTTACGAATGCAATATGAACAACGTTTTGGCTTTTCATGGTGAAAGAGTGAATCATTGAAGCTTTTCGTTTAAGCCAGTTTCCGACAGATAATTGAATAATAACTCATATTCAAGAAATTGCGTAAAGGTAAGATTAATCTCTCTCTCTTTTGGTTTTCAAGACGGAAACGAAAACAGGCGAACTACACAATCACCACTCATTTGTCGCCGACTAAGAAAGACAATTAAAGCACCTAAAAAAGAACATTTCCTTTGTTTTTCAAGAAAAATTCTCTAAAATCGGCACACCAGCATGATTCCAGAAAATTGTTTACTCAAGAACAGTACGCACTTTGCAAGAACCACTACAGCCGAGCAAGGATATTGTCACTTGCGAAAATCAAACTCCGAAAAATGCCCTAATTATAGAACGCGACATCGGAATGCCATGATGTTATTCAAATCACATTGTATCTGCCACGTATTTGTTATGTTCTGCTGTTGCCGACAGAAAACCGTTTGATACGAAACTCTTGAAACTTGTATGCCCTGTGTACGACCCCTCAGAGAGCTAAGGGGCTTCCAAGAGATCAGGCTTCCGAAATTCCTGAGAATAAATTGACGAAGGCGGTTAAAAAAAAAGGTCCTTCGGAACGAATTCCAATTTACTCGCAGCCCATGTCAGGTATGCGAATTCACGACTAATGCAAACCAAGCACAATGGCCGGCTAAAAAAAAAAGAACCGAAACGGCGCTCGACGAATTGTAGGCGAAGAGACGATCAGAGGCGTGAAATAAATGAGGCCAGAAGTCGCGGATTCTCGACGAAATTAGAAGGAGCGCTAGAAGGGCAGAGCAGAAGAGAAGATGCAAGCAAGCATTTGTCGTTTCTTCGAAGAAAAGGCGAACCAAAAATAGACAAAGAAGTAAACAAAAAAACACATCTAAAGAACCGTGAGCAGCGGAATTCGATCTCGTCGCGGCGTTAAAGATCGTCAGAGTCGATTACCCCCGCGGCTGCACGAAGGCGCCGAGTCTTTTACGTTCACGGCGATCGTTCACGACTGCGGCGATCGTAAAACTCCCAACAGCGTCACTGATCGGGTCCCGCTGAAAACACTGTACACGAGCTGGTATACCCGTAAAATCTTCGTCTGGTGGCGCGATCCCGTAGCCACGATTGGACGCGTCGCCAGGCCGTGTTAGGGGCGCGGCGACGCGATTGGGGAAGTCCGACTCATCCCTAACGGCGGCGACAAAAGAACAATAGCGGAAGGAAGAGTTATACGACGATGTCCCCATGACTCGGCATAGTGACCCGGGCGCCGTTAAACGGGCCCTGTATACGGGTGCGGCATCTACTTTATTTTGCCGCTGCTGTTGTTCCCGTTGCTGCTGCTTCGTGATTGGCTGCTTGAAGGGCGAGGTGGCAGTGCACGTGAAAGTAGGAGGCGAGTCCCAGTCATTCAAGAGCTCATTTTTGGCTAAGTGATTTCTCAGGTGCTATAGATTGTACTTAATTTCGTATTGAGTATCAGGCAATAATGTTGAGAAAACGCGTTCTCTGTAAGCTCCGGCTTCTTTGACCCAACGCAATTTTATTATGCCAGTAATTGTCTTCGCTCACTGTCAGACGAGAGGGTTGTCCGAAAAAGTGCACTAATCTGCCTGAAACCTCACTTTAAATGACGGTGCCTAATTCGAACAGCCCTCCTTCACAGCCACACCTCTTTTTCCATTTTTTTTTATTTCTCAAAGCCTGCCCTTAAGCGTAGTAATAATAATATCAAATGAAAGTAGAAGCATATACGAGTGAGCCGTTTCTTTATCCTAAACTTTACTAATTTAAGTGTGAATGTAATCCAACCAAGCAAACACACTCCCCACAATAAGAACAACACGCTACTGCTTTCATTCATTTGCCAACAAATACATCGATGAAGCGAGAAGGACGAGACAAGGTAGCCGCAGTTCCAAAGGCAGTATTCAATTTCGCATCCCTGAAAAAGGCGCATTCGTGGAACAATTTATTCAGGGAAGACGGTACAGAGACTGAATTAAAAAAAAAAGCACCGGAACAACCACCGAAACGTTTTTTCCCGAAGCGGACTCCCTCAATCGCTAAACCGAACTGGAGACACGGCCAGCCTCCTTCACGTCGTTTACGCCGAGCGAATCGGAAGGAAGGCAGCAAACTGCGGCGATCTCGAAAAAAATGTCCCGCGTGGTCAACCGCGGCGAAATATGGAGTCACCACGGAAGCGAGCATCAAGACCCCCCCCCCCCCCTCCGGTGTCGCCGGCCCCTCCCCAACGAAGGAATCAAGCGCGCGAAACGATTCGTCTCGGCTGCCTTCCTTTTTCTTTCTCTCCCTGTTCCTTAGGGAGCGGGTCGCCATCCGCACGTTATGCATAATTCAACGCGCGCCGGATTCGAGCCACAACCGCCACGCGCTTTCCAGCCCTGTAAGAGCTCGCGGTTCGTACAAGTAACAGCACAGCGAGATGTCTCGGAAACGAGCTGTTGCCTCGGAATGAGAGAGAGCGAGTGTGAAAGATAGATATAAAGGGCGTTAACGAGGGCGCATTACAAGGTCCGGGAACGCTGTTACACAAGACCATGCCCGCGACCCAGACCCGGCCGTGCACTACGTTTGCGCAGTTGTGTAATTCCGTGCATCACCGCGACAAATAAAAATCCGCGTACACTGCCACACCTCTGAGCGATCAGTTGGTCGTTTCCATTGCTTTGGTCTTTAAAGATCTAATTTACGAACTGCTTGGCGGAGTAACGGGCTTGTCGTTCGAGGCCCGAATTCACAGCGCACGAACGGCTACCACAACTGGCGTCTACTCCGTATTTGCGCGAGCAATAGGAATTATACAGCGACAGCATGAGACCCTCGCCCGAGTAACTTGAGGTTGCCGCTGTGCGATCCAGCTGCCACATATAAGGCACGTGCGCAGCGCAAGGAATGAACTCGGTGACGCAGCGGAAAGTGACTTGGGTAGTGAGCTAGCTGAAACTGACACGTGCAGTAGACTGTTTCGACAGCCTGCTTTACACCTGGTGCTTTCCCTCAGTAAACAAGGTAAAGATTAGTTAGGTGTTTTCTTTAAATACCAGAACATATCGAAGCTTGGTTTCGATGAAGTAACATATAGCGTCATACTGAGAGGTGCGTCGACGCTCATATTTCAGCCCCGGAATTATAAAGCCCGGCTGGGAGATGAAGTATAGCAGCAGCCAGCAGCCAACGCTGCTTCAGTGTGAAAGTAAGAACCTTCACGTGCTGCGATAAAACGCTTCGCGAAGTGTAACTCGGAACTGACTGAGGTAAATTGAGCAGGAGCAGCGAGTCATAATGCTGCAGCTCTAAGTAATCTCACCAAACTCGCTGTACTCCCGCCATCCATGTACAGCGCAACGCCTTGGTAGTGCTGCACGGAAATGACCGCGAAGAATCGAATAACGGAACAACGAAGAGGAATAATGAAGGCGGTGCATCTCCTGTTCTTTACGCAGCATCAAGCGACAGTGGACAGAGTGTGTCTCACGGTACAACAAGACTTTTGTCGTTCTTTTTTTTTCACGGTGCTTACGACCCCGTGTTTATTGCCCCTGTTACCTTGTTCTTTTTTGTCGTGTTTTTTGAGGCAACTGTGTCCCTCGCGCAGTCTTAACGACACAGAGATAGCGTGCAGGAATTCTGAGATGCACGCGGGGGAATGTCGTTACGGCGTTAAACGAGCAGGGCTCCCTCATTACGTTTGCGGACGTGGAGCACGCGTGCGGAAAAGCAAACAGGTGCGGCGAGGGAAATATCCCACACTGAAAAAGTCAGCAGAAAATAAATAAATCACTGACGTCAAGACGCCAAGTTAACGTTTCATTTTTATAAAGGGATACCTCCAGCCCCCAATCTAGAACACAGATACCAAAGTGCGCTCGTACAAAAAGTCAGAAAGTTATAAGAGCGTTGTTGCATTTCTTGCGGAAAACTGGCCTTAGATACATACTTTAAGCACCGTCATTTATCTTATATTTTATTCTTGTCTATGTTTTCTCCCTTTTCCCCACCCCTGTACAGGGTAGCAAACCAGTTCTTCTAAGTTAACCTTCCTGTCTCTTCCTTTTGTTGATTTCTCTCTCTTTTCCTATTTTTATCTTCCTACTTTTTTTCCACACCTATTTCCAATATTATTTTATTTCCCTTACCCCCTTCACCAGCCCACTGTAGCCAGCCAGTCTGCGAACACGCTAACATTTTCCGTTTTTTTTCTCTTCTTCAATAGAAAAATATTGTAGTAGCGCTCGAATAATACACTTGTATAAAATAAGGAACGTTCAAAATTTTGCTTCGGTCAAAGGAAAGTAAAACCTGCGGAATCCGTGCTAGTGATTCGTACTTATATCTCAACAACATCAGGAGACAAAGTAACTTTCTCACCCTTTAAATAGTTAAGGTGCATACACCATTTGGCGGCCGTTTCGACAGCTAGTTGCCGTCATCGTGTCTAAATACCGTTCACTAGTCGCCGAAATGACACACTGCCGAAGAACCAACCTAGTTTCTTCGCAATCATGTTTCTAACCATTATTATAGGCTCATCTTCCGCTTTTTAGAGTGAAATAATTGGAAGTCTTTTTCCCCAGCCGACAGTAAACAAGGAGCCATAGCGACCGATGCAGGGCCAGGTATCCTGATAAAGTTAGATTATTGCACCTTGCATAAAATGATAACTTGGCGTCCTTCATATGCACCGTTCTATGACGAGAGTGTTCGGCTGAGTGCCTAACGCACTCAGGAATACTTGAACTTTTCAATAGAAGTCAACGGCGCCTTCGTCTTTCAGTGAGTAAGTTTTCAAGCAATGGAATCACTGCATAACTTTACAACTTACTTTACGCAAAACATATTTCCATCGGACAGTTCCACGCACTGTAAAAATCCGCACACTGCAAATACAATAAAGTTGCGCTGTGGCTCTCACACCCTCATTTTGACAGCTCAAGCATTCCAATCTCCACAGCGAGCTCTATTCACGTATTTTCGAGCATTACCGTAAAAGTAAGCGTACGATGACTGGAACTACGAAGGTTGGAAAACAGAAAACAAAAGAACTAACGCTAACACTCGTGAACAGAACTTACGGTACAGCGCATGAGCCAACAAGTGACTGATGGAATCCTCACGAATTCTTTTCATTATGCGCACATAAGCCAGCACCCACTTTTTTAGAGTAAGTTTAGAACACTGTAGAGCCTTAAATGGTACGGGGCTTTCTTTCATTCGAATGAAGCCAACATCACGTATAGCGACCATTCTCTGGAGCTTTTAGCAAGATAGTATTTTCCTTTGTGCTCCCCCCATAACGGTATCTTCGCAACGAACCATCAGCAAACGTTTAATGTTTCTTAAGAAAGTGAGCTTTCTTTGAAACCCCGGAAGAATGCGCAAACGCAGTGCCTATATTAAAAGTTGGGAGACAGCGAGTAATTCAAGCGGATGACGACACAATACAAAAAAGAATTGCAAGACCCTATTTTTTTTTCTGAGGACGTAGTTGCGCTGTCATTTCTTACGTTCGGTTTTTTTTCTTGATCAGAACAGAACAGAGAGAAAGAAAGACAGCGACAAAGAGGGAGAGAAAAGAGAGAAAGGAAGTGAGAAGCGTGCAACTCAGATCGGACGGGACATTCAGCGACTGCATTCTTTACGACCTGTTCCGCTGCGAAGCTCATTCACACGCACCGTACACCACTCCGGCCCTCGTTCTTCCTCGCTACGGGCACGGGCATTTTTCATCCTCTTCCGAAATCGTTTTCCTTACTTGTTATCACTGTGCTTCCGGAACACAATGGCCTTCCCTTCTTAGTCATTCCATTCATGGTACCGGGCCGCTTATTTCGCCGACCTGTCGTCCCCCTTATCCGCGCCTCTCTAAAGAGTATACGCCTCTAAATGAAAGGGAAAAGGATAAATAGATAAACGAACCAAGGGCATAGAACGGGACACGCTGGACGCGACGGAATCCTGCCACACCCATATTCGTACATTTGCCGTCTTCATTTGCGGCCAGGCGCATTCCGACGCTGCAGCAGCCATCAAACCATATAACCCTCGCCGAACACACAGACACACACAGCGAGCTCTTCCAACCGCCAGGCGAGATGGCAGCAGCACTGTAGCGGCGACGCATATGAAGCAACCCACCAGCGAGCGCGCGCGCGCGCACGGGGGACAATGAGATTCCGGGGCACTTTGTGACCAACAATGGGCCCGAGCATTCGGCGCCGACATCCCCCGGGCCACCCGTCATCCACCCTCCCCCGATCCCGTACACTCGCCGACACCCTCCCTTCTATCTGCCTGTCTCTCTTACTCGCTGCTCTGCTCTCCATCATCGTCCTCACTCAACTCTTCTCCATCTTCAGACTCGTCGTTCCGAGTCAAAGTGCCTCCGCAGGAAGCGACAAAGCGACGTCCTGTCGAGATGCTGCAACACCCTGGCCCGCTTCCAGGTTCCGCGATGGGCGCCATTACAAGTTAGTCACGGGATGCCTGTGCGGTTACAGTTTCACATTTTACTCCCTGTTGCAGTCGGAGGGGACGCTAGTTAAATTAAGTGCAGTTAAATCAAACACTGGCTTGAATTCTCACTCAGCGAATGGGAAAAAGTGACTGGTGGACGTAAATTAAAGCAAATTAAACAGAACTATTAGGTACGAAAATGTATACGAGGAGAACACTTTCCGCTAACTTATTTCAACCAGCTATGCACGACCAACTATCCAAACGATCAATTATTGCAGCGTTGAGAAGTTGAAAGTGAAAGCTCCTCTCGCGTAGAAAAGTCATCAGCCGTGTTTTTTTTAATGCGTTGCAACACATTCGAGAATTGTTGGCTAACCTTCACGATCACGAATGTTACGGTTTTATCTAAACAAAATACGACTCTTCAAAGTCACACTTCTGACACACCGCTTTCACACGTCTTGCGCCGCAAGGTAATTGTTTTGCTACGATGCAGCAACAAGGCAAAAGTAGCAATAACAAACGCCAGCACGCATGAACAAACACAATAACACCATTGGGACCGATCCTGCTCAACACGTAAAGTTTTTATACAAAACGCTATGTGAAACGATCATTAAAAAAAACATTGGACTCAAAAAGATTACCATGATTAGGTTATTTAACGTAGCACTGTTTCACAGGAAAGGCCAAAACCGCTAATTACGCCAGCGCTTTCCGAAGACACGCATTCAAAGAAGACATCGTAAAATTAATAATAGCAAGCCGATGTTCCAGCAGCTATTGTTGAAGCAACGCCGTATACTCCTTCAAGTAAAGTTAGGCGCAGATATATATTTTTACGCTTTATGGCGAGCACGCAGTAACCAGCCATCAGCGAACTCAACTCCCTTCAGTCGCGTGGCACGCTCGTTACAACCTCCGGAACAGGAAGTGAGCGCGGCGCTATCTGTGAGCGTAGAAACAAAGGCCGCGCGTCCACGTGTGGTCGAATACCGAAAAAATAAAAAAAGGAAACAGCGGCATCGACGAGCACGACCGGATCGAAACTTCGCTTCGCAGCGCATGCGCACAAGCGGCGACGGCTGCGCTAATGATGAGATATAAACTTATATCGGCTGCAGCGGCCCTTTCAATAAAGAGGGAGCCCGAGCCACAACCCCGAACGAAGCAGGCAACAGCGTCGAAGCGAACTGCCGCAAAGTCGAGAAGCAAAAAATAACAACAAATGGGCTCAGAACTAATAATAGTGTTTCGAATGAAAGCAAGCACTATCTAACAATAACAGCGGACCCATAGTCTTGACGAGGACGGAAACGCGGCCGCATCGGCTCGAAAGAAAGAGGTGGGCGTACACGTGCACGAAAGCGCGCGAACGAACTGTAACTAACAGATATCGTGCAGCGGTATTAAAGGTGTGCCGCTGGTTCTAACCAATCAGCAGCTCCAATTACAGCCAGCGCACTAGCGAGAACGGCGCGTGATTGGCCGGATTCCGTGTGGTCATTGTACCATTGGTTATCGCTGACCAGCGCGTTACCGGAGTGGATGCTTCAATGCAGCGTCAGGTTGGTTAGTGCCAGCAGTGGCATACGCAACGCTGCACGTAATTAATGAAACAAGGTGAGAAAAAAAAGAAGAGACAGGGATAAATAAAATAAGAGAGAGAGAGAGAGAACAAGGCGAGGAAATGTGCGGGTTGCCCCAGCGTATTGGAAAAACACTTGCGCGGCGGCAACGGCTGCGCCGGGCCAGAGGCGCTTTCCATCATATTCACGCGCGGCGATGGCAGAGGGCCTTATCGAATTAGGCGCAGCACCCGCGGGCAGGTTCCCTGGCCATTGTCCGACGCGCCGCTCTTTGTACCACTATGCCTTGCCAGAGCGGATTACAATGACAAAGGGCCCGCGCCCCCTCATCTCGCTCCGTATAGGGTGGCCGGTTGAAGCCGATGCACGGCCTTATAGTATATTTGCCGTGCAGTTTATAATATAAAGAAGCATGCGTGCTATACATGGAACCAATAAGAAGGCATCAAAATTATCCGAGGCATCCTTTACGGGTCTGCCGCTCAGGAACGGTTCCAAGGGATACTGCCCTCGCAAAACATGAAGAGCAAACGACGGAGCAGAAACGCGCGCATCCCATTAGTTGGGGCGCTGCTGAGAAAATTCGTGAAATCCTTAGTATCACATAACTTGACAGATGCTTCCAAGCGGAACTTTTCTTGCCTAACCTTTTTTTAATACATCAGCGGCAACACCACATTTCAAGAAACCGGCGAGTAATAGGCAAAACGCGTTTCATAATACTTGATCACTTGTACGCTCGTCCTGTTCACTTGACCATCTGCTGTCATCGTCTATTTTTGCCCTCCAATAGAGTGAACTTCATTTACTTTTTATGATCATGGGATCATACGAAAAAAAAATGGCAGCATATCCACGGAGTGAATGAAGGAGAGTGGGGCGAAGCATCCGTCCGTCCATTCGTTTTTGCTTCCATCCGTCCATGCGTGCGTCTGTGTGGCCACCCGTGCGTCCATCCGCCCGTCCGTGCGTGCGTCTGTTCGTGCGTCCGCACGTCCATCTGTGCGTCCGTCCATGCGTTCATCCATGCATCCACTCCTGCGTCCGTCCATGCGTCCGTGCAGCCATCCGTGCGTCCGTCTATGCATCTGTTTGTGTGTTCATTCGTCCACCTATTCAACACTCTAAGTACCACCATCTCGCATCTTTTCATCATATATTCCCCATATAGAAGCACCGCCATTCAGCGGACATTACAAGGACTGAACGAGAGGAGGCACACGCACACTTTCTTACGGCTTGCGCTTCGAGTCTACCTCCCAACTTTAACCACCTCGAGATCATGGTATATACTAGTTCACTGTATTCATGGCACTGCGGCCCAGCGCTCGCTAAAACTTCCTAAAACCAAGGAGGTTACGCCCAGCGAGTATAACGTAGCAACCCTTTTTTCTGAGATAGTGCTCAATGTACATGCCAGTGGCTGCTAATGGGAAAAGGGAGACAGGAGAATTCGGCTTTTAGTTAACACGCACGCTGCGAATTTTTTATTGTTCAACAACGCACAGAAGAAATCTCCCACCGTCACCACCTTGGAGGTCAAAATGTAAGACTGGTTACACACTACTACTACTACGACTACGAGGGACGAACGGGTGCCGCTATAAGGAGCGTCGCCCCTAAAACGCTGACGTCTAAGTTGTTTTAAAATGCACTGTAACAAAGCAAAATAAACGTAGAACGCTTGGTCGCTTATTATATGCGACTGCGTAGTGTTACAAATAATTTATGGAACGGTATTATTAGCGAAAAACCACCCAAACACTCCGTATAGATTGTTAACGAGCGAAGCCGAAACGAGCGTCTCCAGTGTTGATCACGAGCCGGGCTCCATGGAAGTGTCTGCTGTATTTTTTTTCTTGATTTTCTCTTCTATCACCTTTTATTCCCCTCACCCGTTTCCACAGCACAGGGTAGCCAGCCGGTCTAAGAACTGGCTAATCTCCCTGTACTTCCTCCAAATCTTTCGTCCTCAGATTTTCTCTAACACCGCATTTAAAATGCGCGCTTAAAAATTTGCATTTCGTTTAAATAACTTGAAGCACATTGAGAACGCCTGAATGATTAATAGGTAGCGATTCATGCTGCGGCGCGTGTAATCTGTATAGCTATATCACAAGCTGAAGAACTAGGGCAAGAATGGAAATCCTTCGACGTAGCTTATGCTAGCATTGACTCTTCACTTTTAGTGAATCAATGACGAGTACTAGGGCTTTCCAAATATCAGTGACGCATAACGGTCCCGGATTAGGCCTATTAGTTTCTGCACACTCACGGAACGCCACATTTCTCCACGTCTCAGCTACATATAGCTCTGCTGTAAAACGGTCCTTCATTTCGACCACCTGCTTGTCAACCGTAAAAGAAGGCGAGAAGAGAAAAAAAGTGAACTGCCGGCAGATTTAATCGTTCTTCGAATTCGCGGTGTTCCACTGCAATGCTTCGAATGTGCAGTAACGTGAAACTTTTAACAGCATGCGCGAGTGGCAGTCTGTTTTTCTGAGAATCTTCGCGTATGACTGAATTAGGTGCGAAAGACTGTAAGGGCAGCTGCAAGCCCACAAATCAAATGCCTTTAAACTACTTAATGCCTTTTATGGCTCATAACTCACGGGGCCCGACCAGTCCGTCCGTCCGTGCCCTGGAAAGGTGCCAGAGATGGCCTCTTCCTCTCACACTCTCTCGGCAAAAACGTGTTGGCAAAGAGGCGCGAACAGTTGCGCCACCACAGCTATGGGCTCTCCCCTTACGATATGAGCAATCGCGGGATGACACAGCGGCGGCGTCCGACCATCACACTTTTTAAGCAATCTCCTGATGGCACAGCGTCGCGTGCAGCAACACTCCTTCACCAGACGTCTCGTCACAGCAGTCGAGTTAGTTGGATGGCTCCCAAGTAGCCCGGTGATGATTCAACCACAAGCGGTTCGGCCTCAATAATGTGGATTTACCCAATACCAAACACCAGAAAAAAAATCTGCGAATACGTATGCGACAGGCTGATACATCGCATTGACAGTCGAATGACCACAAGTTTACGTCGAACACACTTTGTATTTACAGTGTCCTTCAATGTTTATTTTTTGAAACTTTGTTCCATGATATGGCGCTGACACAGAAAAGTCGCCGCTGTGCTCGCTAGCTAGAGATTTGGGCGTTTGCACGTTACACCAGCGGCACTTTGCGCACGTAGGTTCTTGTTACATCCTAATCTGTTTGAGCGCAGTTAACAGTGTGCTCATGCCAGTCTCGCGCTGGTACTTTGCAAACAAATTCTAACTCCGTTAATCAATCTCAAGAAGTAGGGAACAGCCGAGCGACTTCATTTCGCGTAGACGCGGACACGAACTCAAGATTGCGTCGCGTGCACTGAATAATACATTCGCTGTGAAGACGCGAATTCAAGGTAGAAGAACTAAAGTAAATACACACAGCGCACGCCCAGACTCGCCGCGCTGTACAGGGCGGTCCGCTACGCAGCATTTGGGCGGCCAGGGGGAAGCACGAAGCTCCCGCCTCGGCGCCACAGGCGCGAGCGCTACCGTTGGGCCGACGACACCAGTCTGAAATTCAAATGAGCCCCGGCGGAATATCTGCGCCGAACAACGGATGCGTTCGAAAGTAAGGAGACGACAGCTCTTCCGGCGGAGTTTCAAAGAAAATTCAAATGAAAACGAGACAACGGAAGCCTTCGCCGTCGTTCTAAAATGTCTGGAGTATCGTATACATCGAACGAAGCCATCGGTAGAAATAGGTATTGTATTCCATTTTGGAAACACGCAGGCGGCTAGGAGCGGTATCCGAAATCACGTCGACAGCAGAATGAGAAACGAATCCAGTCGAAAAGGGGACGAGCGAAAGAAACGCGTATAAAGGGAGGAACAGGAAAATAAGAAAACGGGGGAGTGAAGGAGGCAACGTGTTCGCAAATCCGAAGCGAGCTCAATGAAAGGCACCCTTTCGCGTGAAGCTCGCATGAGAAAACGCCCCACGACGTCCTGGTCGCACTTTTGAATTGCACGGTATATAGCGCAAACAAAAGACGACCCCACACGCAAAGAAAAGGCCAAATGAAGACACATACACAGAGACAATGCACATAAACTCCGGTATAACGCAGGTAATTACGTAACACTGTAACTGCCAGAATATGTACTTGCACGAAGACGAAGAACGAAATTTCGGTATATTTTACGAAACCGAAAGGAGTTCTACTATTTGGCTTGAGTGTGCGCGCCAGAAAAACGCCCGCTTCTCATTTTCTCCTGATTCTATTATATAGAGCTGGCCGCAACCAACTGCGCATCAGGGACACGCAAAAAAACTGCGTTTGCTTGCGTGCACGCATTCTCTCTTGACCAGGTGCAGCCATGGTGGAAATAAGCTAACGAGTCGTGTCCTGAAATTTCTACGCTATTTGTGCTGGTCTTTGTTTTTTTTTTTTTGCACCTGCTGCATCACGTGTATAGAGCTGACGGAACACAAGGCTTCGGTTGTTGCGACACCTTCTCAGCAAGCTCGCAATCTCAGTTCCGTCCTAGATTAGGAAAAAAAAACGAAGGAACTTCGAAATACGCTCTGGCTCCGATTTCGCACGTGGGAGCAAGATTGTATTCGCGTGAGATACAAAAAAAAATGAAGAGGACACGCATTATTTTAGAACAAAGCACGAAGAAACCTGAAAACGTTTTCGCTATTCTGCGCCGTTTATTCTTCCGCTGTATGCGCAAGTGCGCCAACTGGAAAACAGACACCTTCACCTGGATCGCGTTCGATGTTGTAACAAGAAACTCGGAGGACGCTTGAGCTTCCTCTTCAAGAGTAGCGTGCGATAGCGTAAATGGACCCCGTTCACAAGATGCACGGACGCACGGAAGGACTGATAGACGCTCGGATGTACGGACGGACGGACATACGGACGAACGCGCGCACAGACGGACGTACGCTCGGACGGACAGATGGGCGGAGAGAGAACGGTCTATTGTTTTTAAAAGCATATCCGCGCGACGTCCGACGGGGCCCCTATACGACGACAGCGACAACGATGCGAGCCTATATATGGAGCTTCGCTTCTAAAATAAACGATACATCTCTCCGTCAGAAGATTCTTTACAACACGAAAGTAAAACGTCTCTTTACAAAATATAGTTGAATTTTTACTGTACATTGATATCAGAGAGCATGCACGATGTCTATTGGCATTTGGCAGCTATAGCACCATTCGACGTGGACGCACCCACACGGACGCTTTGTGGAACATCTTCATCCTAACGACTAACGTCCACGATCAATGAATAATATTTTTGACAGCTGTTGTGGTTAACGGTGAAAGCGTAATCAGCAAAGGCGATGTGACAGTCGTAAGAGAGTCGCTGCCTGAATGGAAATCTTGGGCTAACGTCACCATACCGACTAAACAACAGGGCCGCAATACAGAGCGAAATTTAATGCACGTAGTGTCTCTCGTGTAGCTTAACCGCAATTTTTATAGAGGCGAGCGTAAACGGAGAAGGCGCTGTTGTAGCCAGGCGAAGCAGGCGCGTCGCGATGTTTTATTTTAGGGACAAAGCTCCTTAAAGCGGCACCCGTTCGTCCCTCGTAGTGATGCGTAACATGTCTTACGCTTTGACCTGCAAGGTGGTGCGGTTGGGAGATTTCTCCCGTGCTTTGTTGAACAATAAAAAATTCGCAGCGTGTGCGTTAACTAAAAGCCGAATTCTCCTGTCTCTCATTCCCCATTAGCAACCAGTGGCATGTACATTGAGCACTATCTGGCACAAAAGGGATGCTACGTCATACTCGCTGGGCATAACCTCCTTGGTTTTAGAAATATTTAGCGAGCGTTTGGCCGCAGTGCCATGAATACAGTGAACTAGTATATATCATGAACTCGGCGTGGTTGCCCCGCCGCGGTGGTCTAGTGGCTAAGGTACTCGGCTGCTGACCCGCAGGGCGCGGGTTCGAATCCCGACTGCGGCGGCTGCATTTCCGATGGAGGCGGAAATGTTGTAGGCCCGTGTGCTCAGATTTGGGTGCACGTTAAAGAACCCCAGGTGGTCTAAATTTCCGGAGCCCTCCACTACGGCGTCTCTCATAATCATATAGTGGTTTTGGGACGTTAAACTCCACATATCAACTCGGCGTGGTTAAAGGTGGGAAGTACACGCAAAGCGCAAGCCGTAAGAAGGTGTGCGTGTGCCACCTCTCGTTCAGTCCTTGGAACGTCCTCTGGATGGCGGTGCTTCTATATGGGGAATATATGATGAAAAAATGCGAGATGGTGGTACTCGGAGTGTTGAATAGATGGACGAACGGACACACAGACAGATGCATGGACGGACGCACGGATGGTTGCACGGACGGATGGACGGACGCAGGGGGCGGATGCATAGACGAACGCAGGGGCGGACGCACGGATGGACATGCGGACGCACGAACAGACGCACGCACGGACGGGTGGATGCTTCGCCCCACTCTCCATCATTCACCCCGTGAATATGCTGCCATTTTTATTTACTTATTTTTTGTATGAATGGATGCATAGAGTTTCATACATTACTATAAAACCCTATGAATGTATGCAACATGAACGAAGCCACCACTTGCACTAAGGTTGCCCCCTCGTGGTGTGTTTAGGCATCGACGAAATCGCACCTATCTTACCGGAGACACGGCAATTGGGACAAACACGTAGAAACAACGTGCCGTGGAAGCTGATTGCGGAGGTCACGGTTATGATGCATTACTTCAGTTCGCCACTCCCTCAGGGCGACACCAGCCCTTCGTCTAAGGGCGCTGTGAAAGGAAAGTGTAATGTGTAGAAGGCGTGCTCGATTGATGATGAATGATTGATATGTGGGGTTTAACGTCCCAAAACCACTATATGATTATGAGAGACGCCGTAGTGGAGGGCTCCGGAAATTTCGACCACCTGGGTTTCTTTAACGTGCACCCAAATCTGAGCACACGGGCCTACAACATTTCCGCCTCCATCGGAAATGCAGCCGCCGCAGCCGGGATTTGATCCCGCGACCTGCGGGTCAGCAGCCGAGTACCTTAGCCATTAGACCGCCGCGGCGGGGCATAGGCGTGCTCGTAAAACTTCCAGAGTGTGTCACCGTGGCTAACGTGGCCGGTATATGCTGTCGCGGACCGAGAGGGCATGGATGCGACTCCCGTTCGCGGAACTTTTTAACGTGATAGCTCGTTTCGCAGAGATTCCGGTGTCGGCGTCATTGGCTGTGAGCGCAAAATCATCATCTTGGACGTGAGCGAAAAATCGAGAAAGATGCAAATAAAATAAACAATCAGAAATTTTGGGTCCGAGTGAGGATCAAAGCCAAGTCATTTGGATGACAAGCAAGCGTTTTCCCACAAAGCCACGCGTTTTTTTTTGTACGTGATAATCCGATGACCTGACGCCCCTTCACAATTCACGTTTGTACCACGCATTATTACTGCGGTAATACATGTTGTGCTGTGAAGCCTGTATATAGGATTCGCGTGCTTGCCAAGCTTGAAAGTTACTGTCACTGCATTTCCAAGCGGAGTAAGTTATCTTCACTGTGTTTCCAAGCAGACGCGTGGCTAAATCATGAAAGAGGCCCGCGTCTGCTTGGAAACACAGTGAAAATAACTTTCTCCGCTTGGAAATGCAGTGAAAAGAACTTCCTCTGCTTGGAAACGCAGTGACAGTAACTTTCATGCTTTCCAAGCACACGCATCCTCTATTCAGGCTTCACAGCACAGCATGTATTATCGCAGTAATAATGCATGGTACAAGCATACATTGCGGTCAGGCGTCAGAACGTGCGATTATCATTGACGCATGGTTTAACGCAGGCCACCCACTACAAAAGGCACACACGTTACAGCGCCTTTTCACTTAAAGCCACGTAGCGGGTGCATTGCAAGTTCGAAAGGATTTCACACGCCCTATTGCCCGCCATTTAAATCAGCCGTGTGCGAAAGCTTCACTGACACATGTCATTTTGAACTCACTACGCACTGGGGACAAGATTTCGCTATCGCGTTCAACTCTTAAAGGCGAAGCTCGAGGATCCCCCAATCTTTTTTTTTGGCATCTGATGTTGTAAATACTTTATAAGTCAATTCCGTGACGGAAGTACACCACTGAAGTAATGATGGACCCCAAGAAATAAAACACTTTCGTCTTAACAATGTATTGTGGCGATTCGCTCGTTTCGTTGTTCTATTCAGCTGCTGCCGCCTTACGACAGACAAATGATGGAACGGAAGATTATTTATATCGAACACTAAAAGGAATAGGAAGAAGTGGTAAAAATGGCGAAGTGTTGAAACAGAAGGCACTACGTACATTAGTGAGAATAGGACATATGTGCTACCTAGTGGACATTTAATAGGACTGTGTTACTTGCTTCACAACTTGTCACTAGACGTGTTAGCTTCTCACAGCCGATAACTGAATGGATGCCGCAGAACTGAGAATAACCAAAACCTCGTGCTCAATGTCAAACAGTTTTACCGAGAAAAAAAGAATTAAGACACAGGCCCCATTAGTCTGCTAGTTGTGTGACTACACTTGAAAAGCAGCTTCTTACTGTTGTGCAGTTCTTAAAGCAGACTACAATAACGAGGCAAGCAGCGGGATAAACACAAAGTGCGCAATCATTTCTAAATACATTACTATTGCACAGCGGCAGCAACTGAAAAGGGAAGAATAAATGCGCTTGTAGCTAAAGAAAACTTGTGTAGTGCTCAGTCGAACAAATCACCCGCGTATGTCGCACTGAAACGCCGTTAAGAAACATAAAAAAACTCACTAACAGGAAGCGCTCCACAGAAATAACGGTACAGAATTTTGCAGAATAAAAGCTTCACCCAACTCTAACAGCAGTAACACAATACGCCGGAGTTCGAAATTGTGAAAATAAACACGTGAAAAAGAAGAAAGACCCCTCGGGGTGTGAAGCTCAGCAGACTAGACTAAGGCTAAAAGTAATTATCACGGGCTTGAACTTCAACGAGTTCAAGAGTATGAAAAAAAAATAAAAAGTGGCGCGGAAGAAGACGTGACCCCCCAAAAAAACGGCGAAAGCTTCGCGAAAGAGCGAATCTTGAAATACATAAATAGCGAGGAACACTAAATCACTAACATGCAAGAAGAAAAAAAACTCTGAAGATGTTCCAGAATATGTTGGTAACGCTATAGCAAGAAGGCAGTCAGTCGGAAACCAGCAGAAAGAGAGCGGACAGAGGAGACACCACGGGAAATGGAGTATCAAATGAAATCATAACAATAAAAGCAAAGTAATTGATAGACAACTGTCCAGTATTAAAAAGAAACCCCGATTTAATGACCTAAAGCCAAAAGGAACCGTAGCGGAAGTGCTCCATAATGAGAGAGAGAGAGAAAAAGAAGAGAGGAGTAAGAGGGCTGTGGACAACGCCGAAGAGGCTGCAAACGAACACAAGTAAGATCACGCAGAGAAGACAGCCACCCAATTAGGAACGCGGATTCGGACAGCAGACAGCCGGCTGCATAGCTAAAGAAGTCGAGCTTAAAACTTTTCCGGATCGAAGCAGTACGACTATCAGACACGAACCATACATCATTCCAAAAAAGAAAAGTGCCGTTAAAAGGGATATACTAAGCATTGCATGTAACGAAAAGAGCAAGAAGCAGGCTTACCAAGCTCGCGTACGCTATCAAAATGAAACAAAAGAAGGCTTAAGAAAAAGATACTATAACCGAAAAGACAAAAAAGAGCTAGTTGACAGCCAAGAAAACGCAGAACGGAAGCCGTCAATCACAGGCGCGCCTAAATTAACGCCAGCCCGAAGGCTTCTTAGCGCGTACGCTGCTGCCGCCGTAGCCAAGGGCCGAAATTGAAGAGGCCGTAGAAGCAGCTAGCCAAGTCAGTGTGCGCAATACGTGTTGGTGTGAGAGAAAGACACAGAGAGGAGGGCTTTCTGCAAATGAGACGAGACGCGCAGCGACCTCTTGCACTGCACGCCGAAGAGCTCCTCTTCAAGTGCGTCCGCTGTAAACGTGCTTCGGTCGACTTTGCTCTATTTAAAATGCAGAATACACGCGTCTAGATCAAACGTTCAGTCAGCCTTCTTTTTCTTTGCTTTAAAGGGCAGTCCTTTGTGCCCGGGCCGAATTGCAGATATTATATAGGAAGCGGCGGGGCAGCATCGCCGATGACGGCGAAGTGTCGCTTGGCGAGAACGTGCCTCGGTGAAGCGGTGAACGAAAAGTATATTTTGCTTTCTTTTCTCCTCCGTTTTCTAAACACGTTTAATTAAACCTGGCCTTCGAAATAGCCTCCTACGATGTACCGGCAGGTTCGTTCGCATCACGGACCGAAAATTGTTCAAACATAAACGCCGTGTAAGCGTTGATTGCACGTCGGTCTAAAATATGATCGCGGAGAAATAATCCAGCAACTTTCTTCTCGTTTACGACGGCGCCGCACGAGCTTTTCGAACGGTATTACGAAATAATGTGTTTATACATTAGCTTTCCTTATTCATCGGTATTTCGCAAATGACATGATTTACGAGGGCGATTCAAGTTCGCAGTGGAATCTTAATTGATGGCTATTTCGGCACGCAATTATCCCGCCAGAAGAACTATATCAAGAAAAAATTAACAAAATAATGATAACAAAACAAATAAAAAAATTATTTCACTACGAGAGTAATTGCCACGACGAGAGGCAATAACCGATAGGAACGTTTGTGCGCTGCCTTTATCAACCATTTGCGTTCCCATCACAGAAAAAAAATGCTTTCCCGCAAAATAACTATACATGCAGTGAAGCACGCTCTACAGGGGCGAATACCAATGTCTGAAATTATGTGACACTGCACCTTGTAGTGTTCGGTCATGGCTATGTGTGGCGGTTAACTAGTTTTTTATTGCTAAAGAGGTTCCTGAGAGTGTGGGTTTGTGGCATTAAGTGCACTGATTTTCCTCAGCTCACCGATACTAAGTAGTATTTTGATTGATCGGTACGTGCGAGGAAAATCGCTGGAAATGCGTGCTGCTGTTTGATGCTCATCTTTTGCGTTGTAGTCCACACGTCAGCCTTAATAAAAACAGTTTCAGTTTACTCAACACACCAGGTTACCGTTTTGATTCCTACCCGCGGCGGGCTTTCTTTTTATCCACTTTATTTTCTTTACATTCACATCACAGTTACTATCCTACAGTTAACGAGTACAAATAAAGTCCCCCCATACTTAAATTCATTCTCCGTCAGATTCATTTGAATGTGTTCAACAGATAGACATAAAATGACTAAGACAGACAAACAATAAAACAAACGAGTCGTTGATTGATCAGTTACAGTTACTTGGTTAAGAACTAATTAGAATAATTTATAAAAATATAACTATAAAAGAAGAACAAGAAGCAACAATAACACATACTCTGCTTATACAGCGCCTACATTTATGTGCGCATAATGAAGAAACTTGACTGGATGATGATATTACATGTCTGCCCTAGCTCCTATGAAACTAGAAGTAATACAAAACTACGAAGGCTAATTTGTTATGAAACAACGGAGCAGAACAAAACTTCCAAGGATACAGAAAGATCCAAGAGTACCATAATGTAACTTTTTCACAGCGAACGACGAAGCCCCAATTTAGGATGAAAATAATTACATCAACTGGTAAAAGTAACGCACCTACAAACGATAAAAAGTAACATTGGCAAAGTGAGCGAAACTCAGTAAGCAAAATAGAAATTCATTAAATTAAATTCCCGCTGTGTAGAATCGGAAGAACGCTATCATGTCCCAGACCACGGGGCTTTATTGAAACCGCGATCATTAGACACAAGGGGGTAGCAAAAAAAAATAATGGAGGAGGTTGAATAGAGGAAGAAATAGGGAGAGTCTTGAGAAAACGCCGAGTTTAAATTGGAAGAGCTTCAGGCACGCTTCAGAAGAGATCAAATAGAATTTCAGCAAGATGGACCAAAAAAGAACATAACAGATACATTTCAAGGATGGAATTCATTACTGCACGAAATACTGCGTCAACGTCACAGTTCGTAACTGAACATAGAGATCACAATTTCGTAAGTTCACGAAAGCTATCCATGAAAATGGCAGAGAAAAGGTGATTCCTTCTTGGACTGACACGCTACAAAATTTTTCAATACCACTACAGACGCTATGAGTAAACGTCAATGACGGAAACGACGTCCATCAAAATTCAAATCCAGCAAAGATGACACAATCGCTTGTGGAAAGTTGCGCAAAACTGACGACCCAGATGCAGCTGAGCTTAGGTAATATTTTGACCATCCAAGTAAATGTGCTTTGCACGGTTTTACAAACACTATAAAGTTATGTGATGACAGTAACCTTGTCCCAGAATGTTTCTTTCGTCGTTATTTAGAAATATATAGTAGAAAGAAATGTTGATTTACCAAAATTACGGCACCGGCAACCCCTTGGCCCTGGAATATGTGACACGTAATACATAGTACTTTTATTTAATCACGCGCAACTTAATATGGCCCCTACGCGAAAGTACTGCCATATACAGTCTCACTGCGACATAGTGCTGAATCCATGACTTCACAAAACAAACTGCATCAGTGTTCGCTTTCTGCGCTTTCCGACTTAGATATAGCCGTTATTGAAATGCACTTTGGGCGGGCGCCACGACCACATTTTTGTGAAAATAACTCGCGCCTCAAACGTTTCTTGCCGCTTCTCCAAAGATTTGTGCTTTCATTAATCTTTCCACGAGTACTGTGCAGTGCTACTACGGGCATCGACCACTTTATTCGACTTATTGCGCGAAAAATAAAAGGGTCGTTCCAAGAAGTCGTATGGATAGTCGTGTTTGCATTGATTACGTGGTTAGGATTCTCGACAAATTCGTGTTTGTCCAGCCACACAAAGGATCCCTTCTGCGCCCCGATCGGCCAATCAAGGGCGCTGGCGTTCGTCAGACTCGAATTACAAAAATAAAAAAGATCGAAGCAATGCAAAAGAAACTCGAAGAGTTGAATGCGAGCAACGATCGATTAAAAAGAGGCCTTCCAAAATCAATGCGCACGACGGGAATTTTCACGGAGGAAGCCATAATTGCGATAGAAAAATTGAAGAAAGAAAGAAAGAAAAAGAAAGAAAGAAATAAAGAAAGAAAGAAAGAAAGAAAGAAAGAAAGAAAGAAAGAAAGAAAGAAAGAAAGAAAGAAAGAAAGAAAGCTGAGATTCTTTCGAGGCAGCATATTTGCCGTTCTGTTCTTTCTGCTTCAAGCATTTGTTTTCTGTTCACCTTCAGCAAGACCATTTTCGCTGAGCAGGGAATCACTCTGGAAAAGCGGGAAAAAAGGAAGAAACGGAGAGAAACGAAGCTAACACAGAAGCGCTTAAAAATAAATTACGGTATGAGTGACGAGAAGAGGGCTGAGCATTGCGACGGTGATGCCGCTCCGCAAACAGCTTTGGTTGTGATATAGATTTTCAATCAACATTATCTCTCATCGATGATCTTTCTTAGAAGAGCACCCCTTTACACCTCCTCCGCCCCCCGCCCCCCTCTGAAAAGAAATCGAGGTCCCCTTCATCCTCCGAGTTTGAATGAACATAAAGGACAAGTCACGCAAGTTTTAGGAAACTGGAAAGAAAATGAGCAAACGTAAGGGGGGAGAAAGAGAGAACTCCGGGTGCCTACTGCTTTAGTTATCAACTACAATCCCATTCACGTATATCCTTTGTCTTGAAGTGAACGCTGTTAGAACACCGATTGAAAATGGAGCGATACTCTACACAGCCATACTGTTTCAAATTTGTTTCAACCACACTGTACGAAACGAATACATAACAAAACAAGCCCTTGAAAGAAGTCTCAAGAGAAGGCTTGTTCTGCGAAGCACGGGCCCATCGTCACTCACTGGGTAACCTATTTCTCTATATTCCTTTATAAAGCTGGGCGGCCTTCTTTGTTTCTCTAAAATGTATTTTTTATTTTCTCTCTTTTCTCTGTTTTTATGTCTGTACTTATTTCCATTTTTCTTTATCTTTCTTCTTTCTTTTCTTTGGATTATCTCAATTTCTATCTTCATTTCTGCTTCTCATCTATCTTTGTCTCTTTCTATCTCTTTCCTTTTCACTTGCTTCCTTTTTTCTTTCACTTTCTTTTCTCTCTCTAGTTATTTCTCTCTTTTGCTCTGACTGGCTCTATTATCTCTTTCTTTCATAAAACCTTTCTCTATCTCGCCTTTATTTCTCTTCATTTCTAGCTTTTTCATTCTTCGTATGCTACGCTTTACTCTTCCCGCTCTTCGTCGCCCTTACATCTCTCCTCCTCATCATCACTTCCATTTTCTATCCCCTCGCTAAAAATACTCCACAACGTTATGCTATGTTCCGTCAGCGTGCTTGGATAGCCGAGTGGCAAAGAAACTCGCCTTCTGTGCGTGGATACGCGGGTTCTAATAATGTCGACCTATGAGGAATTCTTTTTCGCCAAGACTTTCTTTTACATCTTTTCGTTTCTGCCTGTCTTTCTCTCTTCGCATTCCGCCTCACTCTCACATCTCTCCATCACTTTCAAAAATCTGAACACTTGTCTTGGCAGTAATAAAAAGAACGAGGAGAGCGCGGGCCAGTTCATGATAATGATAATTGATAATTACGGGTCACAGCATTTTACACCGAGCTAGGACACCCTGGCTGTAGCGCATACAAACACACACACACACACACACACACACACACACGCACAGACACACCCACACACACACACACACACACAATTGACATAGACGTGCAACTCCGTATTCAAGGCTCCCGTATGAAGGCTCCTAGTGCACCGGCTTTTCTTAGCGCATCAGGACAGTGCAGCCAGCCATCTTTCCACAGGAAACCTCCACCCAAATACGCCACTGTTTATTTCCACTACGTGCAGACAAAGCTCTCGGTGCTTTCTTGCTGTTTTTATTAGCTTTTTCATTTTTTCCACACGAAACGACTCGCCCCCACGCCATAAAGATACTGGAGTAAACGCTCAATAGAAATATTGAGGAGGTAAGAAGCTTTTTCCTGACGGACTTCCCCACTCACGGTTGAAAATTTTACTACCAAAATGCTATAGAGTAGACTTTTATCCCCCCAAATAAAGGAACTGTCAGCCGTGACGGTGTTTGCCAATGAGATATTCATCGCTTTCTTTTAGTCCGAGGCAATCTTGGAAGGATAAATCTTTTCTTCTTTAAATCTTCCAAAGTGTAGTGAACTTACTACTGCAAGGTACGCAACAAAAAAAAGAGCACAAAAACTGCTCACTCCATACACCCTTGCATGCCAGGAAAACGTGGTACAAGCACTTCGCCACTAGGAAAACGAAAAAAAAATGACATTCGAGATGCCCGAATATAACTACGTTAATCAACAGAAACATGCTTTTTTTCTTGCAGTATTAATTGTATTTCCTTGTAACTGACAA
Organism: Rhipicephalus annulatus; assembly: GCA_013436015.1. Classification (NCBI taxonomy): domain Eukaryota; kingdom Metazoa; phylum Arthropoda; class Arachnida; order Ixodida; family Ixodidae; genus Rhipicephalus; species Rhipicephalus annulatus. The sequence continues at coordinate 463,621 of WOVY01011058.1, read as the reverse complement.
AAGGCCCGTCGAGCACGACGCAAAGCTCAAGTCACGGTTTTACTAACATAATTTAACATCTTCGGTTTGGCCTAAGCAATAAATGGGATATCATGAAAGACATAGATGCGAACACCTGCTCTCAAATAAGTAGGAAGCAATACAAAATTAATAAAGATAAATATTTATAGTTTTTTTAAGTATTTCGAACAGTTCACAGAAGAAGGAAATATTCAAGGAATATTTGTTCAACGATATGGTGACTGTTGTATTTATGTGGGCGAAGCTCTCCGAGGTCAGTTTCGAAATAATGATAAGGCGCCGGTGGAACACAAATAGGAGCGGATAATAGTAAAGAAAATGCGAGGATCCTTTTCACTAATGCAGGTGATTGAACACATCGTTATAAATTGTCCCCTATATCTAGTAGCCCCAAAGTCAAGACACAAAGGAACTTTTCGCTTCTACAGAACTGATTAGCGCATTGAAAAATAGCCATTTCATCATATAACATTTGAGCGAGAGCGACATAGACCATGCACGAAGATAGTTATAACAAACACTCCATGCAGCTTTCCTAGACCTCTACATTTGACTCCAGCAAGGCCGAAGATGCAATTGAACAAATGCAATGAAGCTGCGTTCACAGTAACACCCAGCGATACCTTCGCAGGTTTCTGAACCAAATGGACTCGAGAGCATTTTCTGCCGTCAAGATACTTACGGTTGTGGACACGTGCCTCAATAGCAAACAAGGCAACGAAGGCACTACAGAAGTACTTGAACTAGACCTGTCTCTACGACCGCCAAAGAACATCCTGTGCTCCATCAAGTGCGCGCACGATTCTATGCATCGGTCACTCGTTCCACACCCTTATCCTATTTCCCAATGCGGATTAGCAAACCGGCCATACGTCCCTGCTTTCCCTTGTTTCCCGCGTTTGTGCGCGCCCTTTGTGTACCTCGTACACATGCTCTTCGGCATACGAAACTATTCAACATTATATAACCTTTATGTATACTTCTAATAAAAAAGAAATTCTCTATGACACGGTAAACAAACAAGAACAATTGCTACGTCGACGAGCGGAAGCGACTTTCATATCTACGCGTCACTGGAAAAGGAACGTGTTATTTACTAGAGATACACCAAACTGAGAAGCGGGCGAATCGAATGAGGAAAACAGAATACGCCAGTTTCAAAAAAGAGAACGTGCTTACATAAGAAACACTGCAGCAGTTAAGAGTGAATTAGAAGCGTATAATGAAGTACGCCCGTGCAATCCACATTACCTAGAAGCGTGCAGGGAAACAAGTTAGATATACACATGTAACTTTGACGCCTCGTGGCTCAACTCAAGCCCAACTTCAATTCAAGAAGGGGCCGTTCCGCTCCTTGAAAATGTACATCAAAGCGTACAATTCGTCACCATCCTATAGTTAACAACGTGTAAATCCCCGTCGCCATACTTCGCGCCAGAAATGTCACACGGGGAAAGTTGTTAATGCAGACGGGAGCCTCTCGAGTGCTCCCCTGTTTCACTGGATAATCCTCGCGCTTCTGCTCATTTCTTCGGCTATATAAGCACAGCGATAACTCACGTCACGCAATCTGTCCGAGTATTTACGAAGCTGCACAGAACCGTGAACATCATATATTCCCCGAGTTAAGCTACATCTTGACTTTACCTTCTCGTGTGAGTAAAAGAGCAATGAAAAAAAGAGAGAAAATAGCAGTAGTTATCGATCACACTTACAAACACACATAGGAACGATTGCAACACCTAATCCTAATGAAGAGAAAAAGGATTTGTCAGAGCGTAATCACGCCATCCCTCGCCCCACTTGTCCGCCCTCTTGCATTTTCGTAAACGGGGCAGTAAACATTCATTATACGTGCCCAATCAGACTGAAGCTCCCATATAGCCTTACTTAGTTTATCTGTCGACACATTCGTTCCACGCACGCCACATGTTTCGGTGTCTTAAGTGTCCTGTAACAAACTTAAAACACTTACTGGTTAAACAAGCGCGCAGATGGATGTCAATAGCGCATGCGGAAACTCCGTTCCCAAGGTGTCCTCTCATTCATGACTTTCGCATAGACCTCAAACAAACAACACACTGATAAGCGAGCGTTAATTAGCAATTAGAAGCTCCAGTGCCGTCAGAAGCGCTTTCTAATCAAGAACGGAGTACATTATGGTATGACCCGATAGCTCAAGCGGCAATCATAAAGTAATACAATGCAAGTTGCCGCTCTTAAGCCTTGGCAGCATACGTTAAATGCGCAAATATACGAATATAATCAGTACAGGGCAACATAAAATACGTTTTGGCCACTACTAGCTCGACTATACGATAGTGTTTAGCCAAATTAAAGCCAACCCAGTTGATAACAGAACACACGCGACGCGATTATAGAAGGAGGCGGCAAAAGTACACGACTTCCACGAACTGTAACGAGATGACTCACCTCAGCACCCCTTCATGTCGCGTCGAACGCTGCGAACTCTGGAGCAGCCCGGAAAAAGTCTGTGACAGCGGCGAAGCCCGCAGCACCAGGCAAGGAGTGGGATCTACATATTGACGGCGCGAGGCAACAGCAGTCTATGGTGCCGCGACAGCCACCTCAACCAGTTTCGTCTTCGTCGGAGCACATTGCGCGACAACGAGCCGAGCCCGCGGACCGTGGAAACTTCGCCAACGACAGCTGACGCGCGCGGAATCGCGATACAGCCGCGTTCATCTGTCGCGACTGCAAAGGGAGAAGGATCGACTCGTCCGACGACCCGCTGTTAGGAGTGCTTCAACAGCGGACTCGTCGGCGGTGAAAAGAGTGATCAAAGTCACCGACTGCTTCCCGAAGAGATCACCGCGGCTCGCGCCCCTCTTCCGAAAACGGCGCTCCAATTCGACCGCCACCACGGTCAGGAGCTCTCGAGAAACTGCAGCGCGGGATGGCGGGCCATGAATTAGAGGGTGAGAGAGGGAAAGAGAGAGGGACAAAAGCACGCACGCACAGTGTCCTCTCGCTATGACGATGCTGCTTCCCGGATGAAGCCGGGGGCGCGCAGGAGCGCTGGCGAGCGCAGCGGAGGGCCGGGGCTCTCTGCGCCTGCGTGTCGCATTGATGCGGTGCGTGTGTGTGCGGGAATGCTTCCCTCGCCAGCGCCGCCGCTGCAGCCGGCCAGCGGCGAACACCCCATTTCCTACGCGCCTTCGCGATTTTCCCGCTCCTCCCGACCCTTTCCCGCGATGTACTGGCCCTCTCCATTTCTTCATCCTTTCTCAAAGAGCTGCCCTTCCCGGCATACCGGAGGAGACGACACACTGTTCTCCGCAAAGTGGGCTTATTTTTGCTCTCCTGTCATGTTACTTCTCTCCTTCTTCGAGGTTGCTCCTATTCTACCTCAATATGTGCGAAACCGCTTCCACGGGCGATCAGAGGTTTTATTATCTTTTTACTCATATGCTCTCATTCCCGTTTTTTCCTTGTCCATGTACAGCATTTGCCACACGCAGTCTTTCATTTTTTTTTCTACCTCCGTTGCCCTTCCCAAGTACAGGGTAACGAACGGGAGACTTACTCTGGTTAACCTTCCTGTCTCTGCTTTATACTTCTCTCTTATTCGACTACCTTTGTCCCTTCCCACATACACCCACTCACACCGATGCGCACACACGCAAAGCTTACCTACAACTATTTTCAGTGCCTACCCCCGGTAAGGAAGACAGAAACTATAACCCTTCGTAAACACCACGCCACCCATCCCTTCCCTGCCGCAGCAACCTTCGCATGCACAGGGCCTTCCAGCAGCATCAACGTGGCGCGTCACCCCATGCGGGTACTTCTCCGGTAATGGCGCTTCGTCACGCCTGTGTCCCGCTTCATGCGGATTGCAGCCGGTGTTCTCCCGTGAACTTCGCCCCCGTCGCCACTATTTCGAATCTTTCGCGATCGTCCTCCATACCACGAAGAGCCACACCGCTACCCGCCAGCATTATAGCTCTCTCTCTCTCTCATTTCCTCTTCCTCACACGCTTCCTCCCTGTGGTCCCTATAGTTCGGATCGCGTCGGTTTGCGCTCGGGCGATGATAAATTTAATTTCAGTTTCGATCAGATTCCCCGAGAGGCTGCGTTTGAACTCCGGCTTTTTCTAGAGGGCGTGCGAGAGAGTTTCGGGGATGGGAGGGAAAACTGAAGAAGGGATCAAGGCGGCGAGGAATCGAAACATAAGCGATACCGCAAAAAAGATGTAATGTGCGCTGTACGGCGGAAGCGTGGGGGAATGTTGATCCGCAGGATCATGCCAGCAGTGTCGTCGCGAACGCAGATCGAGTTTTGCGGAGCCATTTTACGCCGGAGATGCGGTGGCGAGGTAATTTTCCGGAGACGTTTCCGCCATTTAGCGTGCCTATTTTTAGTCCCCGACTGGAGATACGCCACACAAGCCAGATGCCACAGCTTCTCCGCAACACCTCCTTAGACGCTGCCATCCGGAAACAAACAACGCGTTCGCTTGTATACGCACAACCAAATCATTCCAGCGCGTGCGTATCGCTGTTATGCTAATGACTGGCGCGAACTCTCAGCAAGGAATCACGGCACGCCCGTCTACCGCAAGCGTGCAGGCCATAACAATGAGGTTCGGGAGCAGTTTCCAGCCTGCGCAGTAATACGCAATTTCGGGTACCGCCCGCAATCACTACATCGAGATACAACGTGTCACTCACGATAGGGTGTTGGCCGTGCATCGACTTGCAAATGAATGTCTGTTTACATCCCATTCACTCATTAAAGCGATCGACCCTAAAATCAAAGGCCGATCCGGTGAGCTAAAATAAGCGCGTTTCGAAAAGCTATCACGTCAGGCTATTGGACGATGACGTGATTGAGACTTACATCCATGCAAGTTGGGATGAGAAAGCGAAAAAAAAAGAGAGAAGACGGTCACCGCACGCACAAAGGAGTACAATCGGTGAGGGAGACCGGATTATCTCTAATCTATACAGTGTACACGATTTCAGAACCCTTGCATTCGATAATACGGCGCTGGAAACACTGCATTAAGAACCAAAAGCATTTGCAGGGCACTTCGAAAAGTTGGAGATATTTATTAGCGGTCACCTTAAGTCCGAGTTGCCATAGTCAGGGGCGTAGCCAGAAATTTTTTGCGTTGGAGCAGGGGGTAGGGACACCTCCGTGATTTGAAGGGAGGGGGGCACCCCTTGAAATGGTCATATTTGGCTCTTTACTCTATGGCGAAAATATTTCTAGGGGAAGGGGGGCACAGGCCCGGTGTCCTGCAACCTGGCTACGCCTCTGGCCATAGTCGAAGGTCGCGCAAACGCAGGCTTCGGAGACGCGTCGCGAGGCGTGTCTTCACGTTCATCATGCCATAACAATGTGACCTTCAGTGGCCCAGCGGACATCGGGCAAGACATAACCATGGTTGCTGTACGCTGTGCAAAGCCATGCCCGTACATTAATTGGTATGGGAAGGCTTGTTGCGCGTACGGAACTTGTTGAAATTTTCTAATGCGTTACTATCACCTTCTTTTTAAATGCGAAGCAGCTCTCTGACTCCCGTGTGTAACGCCCTACGTACGTGCGTTTGTACGAAGGCGCCAAAACGCATTCGCCTCGCCGCAGGTGCAGGAGCGGAGCCAAGTAGGGTCACGCTGCAGCTGCGCGTTGACGTTACGTTCCCCTCGCGCACTTCTCTCCCAGGTGCAAACTGACGTCACTCTCTCGCTCTCACCCGCAGCACGCTCGCCGCAGCGCCCACAGCCATAGAGAAAGAACCTTTGTTTTTTATTTCTCTATGCCACAGCTGCCGGCTCCTCCGCTCGCTCACTAAACACTTCTCTCTCGCTTCACCCTCTCCACCGCCCGCAACGCTCAACTGCATGTCGAGTGGGAACGTTTTTCGGCTCGTTTATCTGCGATAAAATTTAGACAAAACCCAACCCACCCTCCTTGTCTTTGCGTTTCACACAAACGTTTACTCAAGTAAACGCTACACCGAGTTTTGCTTCAAACCATTAGACACATTTAGTTGGACGCACGTAACGAGCCTACGTACGTGGCACGATATGTTGTGTACGCTGCATGCGAAGCGCTCAACGACATCTTTAGCTCACCGTATTGACCGTACCGAGATACGTTCAATTGAACTAGACGTATGTTCTTAGAAATAAAACAGCTTTTGGGCGCTAATTAGCACCCTCGTGCGGTAGCAGCGTAACATCGTCCCTCAAAGTAACATATACTCTGTGTAGGCCAGCCCCGCCGCGGTGGTCTAGTGGAAGGTACTCGGCTGCTGACCCGCAGGTCGCGGGTTCAAATCCCGGCTGCGGCGGCTGAATTTCCGATGGAGGCGGAAATGTTGTAGGCCCGTGTGCTCAGATTTGGGTGTACGTTAAAGAACCCCAGGTGGTCTCAAATTCCGGAGCCCTCCACTACGGCGTCTCTCATAATCATATGGTGGTTTTGGGGCGTTAAACCCCACAAATCAATAAACTACGGCGTCTCTCATAATCATATGGTGGTTTTGGGACGTTGAACCCGACAAATCAATCAATCAATCTGTTTAGGCCGGCTTTGTTGCTCTCTGCGTTCGACGCCATCGCTGCCGTTTTGCTATATGGTTGCTATATCAATCGAGATATCGCAAGAGCGTCACGCCACGTACGCTTCGCCTCGTCACGTTTACGCACGCCGTGTTTTTTTTTTTTCGGGCGTACGCGCGCATTTCTGGAGTCGATGCGTTACGTACTGCACATGCGCAGTTGTCTCCCGTGGCAGTGCTGCGTACGTGGGCTCGTTACGTGCGCCGAACTAAGGGTGTCTATTCTTCCAGCACCCGCATCGACGCCCGCTTCAACCGGGTCAACGCCGCGCGCATCACTGCTTCTTCGCATCCCATCAGGGTTCCCTACGGGGAGATGGTCCATAACCTTTTCTTCCGGCGAAAATGTGATAGACTAAGCTATATTATTATTATTATTATTATTATTATTATTATTATTATTATTATTATTATTATTATTATTATTATTATTATTATTATTATTATTATTGCCGTCGAAACGAAACGTAAAAACGACAAAAGAAACGACAAATTCGTTCTGTTAAGAACAAAGCACAGCAACACAAGTTGCACATGGTCAGCAAAAGGCATCATGTTCGCCAATAGCAACAAGCAGCAATAGTAGCGGACCAGAGTTCTCGGACGTGGTGACAAGGAGCAACAGATCTCTACTGACACCGTCTGGCTGTTCACCGTTGCCTGTACACTTGCTGAGAGTTCAAGGTTTTTCCTTTTTTTATTTATCTAAAAAACGAGAGGCATATTCTTTAAAATCCATAGCAAGAAAAAGATTCTAGAAGTCGCACCATTCGCCACAGTTTCATCTCAACGCCCGAGAGAACCGAGGGAGCAAAATAACATCTAAGCGAAGGAAACGGAGATAACGCAGCAGAAAGGAAGTGGATTTCGAGATCGCAGGTTTTGGGCACCGCCATCCAAGTCAGCACATTCGACGCGAAGACGCCTTCGATTCCACGTCACGACTTCGCGCTAGGGAACGAAAGTTCGATCGCGAAGAATGTGTTATTGAAAACGTCAGGCAGTGCCATGGCGGAATGAGAAAGAAAGATAGCGAAGATAGGGATAACACATAGAAGAATAAACATTCTGCGGCAATCATTTTCGATCCGAGCGCTGACGAAAAAGAAGGAGTGAACACAAAGAGTGAGAAAAAACGAGGATACGCAGAGCGAGGTGGCAAAAGACGGAGCGATGAGGGATACCAGAAGGCAAAGGACTTCAATACGTCTTGTGTTGTGCATCAAAGCTAGGGGATTTGAGAAGTTGGAAACGCTGACGAGAAGCTCCCGTTTGTTTTGACCGAAGAGGCACGGAATAGATAAAGCGTAAGATGAACGGAATAATTTAATAACAAATATAAGAGATAAATAGCAACACGGAGCAGTCTTATACACAAATCGAGCAACAGTTGCTTCAAAAAAAAACGCACGCGGCGAAAACAGTTCCACACAGGGAAGGCAACGTAAGTGAAAAACTATAGCGTCGCTCAAGAAGCCGATGTTGGAAGATTCCATTCTTGAAAGATGATAACAGGAAGCGTGGAAGCAGAGAAGGAATGCGGGAGGAAAAGCCTGCTTCACTTCGCGTTACACTTTCCGGCAACGGGTCAATATACCGTGCGACAAGAGCTTGCGCATCTATACTATATACTTCGTACGAACGTATCCAACACATAAATACAGTTGGCGTCAAAAATTTAGAGAACGCAAAGTCTGAAAAAACATTGAAGTTTCCTGCCACTTTGCGAGTGTATTCGTTCGAGCTGCACAGTACACGTTGTTATGCCGCTTCATAACCAGCCTAAAATCTAAAAACAAGACGGCTTTCGTAAATGGCAGGAGTGTATTCTAATTTTTGTGTGTCTCACGGTTCATAAACTTTTGAAGCTGGCTGTACATGTCTCACCCATTTACGCATATACGTAGAGTAACGTAGAAACGTACGAACAAAAAAAAAGGAAGTCCCAATTGGAGCTCACTTGTGACATAAATGCCTCGCCAATATTCCTTTTACCAAAATAGACCTATATTTCACAGCATACAGAGTGCCCCTTTCTCCTCCCGAGAGGTTGAGTAAGCACTGAAGTGTCGTTGCTTTCAATATTAATATGCGCATGCTTTCAGAAGGAAGGAAGAAGGAATGAAGATCAACAAGAGAGAAGGCAGGGATGTTAACCAGGCTCATGCTCGGTTGGCTATCCTACGCTGGGCCTACATACATACATACATACATACATACATACATACATACATACATACATACATACATACATACATACATACAACCATACATACATACATACAACCATACATACATACATACATACATACATACATACATACATACATACATACATACATACATACATACATACATACATACATACATACATACATATATACATACATACGCCCCGCCGCGGTGGTCTAGTGGCAAAGGTACTCGGCTGCTGACCCGCAGGTCGCGGGTTCGATTCCCGACTGCGGCGGCTGCATTTCTGATGAAGGCGGAAATGTTGTAGGCCCGTGTGCTCAGATTTGGGCGCACGTTAAAGAACCCCAGGTGGTCGAAATTTCCGGAGCCCTCCACTACGGCGTCTCTCATAATCATATGGTGGTTTTGGGACGTTAAACCCCACAAATCAATCAACATACATACATACACACACACATACATACATACATACATACATACATACATACATACATACATACATACATACATACATACATACATACATACATACATACATACATACATACATACATACATACATACATACATACATACATACATGTGCACGCACGCGTATATTTTTGTCTTTCTGGTAAATTCGAGCATACACAACGGCATAAGGGATAAATAAACAAATTAAATGCCGCTAAACCACGGTTCTTCAAGCAGCTGCTGTCAGCCACGAGGATCGGGTAATTTACAATCTACAGCATTAGCCGTCTTGTAACTTCAAGAAGAGAAAAGGGTTCGATATTTATTTATTTATTTATGTGTTTATTTATTCATTTGTTTATCAGGCACCTGCGTCGCCATTAGCACGCATTACGACACGGGGTATATGCATCATAAGCGAACAGTCATCCGTATTCAGCAGACAAATCACGGTAAATGTCTTCAATACATTGTATTTAACAATATTTGATGGAATAGCATTGCACTCGCTTGTGGTGCTAAAAAATGAATAGCGCAAAGATTCCCCTTTCAAAAGAAAATGCATGAGCATTTGAGGTATGACTCCATCTACGCGAAATATATGGCGGCAGTTTGATGTATTTGTTAATGTGTATGACTATTTTAAATAATAAACGCCATGAAAAAAATATGAGTCTGAGGACCTTTTCTCTGTCCTTTACTGCCAGCGAAAAGGGCGATTACTTTCAATGATACTAAAGCTACTGTCGTAAATTCCCAAGACAAATCGGACAGCCCTATTATAATTTTTTTCTAGTAGGTCGACTAATTGACGAGTATGCGCATCCCAGCTGATACACGCGTACTCAAATACTGAACGCACGCGATTGAAATAGAGCCGCTACTTCAAATTACTAGATAATTGCCGAAACTTTCGACATGATAAGCCTAATTTTCGGGCTGATTTTTGTCATCTCCTGTACATTCCACTTTAAAGCGAAGGTAAGAAAAAATCTAAGTATTTACATTCCCTAAGCCTACGTAAAGAAAGTTATTTAATTTTTCCTTCAAAGTCTTAGTTATGTGTTTGCCTGTAAATGTGACGTTTAAACCGAGACATTTAAAATTTCGCATTTCGTGCACCAGGTTGAAAGTTCATCTAAATGACTCTGAAGAGCATCACAATCAGATTCAAAATCAAAAACTGTATACACAACGCAGTCATCGGCAGACATTCGGAGAGATGCCGTAACACCGCTAGTGATATCATTTATATAGAATGAACATAAGAGAGGCTCTCAAAACAGACCTGTTGGGAACTCAACAGGTCCCTCCAGCGATTTCTAAAGAAATACCGTTGATAACCATAGACGTTCGTCTATGTGAAAGATTTTCCGATATTCATCAAATTACTTTTTTGCTTAGTTTGTAGGCATGTAACTTGCTAACAAGTAGGCAATGTGCCACAACGTCAAACGCTTTACGGAAATCTAGAAAGATGTAATCAATCACTTGTCTTTTGTCTACTCCTAAGGCCAAATCATTGGTTAATTCTATTAGATGCGCATTACAGGAAAAACCTGATTCGACATATTGCACTTTTGATCATTCTTTTGGCAAAACATTTTTGAAATCCGCAAGCTTGTCCAAAGCATCTGAGAGCAGACAAGATAATAACTGCGCTACAAGAACAAAAAAAGATTTGAAGAAAAGGAAACGTGTATACCATACACCCACTGCGACTTTTGGAAGGTTTCGCGGGAGCTTTATTTGGTGTATTGGGTTACCTCAGACGGCTACGTGATTGGATGAGCGGTTTCGGACGTATACTTGAACGGTGCTCTATTCTCGAATCCACGTACCGCTTTCCAACAAAGAGGATACTGTTCGGAGGTTACCAATCCGAGCAGCTTCGCAAGCAGAGTTCGAGACAAAATTCTCGACTCACAGTATAGAATAGATGATCCGGATAAAGTGATCAGCGGCGCGGCCTTTCCAGAGTGCGGGGGTTGCACTCATCAGCGCGCGCCATTTTATTCGCCGCTGTCGTATGAAAGCCGACCTTCGGTAACGGCCAAATAGCATTTGTAGTACGTCAGGGAGGTAGAAACTTCGGCTCGTTTCATTTTCTTCAGGTTGCGTGCAGCAGGAGCAACATGCACGAAAAGGAAAAACGAGACGACACGCAAAGTGCACGTCTTCAATATCAGTGGTACAACGAAGGACGAGCTAAGTGCTCCTCCCGGTTCAAGCCCTCCTCTTTTACTTAATCGCAGTTCCACTTTGCTAGGCAAAATGTGGGACATTCGGGTAGGAGAGGGCGGGGGGAGCGCCAAAACGAGTGCTTGTCACCACGAAGCAAGGCTTGCGGCTCGTCGCAATCCGAGGCTCTTGTTGTATGGCTGGTGCAGCGAACACACGGCCTTCTCCCGTTCACCTTGACGTGGGAGACGGGCTGCGCACGCTGCGATAGAGAACGCGAGTGCTATACCGCGTCGCGCGGCACTTTGTTGCTGTCGGCCATATCAAATATCCCGCGGTCAGCTTTCGCCATGGCAACGGCGGCAGTGGAAGCAGCAGCGGTAGCAGCAAGAGCTGCCTCCACAGAGTGCACGCTGGCGACTGGTGTCACCCATCTCATCCCTGACAGCTAACTCACCGCTAGCCTCCACTTATAAACAGCGATGCTATGTTACCCGCCGCCTCGCCAAAAAAAAGTCAAGAAAAAAGAAACAAAGGATAGACCAAGGAGAGGTGGGAGAGCTTATTTGCTCCTGAGAGCATCTCCGTCTCTGTAATACAATATGGCTATCGAGGGAGACAGTTGCCGAGGAGATTTCGTGTCGGTGATAGACCGCCATAATCGCTAAGCACGTCAAGCCTAAACCTTGTTTTCTCAACCGCAATGCCAGGCAGCGACAGTGTGCGTCTGTACGAGTCGCGAGTTCCTTACGTAAACACTGTGTTGCGGGTATGAGCCTGTGGAGGTTCATTTTTCACCCCTTCCACATTTTGTCCGCAAGTACAGGACTCACGGAATGAAACGCGAAAGCTTAGGGCTAAGGTATTCACGTCGTTTACGGTGTTCACAGTTCGAGTCTCATAGGTCTAATTTTAGAGTTACATCAGAGACAACATTACCTTTGGCTGCCAGATTTGCAGCAACATGACTCGGTTATCAAGAGCAATTCCTCAGTGTAGTCGTTACATTAAAAAAATGACGTCGCGTTTCAATCCGTGAGTACTGCACGTGCAAGCATGTTAACATTTTGTGTGCATGTACAATGATCTACGGCATTGCACGCGTTATAAATTATCAAGAACAATTGAACACCATTTGCGGAAGCACAAAGACGTTGGTTGTTTTTACGCTTCCTTAAGGCTGAATCTGCGTACGGTGCAATGTAAATCTAAATTGCAGTTTCCGAAGCTCATCAGACATTTGCAATCAAGAGTATCAACTTAGCTCCGAATTCAATTCTGTTGTGTTAACGTACGCGCAAGAAATATGATACGTGGCGCACCTCAAAACTACCATATGACTATGAGAGGCGCCGTAGTGGAGGGCTCCGGAAATTTCGACCACCTGAGGTTCCTTAACGTGCACCCAAATCTGAGCATACGGGCCTACAACATTTTCAGCTCCATCGAAAATGCAGCCTTCGCAGCCGGGATTCCATCCCGCGACCTGCGAGTCAGCAGTCGAGTACCTTAGGCACTAGACCACCGTAGCGAGGATACGCGCAAGAAAAATGCAGTAAGTAGAAACGTGGTTGGTGGCATTATTTTTTTTTCAAGATAACGATGCCAACATTGTAGACCAACAACTACAAGACCACAAGCTATATCAGAGTTAAGATTCTCCCAGAATACGGCGTACCGCACAGCGATTACCGGCGAGCATTCCGGCGGGTGAATCTCGGAAACGAAAGAAACTTGATGAGAAAAATTATACACTGGTGACCACAAACGACTGAGGCCTTAGAAAGGTGCAATTAGTTGAAAACACGTACTGCTACAATTTGAGCAATAAGGATCTGGAAGCGATATACTCTAGACAGACTTGCCTCTACAAACTTATCAGCCCTGCAGGCTTGAGAAATACCCAAGCAGTATTCTAAGTATTCTATATCTTGATTTTACATTTTCCATTGCGTATATATAGGAGACATGTTTGGTGCAATGAAGTTTGGGAAAATATGCTTGTCGTGCGACGGGAAAGTAGTTGAGTCCAGAAGGTGCAAGTACTTCATGGTAGCGTAGAACGTGGCGCGTCTCGAAGTGGCATAATTCTCATTTGTCGAAAAGCGCAACAGCCACTCTAGTCATTGATAAACGATATTGCGATATAGCGTACACTAGGTAGGCGGCTGCTTTTCAGGTAGTGAGCATTCTAGATTCAAATCTATCGTGTGTCACTCAACCACTCAATACAGTAATAAACAGCTCTGATTAAGCTTTCGACATCAGAAGACGTTGGGTCCTATATAATACAACTTGACTAATATTCATTATTCAATTTTGCTAGCAGCACTAGCCCCCGGCGTACCTCAAAAGATGCAACTTTGAAAAACTATTCTGGGAGCAAAGAAACTGCAGTGCATGTCCAGTGAGTACGATACAGAGGTAAGGAACTTTAGAACAAGTGTGCGTCACACCGAGAGAAATGATAAAAACATAGGCGTTGAATGCCAGCGTATCAAACACTTACCCTTCACTTTGTTATCTGTAAAGAAGAAAAAAATGTTTCTACATTAGTATAGCTCTTACACTTGTCAAACTAAGTGGCAAGGAAGTAAGCGTACTTTCAAAGAAAGTAAATGGTTCCATCTGTTACAATTTAGGAAGAGAACGAAATTTCAAATTCGTGTGTTCCCATTCAAGACTACACTGCAGATCATAAATGTAATGCACAATACGTTTTCAGTGTAGGCGGCACCAAGAACAGTAAAAGCGCACTACTCATTTTAGGTACACAAAAGTCATCACCAACAATTCATCTATAGCAGAAAGGTCAATAGCGCGAATTAGCGGGGGAAATGCGCCTGGACGGGCCGAGGCATATCTCTAAACGCGTAATCAGGAATGCAAACGAGGCTCATGAAACAGTCGTTGTTTCCTAAATTGCCTTTCAAAGCAACGTTAATGAGACTAACCAATACAGCTCCCCCTCTCAACGAGCTGGAAGCAGCGGGCTCGAACTCAAAAGGCCACTACGACTGTCATGAAACAAAACAAATCGGCCACACACTGATCGAGAAACGTTCCAACGTATAGATATAAAGGAGCGCAGGTTGAAAATGAGAATCAAAGTAGAGAGAGAGAAAGAGAGGAGGAAAAAGGAAACATTCCAGAACCAAAACACAATACCAACCGATCAGCGAACTCGTGCATACTAAATGAGCTTTTTGAAAGCACGTGCATGCTGCGGTGTTCTTTTTTCGCCCGGAGAAGAACGGCTTCGGTTCCCCGAACATCCTGAACCGAAGACCGCCTCGGCTCTTTCTTTCCCCCGTACAGAACTCGATTGGTGCCGTGCTCCTTGCTTCGAGAGGAGCACGATGCAAATTTAAAACAATTAGCGGAGGCCCCCGTCTAATTTCATTGGGAACTCCCCATCACGTTCCCAAAGCACGCCACGCTCTATGCTTCCAAGCTTTGTGCAAGTCTGTAAGGGGCGACTGTTTTGCGGAGAGAGTTAAGTTAGACGCAACATGACAGACGTCCAAGCCACTTTTTTTCCCTGCGGCGCACTTTATCTTGTGGAGTTACTGCACGAAACACGATCGCGAAGTTTGAGTTTCGCTTTCCGGTAGCTTCCTCGAAGATGCGAAGAAGTAATTCGCTGCTTTGTAGCATCACGACGTGTGCGGCGCTTATGAAATATGAGGTGAGATTAAAATTGGTTGTATACACGCAACTGCATGAGAGATAGAAAAAAAAAACCCCTTTTAACTTTGCACAACGGTATGAACCCGCAAAGCCCTCCTTAAATAAGAAGCTAGCGGTTCTATACACTCATCAGCCAATATGAGTACGTGTCCAAGCCAAGCAATGAAATTTTCAATAAATAATGGACGCGAACACAAGAAAACTGGTTCGCGTCACGTGTCAATATTAGCGATGCTCACATTTCGATATAATCGTCTATCTGGCATAAATACTCTCGGTCAAATTTGCGTTTTATGTGTCGTAATCGTTTACCTAAGTGTCCGAGCCAACATTACGCCAATGTAATACGAACTGAAGGCGTTGAAAACAAAAATATGTGCATTATTCACGCCTCAAGAGATGCCTTTCATCCTGTGAGCTGTATAGAATGCACACTCTTTCTCTGTCAAGTATCTCCTAGATGATAATTGAAAGCAAGCAAAAGGACGAAAAAGAGTTTAGAGGAAAGGAAATTTGGCTGGAAGGCTGAATGAAAAAGGTCGGTTTGCTATGATGCACAATTGAAGAAAGCAAACGGGTTAAAAGAGATAAGAACGAGAAAAGAAATCAATACCAACACAAAAAATAGGCGCAGGAAATCGAAGTGCCACGAGTCACTATAGGTTCTCATTACAGCATATAATTCAAGGAGAAATAATTAGCGCAGCCCACCCTAGTGGCGCAGGGTCCTAAAGAAACGGCGGAGCTGATCGGCACCTATAGCTGGTCATGGATTTTGCGAAGTCATGCTTGGTTTCTGTAAGTTTAGCGAGGTGATGCTTGTCTCTGCTAAGCATTACCAAGTTGCTCCTTTTTGAATTGCTGATTGGGAGGCTCTGAACATGCCGATGACGGTGGACCACTTGTCCCCAAAGCTATCAATTTCGGTGATTCCCTGAAAATTACGTCCACGTTTTCAGCTCTCCGTAGATAAAACACGATATAGTAAGTGTCTTGTCCAAATGTCCATTTAGAACGACAGAAAGTTGAGCTACTTGACACAGATTCATTACATAAACTGTTCGGATGTCGATACACAAACAGCAGTGGAGAAAAACTGACAGCACAAGCGTCGGTTACAAGAAACGCGAATGAGGGAAACTTCTCATACTCTCAGCGGTTGTGCACGCAGGTAGCTCAGTCCTTGACAATGATTCCCATAAGTTACGCAGCGCGAATCGTGAGAGTCTGCCGAGCCACTGCACATCTTCCAGTGCACAGACATCTTGCCGTACACACCGCGAGGTGATCATCCGCACTCGGTTGACCAATTCTCCCCGCCACATCCCCTTCTAGCCGTGCATCGCACACGAAGAGGCCTGCCTACATTGCTCCCTTCAAGTCCTCGGACTTTTGCCGTGTCTACGAGGGAAGAACGACCAAGTGTACGCGTGGCCCACCGCAAAGTGAAAATCAGAGATGCCATTGTCCCTCCCCCCCCCCCTCCACTGCTACCACCCGCCGTTCTATTGAGCGAGGTCGAAACCAATTTGGGAGGCCTGGAGCTGCCGGTGCAAGAAAAAAGGCAGAGAAAGGAAGAGAGAACGTTACGAAATAACAAATAAAATAAAAGAAAGGACCCCATTGAGGGACCGACAGGGCCTTCCAGAAATCGTTACATCCCAGACCCTTTATATTTTTCTTTTCGTTCTGCGCCTCAGAGACATCCAGAGACCCGACTCACATGTGCGAGGCCGAAAGCAGGCTTTGTGGGAGCCACGACACGTCACCCAAACCACGCCGCCGCTAAAAGCGAAGGAGAAGGAGTTGTCGCTAAGGGATGGATAGAGACAGAGAGAGAGCAAGATAAAGTACTCGTACCACTACACCTCCAGTGTACGTGTACCTTACTAAGAAAGAGAGAATGAGGAGACGTGAGCAGACAAAGAGTTCGCCGGTTGCGGCGGCAGCGTCATCGGCATCGGCGAAGGCGTGCGAATGAACGGGGGGTGGGGGAAGGCGGGAACAAAAGATGAGGACTGGAGGAAGATGCTGCACGCGGGATCAATGCGGACGACTGCCGCTGCAGTGCACCATAAGCGCTCGTCGTCGCCGCCCCCGTTGCATCCTCTCCCTCATCTCCGTCTGGATTCTAGTCCCGTATCTTCTTTCCTGTTTGCTCCCGCCCTTCTCTTCTCCGGCTTCGTCATTCTCGTCGTTACTCTTCGACAATACACCGACGTCCCTTCGTCGTTACTATACGACTGAGGCATGCCCCGGGGTGCCTCACTTCGCTTCGCACGCTTCCTGTTTCGGGGTATGCGTAATTCTTTGTCACGCACAAACGTGCTTCCCTTTTCTAAAGGCGCATTCCATCGCTTCCGTGAAACCATGGTACCTTTACAGACATAAAGCGCGAAGTTACCCATTTTTCCGCAAAAGTGAACGTAAGGAAAGGTGTCGCTGAAAAGTGTAGTTCTAAAAAAAAAAGCGCGAAAGGATGGGTGCTTTGAAAAAAAAAAAAAGAGGACAACTTTGTAACAGTAACATTATTCATTATGTTCTGTTCAAAGATCGGTGAACTTGAAAGCTGATGTACCAGCAAATACACAGAATACGTATACGGAAGAAGGCATTAGACACCGTTTTCGGCGGCGGCGGCGGCGGCTGCACTGTGCAATACCTTCTCCTGGTGTATTTGTTTTATCTATTGACTAGTATCCTCGTTCTATAGTTAATTGTGCACCAGCTAGAGCCCAAAATCTAGCGGTCATGAATAGTAAGCAGACAGCGAATGTACAGACCATTTTTTGTAACTACGATGCCACACAGTTTCCGGCGGTTGCAAGAAAGTTAGCACCTCACATAGAGTAGAGAGTGGTTATCGCATTATCGCACCATCAGCGAAGTTCCTGAAAGAATTCCAGGACTTTCTAGCAGCGACATAACCTCACAATTTTTGAAGCAGCCCTGCTCAGCCCTGCCTCCGAGCGCGTGAAAATCGTGATAAATCATCATCAGTTCACCTATTCAAGGAAAGTTAGTTAATTAGAATGCGAGTTCCTATACGACTCGAGTGAAATCAAGAGCAATTTTCTAACTTATGGCAGCACGCTTGAAGGCGCGGGCGAGGCGCGGGGCCAGCCGGCATGTAACGACTTTCAAATTGCGAGCAACGAGGACTCCAAATGGTCCTCATTACAAGAGAGCAGGGATCCTCCGTCGCAGGTCCTTCTCGGACACTGTAAGGGGACGCCGCAATTAAAGTAGGTGCGCGTTCAGTTCACGCCGCGCAACAGCGCAGCCAGAAAGTCTCTCGCTACGCATTCCGAGAGAACGACTTTCAAAAGACGAGGAGATCGGGCGTAATTTTCGGGGCAGCTAGGCTGGGAGACTGAAGTTCTCCAGCGATATAACTCCTGCGATCGAGTGAGCCCCCTCAGTAATTTGCCAAACAGATGCGCTTCATTTTAGCAAAACGGCGAGCTTTACCTTGTGCGCCTCCTTTCCGGCATTCTTTTTACCAGCTATGACGCTGCGCAACTCCACGACAGCTTTATGGCACTGCCACTACTACATCTGCCACACGAAAATTGTTACAAATACACTTTGAGGTTTTACACGTCAAAACCACGATGCAATTATGAAGCACAAGGCCCGTTAGGTGCACCTCAAAGAACACCAGTTGTCCGCAATATCTGAAGCCCGCCTCTGCAGCGTGCATGCCTCATAGATATCAAGGTTTTGTGACGTAAAACACCACCAAATATTACAATTATTCTAAGGCACGCGTACCCTTGCGCTCAGTTAAGACTTTTCATCAATACAGTTCGGAGAGTATCGAACATTGTGGCTTCGCACAACCATACTCAATCGCTACGATCTCTACACCCAACGCTGCAATACACGTCATATTTTCTTCTCGGCACTTTTTTCTGAAGTCCCGGCGACACAAACACATCAAAGGCACGTTTCGAGAATGGTAAACGAAAAAAAAAACAATAAACGAGACGAAATACAGAAAAAAAGGAGCAAGTGAACGCCTCCTGTGGAATGTACAGAACGAGTTGCCTCGCAGCCGAAGCACGAACTTGTCAGCAGCATATAGCGAAGCCGCGAAGACATCAAAATTGAATTTGCGAGCGTCAACAAAATACGGCCGCAGCCACATTCTCCTCCCGAAAGCGCAAAATCATCGTGACGAGGATGTCTTCGTTCCGGCGCTATAGTCGACGCGAAACGGGTTCCTTCGGAGAATCCAGCTGGGAAATCACCGGCGCTTTCCGCTATCCTAGTGCGAACATTAAACTCGTCATCCTCAGATATATGCATGTATAGGTGGAAAAACGAGAGCTATTAGATTTTCGCACTAGTTTCTACCAACCGACTTCAATCAGATATCGTAAAAGGGTTTGCTATCTGACGGCATACACCAAGCCAAGTTTCTTTATATCCCATGCAGTCAGCTCAAAACAACTGAGCCCTTGTTTTCACGTTGTTTTCAGCGACGCCTAAGTTGAAAACTCGTGCGCGGTAAAGGCAACAGGGAAATAGAAATGGGGGCCACCAAACTCTCCCTGTCAGTTGTTCATCCAATATTCCAGCGAATGACCAGAATGCGGCGCAGGTAGAGTTTGCGCAAGAGTATAATTCATGGAGACTGGAATAACATACACACACGAAAACAAGAAAGCTCGAGAGAAAACAAGAATCCGACAAAGAAACAAAGCCATAGGTGGCACGTTGGATTGTCGAAGGCTGAATCCTGAAGGCTGGAAAGTTTCAAAATTTCACTCCAACAATCATTCGAGAAGTGTATACATAGTCTCTCACCAGATGGAATTGAAAAGTACAACTCCGCTACTGTTGTACACTGTTAGACTGTTGTACCCATGACAATCAAAAATTTTATTGCAGTTTTTTTTTGTTCATATCATGTTGGAAAGTTGCATTTTGAGCAGAACTGCTTATTTTTGTCTTAGTTTTTTTTTGCTTAATAAAAGGACGCGAATACCACAATCCTGATGGCAGCACAATTCATAGAATATTTCGCCTGCTCGACACCGACTGCCGAATCATTACTATAGAATATTCCTTAATTAGTTTCTTCAGTGCTTCAATGCTCAAAAGCAACCTCGGTACAGGGTTCTCCTATTTAGCAGCATTTACAAAAGTTCTTTTAGCCTCCCTAATATATTCACGCCGAGAGCAGAAACTAGGACAAGCATGAAATTTTGCCATTCTACAACCATATGTTGTGGAAATATGACATATGGTTTTGACTGAATATTATGGCACAGTGCTTTTGTTTTCGTTTTTTTAGCACTGTAATGAAATTTTCTTTCCGGATCATCTAGAGATGACAACCGAAAAATGTTTCCTACTTTCCAAGCGCGGCAATCAGAAAACTTCACCTCGCACTATTGGTACCTCACATTAGTGGCGCCAAGCTTCTTAAAGAAACGCGGAACAGGGCCACCTGCCTTGCTTCTCTTCGTTTTCCTCTTGCTTACGTCCACTGTTTCTATCTGCGTTTGTTTTCTGTCTTTTTCTCGTCATTGTTTCTTTGTATTTTTTCTCCCTTTCGCCCTTTTTCATTCTCTTTCCATCTTTCTCTTTCTTCAATGATTGTCACTCTTTCTATTTCTCGAGTTCGAGTCCTCCTTTTCTCTCTCTTCCTCCCCGTCCCCTCTCTCTCTTTCTCTCTCTCCCTCTATATATATATATATATATATATATATATATTATTTTTATCTTTTCGCTTTATTTGTCGGTATCTTACTAGAGCTTTATCTCTCTGTCAATTTCTGTGTCTATCTTTTTTCTGTCTTTCTTTCTATTCTATCTCTTTATTATATTCTATTTCTACTCCTCACTTTCTCTTAAGTCATCTCTCTATTTGTGCTCTCACCCATCAGAGTTATTGCATCGAACGTCGGACCAATTGGTTCACGCGTAAGAAAGAAGCACAAGATGACGCGGAAGACGAAGAAGAGGACGAATAGAAATAAGCATGACTGTCTGTTAGCGCAACTAAGCTTTTCGTTAATATAGAAATTTTTAGGCATCCCCTTCCTTTTTTTTTCTTTCCTCCGAAATCCCACTGCAACGAGATTCATGGCCGATCCCCCACGGTAGGTTGAGCCATTCTTCTTGAGTCCAACCAACCAACAAACCAACCAGCCAACCAGCGGGCCGGCTCATAATGATGACAGTTTTCTGTTCGTTAAGCACGAAACTAATGAAACACCTCTGCTGTTACAAAAAAGAGCAATATCATAAACGTAGCAGCTATTCACCGCTCTCCAAATAAGCTATTTGCCTCCGTTATCTCGTCCTTTCCTAATCGTTCTATGCGCTGTTAACACTTTTTGAAATGAATCCCCACCAACTTGCCGAAGCGTTAACGTTTCTTAAACAACACTTGGGTCGCCGATTGCGCAGTCTGTGGGTGTGTGGTGAGCGATGTAATAATTGTCAGTGCATGTGACGACTGTCAGCGTTCGTACGCAATAACATGTCGCGACATCTCCTAGGCTATGCGCGCATATTCTTAGCCATACCAGTCGACGGCACAGCAAAAGAGAGAAAGAGGGCGAACTCTTTATTGAAAAGCAGAGAGTTTACCCGGATTATACAAAACGCTGATTTGCTACTCTGTCTCGGGAAGGGGATTGAGGATTGAAAGTAGGGATACGGAGAGAGAAAGAGAAGACAAACTGTTAGGACAGAAGATATAATTAAAAAAGGGCACATCTTTGACCATTGAGGAGATGCGTCAATAGTTTTTCCATGGTGTGAAGGTACAGCAATAGAGTTTGTGAAGCTGACCGATCCTGTCGAAGCACGCGAACAAAAGTTTCATAGCATGCCTCAGTAGAAGTGGGGCAGGCTAAAGGTCCCTATACACAGTCAAGGGAGAAATTTCGCTCGGTTATCGAATTCATGCAACGTTCATAGAGCGCACGCTCATTAGCATACGCTCTACACTGCAGCAGGATGCATTCCAGAGTTTCGATGGAGCCACAGTTGTTGCAGTACGGACTCACTTATTGAAAGAAGCAGTACCGTAAGCTCTTTAGATAGGCAGTGTTTAAACGAAGGTGATGGTATAGTGTTTCCAGATGTAGATGAATTCTGATTGAAAATCTTGTTCTGAGATAGGAGTCTATTAAGTGAAGGAATGCATAATGATGTGTCGTAAGGTTTCGGAGCCTCTTATTTTCTTCAAACTCAAGTTTTTTATTCATCTGAGAAGCATCGGAATTAGTGAAACAAGTTCGTTCGTAAGACAAGAGAAGAGCCCAGCTTCAAATTGCTCGCGCATGGCGCCTGGTGAGATGGCAGCATGCTCTAACCGTACAATGTATCAACGCTAATCGCATTATCGCCGACAGCCATCGTGAGATGTGACCTGCCATATTCTTTTCAATTCGCTTAATTGTTGCTTTTTAAGCCTGTGAGGCTTCTACAAGAAGCCGCTTTCTGAAAGGTTCGGTGCTGCACGGGTAGTGTCTGAATTTCATTATGCATCACAAGGTTCTTGGTACGTGACTGCACCAGCCAAGCGCGGCTATACCTCTCTTGTGTGCACAAGGAACTATGCCCACAATTACATAACTCCCTTCTATCTGTTGTGTAGTCTCATGTCTAGATGATGAACCTTTGTTTTCGCTTCTTCTTTAGCCCTCCGGACCCAACCACACTTAGAGAATGTGGAGCCACAGAAACTGAGCTGATGAGCGAATAGCTTTGCTCTTCGCGAAGTTTCTTTGTGCGTAAGGGTTTCAATCCTCTCCGAAGTTCCGTAAAAAACCTCGCCTCGCAGTTCATTCGAAATTCAGGGAACGTCATGGCTTCCGCGGCACACGACAGCGCAAATCAATCACCCTACCTGGCTGCGCTTTGTTTTTTTTTTTCTCTGCCTCATCAGGTAAAGAGCCAGGGAAGCCTTATTAGATTAAACAGTTTTACGTTACCGGGCGTTCAGAGATTTCTTGGGAAAATTAAAAGGTGGCCCCAAAAAATTATCCAATTCTCCTTTGACTGCGCGCTAACGATGAAATGCGCGCAGTAGGCAAGCAGCGCATGGGCAATACAAAATGGCCCAACGGTAGTATAGCTCACGTGTACGTTTACGATTACTAAACACGCAAGAAATAAAAATATACCGATGGCTTGATCGAATTACTGTGCGATCAAGAGCACAAATATTGACGGCTTCTTCACTGCCTTCTAGCGCTTTCGCCACTGACGTGGTCAAAATGAAAAGGGTTCAGCTCCCCCCCACCCCTCGAAGTTTTTGATATTTTATTTATATATTAAACGCACGAACATACGAACAAACATAACAATTCGCTTAACCCCCCCTCCCCCCAACAAAAACTGTTTCTGGCCTTTTCGCAGTCTTTCTATGATGACGGCGAGTGGTCCCTTTTTAGACCCACTCCATAAGTCTCTGCGGCTTAAGGCGTGTTCTTCCGCCCTTTCCATAATGTTCAGCCTGCCTCTAATAGTTTCGTAATTAAACTTTGTATTTCGTTGAAAATCAATCAAACTATGTCCTCGACGCGTGAGGCCAAGATTAAAAAAATCGCAACATCGTTTACGACGACAGCTTCGATTACTCATACTTCGTTTCAAAGTGCCCTCAAATCACGTAGAATATGGCACACCTCAATGACACGCAGCTTTTCACGCTTTTGGCGTACTTTTCACTCGTCTTCCGCCGAATTAGGTTCGTTTATTTCACGTTTCCGCGAGAGAATAATCATTCAGCGCGCTGAACGGTTCATAAGGTGATTTGATCGGGGCTACGTTCTAAGCGCGATCGCCTACAACTTCGTCGTGTTGGTTATTGAGAGACACCACACACTGTGAAAGTTGGATTAACGTTATTGCGTGTAGCATGAGGGAAATCACACAATAAATTCCCTTATGTACAATAAGCACACCTTAAACACACCTTATCTATTAGTAATAGTACACGCCTAATGACAAAACGTGTCCGGAAGCCGTTGGACATAAGGGCACGATCTGAAGAGATGAGAAACGTGTCTAGCATGCGAACGTATAACGATTCCGCAAGACACGTCGTATATATATATAGCAACGTTAAACGGCGTAGAAATATCAAACTAACATTAAGGCTAGTATTACTGGCTGCGTATAAAGCAGAACCACAATAAGTTGACTATTAAAGTTAAGTTCAGTGCTCATTCAAGATTAAGCTTCCATTATGTTGAAAGCCCGACGAACACTCACGAACTATGCAGAAAGTCCGCCTAAAAAATTCACACATGATCGCTGTTTTTGTGACCGTATATTTCTGGCCGGGTACAAGATCCTCAAGAAGAAACTGTATTTCACGTAGTAAACTATACTTCATTATTAATACATTCTGCGACAACGTAGCGAGAGGCAGATCTCGCTGGACGAAAGACATCTCACGAACTTAGAAGTGGTAGCGCTCATAGGATGAGAAAAAAAAAGTACAAATCCCGCTGTGAGCGCGCATTTTCCAAGGCACCACCCATCATTCTGGCCACGGGCGCACGTTTGACGGAAACTAAACGAAAGCCCGAACACGCGAATGCGTTTACACGTGCGGCGACATCCACAGCAAGCAAAATAAAGCAGGGACGTCGTCGAAAGGAGCGGGGAAAACAATGGTGTATACACGTGGTGCATAATACACAAAGCTGTTCCAATGCGACAGCGGGGAGCAACAAAGCTTATGGCAGCGTGGCTTCACGCAGTGCGCGCCTCGTTGATCGCGTGCAGCAACAATGCAGCGGGCCCAGAATGGCACCGACTGCGGAGCAAGCAAACCGTACGTACAGAAAAACAATGCGGAAGATATCGGGCAGAAAAAAATAAACTGAAACCGAAAAGAAGAAAAGAGGAAACGACGTGCGGTCGATAAAGGCGATTTGCGTGAGTTTGCTCGAGCTCAGCCGTTCGAAGCCGCGCAAGCCCCGATGAAGCGTGCGAGAAGTTTCTTTCCAGCCTGGCGCTTTTTCGCTAGTATTTCGGAGAGGAAGCGCGAATTAACGAGCACGCAGCTGTCGACGTGTCTAGACTCGGAGGGGAGAGACTTAGGAAGCGAGGAAAAAGAGAAAGGCAGAAGAAAGCGAGGCGAAAGAACAATTAATGAGCGACCGCGTACCTCTACGTTTCCTTTCCGTTGCTCCTGGTACGCCGAGCCTTCTTCTTTTTTTCTTACATCCTTAAGAGACAGAAGTGGCACGGACCACCACGCAAACAAGCGTGCTCGCTAATAAGAAACAGTTATACGGGTGCGCTATACGCAGCGTCCGTATACAGGCACTGATTACCACTGTCGACCTAACGTCTGAGAGCGTGCGTGTGCAGGGGCGGCACGGCGGGCACAAGATGGAGCACGTGAAATGGCACGCCCACGACTCTGTCATCCTAAAACCTCCCATTTCGAGAAAAAGAAAGATCCGATTGAATTACACGCCGCAACTTCGCGGAGAAAACGATCACCGAGCGATCGAAGTATGAGTTCTCGTTTGTAATAGCGTATCATTATTTGCCTAGTACCCTGGGAGTTGGTCAGTGGGGTCGGATCGACTGAAATGTTTGTGCTAAGTACAATATGACAAAAATATGGTTCATCCCTCCATCATAAAAATCAATAAAACGCGAAAGTGAAACGTATCCCTACAGCGGTAGTTCAATGTTTGCTGTACATCGGTGTGTCTATTGGGGTTTGATAGCTATAGCACCACTTAACGTCGATGTATCACATTGGCGCTTAATCATACATCTCCATCCCGACGACTAACGTCCATCATTAACGAATAAACACACCCTTGCGATCATAAATGCTAGCAGTAGCTCTACAATTCGATGCAACAGCCAGAACAGCGTGACTGATTGGACGCCGAACTTGGGCTAAGGTCGCCTACTCGCGGCATGTTCGAGTTATTGAGCACCACTGCCCCAACAAAAGGTAACGCAACTGCGCACAGTGTCATCCCTGTGGCCGGCCGCGATTATTCGTTGGAAGAGCGTCACGGAGTTAAAGCCAGGCGAAACCGGCGGGCGTCACAGAATTAGGCAGAACTATTGATTTGGATGAATGCTAAGAGTGGCACCGACGTAGGGGTGGCCACTTCTGAGTGTGTTAATGGTTGAAAAAACTGCACTTCTCCTATTGGAAACGCGCCGAATGGGACAGGCCCTAAGGATCAACGCGTTGAAGGAACTAATCGCGGATGTCACGGTTATCATGCATGCTGCGCTTTACCAAGAACGCTGTCAGAGGACAGTGGTAAAAATATAAGGCGTATTTTTAGAGCCTACAATGCATGTGGCCTTGGCGCAGTGGATATCATTCCCGGCATGTGTAGTCGCGGACACAAAGGCCCTGGGTCTGACTACCGCTAATGAAACATTTTCTTCGTTTTCTGATAGCGCGTATTCTCTCGACGAGAGAGCATAGGTCTAGCAGACGCTGCTTGCGTCGGAGTTGCGAAATGAGAGAGGGGGTGAGATAGGAGAGAAAGGGATGAGTCGCATGAGCAGCAAGGGTGGTCACGCCGCACACGGGAATGAGCTCGATCATAAGACGCTTCTCATCTTTAAAAAAGTGAAAAGAGGTGCTGAGCGGCTAAGTAATTTTCTGCTTTTGTCCACGTCTGTTACGGCAAAATAGATTGTCTATCGTAGATGCACACTCTATAACAGGTCACAGGATCGAATTCCAGCTGCGGCGTCTGCATTTTCGATGGAGGCGAAAATGTTGTAGGTCCGTATGCTCAGATTCGGGTGCACGTTAAAGTACCCCAGGTGGTCAAAATTTCCGGAGCCCTCCACTACGGTGTCTTTTACAACCATATGGTGGTTTTGGGACGTTCAACCCCACATATAAATTAATATACAAGCACACTCTTTAAATTGCCGGCTCTAATCTGCACACCTGCCAATGGGACAGCGTCTCAGCAAAGCAGACCGACTCCGCAGACGCTTACAATTTATGTCACACTGGTCCAGTAACCAGAGTATCTGCGCCTAGCCGTCGTGCGTGGATTCACGACACAATCAGTTCTATAATCATAAATAACAACAAAGAATGCCACGCACCGTATAACTATAAATCAATGTCGAACTCCTCCCTCCAATAATTTTTTTTCCTAACCAAGTACCAACATATAATTCAAGAGGACGACTTCTCAACTTAAATAAGCAATACGATCCGGTTGTGCATAAAGGCAGGCGCATGGTTTCTCGTTGACTTAACATGCGTGCAGCGCTAACCCGGATGTTAAAAGAAACAGTGAAACTCGAGCGCACTCTTGCCAGAATATGCAAACAAGGCGATTGATAAGCAAAACGGCAACTGTGCGGGCTTCGCTCGCATACACGTGTAAACATTGTCTACGCACGCCCTTGCAGACACAATATGTGAAGCTACCACTAGTTGCTTTGAATGGTATTATTACTTTAGTAAGTATTCAACCCATTAATCAGAGCATCTGAGGATATGCACGACAGCTGTATGCATTTCTCAGCGCTGACCTTGTTTTTACATACACGCACAACATATACTTACGCAATCAAATAGAGATTCAACACTCTGACAGCTCCGATTTTGAAAAAGAATATTCTTACTAATGAAAAAAAATTGTTGGCGCAACTGTCTGGCTATATTATCGTACAAAAAGTTACGACGAAAGTAGTGAATGCATGACAAACTTCCATGCTCGACTAAAGCATTGTGCTCTTAACCATACAAAAATGGCAAAACAGTTTTGAAACGGCATGAAGTGTGTGAAAAAACAAAAAGTCGAGTAATAAAAAAATTAGGGGGCAATTTGGGGAAAGGAACGCCCTAAAACATCGAAGGAATGACAACACTGAAGCACCCACAAGATCAAGTGCAAATAACATAGTAGAAAACAGTGAGACAGGGAACGGCAAACGAGTCAGACCTAGAGAACTCTAATTAAAACGAAGAAGCACGTCATTCACATTCTAGAGCAACGAAGGAGAAGGAAAATGGAAGCAGTTTCTCCCAGACACAAGACATTTTTAACAGCCAGACCGTTTGCCAGAGTATATCTTGAGCCTCCGCAGGAGAGCGCCCTTAGTGCTCTCTGAGGAACGGGAGTGGCAGGAAATAGGAAAGCGGCCGAGAGTGCAGGAGCACGAGCGAATGAGAGAGCATTCGTGGGCGCCATTAGTGAAGAGCCACGGATCCCAGCAGGAAGCGAACACCACGCAGGCACAGCGACGGAGAGGAACATCGCGCAAAGCGCACTGCTCCGTCTGAACGGTGCGTTCGTAGCGCCTCCTTTCTCTCCACTACCACCTCCTCCCTCCAATTTCAAGTTTCCCGCTACGCCACTTCTCGTTCCAGCACGCCCTTTTAAAATGCTGGTCCCTATCCCTCTGGCTAACGGTTCCAGCCAAGCACTGAATGGGTCGCGCCAAGCCCAAGACCACTTTAGAAAGGACGAAGTCCACAGCCAGCGCACGCGTATCAAGCTTCAGCTGCCATGTAGGAGGAATGTGAGCACAGATGTCCGTGTATTCATGTACATTCGAAATTGATGAATGTGGTACTGGACACACGCTAGTCTATAACTTCGACGTCACATAGAACAACGTCGACGAACACTCGGTGCGGCTGCGTAAACAATGCTGCCAAGGCACAGGTTGCAGTGGCTAGCAAAACGTGAATAGTGTGCTTTATACCACCTGGAGGCGCTCTACGTACGTTAAATGCCTCAGGTATGCGCAAAAAAACTAAAAAAGAGAACCGCGAACTTTACGAACCCGACAAATGACCGGCCCGCCATGTCACGGGAAGGAAACTGAAGCTGTGGCTTTCCCGCATAAAGACCCTTTTGCAGGAAAAGCACCCTTCCTACATTATAATGACTCTGAAGGTTTTTTTTTTTTTAAACAACAATATCTAGTTCTATGCGGGGGCGCGGATACTACGCAATTCTCAGATTCGTCATGCATGAAATTTAAATTGCCCAAAAGATGACAATGACAAACACTGCAGTTAGAACAGCACGTTGTAAATTCTACGCCTTGGGAGCGTCAGGACAGATACTTATCGCTACAGACAACCATTTTTTTCGATCATAGAGTTCAAATAGAGTCATCACTTAAGAAAACAATAAAAGAAACAATGAATAGCACCACTGTATAAACGAAAACCACGCATACTCATCGTTTGCTTCAAGGCGTCACTTATATATGGAACCTATTTAAAAATGCTCATTGTGTACAGCACACGCGTGCCCCGCCGCGGTGGCCTAGTGTCTAAGGTACTCGGCTGCTGACCCGCAGGTCGCGGGTTCGAATTCAGGCTGCAGCGGCTGCATTTACGATGGAGGCGGAAATGTTGTAGGCCCGTGTGCTCTGATTTGGTTGCACGTTAAAGAACCCCAAGTAATCGGAATTTCCGGAGCCCTCCACTACGGCGTCTCGCATAATCATATGGTGGTTTTGGGACGTTCAACCCCACACATCAATCAAACCAGCACACGCGTGTCCAATCCAGTCACTGAACAATAAAACTTAAGAACGGTAAACACGCCGAAATATTAGAAAAGTGGGCAATAGATGCACCACAACGATGGAGTGATTACTATACGTTGCCATAAGACTGCAGCAACAGACAAAAGATGCCAGCGCACAGACGGTACGATTGATGATCTCAAGAAAAACTGGATCATGCGGTCAAAATAAAGGTCAGCCGTACGCATCAGTCGATATCAACCACCTAAGCAAAGTATCCAGTGTCAAACGCATTGACGAGTACTTCGTACACAGAATGTAATCGCGGGACTAAGGAAGGCAAACTGCACCTGCTATGCGAAAGAAAACACAAAAAAAGGAGAAAAGGAAGAAAACAAGATACAAACAACAGCATATATAAAATATCGAGCAAGATTCGCCTAAGTACTCAAAAGTTGGGCGTAATTCAACAAACGAAAAAAAAAACATGAAAATGGTAGCCAGAACGTCAAAACGGGGCCCCTGCATCATCGCTGGTGATGCTAAACAGAACATTTTTCATGCATGCGACACAAAACCCTTTTTTTCCATAACCATATGCACAGGGAGGTCTCATTCATCACTGTACGTCAAAACTTTATTTTCAGGGTTGAAGTTTACCGAAGAACTTCGTGAAAGACTAAACTGAGCGGAAAATCCCTAATCTGGGCGACGAAGGAGGAGCCAGATGCTCCCATAGGCCTGTATAATGTATCTCAGGGGGACGAAGTTTGAAGGCATCTTAAAATAAACAAACAAAAAAACGACACGTTATGTTTTTCTTTTTTTTTGCGTGCGCTTCTTCTTTCCTAAGCTCGCAGCAGCTAAGTGTCACAAAGGGTTGCCTTTAACATTGTGTTGCGCTTTCCGTTACACTCTAATAATGCAAATTTCTTAACACGCCCCATTTGCGTAGAGAAAGGCGGAAAGCACGCATTACGGCACGAAACTGGCTGCCGGTGCGTAGAAAGTTATAAGAATTGACGCCCTGGAATAGTTCAGACAGAAGTCCTCTGAGCTGCACGTTACGCCAATTCACCTTAATCATCGGACCAGTACTCCCCACGTGCACCTTGAGCTAAACTCTTGCTTTCCCTGTTTGCATTGTTTTGCTGTGAGAACCACTACTGACGACGCGTTATACGGGAACGAGTTCTAGGAGGCTAGTTAGGCGGGCCAGTTGGTGATATTAAGGCGAAATCCCTGGGTCTCTCATCAAACACGAAAGTTGCCATTCGGCGGCGTTAATACGAGTGGTACAAACAAATCATGACGTGATGATGTCCCCACATACCATCGTAATGACGTCATTGGTCACGAAATTTGGTGACGGCATCACTACGTCCCTCTGATGTCTTTGTGAGGCAACGTAAATTAATATCATCGCATGATGTCATCGTAATTAAGAGGATCACGACGATTCAGAAATCATAGTGACATCCCATAACGTGACGTCACATGGTGAAATCCGAAGACATCATGGTCACAGAGGCAGGGTAAAGAAAGCACGTTAGTTGTAGAAAGCTATCGGGGGGGGGGGGGGGGGGGGGCAGGACAGACAATACATTGACCGAAGAAAAAAAGAAAGCAAAAAATGAGATGGCTTTTGCCTTCCAGTCACCTCAGGCGAATTCATGAGGGACCATCTGATATTTTTTTTTTGAAGCGTGGACGAACGGGACAGATTGAGCGCGACACAAACAAAAATTCACCACGCTCGCTTCTTTATTCCGCTTTTTGTAGCTGCAAGACGTGGGCACTTTCCGCCCATAAAGGTGCACAAAGTACAAGTAAGTCGCATCTACCACAGCGAAGTGAGGTGAAGCGGTAGTTAGAACGAAAACGATATTCGTGAAACGAACCGAGGGCTCACGTTAAACAACCCCAAGTGGTCGGAAAACGGTCCACTACAGCGTCTCTCATAATCATGTGGTGGTTTAGGGACGTTAAACCCCACATATCAATAAATCATCAATCATGTGAAACGAAACGATTCTTTTCGTTCGATGCAAATCAGTTCGTGTCATCGACCGCACACGATTGGCTGACTACGGTCCAACCCTTTGAGAGTCACATAGCATACACCGCTCAAACGGCGAAATAACGGCGAGCACGCCTCACATACGCGAAAAGAGTAACATGACAAACGGCTAATTCATTCCACGAATAATCTAGCGACCCGTCATGTGACCCAATTGTACATACTTATAAATAGAAACAGAATTTAGAACAAAAACGATATTCACGAACGAGGGTGCACGTTAAACAACCTCAGGAACTCAGCGAGAAACCAGTCGATTGACACCGACCGAACCAGCCAAACGCTGAAAATTAAAGAATGCTTCGCTTTAATAAAACGTTATGGTTCTGAAAGCGCACACATTATAGCAGCGAGGATATTTTACCTTTTCTAGTGCTTGCCAGTATTCGTAAAGGACAACCCTAGTCCTTGGCACGTTATTAGGGGTTGCACTACTGACTAGATGATGTCAAATAGCTATATGTGCACATTATTCGGCGGCCGTGGCATGGCTATAAGTGGGGATCACTCCAGCTGGTAGTTTCAGCAGCTGAGCAGCTCTCGTAGCGATGTTCGCCATCAAAAATCTTCGAGCACGGAGTGTCGCTGGAGCCGCCCTGTGTCTTCAAAGCAGTAACAGTCTTGAAGAAAAAATAACGATGTCGAACCTTCGGCTCCAGTAACACCTCCGGCACAAGAATTTTTCATCTCTTCAAGACTACACCTTCTTTCAGACTCTCGTCACAGTTAACCATGTATGAGTTTATTCAGCCTCACAGAAGTTCGCCCGTTAAGACGATATGCTCATAATTTTCGTTGGCGAACTTTCTACTCCTTTTGTTGCTGATGAGCCTCCTCCATTCAGGAAAAAAGCGTTTACAGGACCCTGTGAAATCCTCTATACTGTCAATTTTACTCCGCTTAGTAGACAACGGAGCTCTGGCGTTCATGACTTTGAACGTCCATGCCAATGTGCACGGAGATTTCGTTCTTCGAGGCTTTTGTGTCATCGCATAATTTCCTCTACAAAATACACTGTCCTTGCGTAGACGCGCTTTTGCGAAAAGGCACACGCACCTTTGGCGGACGCCGAGGGTCGGCTCTGCGTCTCGTAGGGCGTCGAGTAGAAGTCGTCGTCCAAAGTGCCGACGACTCCGGCTGCCGCGGAGGCGAGGGCGGCCGCCCGACGCCGAGCGCCAATCTCCTTGCGGAACTGCTCCTTCAGGTCGGCGGGGTCGCAGTAGTCTGGCACAAGCACCAACTGCATCGGATACGAGAATAGTGGAACGAAAACATTAGGTACAGGGAACGAACAAAAAAAGAGCAGCACCTACAATTCCTAAAAAAAAATCAGAAATCCTTAGAACACGGGCTGCAATCTACATTTCGGCTTGACGATACTTTGACTCCAGCGGCGCCCCGTGTTCACGAATTTCTGACTTCTTTTAGCTTCCACCTTCCTCTGAACGTCTGCCTTTTTTGTGAATTTCTGACTTCTTTTAGCTTCCACCTTCCTCTGAACGTCTGCCTTTTTTGTACTTACAAAGAATTGACAAGTGTGCAATTTCTTTTTTTTTGAATTTCTGCACAAATCGATGCGCTCATAGTTTGCTCCCTCTTTCATTCTTAGCCGGAGCTTAATCTTTACGTGTTAAAATCGTTATACGTAAGCTTATTTTTGAACACGTATAATGTACGTGTTTCTCGTCTCATTATGAACGAATAACATTTTCTAATGCGTGTACAGTCAAAATCAACTACACAAAACAGGTATGACCCACAAACTAGTGCATAATGGAGTTCCACGAGTTGCGATTCGGGAACAAGATGTCCAATGAAAACTAAACACTTGCCTGCAACAACTGCATCTCAAAGAAAAATTCGAGAAGCTATTCTCGGCGTTCACAGACACAAATGCTCACGGTCACCAAAAAATGCGCATTCGTCCTGGCAACTTTGTAAGCAATCATGCAGCGTCGCCGGCGCAACAATTTCTTACAGCGCGCGCGGCTCCCCATTTACACGGGGGACGAAAGGAAGAAGAAAATCAGCAATGTGCATTCTACCGTGTACACACGGCAGCGGCACACACTGCAGCCGCCACTTAAATACGCACTCGGTAATAACACGCCACCGGGGACGTCTCTGCATCCCGAAACAATTTCCGCGCGAACGCCTAGCGAATGGCACTTGTCGCTTCGACGACCACCGCCTGCTGCCGTCAAAACAAGGAACGCGGCCGTCCAAAACGGATCGTGCCCAGCATGCCACCAGCTCGGCATACAGCACGCGCATCAGTGTGCGGCACAGCACGAAGGCGTAAAAATCGAGCGCAGCGCTTTAATTAACGACCGAATCACGGAGGTCCCGGCGTGCCTCCGTTTCCAGCTATATCCCACCGGCAGCCACGACAAAAACAAAATACTCGGACGTGCGTTTCGTTTTCGTAATTCCCTCCGTCAGACCATGGCGGTATGAAAGAACCGTTCCATGCACTGTCAAATGTGTGTCGGAAAGACTGGTGGCAGAGGAGAGGGCGGGGAAGTGGGAACACTGCGAGCGCTATCGAAGCTCTGACAGCGAGCTATAGGCATACTACACGCTCACAGAGGCGGACCCGTCAGGCAAACTTCGAGAGAAGCGTCGAGCCGCAAACCCTCGCTTTCTTTTCTCAAGCAAAGACACGGCCATGCTCCATAGCGTTGCCGCTTGGAATCTTCCATCATCCCGCGGCGTCGCGCTATGGACGCTAAGGGAGGATGATGGCCTGCCCGCCTGCATTACTCAGCTTGATTGCGCGCTCTTTCCCGCCGCCTCTTAACATCCAGTGTTTCACCGGCTCTCTCTTCTCTCCAATAGCCTGTCCGCCTCTTGTGGTATCGCTTGACACAGACACGCGGCGGTCCAAGCCATACGCTCTAAATGAACGCATGCCTCCCCCGCGTTTCCCCCACTCATTTTATTGATACGGAAGTGCGCTACACTCAAGCAGACCGTGCCGCGCGGCATCCAGCGCAGTCCCCTCGGGTGTTCTTTCCCACGGGCGCACCCCGTGACAGGCTCGTCCGGCCGGACGTTGAGGATCGGGCCCGAGCAATGGACAAGCCGCAGGAAGAGGACGTGCGCGCGATTTACTGACAGCGACGTGTCCGAAACGTGCGAAAGTCGACACCTCTCGTCGTTGGAGCATTTTCTTATCACATAACGCGCATCCTGCGGAAGCTGCTTGAGACCCCCGTGGCTACGGCCGGTTTATAAAGCTATAAAATCAACCACACCGACAGAATCGTGATCGATCCTCCATATATATATATATATATATATATATATATATATATATAATATATATATATATATATATATATATATATATATATATATATATATATATATATATATATATATGAGATCTAACAGAAAGTAATGCCAAGGAATGTACAGGGGAAGTTATTAGAACGAATGGAATGTAAATAATAAGAAAAAAAAGTGGGTGAAAAAATAACCAGCCGTACGCAGGAATCGAACCTACGACCTTCGAATAACGCGTTCGATGCTCTAACCACTGAGCTCCCACAGCGGCCTTCCCTCCATCCACTTTTTTGGGTTTATATGTGAATTCAGAAGTACGAGTGTCAGTACTTGTGTTGTGTTAATGAGATCTAACAGAGAGTGGAAAAAGTGGATGGAGAGAAGGCCGCTGTGGTAGCTCAGTGGTTAGAGCATCGAACGCGTTATTTGAAGGTCGTAGGTTCGATTCCTGCTCACGGCTGGTCATTTTCACACCCACTTTTCTTTCTTCTTATTCCCATTCCATTGGTTCTAATAACTTCCCCTGTACATTCCTTGGCATTACTGTCTGTTAGATCACATTAATATTGTGTCAAAACACGGAAAAACGAGCCCTTAGGTATACACTTCTTTCCCTTATATATATATATATATATATATATATATATATATATATATATATATATATATATATATATATATATATATATATATATATATATTTCATGGCTTCTGAAGCTCCCTGACACGTTTAACCGACGGTTTCATTGAAGACATTGACAAAAATACAGATATTTCACAAAACTTATTACGTTGTTGTGATCCGGCGTCGCCAACCACTTGCTGGTGTACCTGCACAGTTCGCAACTGAAGAACCATAGAAACAGTAGTTCCAGGTCATCAGGTTTGAATTACCGGCGGCGCGGTATACGTCCGCGCTCAAAACGCGCGACACCAGCGGACGTCAGCCGCAGAAGTGGGCGCCGTTTCCTCAAGCACGGACAGGGTGCAGGAATCAATCAGCGTATCAGACAGCAATATAGAACTCACATCACCTACCCTGGTCTCATACCCTCTCTCATCATTCTTGTTTCCTGACAACCGTGGCTCGTAACCGTAAGCTCTTTCTTAGCCGAGAAGAGCTCCGCACGATACTTCCGGTCAGAACGCGCATCTGCGGGCTTCAAGCGAACCGATGTAATGCGCCGTTTTCCGATACTACACCCGGCAGGAGCGAAGCGAGAACCGCGACAGGAGCACGCGTTCCCCCTGGTGCTCTCTGTACATCTGTACTCCTCGTTTTCCTCGTCTTTCTGCCCAACCGTGCCTGCAACACGCACATTTCTTTGGTCTCCGTCGTCGCCGGCACCATTGTTATTGCTGGCAGCGCTCCTCCTTTAGCGGCGCAAGGGGGCCGAATCAGCAGTGACAAATGGATCGGAGAACCAGCCGATTCCTCCTCCACTTCTTCCTCCGCGGCGCAGAATCGCACGGCGCGCAAACGTATTATAAGAGAACAAGCAGCGCGCCGGCGCCCAATCACTCATCCTTGCGTCGCCATCGCGCTGTTGCCGCGCGCCCAGGGCCCCTCTTATCTCTTTCCTTTTCGACCCTTTTGTACTCCCTACAATTCGTCTGCGTACTTCTGCAACTTCCCTTTTGTGACGGCAACGTTTTGCTTTTGTCGGCTCGCGTATTTCGGGGAACTGTTCCTTTCGACGCTCTCTGTACCACGCGCTATCGCACCGCCTCCACCCAGACGTCTCCTTGCTGACCACTCCGATGTGGAGTTCGGGCTCGAGTTCGAGGATACACACGCCTTTATCGGGAATGAAGACCTGAACTTCTCTTACAGTGTGTACGAAATGTTTTTTTTTCTTTTTTTTAATGTGAAGCGTCAAGTGGTCGACTTCAGCCCGGTGTGCAATGTGACCACGTTTACAGCGCATGCGCCCGCCTTCACCTCTCCCCTGTCCTACGCTGCCCCCCTCCCTCACCTCTCAACGGCGATGCAGGGAGCATCTGCTATAGCCTACGATGCTTCCCTCCTCAAGCATTCCCACTAAAGGCGTTTACAGCCCCATTACACATGCACGTTCCGTCCCCCTCTCAACTCGCAACACTGAAGCGTGCAGCGCCTGCTGGCGAGTTTCTTGATTGAAAACATTAGCTGCTCGCGCTGCACAAACCATTCACTGACCACTGGATCTTCAGCGCCAAGGTAGTGACAATGGGAGACTTCTCGTGCGCGTTGTTGAACGACGAACAATTCCCAGCGTGCGCGTTAATTAAAAACGGACTGCGGGTCACTGTGTCGTATTGGAATCTTCTGTCTTTCGTTGCCCATTAACAGCGATTGGCATGTCCCAGTAGGAAACACCGGTCCATCCACGCGTACTTTGCGCCTCCACGGGTATCTCTCCTGCGCAACGACGCGATGAGCGCCGGCGTCAACGTCGCCGCCAGTGTAAGCGTTAGCACCCGCTGCTTCGCATCTATAGTATACACATGGTTCCATTTAGCGGGAGAGGCAGTCAATCAGGAACTTTATGAAATGGTCCTGAGGAGCTAAAGACACCAGGGTGTCCACGAGGGACATTCTAGCAGCCGCTACTGTAGGCGACGCCCGAGTCAGGGAGGGAACGTAATGGCGTTCCGCCAGTTCTTGGGCCATCTGGACTGCCTTTTGTTGGTTTCTGAGACTGGGGCTCCTGAGTGCCTTCTCCCAGTCGGACTCACTGGTGGAAGGTCCTCGAGGTAACGCGGAACATTGCCATAGCCAGTGTTCTAGTGAACAGCACACGTCTCAGCAGTCTGGGCATTGTGAATCTATGTCTGAGTTGTAACGGCTGAGTCGGCGCCGTGATGGGTATGATCTCGTTTGTAGCTTGCGAAAAGCTAACTCTTGCGCGCGTTCGAGCTTTGCATGTGGTAAAGAGTATTGACTTCTATCGTCTCGGTAGTAGAAGGTAATTTCGTGAATGGTAGGTAAAGGATCATTAAACTGTACGTCTGGGCCGAGCTCTACGGTGGTTGATTGATAGTCGCGGCGGGTCAGTTCTCGCGCTCGATCATGAGCCATTTCGTTGAGGTTGGGTTGTTGTGGGTGGACCCCTTTGCCCATGTGGCCAGAAAACCAAGAGAGGTAGTGCAGGCCCACGCATTAGCGGGAGACGGTGGAATTTTTTTAAAATTTCTGTACGAAAGATCCGTGGATTGTGAGCGATGCGCACGGAGGAGACTTACAGTGTCCGCGCCAAGCCCACTTGCGGCGCGCAATACGCATCACAACAAACAGCGACGTCAGCGGACGCTAACGTGGGCTTTTACATGCAAATGGATTCAGGAGGCATTCAGCAACAAGGGCCTTACGTGAACACTTAAGTCTCATAAGGAGACAGTGTGAGCTGCTATATTGAAGAACCCATGAATACACATGAATATATTAGGCATTAAAAAATTGTATACTTCAACCAGTGCTGGAAGAAGGAAATAGGGCTGAGCCAAAAGCGTGGGACACTCAAGCACTCGGGCAGCTTCAGGTTGCTTGCAACCGCTTTTAGGCTAAGGGCACTTTAAATAGTGTCGAATAAAAGGGATCAATTATATTTCTTCGATAAATGAAGGCGAACTCCTTTTATCTTTTTTTTCTTTCAAAATTCTATGCAATAAAAAGATTTCGATAAACGAACTCCAAATATTTTGATACGACCTCGTACCTTGAGCAGATTAACAACACACGCTAACTCACTTACGTATAGCGCAGAGCGAATGCGCGAGATAGCCATTACCCAATATACACGAATCGAGTCAATCACGACATAGCCGAAAGAAGCTCATACAAAATAAAAAATAAATCGTTTGCCATGAAAGACCAACAAGGCGATCTTCACACGTCGTGAAGATTGACAAATCCCGAAATGTCCAAGTCATATACGAACAATGTCAAGAAAATATTTACAAATGCGAACGACTTCACTTAAAAAAAAACAAAAATAAAAGGAATTCCGACGAGTGCTTATTTTATTTGTTTGTTTTTCTCTGTCGGACATTTTTATTGTTCTGTATACCACGCTGTCCTCCTTTTCTGCCCGCAAAAAACGCCTGAAGGATGCGCGAGAGCAGGACGACGAGAGGCAAGTGTGACACCGCGATAGAAAGCACTTTCGCGTGCACTTTCCGCTTTACGATTTATAAAGCTTCCCAAGGGCAACGCAAGAAAGGGCAGAACCCTCCGCGAACGACAGCGAATTCCTTGACCACGACGCCCTTAAAAAATAAGGGCGAGGCTGCGCACTTATCCCAGAGGAGAAACAAACTCAAAGGCACGCACCACGTGACACACGACGCCTTGCACTCGGCAGCTGGCCACGCGACGCGCCTCCCGGAGTGTTAAGAAAAAGAAAAGAAGCGAAAAGTAAAAGCAGCTACCGGCGATCCAACGCAGCCCTAAAAATCATGCGTCCGTCCCCCGCTATCCAGTACGCAACACCGCCGCCAGTAGACGTCAAACGAAGGATGGCAGGCATAAGACCCGTCCCAGGAGACGCTCTACACGCTAGGTATACAGAACGGAGGACGTGCTTTAGGAGCTGTCCTCGGGCCATTTCGGTG
Source organism: Rhipicephalus annulatus (assembly GCA_013436015.1). NCBI lineage: Eukaryota > Metazoa > Arthropoda > Arachnida > Ixodida > Ixodidae > Rhipicephalus > Rhipicephalus annulatus. The sequence continues at coordinate 424,045 of WOVY01011058.1, read as the reverse complement.
CGGCAATTCTTCCCTTCCTCCAGGAACGCTCACAAGCGCCGCGCGTCGCAGTAAAAGGCGATACACTTACGTTTTTTCTTCGCTCTAGAGGCGACGCAGTATAACGCGTTTTGCGTAGCGCAGTTCACTCTCTGCGCTGCGGAGAAATTTCCAGAGCCGAAAAAAGCCCGCTGCATGCGTCATCCCATGGCCCTTTCGAGGCCTTCGCGCTCTTCGTTGGATCGTTATCAGTATAGCTTTTTTTCTTTCATTGCTTGGCAACACGTGTTGTCTGGGACAGAACGCAAATGCTGCGTCACACTTTGAAGAGGCACCGCATCACGCGGGGAATCTTCATGCGGTCGCAACGCGCGCACGGGATTACGTCTTCGGCACGCTAAATGCGTCCAAACTATTACCGCAATGCGACAAATACGAATGCTACCTTTCTCGCACATCGGACTGATACGCACTAATCCTCCAGTGACGAAGACATGCGTTGTGACGCCACCAGATATATTTGCATCGTTTACTGCTGGCGAAGGCTTGTCGGGAGTAAAGTTAAAATAGGTAATAGTTCGTAGTGTAAGCCGAGCGACCGATATAACAGGGGACTTTAACATCTTGGCATTCCATAAGCGCCCTCTCGTGTCGCTCCAGAGAACGCAAAAAGAAGAGACATAGGAGGATGAGGATGAGGAAAGAAAGGGCAGGGAGGTTAGAAAAAGCGCTACAGTGAACTCCATTGCTCAATGTGAACTCAACATTACCATAACTTACTATATATATATGGAAAGAAAGCGTTTAAGAACTGCCAACCGTATGAAAACTCGGACGCATTTTATAATGAGACATTTATACCTGGGGTGTCTGCAGAACTGAAACGAAAGCGGAGCCATGTGACAAGTCTGGCTAAAGGCACCAATATGGCGAGAAAAACAAAAAAATCTCCTTTTATTGAGCGTTCCCTCGAGGTGTATATAATCTCTCTCAACATTCCGTCGCTCAAAATTATTTTTTCTATCCCCCTACTTTCCTCCTATCAATTGTTCTTCGTAACGGGCTTGTTCGATAGCCCGAGAACAAAGTATCACTGCACGGAAGAGCACGTCCATTGCCTCAAAAAACAGCAAAAAAGAAAAAAAGGCATGGGTTGAACTACGCGGGAAATATAGCTGAACTTGCGTCGCGCACGAACACGCCTCTATTTATCAAAGCGTGCGCTTCTAGACTCGATCGCTGTGCGCCTTGCCTTCACGGTTCGTGCACCAATTTTGCTTCCAACACTGCGAAAGACAGCATCGCAGCATCGGTATAGCAACGATTTCCTACGTCACTTACTTTTTTTTTTGCTGATGTCCTTTATTCTGAGCATCGACCCTCAGCTCTTCATTTTAGTCTAGATCGGACTTTCTTTCACATCGCTACAGCCACAGCAAACTCGGAAGTTATCGTGCGATAACAAAAGGGAAACAAAGAAAGAAGAGTGCTCTGAGGAAATATGGTGGCCACTTGCACCTGTGCCCTTTGCAATCCGCTATAGCCTTTGCTGGGCAGTGCGATTCTTCACAGCAGAAACCCCCAGAAAAAAAACTAAAAGAAAAAACCGTGAGGCGTCCGCGCACGCGCGTACCACCGAACTCAACAACGATCCGCTGCGCTTTCGAAATTTAGAAGATTCAAGATTACGCAGCACGAAAGATTTTCTTCTTTTTTTTTTCGATGCGCAAGCAGATGGCGCCACCAAACACGACGAGTCAGATTCGGTCAACGAACTTTTCTATAGTTATCTACTCATCTGCAATCGCGCGTTGCCCGAAGCATATCAGTGCAGAAATCCAAACTATAGCAAAAATACTAGTAAGTGAATAAGCTTTCGAAACAACAAAAAAAGAACTTCACTACTGCGTGCGTGCTCAATCTCCGGTTTCGAAAAATCGAAACAGTGGCCTAAATACGGGCAAGTGGGCAGGATCCTTATCCAAAAGGCGAATCCAAAACAAAAGAAGAATTAAAATATAACCACTCGCTATGTATACCATATCACTTGTTTGCTACAACCACTCGCTATATATACAATCGTTCACTTGTTCCAGCAGACGGAGTTTGAAAAATGATGTGTGGGGTTTAACGTCCCAAAACCACCATATGTTGTTTAAAAAATAAACAAATAGAAACGGCACGTTGCGGCATATAGGAGCGCAACCTATTTTTCACGCGTTCTTATACGCCACGGATGCAGCTGCAGCAAGGCAGATATAGCTCCAGACATGCTATCGAGGAATTGGAACAACGCCAGAACGCAGTCGCAATCATAGCCACCGGTGCCGCCCTAAAGGAAATGAAGATCCCGTATAATGTTGCAGCCACTGCGCTTTTCTAACAAATTGGATCTGACGCCAGAAGCTATCGAAGCGCTCATTCCCTATATCGCACCGGCTGATCTGTTCATCGGTCACGAATGCATATTCCGTGAACAGTCGGAAGTTACGAGCAGCGTTAACTGAACTCCCCGAAAACAAACAAAGAACAGCTGGAAGCTCGCGACTTTTGTTGAGTTGCTCGCAAGATATAGCTGCGTACAGGACGTAAAAACAAAAAGACGATCATTTGTTGCTTACAACGTACAGGGATACAAGGGTGTACACCGTGTTGCATTTCACCGATCGCGCAGCACTCGAGGCGTCGTCACAAAAAGTCGCGGCAGCTTCGAACTAGTGGTGCCAAAGCACGAGTGGAAGAGCGCAGCCGGGTGGCCTTCTTTGTTCCTCTTTATTTTTACAGCGAAAGTTGTTATGCGATCAGAACACTTTCTTTTTCCCTTTACTGCCTTTTTGACTACAGGTCAAGCTAATCTGACAATCACCATCACACGTGTTTCGTGTGTGATAACGCATCAAACAAAGATATTACATCTTCAACACAGTCGGTACTCTTATACACATCTCGCACTTTTCTAACAGCTTCCACGAAACACTCATTAACGGATAGAACTCTTACATCACAGGGTCTGTACGATAGCATACTACGCCAAACCGAATGAAGACCAAGTAAAGATATAACATCCAAATTTTGCACAGAACTATCACAAGGCAAAAAACGAATTCTATGTGGAGTAAGAGGTAAATCTTTTTAAAAAAAAAAGAACATTATGCGATCAGAACACGGGTCACGCGCGGCGCCATAGTTGTCCGCCACCGCCGCCATCGCCGGTGTACGTAACCAGTATCAAAAGAAAAAAAAAACGCCTTTGGTGAAGAAACACCAAGGACACAATGCGATTCGAACCCGGGTCCACTGCGTGCCAGCCCAGTATTCTACCACTGAGTGCTTGGAACTTATCTCCAAGCTCGTCTTGGGAAGGCTTGATGCCGGGAAAGGAATTGCATAACACAGGGACCAGCGCAGCTCATGTCACTTTCATCTGTTTCCTTGTGTGTGTGCACTAAAGATGCCGCAAGAGCAACTAGCCCGCCTTTCCGTATAAGAGAAACTGCGTTAACATGAGTGATAAAGCGTTTTGGAACATGAAATGAGCACACAGGCGTCACACAATGCGAATTGCGTAACAAGTGGGTCGTTCAATGTTCCAACCTATTACACAAGCTTGCTCTCGAACAACTATTAACTGTGGCGCAAACCCCCTTCAGCCATCATTCCACATCTTCGTCAGCCAATGGATGAAAATCCTAGCAAGGGTGTAGCGGATAACACGCTTCTCCGTAGAATGACGATCGAAGGATAGCACAGTGAATGCTAACCTATAATACCCAAAAAATGATTATTTATGGCGTAGTGGGTACCCGGCAAGTCTCCTTAATATCTGCTTGTACCAGTTACCCAAAAAGTGTTTAGAAAAGGTTCTGAAAGTCCGCTCTTTCATCTTTCACCGTGACCGTGATGCGGGTTCTGCGAAGTACTGGCGCTTTTTTTATGTTGTACTTTTTTTCTGTTCCTTGGTATGTGCTCTTTTGCGTCGACTTCCTCCGGCTTCTTCTTTTATTTCGTTCTTTCTATAGTTATTTCTGTGCCTTACTTTCCTTTTATATTGCTATCTCTCTCTCTCTCAGTCAGCTTCTTTGTTTCGTTTCATTTTTCAGTCCTAAACGGCTTCACTAGGGAGAACAAAGAGAGCGCGCGCCGATTCATGACGCACAGTTCTTTACATCGGAGCACAAGTCACCAACAACCTAAACAGCTTCGCTTTTGAAAACGTACATGGAGGTAAATGTATACCATGTGCGCAACACACATCACGCGAACAAGGATGCAGTGTTTCACCATGCATACACAGTGTTCAACTCAACAGTATACTGTACTGCACCCGTCTGACAATTTATGCAGTTGTCGTCTCTCTTTTTTGTTTTTTGTGTAGCAATAGAAGGGGGACAAAAGAAGCACGCCGCCAAAGAACTCAACCAACAAATTACTTGCCTCGAAATTCCAACACGGTTTTGTGTTGTTCGGCTTGAGGAACATTCAAATGACTGATATGTGGGGTTTAACGTCCCAAAACCACCATATGACTATGAGAGACGCCGTAGTGGAAGACTCCGGAAATTTCGACTACCTGGGGTTCTTTAACGCGCACCCAAATCTGAGCACACGGGCCTACAGCATTTTCGTCTCCATCGAAAATACGGCCGTCGTCGCCGCCGCCGTCGGTGCCATGATTCTATCCCGCGACCTGTGGGGGTCAGCAGCCGAGTATACCTTAACCACTAGACTACCCCCGCGGGGCGAGCAAAATTTGAATGGTGTTCGCGTTTTTTCACTATAGCATAGCTGCGCAACATCTCAAGCCAGCCTCTTCTTTCTTGCTCTCACCCTAACTTTTCGCGCGCAAGCTCTCTCTCTCTCTCTCTCTCTCTCTCTCTCTCTGTGTGTGTGTGTGTGCGTGCGTGCTTGCGTGTGTGTGTGTGTGTGTGTGTGTGTGTGCGTGTGTGTGTGTGTGCGTGCATGTGTGTGCGTGCGTGTGTGTGTGCGTGTGCGTGTGTGTGTGCGTGTGTGTGCGTGTGTGTGTGCGTGCGTGTGTGCGTGTGCGTGTGTGTGTGTGTGTTGTGTGTGTGTGTGTGTGTGTGTGTGTGTGTGTGTGTGTGTGTGTGTGTGTGTGTGTGTGTGTGTGTGTGTGTGTGTGTGTGTGTGTGTGTGTGTGTGTGTGTGTGTGTGTGTGTGTGTGTGTGTGTGTGTGTGTGTGTGTGTGTGTGTGTGTGTGTGTGTGTGGTGTGTGTGTGTGTGTGTGTGTGTGTGTGTGTGTGGTGTGTGTGTGTGTGTGTGTGTGTGTGTGTGTGTGTGTGTGTGTGTGTGTGTGTGTGTGTGTGTGTGTGTGTGTGTGTGTGTGTGTGTGTGTGTGTGTGTGTGTGTGTGTGTGTGTGTGTGTGTGTGTGTGTGTGTGTGTGTGTGTGTGTGTGTGTGTGTGTGTGTGTGTGTGTGTGTGTGTGTGTGTGTGTGTGTGTGTGTGTGTGTGTGTGTGTGTGTGTGTGTGTGTTGTGTGTGTGTGTGTGTGTGTGTGTGTGTGTGTGTGTGTGTGTGTTCTTTCCATCTATGTCATTTCTATATTTCACTCTGCAGCCCTAGTCCAACCCGGCTCGCAAAGAAATTTATTCGTTAGATACCCAATACAAAAACATTGTTTCACGAAACGCTGCGCTAACATTGAGGTAACAAAAGAGAACCTTAAGGCAAGAAAAAAAAGAAACGCCCTTCTCTCTTCGTTATACGAGGAATACGGCGGCCCAACCAAAGCACGGCCATCTTCGTTCCATACTTATATTTGTCAAAAATTTCGAGCAACTAAGCACACACCGCCATGGAATGAATGATTTTTTTCGCAGCGTACAACAAATGATATAAAAGACCGAGTGAAGGAACTTCGTACTTAAATTAACAAGTAAACACACAACAAAGTTGAAGACAACAACGCAAAAGAAGCTGTTTCGCGATTAATTTTCTTTAACATACGTCACCATTTTTTTTAGATATTTTAAGATTCTGACACTACAGTTACTAGATTGTTTCAGCCATTACAAGACAGCCCAAAAAGAAAGACCTTGAGTTGTGTTATGCAAACGTTAAATAAAATAATACTGATTATAGTTCAATTTTAGTTCACCCGGCCCGTTTCGTCACGGGTGATTACAACTTTTCTAAAAGATTTTTCGAAATCAGGAGTACTTCAGGATGGCCTCTTCTTGAAGACAGGCGCAAATTCTTACGTTTATCTCTGTTTTACAAAATATTCCGTGGTTTAACGGGTATTCACAAAGAAAACTACGTATCGGAGCCTACGTATATATCTGCTCGTACTGATCACCCCGTTAAAGTGCGCGAGTTCGCTACCGGAATTAACCTTTTTAAATATTCATTTTTTCCCCGATCAATTAAGCAATGGAACAAACTACCTCATGAAATTGTAGCCGCGTCCAGGGAAACAATCGCCACTGCACTGGAACATCATATTTTATCGTAGCCTGAGCACACATTAAAGTTGCCTACACTTTCGTTTCATCTCTCTAGCGATCTACGCTTCAGCTTTTTTTTTTCGCCTACTTTTAACTGTGTGTGTATATATATATATATATATATATATATATATATATATATATATATATATATATATATATATATATATATATATATATATGTGTGTGTGTGCGTGCGTATGCATTATATATATATATTTTTTTCTTGCTGCTGTACCTTCACACAGGTCAATGTTTATTAATTGTCACCATTGGATGCTTTATTATGTATCTGTATTTCTTTTATGTTCAACTCAGTGTTAATGGACTGTTGCTTTTCTGCATTTCAAAATCGTTATCTCCCCCCTACACTATAGCCCCTCGCGGGCGCTGTAGGTACTGTAAATAAATAAATAAATAAATTGCCAGAATAGCTCATACCCATTACGTCCGAAATCTTCGCACACGAAAAAAAAAAGTGTTCTCCGCGGCAGTTGAGGTGTGCGCGTATTGGCTGTGCATGGTACTAGAATCAGCACGAAATATTAAGTACGCTTTACCTCAGCAATCAAAATAAAAAAAAACATTGTGTCGTTCCGGGTGGTTCCGTATCAATTGGAACCTTATGATACCCCTGTCACACGGCTACCAGCAATCTCTGGTAAACTCCGTCAACGTAAATCTGCCCTAGGGGAATTGACGAAGATGGAGTTCTGGCAGTGTCACACAGCAATGACAAGGTTGTAATAGCTGCAAAAAGGGACTGAGCAGGCGCTGTTTGATTTTTGCAGTAGTATCCTAATTTCATCTCTGGGTGCTTCTTTTCGTGAATCCTCGTTATGCTGTTTCTACAAAAACACACTATTAAGTAGGTCTCAAGCGAACAAAGCCGATTAGAAATTATTTGAAATAAATAGGCATACGCTAAATGTAGCGATGCTGACAGCAGCAACGCTGGCCACCTTGTGCCCAAACGCTATGTTGGTTTACAATCGCACCGTGCTCGACAACTATAGTTGTTTGTGTGCGAAAGTTCTTGTGTTTCCTTGCCTCGTGAGCGCATATTTTGTCGTCTGCATACTGTGCTGTGTCATCAGCAGGTGACGATGATGCAGCGCTGTCAGTCATTCATCTGACGGGCAAACGCAAGCACGACGACAACAACCGCACCCGAAACGAAATATTCCGGCCCGACTCGCGAGGCACGTTGTGGACGGCATCGGTGAGGAGAGTAGCTGCACTCTGGCGGGCGTATACATATATGTGTGAAGAAACAGACATTATGAATGAGTACTGCCATGAAAGAACGTTTATTTTCCCAAAATGTATTATTGCTTTCACTGTGGCAATTTAGTGCTCAAAGTTTTTTTTCCTGGCCTGCAGAATACCGGGGACGAGAGTATGGCGTTCCACTGCAAAGGGAGATCACCGAACTTCCATTCACATTCGTTTGCGTAAGGGTGGCCGTGTGACACAGACCACATCTTCCTTGTCATAAGGACGAGGAAGTTAAACGTGTTCGCGGATGCCCGTGTGACAGGGGTATAACACCCGTACCTAACCTACTTTTCAATCATCCTAATTTATTTCCTAGCCTAATGGATTAAAAACGTGTAAAGTTTAAGTACGAGTAATAAAAAGATTTATTCCAAAAATACGAGCTCTCGCTGAAAAAAGAGCAACTCAATATCCAATTTTGAAAAGAACAAGAAATAATTTTTCCAAACATGTCATTTCCGAATTCAGCAACGCCCGCAGGCAGTTATGGAAACGAACGTATCTTGTGAACCGAGCGGGATAGAGACGTTATTTTAACCGCCAGAATTCTGAATGCGAGACAAACATTTTTCCTAAATTACTTTTGTTTCGTTTTTATTTCCTTTCGCAAAGCAAGTTTCTTTCCATTCATGACAAAAAAATGAAGATTCTAAGTAAACTCAAAGTAGGTTAAAATCGCTTTTATAGAGCACAAGGCCGCTACTAAGAACCAGAAAGCGTTCATCGCTTAGAGTCCCCTAGATATTGTCCCCTGGCGGTTTGCCATTGCATTTCGCATGAGTAGTTCACTGAAGCCACGTGATCAAAATAACCATGAATCCGAAGATCTCATGATGTAAGTAATCATTAAAAAGACGTATCTTGGCCGCATAGATGAGTTCTCACCTATACCTTCGAAATGCGTTTTTCCCAAGACTCCTTTTCGGGCAAGTTCTTGAGTTTGGAAACCCTGCTTTTGTTTTGCGGTAGCCAGATCAGGATGTGATTTCGCCACATATTCCTTGACAAGTGGAGAGCACAAATGCATTTTTCAAAACTTCATATAGGCTTTATAATAACTACGAACCTAATGTAAGCAATCAGTATAGTCTGATTATTCTGAGACCTGCCACATTGCATTTTTCGTTCATAAAAATTTCTTATTCGTACTTCTTATAGTTATTTGCATTCTACCGTTAACGTGGAGCAATATGAGCCAATAATAGCTCAGAAACTCAAATGTCTACAGGCATAGAAAAAAATGTCCAGAAAGAACTCTTTTCTCTACACTGTCATGGTACAAAACAAAAACTACGCAAATAACTTACTATAAAGATAGTTACACATTTGAAATCAGCATAAAAGTTTATATATGTAGCAGACATTTCATTGTCCTAGGCTACAGATTCACGAAACATTTTCGTTGAGTAGCATCACCCCTTTAAATATGCAAAATAAAACATCTCTCTTCTTTTGTGTGTGCAATAGAGAAAAAGCGTCATTTCAAAGAGTGGCAACGCATACTCTAACCTTATGCACCCGCTTGTTACGCTTTGCTCAAAGGTTTAATGTAATGACGCATTTAGAACTAGTTGGTTGTTCGCACCGAGGCGAAAACCGCGTAATGACTAGAACAGACCGAGGAAACACAAGACACAGGCGCTGACCAACAAATGAAGTTTTGTTGCTCACACGCCGTGATAAGCCTCGGTGCGTCCTCGGCAGTGCGCGCTGTTTTCGCCTCAGTCCAACGTAAGGCACCTATACGTAATACTAAAGATAGCACTGCTGAACACACCAATTGAATGCCTACAGTACAAGCAATGAACTACGCGAAACAGAGAATAAGGGCATAAAGCGCCCCTTACGAATTATCGTAACCAAAGAGCGTCACAACGGGAGAGAGGGGAGGGGGGTTCACGAAAGAGGGATAAATAAAAATGACACTAATTTCTGCTCGTTGGTTACGACATAAAGCGAACAAGTGGACGCACGAGAAAATGAAAAAAAAAAACCACAGGTCATTTTTTACCAGTTCTACCACAAAACACAAACGTTGGCTCAACAAGACTGAAATACGGGACCACCTGTGAATGAGTCCATCGGCTGCATATAGCTTCTGAAAGGCTCCCGCTGTCGATATATACACGAGAGCAAACACAATGAAGATTTGCAGGATACAGCCCTTTGTGGCCATTATAGTTGACACGTCGTACATCGCAGAATGCGATCGAATGACGTATACGTCTCCTGTACTTCTATACTCCTATACTTTCCCGTCGACTTCCTGTCACCATACTAAGGCCACGCATAGACCAACATCGGACTTTATCATTTTGCTTCGTCAACACACTCAGCTGCATTACACCTCAATCAGCTACACTGACTTCAGTCACCGGGGCAACTACTTCAATGAGAGTGAGCAACAAAGAAGCTGCTTTTTTTTTTATTCACAAAGGTTCGTAGGCTAACCTAAAGAGCTTATCATGCGCGCGCTTCATTTTCATTGTTTCAAAAAGAAGCGTAAAAATAATACATTCTCAATTAAAAAAGAGCACCCTCAGACTTTAACCAACCTCCCACATCTTCCGAAAAGGTAAATACGTCGTAAAACCTTCCCAGTAAAATACCTAAATACAAGACCCCAAGTCTACGACTCTTAGCTAAGCTGTATTGATACCAATATAACAAAAAAACGCTAACGAATTTCGAAACAAAACCAAAAACAATTTTAAAAAAAAGACCGCAAGTTCGCTAAAAGTTTAGTCAACGACCCGACTGGGTGCAGTCAGCTATACGGAGAAGTCATTTATAATCATAACGCGAGCTAAAATAAACCGAGATAGGGCACCCCTTGATTGCTATGCACGAACGTGCAATGGGCATTAATCACGGTCACTTAATTTCTCATTTCCATTCCACAAGCAGTCGTCCACTTTCTGCATACCGACGCTATTGGTCCCTTCTCGGAAAAGAAGGAGAAGATGTCGCCATCAGGAAGCACTAACGTCTGCAGCGCCATCATTACAGCTATACAAACGCCGAGAAACCATTACAGGAAGATGCAGTTTCAACGCGCGAGGTAAGCCATACGACCCCTATGGGAGCCGTTTTCCATAACAGTTTTTTTTTCCTTCGCATATGTTTCTTTGAGCTTGAGCGACGTTAAATATGACAAATGAAATAAATATTGTATGAATATTAATAGCCGTTCTTGACACGCCGTACGTTGCACGGACGTTATACAAGCTAGCAAACCGTCGACCGTTTGCACGCTTCGATTGTGTCCCGTTTTGGTATATACAATAATAAATAGTTATGTACCACCGCAGGACGAATGCAGCAGCAGCAATAGCACCATCGTCAGTGCACGCGTTACCTGTAACACCGCGTTTATACCGCTGCTGAACACAATGAACGCACTGCAAGCCGAATGAATACGCCGTTTAAGTATCAATACCTAAGAAGCCGCGGCTACGTCTTCGTTGCAGTAACAGGAAGAAGAAGCTGCGATCTTGATGATCCAACTTCCGTTCATCATACGCGGTGGCGGTCACTAGCAACAATCACCCATATTCATGGGTTGATTTGTTCGCTCATCAGCTACTTTCTTGATCCGCTCAATTAGATATCTCCAAAGATAAGCTATACTTTCTTATCTTTATGATACATTAGGTGAAGCAAAATATCAGTTGCCACAGCACGTTCCTTCATGCCAGTGCAACTTACTGCTTGCCGCGAAGGAGGAACCGGGAAAAACAAGCAGAACATCGAAGCCACAGTTCCTCAACGTCTTTCATCGTCGTCAAAAGGCGATACATTCAGCACCGACATTTCACAGCATCGGCGGAAAACCTACTTAAAGACGCACGGTTCGACCGACAGATTTATATATATTCTGCAACATTTGCCCCGTCTATTATGTCTGTCGCACTTGCTTGCAGCATGTTACGGCGAACGACGTCGGACCCTGCCGGTTGCACCTGTAATCTCTTCCAATCCCGCCCCGATTCGAGCGACGAATATCTGGCGAACTCGTCCTCACTTTTCTCTTGAACATGGCTGCTTTTTGCACTCAAACCTTTCATCTGCAACGTGCCACCCAGTGCTGCGACTATGTTGCAGCCCACGCGGACTTAACATGGTCAAACCCAGTATAGTGAGCGTGGGAGGGGTTTAAGCAAGGCGCCCACACGAAGTTCGCATACGCGAAGCTTGTAAGCGCGTGTATGGGTCGCAGGCGACCCATACAACGCAACGTTGCCTGCAGGCACGCGTGCGACAAGTCTTTTCGAGCTCCCAACGTGCTGGCTCGGCTTCGAAAGCCCTCAGGACAAACTCCCACACGCGCATACGCACGCGCCCGATTCGATCGGCACGCGCCGCTATTGATTCGAGCGCGGGCAGTCTCAGCTTGCACGAAGTACAATGGTGGAAACATCCGTAAAGCAGCGAGCGTTCTCCATCTATTCAAGTAGAATAGATGGGAGGCGGATGACTGTATCAGATCGAAAACAAGAAAAAAAAAGAAACCTACGACATGACGGTAAAAAATGCATGGCGACAGGAAGGTGATATCGGAAAGAGAAAAAAAACGAAGAGCAGTAGCAGATGCAAATAAGGCAACCCCTCGAATTACGACGCGGAAAATGTAAGCAAGAGAAATGATGCCAGTATTCATGTGCCTATATATTCACAAAGGAGCAGAAAGAAATAGGCGAATAAACAAAATGGTGTTGGGGTTGCGAAGGGAAGTGAAGTGAGACCAGGGTGAACCTTTGCGATTGGGTTTCGAGTCGAGTTGAGAAGCACGTGGCTCAACTCACTCAAAGACATTCTTTCAATCCAGCCCTCGGGGCTTTAAGTACCTTCTTCAAAAAGGTCTTAATCTCCATTCGTAGAGATGAGCGCCTAAAGTCACCGCTCCTGTCTCGGATAAATCGCTCTCAACGAGAGTGCAAGTACGCAGATCTACGAGCGAAACCCACGTCGCTTTCCACTCTGCTCAAGGAGCTAACGCTTGCTTCCCATAAGGCGTCAGACAAGTGCTATATAGAGTCGTATTGTCCCGCCTGTATATCAGGATGTATAAATGGAAACAAGGCCGCCTTTCGCTTGTCACCTCATGTGTAAAACAAAATGCAACTCCCCTCACGTCTATTCCAGGAAATTCATGTTTAAACCGCCTATATCACCCGGAATGGCGCGCTTACGCAAACCTTATATATAGGAAGGGACGTCGGAGCGGCAGGAATTGTTGTTGAAACGTATAACTCCACAATCGTTCGACCGTTGCGAGGGGCTAAGCCGACGAGATGGCGCTTTCCTGTTCGTATTGCCTGCGAGGATACGTTTACTCCACATGCACAGCGAGCAAGTCAAAGGAACGGGCGCGCCTGCTCCAGCAGAGATAGACACTGCCCCGGACAATGCGAGCCGCGCCGTATGCGTAAGTGTGCGCCCGCGTACGTCCCCTGCATCATCTCCCTCCCGTCCCACGTCGCGGCCCCTTGCTGTGCCTCACATACAACCCAATGTCGGCCAGCGCCAGGGGCAAACGGGCATCCGTGCATGCAGAAGACGGCGCAGTTGTTTGCGTAAGCAGGCAAGCGTGTGCGCGCATGGCTTGTGTAATCGCGCTGCGGGCAGGAGCCCAGGCTTCCAGGTCGAGACCCCCCCTTTTACACGCAGCTCCAAGCGCAAGCGCCAGTAGCTGTCCTTCTTAGCAAGCCTGCTGTCTTGCAGCTTCAGATACTACTATTTCTCCTTATTTTTTTTTATTCTCCTGGCATCTCCCGTCTACCTCCTTCGTCTTTTCCCTCATTTTGACGGGCAGCCCTCTTTTTCGTTTCTCCTTTCCGTGCCTCGTGGTTCCGAGGAAGGGCATCTTGGTCGCTCGATACGGGCTGGAAGAGTCTGCAGTTCCTTCTCATCCTCGCGTCTTGGGTTGCTGCCTGCCAGTGCTATTTCCTCTAGCGATGGTGGAGCAAGCGAGCGTGAGCGACCCGGACGTCGGTCAGGCGAAAGACGCACAGGTATACGCACGGGCGAGCAGCAGCGCAGATATGTATAGAAGACAGTTGCATTCCGATGCACCTAGAAGACCCACAAAGACTATAATATATATATATATATATATATATATATATATATATATATATATATATATATATATATATATATATATATATATATATATATATATATATATGCGTGTGTGTGTGGAAAGAAGCGGATACTTAAGAGCTCGTTTTTCCGTGTTTCGACACAATATAAATGAAATCTAACAGACAATAATGCCAAGCAAAGTATAGGGGAGTTTATTAGACCAAATTGTAAGGTAAATGTGAAGAAGGAAAAGTGGGTGAAAAGATAACTTGCCGTGGGTAGGAACCAAACCTGCGACCTTCGAATAACGCGTTCGATGCTCTACCACTGAGCTACCACGGCGGCTATCCTCCCAGCCACTTTTATTGGGTATATATCTGAATTTAAACGTGGGATCGAGTGTCAGTCAGCACCATCTGTAGCCATGGCGGCGAGTGTGGCACACTCTTTTATGAGCCTGTGTGGCGTCACGTGAACTTATTACGAGCTGGCAGCTGACAAATCGTCCCTCGTATACAACCTAAAGGCACCAAATCTGCCAATAAGATACGTTATCAACGGAAGACCAGCCCTACTATTACCTCTTCGGAGTACCGAGGCGTATGTCCGATATTATACGGAGTCATCGCAACAAAAAGTTTTCCTCAAGTTACTTCTTTCTCTTCTGCAAAAGGTTAACACGGAGAACCACTCACTTTAGACGCGCATGTTCCCACAAAAGCGCGGTGATATCCGCTTTAATCGCACCTCCTCATCATTAGTTTTCATACTTTTAAGCAGCAACCACAGTTATGCCGGTGCGTTCGGTATCCTACTGAGGGCCACGCCACGCTTAATAGCCTCCACCATCGAAAAGAGACCATCATCTGCGCTAATCTAACACAGAGACCATTAACGGCGACTCGCAACCACAACTCTTGATCAGAGAAAAATCAGCGCCAATGAAAACGCTTCTTCTGTAGGAAACAAAGCCTTAAGAGCACACAAATTCACAAACAAAGGCGTCGGAGATGGGACGCAATATAAGGCCTCCTAGAATGCTCCAAGGAGTTGCTAAAACAAGCAGGCACAACGCGTGTGGCGGCGACGGCCCGTGGAACGTGCCTGCCCGACCGCCACCGTCGAGCGGCGCGGGGCGATACATGCCATGGATGGCCTATGCCTATCCAGTGCACGGTGCCGTACTGCGCGTACCGGTTCTGAAGCGAGCGCCAGGAGACGGGTCCCGTTATCAGGCTGGCGCCCCTTAATTGACGGCCTTTCGACGGGCCCGACCCTAATGAGATGGGCATTTAAGGGCAGCGCCAGGTTCGGCCGCCTCGGCTAATTGTTACCCGAAATTGCCTCGCAGACTGTGCTGCAGAGTGTCGCGGCACACTTGCGCGTGCCTTGCGCCGAGCTCGTGTACGTGCGTGCGTACAAGTGCAGCGCTGCGCGGAGCAGGCAGTTGATTCTCCAGACACCATCTGCTCGGTGCCTGCGTGCTTCGTTCTTTGCTGCTTCGTTCTTTGCTTTTAGGCGAGAAACCACTTTCGCAGAGCCTAAATTGAGGCGACGGCTGCGTTTACGGCGCCCGCATTATGACGGCGGGAGAGTTCTTCGATGAACCAAATTGAGACACGTCACGGCTGGACCACCTACTTTTACTCGCAAAGAAAAAGTTCAAAGATGGGGGAAAAAAAGAAAAAAAAAAGCGGACGATGACATCATTGAAATGTTGAAATCACCAAGGAGTGGTGTGTTTTTTGAATGGGTGGGTGAGGGGTGAGCATGTATCAAGGCGTCGACCACTGTACCCGTACGCTTGAGTTACTAGTACCATCGCTGTAGCCGCACACACAATTACTAAAAACCACTGGCGAGTTACTTTGACCATCGCGAAATATAGAGGAGCCGAACGCCTCTACACTTGAGCAATACTAAAGCAAAACGCAGCTATTAAAATAGTCCCGCCGCGGTGGTCTAGTGGCTCAGGTACTTGGCTGCTGACACAAAAATCGCGGAATCGAATCCCTGCTGCGGCGGCTGCATTCGTTAAGAACCCCAGATGGTTGAAATTCCCGGAGCCCTCCACTGCGATGTGTCTCATAATCATATGGTGGTTTGGGGACATTAAACCCCACATATCAATCAATCAGCTATTTAAATAAATCATGACATAAAAAGTGCGTCAGAATAGAGATAACCAAAGCAAGCAACATCGAGAAAGCCCATTTATCGATGTCTCGCAAGAAGATGACTATCGTCGGTTGGAATTTGAATAGCACCGATGCGTAGACGTGCACTCGACACACCATACAAAACACATCATGTAGTCTACGTGCGGTACGCTGACACGCTTCCGAGGGCGGTGACCTTTCATGAACAACGATTTTCTTTTTCCTAATGTACAACGTACAGCCACGGCCATGTAGACCACGCAAACAGCCGGTTTTTACTCTGCGGGGCGAAACCTTAGGGCAGTACCAGGCTCTGACGTGATCAGCCTGAGAAATAGGCCGTGCATGCTCCTGATACACCACTTCAGAGCCCGAAACTGCCTCAAGGTTTCGGCCCACAGAGCAAAAACCGGCTGCTCGAGCGCTCTACACAGACGTGGCCACGGCTGTGCCTCACCCACCCAAACAACGAACCACGGCACACTAAGCTCTGCGAGTACTCATCACCGCGGACGACGACCAAGGCACATCTTTTCGTATCTCTGTTGTTTCATACTCTATGAGCGAACGAATATACCATAAAGCGTCGCTGAGTTTGGGCAGGGTTACATGACGCCCTCTAGCACCCTTGGCGCGCACTCTTATCTTTTCGAGACGGCTTCATTTTTTTTTTAATGTTTTGTCACCGCTGAGTATGAAGGAGAGAATTTTGTTCGAACGACCATAGTTCGAACTTTCGCTAAATATTTCCCTTCGTTCTTTCTATTTGTTTCACGATATCGCACCAGGAACCGCATGCACTCTTTTAGCTTTTATCACACCGGGTCACATTACGCCCTCTCGTGCCCTTTACGCACACTCTTATCTCTTCTAGACAGCTTTTTTATTTTATTTTTAAAATTTTTGTCACCGCTGTCTATGAAGGAGAGAATTTTGTTCGAACCACCGTAGCTCTAACTCTCGCTATATTTTCCCTACCCTCTTCCTTTTTATTTCACGATATCGCGCCAAGAACCGTATGCACTCTTTTAGCTTTTATCACATCGCAGTTGCCAAGAGGCGCGCGGAAAATAAGCGACGTAATTCACCGACAGCAGATAATGGAAACGAATATGTGCCTGCCCTTACTAAAGAGGGGGAGGGGGCTGCAGGCTAAAACTAAAACTTACGGAAAGAGGATAAGCTCACGCCCTCGTCACGCCACGTTCTCGTCGTCTTCTTTTTCACTCTAGTAAGTACATGCGTGATAAAAGACGACGAAATGAAGGGAATTCCATCGCCCACGCATGCAGGGACAAAAAAAGCGTCGTTCAGAAGCGCGAGCGGAGGTTAAGAAGTCAGGCAGGCTGCGATAAAGCGGTGTCGTCTTAATGAAGACGCCGCCGCGACCAACGTCTGCTCTTCTTTCACGTTTTTTTTTTTTTTTACGTCCCACGTACTGGGCAGCGCCTTTCTCATTTTCGTCTTTTTCTAAGCCCAATGCGGGCGTTGTGGGCAGGAAATGGCGAGGGTGGCGCGAATGGAGCCAAAAACCAACTCGAGGCGGGGCAGCTATCTTCTTGTCTTCCGAATATGACCTGCCTTGCCCGCGCGAATATGCGAAGCGCGAAAAAGAAAGGGGAGTCTGTCGTAGATAAGAGGCTGTCTACCGTAGGCACTCGGTCGCGGCGCTCTAGGCGCGGTAGATGAGAGGCTTGCCGAAATCGGAGCACCGCAGAGTAATTTACGCCCACACACTCTCTATCCTCTTTTCCCGGAGTATTAGCGCTCCCCCATCATGGCGAATCGAGTCAGAGCCAGTCGATCGTATTCGACAGAATTGACATCGTCGACGCCTGAATTGGTTGTCTGTTTTGGTTCTTGGTTTCCCAAAGACGACCACCCGCTTCCCCAAAGACGACCACCCGTGACGGCGAACGGTTGAGTATCAGAATATCGTCGTTTTTTTTTTTTATTCCGTCATCGCAGCTACTTGCATACATGTGTATCGGCAGCTTCTGCGCACATGAAACGGTGTCCCCGTCCGCTTGACATCAGCTTAGTCGAACAATTTGCGAGGATTACACGAGCTGCTGTACACAATTCCTTCATGTGCGTTACCTAATAACGTCCATTTGTCGGTGTGCCAAACAATGCCAGAACCTCGCGTACACTGAAGAACAAAACCTTCTTCAAACATTATGAACAGGGCAGATGGAGTCTCTCTGTCATAGGCCTCTTTGGCCTCAGTTGTACACCTGACCATTTTAATAATCAATCGTTTTTTCGCCCTGATGTCCTGAGTGGCACAGCTATGTCTCCCAGCTCACGCAATTGTGTTCACTGTCTCGGTCGGCCGTATAGTGGAGTACTGAGAGCACCTGTACACTGCCTGCATATACGTGAACTTCGACACCCTGAAATATTCAACGTCACGTTTACAACACGTTGTCAGGGCGACTGCCTATAAGGCGGCAGACATGTACGCCTACGCAAACAACGACGAATCGACGCCAGTGGCAGCGTCTGTCTCGTTTCTTTCCTCAACGCATTTCTACGACGGCCGTACACGGCACTGCTTCCGATTCATACCGTATTGATGAGTCTTCTACAGGAGTAAACAGTTCGTCTCAGAGCAGGCACGGCGCATGACGTGAAAGTGCAAGCTAGGAAAAGCACGAACGCTAAGCAACAAGCTCGAAGCAGCTGGTCAGTGTTTTCTCATCAAGCAAGGAACTGGCGTGACCAAAGCGCGCCACAGAACCGTGGGCGGGCGCGAAATCTTCCGACCCTGGCACCGGGCATCAGAAATTTATCGCGAGCAGGCGCAGACGATGAACATTCGCTCAATAAAGAGGAAGAAGAAGAAGAGGCAGCAGGAGTAGGTTTGCAGGGACCAGAGGTGCGCACGTACGTAACTTGCGAGTTGTTTATCCCAACGGCAACGGCAATTGCCTCCCAGCGAAGAGCCGAGAGGAGAGCCAGATAGAAAACAAAAATGTAAATAAATAAATAAAAACTTGCAGGAGGCCGAGGTATATACGCGTTCGTTAACGAATAAAACATGTCCGGAACAAAAGCGCGCGGTTGCCGGAGCGAGAACAACCCATAAGAAATTCATTCCAGCGAAGCAGCCTCCGGCGTGCGATATGTTGCCGCGCGTGATCACTCCAAGCGTTTACCTCTTGTTCTGCGTGGCACCGTTGTTTTTCGACGAGCCCCACCTTTCGGCAGAACGAAGATGTTACGCGCTGGATATCTCCTGTCTTCAAACTTCTTACTTATCCTATTCCATTCTCTTCGACTTTCTCACCAAAGAAAAAAAAATAAGTAGGAAAATAGAGTGAAGATCAGAAAAACGGGGAAAAAGAAAACTTACCAAATAAAAATAATAAAACAGACTTACGATCTAGCAATAGCGAAAAACAAATTACGCAACTGTAAGGACAACCCACAATTCTGAACAAAAGCAAAAAAAAACTGAAAACGAAAACTATGAAACGACGCGAAGATGCTTGAAGAAAATGGTCCGAGCAATACCGAAAGGAACACAGAGGAAACGACATAAACCGAGACAGCAAAGACAAGAAAACCAACGATAAAAGCGAGAACCGCGACGTGGAAATGGCCGCAAATCCATCGCAGACCAGTTCGTGCGAAGGCTGGCGCTGCGGCAGTCGTTTTGCGACGCGCCGGGATGAAGGGGAGGAGACGGTACGATCGAGGAGCCAGCCGTAACAACGCGGGCTCGAAACCGTAGCAAGGTCTTTGAGATGGAACGTGCAATGTAGCGGGTGTATAGTTTTTGCCTTCATTCCTTTGTTTCCAGCACCCAGGAGAACAAGAGGGCGCGACTGCTGATTGTAGTTATACAACTGGTGAGAAAATCAGAACAAGCGCGGCTGCGCTTCCTGAACCACCGGTCTGTACCGTTCATTTCAGGGATGGCTTTCAACGTACATGGCAACAGACCAGCCGCACTTCGAAGACGAAGGCGCGTTGGGCAAGCTGGCCGCAATGCAGGAACGGCCATTGGTGGCCGCCGTCGCAGACGTCGTTTAAAACAATGCCGCCTTTTCCGTGTTCTGCGTTCGTGGCTGCTAGAAGGACCCGATGGGTCGCTGCTGGCTCACCGGCAAGCGGTGCAGTAGAAAGAATACGTTCGGTGGCTGCAGATGTTACGCAAGATGGAAAAAGGAACGGGAGGATGAACGAAGGGCGGGTGTGCGAGAAGAAAACCGTGCTGAGAGGGACCATTCGTGAATGGCCACGTTGGCGTTCGTTTCCTTTTTGTTCGCCTATATAGGAGCAGGAGAACGGGCCGCCCTTCGGTCAAGGCAGCGCCCGCTAACTTTTCATTTAGCGATTTCGCAAGAGAAGGAGGGAGAGACGGCATAAACCATTCTAGAGGGGGGAAAAGCTATCCTTGAAGAAAAGCCAATTTGTCCACAAGATGCTCTCCAGAAATTGTAGGGATAAAACGAAAGGAGGGACGATGCGAAGCTGCAGACAGCAGCGAATGGGATCTGGCGCCAGAGAGCGCGGTATCACTTGCAACTACTATAGGTTATTAGGGGTTTCTCAAAACGCTTCCCGTTGCTTCCTGTGCATGAGGCAGACCACGAAATCTTGCCGCAGGGGCGTGGTTCTTTTCAGAATTTTAAGAAATTCATTATTATACTAATAAGTGTTTTGAATTCAGAACAATGTTCAGACTGCTAACTTCAGCCTCGTTGGCCATCTTGACTCGAAGAAACTGTTTCCGGGATACGCATTATATATCTTTTTAAAAAGTGTCATTTTCACCTTTGAAGAATCGTATACTCTGGCCTGCAGTGTGGTGAACTGTACTCTTCCTCGGTGGTACGCCAACATTATCGAAAAATAGCCCGGTATGTTGAGATGAACAAGTGATGGGGACACCCCACCGCGGTGGTCTAGTGGATAAGGTACTCGGCTGCTGACCCGCAGGTCGCGGGATCAAATCCCGGCTGCGGTGGCTGCATTTCCGATGGAAGCCGAAATGTTGTAGGCCCGTGTGCTCAGACTTGGGTGCACGTTAAAGAACCCAAGGTGGTCGAAATTTCCTGACCCCTCCACTACGGCGTCTCTCAAGTTCGTATGGTGGTTTTGGTACATTAAACCCCACATATCAATCAGGTGATGGGGACAAGAGCAACTTCGCTTGTCCCAGTGTACCCTTAATTCCTTCTAACATGCTTTTTTTTTTCGCACTGCTTGTTACTTTCAAGTATGGATAACACACTGGGCCAAAAACGAGTTCTACCATACATGCTCACCTCGTCTACCTTATATAGCACGATCACTGTGCGGCACAAAAGCCATGAAAGACCGTATGTAAAGTGTGACCGTGACATCAATCACACCTATGCAGCCGTAAGCAAAACGGCACAACACGCCTATGAATAAGCATGGCATTTGCGGAGCTCTTTGAAGGTATAACATCGGCCGAACAAAAGTTGTATGATTAATCATTTCCTAATGCTTCAAAACCACAAACTGATTATCACACCTGTCGTTGTGGAACATGTTGTTTAACTTCGGCCACCTGGGCTTTATTTTTTGTGTACATAAATCTGCCTGACAGCGTAAAGGAAGAAAGTTTCTAGAAATCTTTCGTCGTCAATGCAACGCCAACGCAAGAACGAAAACAAGTTTGTGATTGGAGCAGCGCACCGTCATTTTACACACTTCACAGCACGTCTATGATGTTTCTTTTAAAAAGAAAGGCAGCATACTAGAAAAAAAAAACGTGCAAGGTCCGAAGAACACCATATCTTCGTGCGAAATTTCACCTCGCATGCACACAGGAGAACTTCTTCTTCTATGCAGCATTTATTTCGATAAGAAAGTTCAATTTCACCGGCTTCGCATTGCCTTACGTTTGACCGAAGGAAGCAAAAAACTTGGGGAATAAAGGAAGAAACTATTCCTAAACACAGGCACGAAAAAGTTCCCCCACGCAGCAGCACCGCGGACATTTGATCTAGGACCTCCATTATGAAGACGTATACGTGTGGACAAAAAGGCCCGGTCTTTCTAAAGAAACGGGAAAAAAAGATAGAAGAGAAGGATAGAAAAAAAGATAGAAGATAGAAAAGGAAGAAGTAACGCTATATAAACTCGTGATGAAATTCGAGCTCAGCAAGCGCCGGGCTTTTCACCACCGCCGTCGGTATATGCAGCGCGCTCAACATCACGCTCCTAATACAAGCTATATAGCTAGCCGCCGCGCAAAACACGCAGACCATTGAGGCATATACTACGTGATCACGAGGAAATTTGAAGCTCGCAGACGGGCGCGAATATACAAAAATAAACGGCCTGCAAGATGAAAGATCTCCGAAGAAAGAAAAAAAAATAGCTAGGTTGTTAGGAAATACGCGTAGAGAGATTCGAAAGCGAGGACACCGAGAAGCCGAGAATCGCAGAAAGTGCCGAAGGTGCAGAAAAGCGCTCCGGACATTGAAACGACAAAAAAAAATTGAAGGCTACATAAGCGACGACAACTTGTTTGTTAAGGAATAGAGTTTCTAAAATACCGGTGGTACAGTAAACTTCTTTACGCATCAAAGTATTAGCAGAGCGAGAGAAACAACATATAAAAAATCGTTTTTATATCCACCAACCAGTAGGCGAAATAATAATAACAAAAGATCCCAATTCAAACGAAAACAGGTCGCTGTCCTATATAGTAGTTTGTTGCACACCTCCATTGTTACGGGATACGAGATGGACGAGTCCCTTTGACGAGGAAAGATTTTGCGCGCCCTTTCGAACAACAGGAAAGCGGGCGCGAGCGAATAGGTGAAAAGAAAGCGCCAATAAAGAAAAGCAAGAAGAAATGAATTTCGAAACGCGAATTTCATCGCCGCGCTTTGTTTACTCGACGATGACACAAGCGGTCGCTGCCACAACGCTGACTCCGCAGCTCTACATGGCCGACGTATACTTTCAGATCACGTCTTCGCCGTCTGAAAGAAAACGTAGGCGTTAGAACTAAAGAAAGCTGGTCTTCGGAAGACATACGCTGGCCTGTCTATAAGCGCCAAGGAGACGCCTTCCAGTGCGGTACACTTGTTGCTTTTTCGCGGTTGCACGCTGTAGCCGAAATTACGTGGGTTGCCAGCGATGTTGCTCTTATCGCGACAAGTATCATGCATTTCTTTAATGTCACCTGTTGTAGCCGTTGAGGGTAAGAGAGAAAGATGAAGCGTGTATTTTATTATAAAACACACTACTTTTTGTCACTTATACATCGAATACCCCGAAGAAATCTACAAAGATCAATTGGAAAAGAGCCGAATTAAATGTATACACACGGGTTTAAAGGGGATATGCAACATATTTCCCAGTCATTATCAAATGTTCTCGTTAAAGGAGTTTATTGCTTCACGGATCGACCGCCCAAAAAATGTTTTTGAATGTCAAGCACGAGCGGAGTTACATGGATTGCCACGCACTTTAAGCATTTCCTCTCTCTTTTCTTACTGCGAGTGCGCTGAAAGCTGCGTAGAGGGAGGGAGAATGACAATGGGGAAGAGACTGCGTCCTTTCGTCAGCGCTCGTCATGACCTTGAGCACTTTATCATATTAATATATGTCAGGTCGGACCTTGAGCACTTTCTCTTCTTTTCTTTTTCTTCTTCTTCTTCTTCTTCGAACACGTGATTTACTGTCAGTCTCATCGAAAGCAAGGGCGCAGGTACGTGGCGGCATCCCGTGGCGGCCACGGTAACCATACAGCTCACGATTATCAGATCAGCCACCGGCCGTTTACATTACACTCATCATTCCTTTTCGTTTTTCTTCCGTTGTCAAGTTCTTTTTTGCTATCTTATTTATGATTCCCTCTTTCCCCCAACCCACGTGTAGGGCCGCCAACTGAGCCTATAGCTTGGTTAATCTCACTACCTTTCTCTTACGCTTCGCTCTCTCGTGTTTACGGCGCGGTCGTTTGGGTTTGTGATATCATCTGTCTAGGGAAAAGGGACCGACGTATGGCTCATTTCGGGCATTAATAGTAAATTCCAGGCAGCGTGCTGCGCTATAATGTCCTCACGTGTCCTCAGGAGCCTCGACAAACCGATGGGCAGGGGTTATTGTTTTTTGTTGTTGTTGTTTTTTACCACGCTGAAGAGTTGCAAGGCCCGTTTCAGCAGCGATCACTGGTGACCTATACACAATATATAGACGCGCCTCACACCGTATACGCGGCTGTGTGAAGAGTGCAATAAATAAACATCCGACACGGGAGGAGGTAGGAGGAGGTAAGTTTATTTACAGAAAGGCAGAGGGAGGTCGGCCTGAACGATAGCTTGCTCTGGCCTGCTACTCTACAATGGGGGAAGGAAAAGGGAAAAAGAAAGATTAATGGATGCCGATGGTGAGATAGAGAGGTGAGTATGTAATGTTCTTTCTAGTTGAGACACATTTTATAGCCGCGCACATAGTCCAGTTGTTTCCAAAAAGGTTATAACTGCTCTTCTGACCGCAGTTGCACTGTTGGTGTCTGGCCAAGGGCCCAACATTGTCTCATCAGTTAATGACCTACTGCGATATAGTTCAGTAGAAGAAATCAGTGTTTGTCGTTCACGATCGTGAAATTTAGATAACCTCCAATAAGGCAAGTAAAAAGCGAGAAACGGTTACCAACAATTATCACATGAATTGTGTCCATAAAAAGTCTTGAAAGTTGCATGGATCCCATCCGAAGGCGATCAAATTAAAAAATTCATTCTTTCTTTCATGGAAGAATGGAACGCAGTATTTTTCAGTACTATAAAAGTGCCTCAATCGCAGCCATCTGTGGAAAACGCATCGCTATCTCATACCCACCAACTCCTGGAAACGAAATGCGAGATATTCGTCATCCGAAAAAAGAGAAATGGTGGGTGGTCGGGGGGGGGGTGGGGGTGGGGGGAGCGACAAAATACAGGCGTACGGTTTTTTTTTATTACGACGCTGGTACTCTTGTTTAATAAAGGGACGAAATGTGTTGTGTCCCGTTACAGACCTCGAACCTACGTTTTTTTCCGGATTACACATTTGTACTGCGGCAAAAGTAACATAAGTGCTTTTTTTTTTTTTCGATAGATCAAGGCCATAGAGTTTTAGAACCATCGTGCTTCATGTATGATGTATGACTGCGCTTATACACTCGGGAGAAATGTTCGAAATTCAGAAGTATCCCAATAAAATCGGGATAGCTCACAGTTATAGCTCACTGGTATACGCAAACAAAGCAACAGTTGGCACACATGAATAAACATGATATAAGAGTTACCACAGAGAGCAAATTACAGACTGGAATGCATCATCCTCGTCTACAGTCACGCCATCTGTTGGCTTCGTCGGAGCTGAACTGCTGAATCGATGACCGTATAACTACGCGTTCATGGCGGGCGAATGCTGACGTCAAGCATGAAACAAGTAGTCTCAAAGCTATCCCGGTCGTTTCTATCGCACTTCATTCCAGTTCTTGCAGTTGCTAAAAATCGAACGGCTATCTGCAAAAAGTGTTGCAAATACTAGTTTATGTAAGAGGGAAAGAGCGTTTGACGTCGCGTCTGGCACTCGATATCTAGAGTTACTGTGTATGCGAACAATAACTGTACCCTTGTCTATAGCCATTGTTCGTCGTATACACCGATCCTCAATCCATGTGTCTTCAACGCTCGGCATTAGCACCGCCAGGTGAATATAGTTTCTCTAAATTATGGAGAAAGCAAGACGAGCAAATCATCGCGGCTAGAGAACGTATAGCCGGGTTAGAGACCATTTCCTAACTCGACACTAAAAGAACAGCACGCGAACAAAGTTAATCTAATATATGAAAAGACAATGCAGGCTGAACTCCCACTAGTCAAGTCTTTAGCATATGCGTGCCAGCCATTGTATGAGCGACGGGCATGAATGAAGTATAGACACACTGGAGAAGATTTAAGGTCTTTTAGCTGTCTATAATTCACGTCTTTCAATTAATGAGAGCGCCAGGAGTACGGCATAACACCAAACGGCGGAGGAAAGACAGGCGCCTCAGAATAAAGATATCAATGACTGTGGAAAAACAGGTAAGGACCCACGGGGACGAAAAGAAAAAAAAGCCAGACGCATCGAAAGATTCAGAGTCCTCAAATCACGGCGGAGAAGAGACGGTTCATTAAACGACCCGCCGAGAACTGCCAGCACCGGTGTCAGCGAAGTGCGAAATTTCATCGAGCAATTTGATTAACACGCTTCATAAGGGACCCAAGCCGGGATTCTGCACCGTCAAATACCTGCAAGAAACCTAACGAAGTTAGCTCTGAAAAATCACTCTCCATTCTCCTCGAGATATCGTGCGGAATGTTTATCCCCTCCTCTTATATTACGAAAGTATACGTATAAAGGGAGTGACCAATAAATCACCTTTATCGCGCAACAGACGTCGCCAGCGCAATCTGTAATGCTTTAAGATCCTCGCGTTGAATATATAAGCTCGACTACTACGACGAAGACATAACGAATTAAGATCGAGACAGCTTTTTCGGGGCAATACATTAGCAGCCCGCTCTAAATTTCCGAGCACTTCATCCAGTAGGATAGATTTCCAGAGCGGTACCGCGATAATACGAATGTCAAACGACGTAATTCAATTATCTCAGCAGTGAGTGGAATAAATCTGACACTGATCCGACTGTTCTGTCACATATAAGCAACGCACCAACGGTACTGGGATGAGATAGCTCATATTTCAACGAAAAGAATAATTCCGAGACTCACCCTCTTATCGCGTGATATGAGCGGAAGCAGCACAGTGTACAGGCTGGTATGACCAGAAAAGCCTGCTATTGCCTAGCAACCACTTTCACGTCAGCGTTATCTTATCATATAGCGCTTACACAAAAGCATGAGTAAGGCACCATATGGTGATGATATAGGCACCACATGCAGAAATCGCATAAATAAAAGCAGCCTGCGTTCCACGTCGAAGCCATATTCTCGAAAGGCTCACGAGTGCTTACTCGCAACCGAAGCGCACTGCAGCAGACAGAAAAAAAGAAAAAAAAACAGAATCACCTTGCAAGCATGTGACAAGAGTAAACGATAACAAAACTAAACAACGAACTCAACGAAAGACGCGACAAATGGCGCAAAACAAATGACGTACGAAACATGCGAGCATACGAAGTACCTTCTTACGAAACATCCTCCTTACGCTGATTAAATCACTTATAAAAAGGCACAAGAAGAACATTTTCTGCATGGAATACTGATGAATAAAACAAGACCAGCGTACACCTTGATAGCGGTGGACTACTCCTCCGCATATAAAACGACCATAGCATTTTTACCACACTAGTGATTACAGGGAACACACCGAAAAAAAAATGTTTCGGATTCGAGGCTTGTTCTCCGTGAGAAGCAACCGCGAAATCAGCAAAGCGAAACTAAACTCGGGCGCAAAGAGCTGGCTGCATACAGCGGAGAGCAGTGCTTTCGTCGATAAAAAAGCTCCTACACTGTCTGTCTTTATTAACATAACCCGGAAGTAGAAAGTACAAGGAGGACGCAAACACGCAAAAGAAGATTCCCCTCACACGCACAGAAAAAGGAAATCAAGGAAGGAAGAAAGGACGCCGAAGGGACCGCAGTCGAAGCAGTACGAGCGTCCTCGCAACCCGCGGCTCCTGTTCTATAGGAAACACACATGCACACACGCCACTGCAGGGACGGGCACGCACGACTGCAAATGTCTGTTCGCGACGTCCAATCAAGCGGCGCGGCTGCAATCAGAGCTCGACGGTCGGGGAATGCGGACACACACAACTCGTGCCCACGCACACAAAGAAACAGGGCTGCGCTTACGAAATAGCGGCCGGTACTCCCCGTCTCCTCATACGTGCTTTCATCCGGCTTCCCCAATTGGGCTTTCCCAAAATAGCCACACATGGAGAAGAAAGGAGGAAAGAAAGGAATGCCTGAGGTTCCCTTTTTTTGTATTAGATAACTTCTCGCTTGTTTATTGTCTCTTTTAGGTGCATCAAACTAAGGCTGTTACTATCGGTTCTTAATTTTTTTATTTGTTCGATCGATCCTTTCAATACAAGCAACTGCAGTTGGGTCAGCGCTGGCAAACTGCTCGCTGTCGCCGGCAGCGAGAGTGGGCAAACAAGGGCGCGCGCCACACAAACATCGCCGCTACAGACCCGCCTCCGGTGTCGAACGGCGTTGAACTGCCATGGTGTGTGCGCCGGCAACGCAGCGAGCGTCATTCACCCTCGCCCCCCTCCTACACACGTTTGCCCCGTGCGAGAGTTAGGTTTCACTACCTCTGGAAGCAGAGATCGCTTCCAATAGACCCCCCCCCCCTCCCCGCCAGAGTTCCACGATGGAGAAGCAAGATCCCAACCGGCCACGCTGCCACGGACAACAACCGCGGGAAGCGAAGGGAAACCACCAGACGTTTCCCAAAACGTCACCACAGCTCCCCAACCCACGCAGGTCGCCCCAGCGCAGGGAACGTAAACAGCACTGTCGAATTGCGTTGCTAGCCATGGCTCGTCGGGCCGGCCGGCTTAGCGCCGTCCACCGCGGGCCGTGTCGCTCCTGACACTCATTGACTTTTCTCCCGAAAAGCCAGTTCCTATAGCCGAGAGCAATCTGCTTTCCCGTTCTCCTTCTCGTTTCATTGTTTCCTTTTTTCGTTTGCCCTGTAGCGTTCTTCTTGTTCTTACCATCATTTACTTATTTCTTTGTTTCTCTCGCTGCAGCTTAGACGACGCGTACCCGACCGCGGTTTCAGTTCCGACATAACAAGCACGACTTTCTTTGCAGATCTTCTTGTTCAATACATTTTTTCTTCATTTTGGCGTTAGATCTGGGGGCTATAAAAAGGGGAAAAAATAAAATATGGCTGAGCTCTCCGTCATAGGAATCGGCAAAACACGAAAGTAAAACGCGTTCTTAGAGAAGTAGCTTAATGTTTACTTTACAATGATGTAAAACAGCTTTCGCATGGTCTAGTGGTGTTTGCAGCTGCCACCGCTTACCGCGGGTGCATCCAAGTTGACGCTTAGTCATGCATCTCTATCCCGACGACTAAAGTCCATCGCGAGTGGTTAAACGAACCCCTGCGGTCATAGATACTTGTGGTAGTTGTCGTGGTTAACGGTATGAGCGGAACCAGAAAAGGCGATGTGAGAGTCCCAAGAGCGTGACTGATTGAACGCCCAACTTCGGCTACAGTGGCCTATGCGGCATGTTGGAGTAAATTAACACCACTGTACGGTCAGAAAGAAACCCAACGTGTGTGGTGTCTTTCCTTTAGCCGGCGCAGTTATTCGCGGGATTAGCGTAATTGGGGAACGTAGAGCTAAAGCAAATCGAAACCGGCGGGCATCGCAGAACTACGGATGGATGCTATGAGCGACACCGACGCTTGGAGTAAGGTCGCCACCTGCCGGTGTGTTATGGCATTGACAAGATGCACTTCTACAATTGGAAACGCCCCTAATGGGACGAACGCTTAAAAAAAGACTCGTACGAGGAACTAATTGCGGAGGCCACGGTCATGATGCTTCACTGCACTTTACCAAGAACGCTGCGAGAGGACAGTAGTATATATAAAAAGCGTATTTTATTTTTAAGTTTACAATTATGTGGTCGAATCACAATGGAAAGCGTGCCCGGCGTCTGATGTCGCAGACCCGGAGGTAGTGGGTTCGACTGCCATTGACGGAACTTCTTGTCTTCTCATCGTACATATTTTTTCTACGACATTTTCGTGGCGTAAGTACGCCACTGAAATCTCGGTGGACTCCGTATAAAACACTTTTGTGTTAAAAAGAATATAGAGACACTAATTACATTGTAATTATAAAAGCAGCTATATTTTCGTATAGAATTCGCTCTAGTTCATACTCGCACGAAACTGATAAAGCTTCTTAAACATGCGCGTTCATTCACTTCATAAGTCTTTCATAACCTACCGCGCCAACAAGTTTCTCGTAAACTAACGTGCATCATCCTGAGAAGGGTCAATCGACTTTCGTTTTGGAACTGTTGGGTACCTCTTCCAAACTTCCACCAGGTGATTCCGGCTGCCGCGCAAAAGTCAACACCATCAACGGGCTAATCCCGACCCAAATAGCATAAACTCCTCCAACAAGACTCTCCGTGAATAGTTCGCGAATCAGCGCGAGCCTACATCGTGCGCGCCTAGCACGTGTAGTGCGAAGGCCCCCATAGCGATCAGCCCAGCTCCTTCCTCACAGCTAATACGGGTTGCGACGAGGGTAAATAAATGAGCCACGCTCCCACCTACAATATTAGGAAGCACATGAGTACCCCGTTAGTTCCCAGGAATATATTACGATCTGAGGTGCGAGATAAATCGCCCCTATCCTTCCTAATCTCCCATCGCAGCGATACATTCCGACAACATGGAGTACCCCAAACAGGCCGCACTTTAACGTACACGATTATCGGAGAGACAGATGCTCGTTAAATTTATTTCGCGCCAGAAAATTATGCCACGTTTCAGACGCGCGAGAACGTTGTCCGCCAACAAGACCAGCGGCATCCCTTTATCCAAATTACACATTCCCTCGTAGGCGAACACGGGCATCCGGAACACCCGCCCTCGCCAGAACGAATCCCGTAACCAAGCATCGCTGCATAGCGCCGGAGTTAGACGGCATAGCCCAAGGCACTACACAAAGGATAATTTGTTTTCGCCTCGAGCGCAACCTGTGGGCGGGACGGGAAATGGCGATAAAACACGAGGAGAAAACAAAAGTCGGAGCGAGATTTCTGTACGAGCCCTGTCTGCGAGACTCGAGTCTGGACAACGAGGCTTACAAACAAGGACGGGAGAAAGGTGCAGGACTAACGCAGCAACAGCTTGAGCTGCACGGGAAGCGCGCGGATGCAAGTATACAGCGAGGAACCCGTATACGGCACAGCGCTTTCTCTTGGCCGAGCGCGCGTTCTTAATTACACTGTTCTCGCGTAATTAGGTAGCCGGCTACGGAACTAGCCGGTCGACCAGCAGCCGACACGGGGCTGGAAGCAAACAAGCAGCCAAACGCCACCCAGGCCCTTCCGCGGCTCTTATCGATCGGCCCACGGCAGGCGCCTGGTGGCGCGAAGGCGGAGGCCGGCAGTGCCTGTTGTGCGTTTCGGTGGTGCCACAGCCTCAAGTCGGCTGGACCTGTTTACTCTTGGTGAGCTCAGAGTGGATATAAATGGGCAAGTATATAGTACATAGCAGTGCGGGCACGGACACCCAATCCAGTGGAACAAAAACAAATAAACAAAAAAAACAAACGGTGCATGCTCGTTTTCCCTACTTTATAGTATCGGTGTAGTAGAAATTTACACTGTTGAAAACTTTCCGTCAAGTAAACCTATTTTGCCTTCTAACTACATGCGTACGGTAATTTTTTTCCGGGCGCTAATCTGTAAAAGACCGTTTCCATCTATTTTCAAGTCGACTTACGTAAAAATGAAGCATAAAAGCCGGAAGGGCTATTTCAATGCTGTATACGGTAAAAAAAGTGGTGCATGATCACAAGCAAACTGGAAAATAAAAAAAAAGTCATCAGCATTTCAACGAAAACAAGGGACGGGCATTGGTGAAAGACGAACGCGTGCTTTTAGACTCAATTGTACCCCAATTTATTTTATTAGGGCATCTTTAGGCAGTGTTTGCTGAGTGCGTTATCACAGAAATGCATAGATGCCGGCTTGTTCTTAATTTATGTTGTCATGCTTTACCACTGTGCGTGTTTGTCTAGATGCGTGTTATGTTGTGGGTTAGCAGAAAAAAGAAAGTGGATCTCACTCAGACTCACTCATAAACTATATTTTGCGTTTAGAGCTCACTCGAACTCTGACTGACCAAATTTTCCTGAACCAGCCTCACTCGGACTCGAGCTCACCAAAACAGCACTTCCCCGCACTCTCTCATATTGAGATTAATGGCTCGATTTGAGTCTGAGTGAGTCAATTGATGAAGTGAGTTTGACCACCTAGGTGTGTGAGAGGGTGCCCTCGCGCATAAACATTGTCGCCTAAAGTGGCAGGCTGTAGGTCTACGACAAGACAGACATTTCCAGCAGCCGTTAAATACTTTCTTCTCACCGCCATGACAACGCTTCCCAAAAAAGAAAGACAGTGGGCCTTTCGACCATGCGTAAAACAACTCACCTGCATGAAACAGCAGTAAAATTTGCCGTCTTATATTACAGCAATACACAGCTTTAATGAGCACTCCTGACAGTCGTACCACTGGCAGCAATAACTCCCTAGACGTGCGATCTGTGTGCCTTCGGAGGGGCCATGGACGGCAAGTCAGAAGCACTGAAGGCAAGCGCCTGATAAGCACCTCGCTACACCACAGCATTATCCAACACCCAAAACATTGCATCTCCGTCTAGCTTCACTCCATCTCCTCTCCTCCTACCCATCCCCCTCCCTCCTCAGAGACATAGTGACGTCAAAGATCAGCTCAAAGGTGCAAGACCAGAAAAAGCATCAGCGAGGCAAAAGCTTCAGAGAAGCCAAAAAAACGTGAGGGCGCGACAGAGGGCCGTAAATATATAGGTATTCGGGTCCATGCACGTTGCCCATATACTATTCCGGGACTGTCATCCAGAAATCCCTGCTCCTTCGCGTCAATGATTTTTCCCAGCTTGCCAAGTGCTCTCGCCTCCCGCATATGACGGCCAAGCTGCGAGGCTTGCCGCGTCGTCGTGACCGATGGCCGTCGCGGACGGCCCGGGCAAGTCGCCTGCGCACACCTCCGCGCACACCCTCTCCCTCGTACATATATACGGCTAATCTCGAGACGAGTTTGCTCAAGGAAGGAGAGAGAGAGAAGGGTTCGCCGGCGGCGTCTGTGACAGTGATCGAAGGGGATCAACCCGACGGAACTCCGGCGACCAACCGGCTGTGGGAGGGACACGTTTACGACAGCCATGGGCGCCGACGTGAGTCGCATGCCTCGACATCACCGTCTTCGCTTGATCAACGGTGGGCCGCGCTGAGCCTGCTTCGGGGCGCGGCGCTGCCCACCCGGGGCCAAGACAGTATACCTTGGCTGCAGCAGTGTGGGAAAGGGCGTGTGCCGTCGACGTCCGGTGGCCACCACCGCGGGTGCTCTCACGTGTTATGAAACCGCGCGGTGAGCGCGCAGTACGCGTGTTTCGTATCGCCAATGAACGTCGTATAATGGAAGGACACTAAATCGCTTGACTTTCAGCTCCATTCCCCTCAAGGTCCGAACCTTTTCTTTTTTCACTCTTGTTTCTTTTTTCGTTTCCGAAGAGAAGTGAGTATTAATGGCTCATCCTTGAAACTGCACGAACAGAGAGATTGCGATTAAGAGAAAGACAGCGCAGCACGCTGTCTCGTCTTACCCTTTATTTAGACCACTTCTTTTACAGCTGGCCTAAAGATGAAACAAGACCAATTTCTAGAACTTTTCAAGCAAACGTAGTGGCTCTATGCGTCATCATTTTTCATTCTTGGTGCTTTTCGCTACACGGAATATTCATCACAAGAGACAGTGGAAAACAAAGAGAGAAAAGGATAGAAATTCGAAGCTCTTGTTGATCCTATACTACTGTATTGCACGAGGAACCCAATATCTGCTTTCTGCTAGGCGAAAGAAATATAGCTCAAATAGTTTCACAGAACAAAGTCGTACGAAGTGCCGTCCATTCTTTCATGAAATGGCAAGGGGCTGCAGCAAGTTTCAAGATGCGGCTTTTCAAAGACGCCACTTTTATTTGCACCGCGAAATACACAATGAAAGCAACACTTCCCTACCAACAGTGAATGCGGGGAGCGCGATCATTCAGTTGGTGGACGCGCGGGCAGCGAGACAAAAGCCTTAGCGAGGACGGGCAAAGCACGAAGTCCTTCACGAGGCTTCATTTGCGAGACGCGCGCTACTGAGATACCACATCCTCCTGATGAGCATACGCAGCCCTTACTGACCCAGCATATGGACGCCCATTAGTGCGCTTTGCGACTCCCACGCGACCTCGTTGCGAACATGCCCGACTGCACATTATCCGTGCAGGAGGAGGACTGCCAAACGACAGCAATCATCGTGACGCGACGCTGCTGTTCAACTCCGCCCAACTCGTTTTCCTCCTCACGTCCTCGAGAAGTCGTGTGCGCACGCCATATACATGCGATTGAAACAGGAACGGGTGCAAATGTAAGAAAAAGTAAACACCCGCCAACGGCGAGAAAAGCTGTCCAGCCACAAGACGCCGAGAAGTCATTGGACGTACACGCAGTGTAACGACAGCGGGGACGACACGGGTCCACCTCGAGGCACCACGCTTCCTTCGGAATGATCAGCTCACGCTTGGGTGCCACTTAGACGCGTCGTGCACGACCACACGCCGTGTCCGAGCTCAAAAGATGTCATCGTCTCATCCTCCGATGAATCGGGCTGGAAACCATGAATGCTCTGAGGCTTCCCTACTTGCTCCAAGAAGCACCCGTATACGCCGTACACGCTAGATACACCGTAGATAATGACGTTCTTCACTCTATAGCCTGCATGTCGTTGAGGTTTTTAATGAGGATGGGGGCCTTGTCACGCGGGTTCCTTGGCTATTAAGTTTGTTCGATATATCGCGCATGTGACAAAGGAATATCCGTGTCAAAATCAACGCTCCATCAATGAGGACGAAGGCACACGCAAGAGAGCTTCTTCAGAAAAAAAACTAATGTGAACGAGAGAGAGAGAGAGTGAGTGAGTGAGTGAGTGTATGTGTGTGTGTGAGTGAGTGAGTGAGTGAGTGAGTGAGTGAGTGAGTGAGTGAGTGTGTGTGTGTGTGTGTGTGTGTGTGTGTGTGTGTGTGTGTGTGTGTGTGTGTGTGTGTGTGTGTGTGTGTTCCTAACAACGAAGCCATGTTCAAGTCATATGGTTGATATGTGGGGTTTAACGTCCCAAAACCACTATATGATTATGAGAGACGCCGTAGTGGAGGGCTCCGGAAATTTAGTCCACCTGGGGTTCTTTAACGTGCACCCAAATCTGAGCACACGGGCCTACAACATTTCCGCCTCCATCGGAAATGCAGCCGCCGCAGCCGGGATTCGAACCCGCGCCCTGCGGGGAAGTCATATAGTTCCTTTCATGATAACGCACACGGGAACACTTCCCAAGGCAGCTTGGGAGTTCATTTCCAAGGCAGCAAGCTAGAGAAGAGCAACCCCCGCTGCTCTGGTGATGTTTTCAAAACAAAACATTGCGGCAAGGGCTCTCAAATAGATGCACGCAGGCGCTCAGGTTCGCGCTTGTCGGACGCCAAGTGGAACGAGAAAAGACGGTTCTCTCGACCTCGCAAGCACATCTCGGAAAAGCGACAGAGCGAACGGAAGCAGGGTGCTCTAACACGCTTTTCGCGGACGATCGCGGGACTAATGAAGGAGCAGAACCCCCTCTAGACTTTGGCGGGAGCACACAGCGTCGCGCGCCCCTCTCCGCGCCTGCCTCGCACAGAGGGGTGTCGCATAGGAAAGAGGAAGGCAAAGAAGAACGCAGACAAGACGGTCTCCAGGATCACACTTCCAGCTATTTCGTGCAATCCTCGAGTATCGGGAAGAAGCGCCCCTTAATCTCACGGGCACGGTTCCTACCAGAGGCGTGAATGAGGCCGGAGCCAGGAAGGGTCTAGGGATTAGCCACGGATCGAAGGACGATCGGGTCACCGTAGATTGCGCCCCTGTGCCCGATCAGGCACGCACCTGTGCGACATAACAACCATTGTGCCGCTGCTAATGAGGATGGAGCGGGGAATCAACCAGGGGTAAAAAATGCACAAAAACTGCAGTCCCAACTGCAGTCCAAAAACTGCGGCCAAAGCGAGGGAGAGGAAGTAAGGTGAGTATACGACTACACGGCTCGGATTACTTCGTTTGATCAGCCTCGCTGTGCCACGAAGGATCAAGCGTAAGTAACGAAACTTGGCCCGCAGACCTATCTAACCTAATAGCACAGACACGCGCGCTGTCTCATCCCGCGACAAGCTCTGGCGGTAAACCTCAGAACAATGAAAATGCCGGCCGACGCGACCGCTTCGCATTGTGGCGTGTTGGCTTTTGTAGTGGAGAAAGTAATAGCGGTGCCACTTTCAAGTGGAAACACAAATATTTGTGTCCCCACTTGAAAGCGCCATGCATGCGAAGCAGACACGTCCTGTGAAAGCGACTGCTTCACATTGCGCGTTGGCCTTTGTAGCGAAGAAAATATTTGTGGAACCACGTTAAAATCCACACACCCACTGTTCGGACTCTAGATGGAAATCGTCAATAAAATCTTATTTCGATAATGCTTGTTCCCAAGTGCATACAACATGACACACTTCAAAGACAGGCTACTAACTGTCGATCAGCCTTTGAGCCTGGTTAAAAGCGTGCTCATTGGGGCTGCAGGATCGTCCACATTGAAGGATGACAATATTTATTGATGAAAAAGGAGATGTGGTCCCTGGGGATATAGGGATTCTGGAAATAAGGAAAGAAGACACCTAATTTCTGTCTGCCTCTCGGGTGGTACGGCGCAGTGCCTGACCTGGAGAGAGCGCGTCCTTAGCCTGCTACTCCTCGTAGGTGTAAGAGTAAAGAGAGAGGAGGAAACAGGGGGACGTGGTGACGGGCGATTATTATGTACTACATGCTACATACGACGGGTTTCCGTACGAACGTTATTCTGTGCACGCAGGTGCACTACGCACCAGAGTCCTCACATCCCGGCAAATTCACTAGAGATGAATATCTTAGCCTGTTTCACCTGGAAGCCCCACCGCAGTGCATGGTCTAGTGGCTAAGGTACTCGGCTGCTGTCCCGCAGGTTGCGGGATCGAATCCCGGCTGCGGCGGATGCATTTCCGATGGAGGCGAAAATGCTGTAGGCCCGTGTGCTCAGATTCGGGCGCACGTTAAAGAACCCCAGGTGGTCGAAATTTCCGGAGCCCTCCACTACGGCGTCTCTCATAATCATATGGTGCTATTGAGACGTTAAACTCCACATATCATCATCATCATCATCATCATCAACTCAGCTAAAAATTTCAACAGACACTTCCAAGTTGCATTGGGCACTTCCAAGTTGCATTCAAACGCTTCCATTCACCAAAAAGTTAAACGCATCTAAACGTAAAATGTCAGAATTGAACTCTTTACTACGAAGAGCCCGTTGCAGCTTTGAGAACTCTAAAAAAATAGTAGCTCCAATTCAAGGTGACGCGGTGGGCCAAAGTACGACGGAATTCGCAGCTTCCTAGAAGAATCTAGTCGATGTAAGCGACGTCTCCGGACTCTGTGCTCACTCAACCAAGTCTGCGACATCGCGCCAGCAAACTAGCGAAGGTCCCTTGCCGCGCATATTGTTGGCTAGGACATTGGGAATGTCTGGGCGTCCTCGTGTGCTGACCGGGTGGCACCGTCAGCGAGGTAGTTAACGACAACGCCGTTTTGTCCCCGCGGTCATTGAAACAATAAAGCTTGATAAAGCCTTCGACAAAGCTTGCTAAAGCACTTTACTGCGCCATGGCACTTCCGTCGCCAGTGCACTTTCTGGCAAGACGGCCTTCTTCTTGCAAGCCCATGACGGCATTGCCACCTCGTCTTCGATTGCGCCCCTATCCCTGCTCGGGCCACGCGCCTTGGGCTTCGCGTGATGGCGCACGCGCTCGCACCATTACGAACCATCTTTGGACTTCGCCATAATCTTTATCCATCTCCCAGTGGGTTCTTCCTCATGACAGCTTGGTAAAGCTATAGAAAGTCGGAGGTGCGTACATGAAGGCTAGCTCTCTATGGTAATTAAAGCCTTCGACAAAGCTTGGTAAAGAATATTATACAGAGCCGCCTGTGGTTATAGGATTGCATTGGCTATGCGATGGCATACTCTTTCTGTGTATGTATGGAAAGCACCTCCAGACGCGGCTAGTGCAACAGTGACAAAACGACAGAACATCCGTGTTTCTGATATGTTTCGTGAGTGAATCAGGTTCCCTCACATAATCCATATGTTTTATACATTAGTTATTTTTTGTTGTTGTTTACATCTATGTCTTCTTGAATACGCCATTCCCCGGTGATTCCCTACCTCTATACAAAGTAGCATGTCAGCGTTTATATACGCGCCAGCACCAATCTCCATTTTTTCAATAGTATATATCTCTCATGCGGCAGGCGCAGCACACAATCACACAAAGCGAAGTAGATCAATGGTTAATATTCCTCCAAGACACTCATTCTGGGCGTTTCGGAAGAGTATGGCAGTTGCGCTTTTCGGCTCTCTGACGCTTCAGTTTCACCGCCGAGATTGGTCAGATTTTATCACTTCGCGAAGCGGCTTTTCGAAATCTCAAAGCGACATAGGGCTCTTCACAAGAAGCCCTCTAATACTATTTGAGACGACCACTCGTCCCATCTAATGAAAGAACTAATTTGCTTTCGATAACCACACTGTCATATTATTATCTCTATTCTTCGAATTATGCTTGTCCCCACAGAAAAAGTGATGTGAGAAAGTAGTTTTAGTGTAATGCAGAAAGCATCAAGCAAATATTCCACGTCAGTTACTTTGACGATATTCAGACAGCGACACAGATAATGCATATCGCTGCTACGCGCGACCAGCTGTAAAGAAAAAAAGATGAAAAACTTTCAATTCAAAGAGCAAGCCGCTCTAGGGTAGAGAAAGATATTTCCCTCGCAAGTGTGCCCGATGCCACATATATTTGCACGTACTGCTGGAGCATTTTCTTTTTCGAATCACTGGTACGTGCGCGAACGAAAGGAGACAGTGAGAAGAACGAACGCAGAGCTGCTAATTAAACACTCAACCTCCACTAAAAAAAAAAAGGCACGACACACAGATGCGAGTGGTTCATTTCTTTTGGAAACGCTCTGTTACAGCTTGATTCTACAACTTTTTTTTCTTCACTTCCTGTCTCTAACGTATATTCATGATTATAAGCAAATTGGATTAGCGAGTGAATATTGAATTTTTCGCACAGCCCCCAAATGAGCGTCGTATACAGACACGTGCGAAGTTAATTAAATGGCTCGGCCCATTAGATTTGTAAAGATACATGCGGGTATAGAAAAAAACATCAATAACGAAGCTCTTACGTTCTTTATACGCCAGTTCCTCGCGTATGCCTAATAAAAACGTTGCCTGTATAGAGCAAGGAAATCGTATTAGCATGCAGTGAGATAGCGAGAAATTCTGAATGAAAAATTACCGTCATGATAAGAACCATAGGGCATGTCGGAGATTCGCACGTCCGCTCAGCCATTCAGCTGCTGATTGATGGTTGATTTATTCCGAGACAAATGCTAGAATACGTTGTTACGCTCGCTCCTTATCGAAATAGCAAGCGATATTCGGGCGTTACGGCTGTAAAGAACTTCTGGCAAACCTTCACGAAATGGTATTAGAGGAATGTATAGTTGATGATGCATTGTTAACAGATTGAGGTTGTGAGCTGCTGAGTCCAATGTCTGGATTTTCAAATTGTTTTCCCCTCATTCTCCCACAACAGAGTATACTTCAAGTAAATAATCTATTATTATTATTATTATTATTATTATTATTATTATTATTATTATTATTATTATTATTATTAGCATCAGACGCAGTGTTAATAGTAGTGGTAGTAGTAGTAGTAGTAGTACTCACCTATGTTAATGGCAGTGCGACTTATATATATACTTAACAAAACATGTCGACAGGCGTCGACGCTGGTGAAAACAGCAGGCAAATTCACGAAGCTGTTGGTTCACATAGCTGCAATCCGACAATGATCATCAATACTCTCTAAATAATACGTGTATACAGCTGCGTAATTTATTTCACACTTAAGAGCGTTAATAACGCATAAGGTGTCATTATGCCTGCGCTTTCTCTCAACGACAGCGTAATCGCGTCAGGTTGAAGCTCTAGTCTAACGAAAGCTGTCCATGTTCACCCACCGTTTTCCTTCTTTTATCTTGAACATGCGGAGCAGCAAGGGCAGCATCCGCAACAAAATCACACAGCCATACGCTGTTCGCCGCAAAAGCGTCCTCCTGCAGGCGCGACAGGATAAACACGTCGCGAAGCACATGCATCATCATAGCACGCAGCGGCTTCGGGCTCTAGCGCTCTGCAGGAACAGACTGCGAAACCTGGGTGTCGTTCTTTTAGTCCTCGCGAAGCGGCAGATAGGCGGATGCCAACACAGACCCGTTATGCATGCTAGAACATATGTCTCTTTTTGACGTGTCAGCCACCAGGTCACAACCTGCCGGTCGATCGCGTAGCAAAGTTCGACGCTAAGAAAAACAAAATAAAAAATGAAAATGGGACAGATGCGGACACGGTGGGTGGACTGTGCATGCGCGCGACACTGTCGTCAACAGCCCGCCCTGCCTAAACGCGAAAGACGCGCCGACGTTACACTGTATAGCGCGAGCGTCGGCTCGGAGAGCACGCCCTAACGGATGCGACTCCGCCCCGGTGAGCGCGCGTGTACGCGACTTCAGCTCTCGACGCATCTCCTTCGGCGCGCCTATTCGATCAGCCGGAAAGGAAGCGTACATAACACGCTCCATTTAGAAACGCGTCGGACGGGAACAGAAGCGAGAGAAAAGGAGGCCTATACGACGGCAGTGGTTACGGAGAAAGAAGAGCAGGGAACGATATGCTATACGTCACAGAGACCGACGACGCCTGTGCATGTGTTCGCGCGCGTGAGTGAGTGTGTGTGCGCTCGTGCATACGTGTTCTCGCAGCACAGAAAAACCTTAGACCCAAAATCTGAGATAAAGAGAGAGAGAGAGAGAGAGATCATAAAAGAGAGATCATAACTACATCGCAATATTCAGTTCGCTACCCTGTACTTCAGTTAAATCTTTGAGTTCTTAACTTCTGTAAACATCCTACGATTCCGTCTCACATAATTAAGGTACCTACGTGAGTGCTTTTCCTCGAAGGCCGTGACAATTTTATAACGTATTACAACACGTGCGTGGAAACATGCAGGACTCCATGTGTGTTACTTGATTCATCACCCCCAACGTTCAAAGTCACGCATGCGCGACTTTCATAGAGCACAACGCGACTTCATATTTTTGGCCTCGAATTCGCTAAACGAATAAGTCGACGATGAGCTACAGCGATCACACAAAAGCCCCGCTACGTAAACTTGGGCTCTGCACATGTAATCTGGCGGCGTAATGTTAAAGCCGACAAATACGGACACGGCTGGCCATGCTATGGATTAATTGTCGTAATAAAGCATATATAAGTTACTTCGCTCTTGGTGTAAACGTTACGCTACGGCTTAATCGTGAATACGCTGCCTTATTAAATCCTATTTCAGCCAAAACACTCGGCGAAATAAAGAAAATACGTTTTTGTAGTTATGCTCAGACGAAGTGCCACTACGCTTCACTATACCAACGGTATTCCGCAAACGCCCTTTCGCATGCTATAGAACACCGCATGCGCTGAAGTCCACTATTTGTTGGCATATACTGCATTCGTTAAACAGCGAAATCTCCCGCGCATTATTG